>CM026566.1:34212942-35412942 GCA_015143295.1 Tetracentron sinense
CTATCACCTTATTCAGGTACGCCCTCCCTTCCGGATTTAGTTTTGGGGTCGTCATTCAGGTCCAGGATCTAAAATACAGATCAGATCAGATTTTCTTCTGAATCAGCTTCTCTTCATTGTTGTGATATTTTATATTTATTTACTTTTTTACTTTATTATTGCTTCAAAGCAAACACAAGTAGATTCCCACAATCGTTCATATTACGGCCCAGTGCATTACGCTCCGGCCAATTCTTGGTCTCAGGTGAGACATGTTTTTTTTAGGATTCCATGCTCTTGTATATATTTTGAATTCCATTTATTTATTAGTCATTTATCCCTTACTTTCATTTTTGTCATAGATTTGTCTGCAAATTCCCATTGCTGGTTTCGATTCAGGCACCTCTTTCCTCCGAGAGGGGGGGTGAGACGGACTCTCGACAAAGCGATCACATACTTTTCTTTTTTTCAGTTTTATTTTAGTTATTATTCTGGTTAGGTGTATTTGAGTGATGGAGGAGAGTATTCCGATGCTTCGCCTTCGCTCATCAGAGCAGAGACATCCTCACTGTTTCGTCCACAGTCTCTCCGCACGCTGGTCAGTAGCTTCCCTTGACCCTTTTTTCAATTATTACGATGTTTCCTATCGTTGATAGCATTTTATGGAGCTTTTTCTACAGGAATGATGAGTACGGGGTAGAGGGGTCCTCTTTGGACACTCTGGGTTTCCGCTGGTTTCGTCCCCCCCGCAGTCGCTTTTGCGTGCCTTCCCTTGTTCCATACCCCGGGTATAGTGAGTAGACCCTCGTCCCTTTACTTAAATTTTAATTTGTGAACTTAAAAGAGAAACGGGGGCGTCTCTTTGACGCTCAGAACTTTGATCCTTTGTTTGAGTAACTAAAATAAGTAAAATGGTTGTTTGCGTAGGCGATCTAACTAAGCGTTAAGAACGCTAAGGCCATTACATTCCACTATTTTGGAATCAAAACTCATTGGTGAGATGGATACCCCATCAGTTCTGAGCTTAACTACTTGCCAACCCCTGGTTTAGGCCAAACTCCATCTGGGTGTCCGCTGCTGGGGTCAAAGCCAATATGATAGTTGCAGAAATGGGTCCTAGCCGTGGTACCTGGTTTCAATTGGCCCTGTTAATTCAATATTTCAGTCTCTTAGCTCCTGTGTGTACCCTCGCTTCATTTATGTGAAGTCATGTGTGTATGTTGCCTGGGCGTCGTAGTCATGGTGTAATGTATGATATTGTGCCTACGTGGGCATTAGGTATTTTTTTTTTTTATAACCCCTCCAATATTTGGACTACCCCGTCGTTTAGCTACCAAAACAAAACAAACAGTCCCTAACCACTCATTACAACACCTCGACCGCCCCCCTCACTAACGGTCTGGCTCTCTTCCTTGGGCCCTAGAGCGAGTACGTATTTACCCCATCGCCTCTTGGGTTAGGCCCGCTCGATCCGCCTGCTCTTGCTTAAGTAAATTAGTTGTTAGCACCTTATTTTTGTTCCCGTACTGGGTACCTAAGTAGCCTGCTAGTTAAACTTGCCGCAAAATAAAACGTGACCCCCACAAAATCGAAAAACGACCCCATCCCACCCCCACCATTTCAACAAACTCTAAATGAAAAAGACGCAATCTACCCAATAATGAACGCCCCCTAGCGCCTCCACGCGACACCTAGTTACGCAACCCATCTCCCGAAAGGAGATTCCAAAACTCAATTCCAATTCCCCATATTCAAGCACGGTTGGAAGGGCCAAAACACTTCTAAAAACGAGTATAAAAAACAGTCCACCACGAACTACGTATTAGGTTCGATTGGCCTAAAGGATAAAGTACGGCAGCCAAACTAGGGTTGACCCCAACCAAAGATAAAATTTATACCCCATTATGATTGTGTTTGTTAGCAAAATTATAATGGTCGGAAATTTTAAGTGATTCTTTCAATGTTTGGTTAGACCTAAGAGTAGGTACCATTCCTTGGACGGCGGTCTGGGGTCCTAACCCTTTCCCAGGAAGATCGATCTACCTGATTACTTGCGCACCGTAGACCCTATTTGGATGATATCTTGGGATCTCCTTCTCCTTCAGATAGTGGCGACTCTTAGAATAAATTTAGCATATTGTTATCATAGGGACCTGCCTATATCGACACCGAGAGAAAGGTAGAAAGACGCGGTAAAGTTAGGGTTTACACCTGTGTGGGTGCTTCAGGAATAGTATAACTATTATCTAATTCTTAATGCAAGCTATGGGCGGGAGCAAACACGGGACACCTGTCTGACCGGGGGCCAATGCAACATGGACAGAATCCAGTGTGAAAGGAGAATCTCAGTGACATTCCTAGGCGGGTGATCACTCCGCGGAGAGCAATTCTATTGCGAAATGAGGGCAGTCGACACTTGTCTTTTTTTGGTAGGTACAGGTGATTATATGGCTACCTATGCCGACTTTTGAAAGCTATTTTCTAATGTTTCTTGGAGATATAGAAGTGAGACTGAAGCATAGCCATCAGCACGGTTGGATGACTAGCAAGAGATATGGCATGGATCCTAATATGGGGAAACAGATGGCAAGGTCTCTTGATGCTTATCCTGCCGACGGACGTTGAAATGAGGAGGTTTGTGCGCTAATTTTGGAATCCGACATGACACGTTTCAGTACGAGTTTTGTATATTGTCGAATCACACCGTAGACGCCATAATTGAGCTAGCAAGCTCGAATGTGGGGAACGTGGGCAGTGCCTTGTCTCACAGAGACTGCCTGGTCTGCTGCTAGTTTTGTTGTTGTTTGAAGTTGGTTATTCACTACCAAAAAAAAAGTAGGTCTCCATGAGTTCAGTGTGGGGATAGGTACCCTGTGGGGGTATTCAAAAAAATTTATCGTTTATTGCATGGCTCTGTGAAGCATAACCTCGGAGTGTCAGAATGGTTTGTCCTAATCTGGCGGCCCCGACTGTGGCGTTTAGCTCTGGGTTGTTTGTTGTTCGTCACTTATCTGCCTCGAATGGTCACCGCTTTATTACTGAAGGGGGCCCAGGACCCTCGTAGGGGCCTTGTTTCACTGTAGGTTCTTAGATGTTATCCCCAAATTCAAAAAATAAATAGATAATAATAATACTCAACTCAGATTATGCTTGAAGCACTTAAAATATAAGCTAAAAATGAATCCAGGATTTGCACCAAACAGACGTATATGGAAGCACTCAACGTCATACCATCGTATAAATTAATTTATCTTAGAAATGCAGGTTAGCTCAAATTAGATGGTTGAGATCTGCTTGCCATGGTGTCATAGACCGACTCGGTCAAGCGCGACCTTGGGGGGTTGTGGTAAGTCAGGAAAGCCAAATGATTCCCTTGTTGTGTCTGAAACGGTCTTATAAAATTTGAGAGGATTTGCTTCAATTATGATTTGTCGCTGTAGCAGTTTGCGGAGGCGACTGCACCACCAGGCCCATCTAAAGCAACTTTTTGTGAGGGGAGCTCAAACCAGCCGTTTCAAGCAGTCAAGGGCCCCGGCAAACTTGGGCCTAAGGATACCAGATGCGTTGTCCCGATTGGGCAAATGTTTGGACGGGGTCAAATATGACACCTTTTTTTTTTAATGTGGGGTGTTTGGAGTGCAAAGATTTACAACTAATCCCCTACGTTGTACCAGTGGATATCGTCCAGACAAGACGTAACGCAGGTACTTAGCCCGAGTCTCAAGCCCTTCAGGTCTAAACGGTTCGTTTTCCACCACGTGAGCTACCACCCCCGGAGGGTTTTTTTTTTGTTAGTCAGTCTTGGAGAGAACGCTCATGGAACTAGCTTTCTTGGATGCCTTCAGTTTTATTTCTAAGTATGAGCTTTCAGAAAATCCCTTCAAGGTGCACCACTTTTCTATCTTCTATAGCACGGTAAACAAGAAGAGAGAAGCTCCCATATTGATGTTGGATCGGGGTCACTACTGGCAGTTGACATGAGCAAGCTAACCAGGAGTGGGGTAATTGATAACTCACATCAAAATGAGTTATCTAACAAGCATAACGGATCCCTTCTTAATTGTGAAATTGCCGGGGTGGCAGGGTGTTTAGTTGGCCGGTAAGGAATACCTCAAACCGAAGCCAATTAGACTAGCAAGCGAATCGGACCACGTACATGAGGAAGACATCTACTGCCAACGATAGAATAGAAGTAGACAGGTACTCGAATCAATAAACCGGGGACAAGAGATCAATGAATGGACCTATAGATATCCCCAGTGATTAGGGGATAGTAGCTCATATAACGCTTACGAAAGAAAAAAGAGTACCCACATACAAGCTTCAAGAAGGGAGTACCGTTCTGGTAGCACCAATTGCAGCAAGGAACAATTTTTTTTTTTAGGTTAGGTCTAGGACCTGAAATGTAGTTCCGCGTCATTAGTGCCCTTACATGAATATTGAATATGTGCCGATTTTAACAATGCCTGGTTCCTAAACATGAATTCACAAATGATGCCTTAAACCTACCGCAAATCACGAAGAGCAGCCATCGTTTTAAGCGGCAACCGGGAAGCGCAGGATCTAAATTTTGGAAAGGGATTGAACCTCTCAAGGTTCATGGTTACCATGTTTTTTTTCATGATTTAGTCGGAGTTAGGTTAAAATGTGATTTCTTGAAACACCAGGTCTGCTGCAAATCTGGGCTGTGAAATCAATTTCCAAACTGTTCAGCTTGGGGTACAAACGCGACCGAGTCCAGGAATAAAAAAGAATTAGAACCCTTTACAAAACATGAACGTGTTCCCTACTCACATGAAGAGCCCCAACGCAATTTAAATAGTAACAATCTGATAAACGGAGGGAGTGTAAAAAGTTCTGAGTAAAAACAATAAACAAAGATGTTCTGAAAAAAGACAAAAAGGGGGGCAGAGGGGCACGGGCATCCCGATGCAAGCAGCCAGTAGGCATTACCGAGAACACATAGGTGATGTTGACTTTTTCTAACTCCTTAGGGTCTCCAAAACTCGATAATAAACAACTCCAATCGAGAATAGGGTCTAGAGACTTCTAAACTAAAGGAGAGACAAGAGAGGAGCGCTTGCTAAGAGATCAAAAGGGGGAAAAGCTGAATGAGTCAACGAGATGGAGCCACAACCGAAGAGAGAAAAAAAACGGTGGAGATTGATATAGAATCTTATTCGCAAGCAATAGATCGTAGGGAAGGCGATCAAGTGAGGGTAAAAACGATTCTAGCATTCATATTATGAGTATTTTAACTAAAATAATGCATAAAAAGAAGTGTAAACTAAGTAAAGATGTAAGAATCGTAGGATAAAGACGATATTATGATTTTATTACGATAATTGATAGATTTTGTAAAGAATCAGGAGGTGACAAACGTAAGTTGATTTCGACATCATGTATGAAGAGGGTTGTTAAACTAGTAGTGAGAAGAACTATATTAGGTTTGTATAAGGATGTTAGATTTGTAAAAATCGCTGTAAGAACCAATTTGATTCTACTCTATTGTAGACTTTGTTAACAATGGATGTCAAGAACTGTATGTGATTCTCTTTTATTAAACTAGGGTTTGCTAAATTAGAATTTGAAGAACTCTGTTAAAAATTAATTAAGATTAACAGGGATGCAAAACGTATGAAGTGTGTGGAATTGAGGAGAATGAGAGGAAGTAAGGTCAAATTGAATAGAGAATCATTGTGGACTTTACAGTATATGGAGTGTGATTAGTCGCAATCCATGAAAAGTTTTGATGATGAGGAATGTTCTAATTCGGATATTGATCTTGATTTGATTTTTGTTTAAATGGATTTATATTTACATTAGATTGTGACTTCGGTAGATTTAATATAAACCCGTTGATTTTATATATCGAATAATGGAAAAACATGGAATTTTGTATGTTCTTTATGAGCGTAAATAGTGGAGTAGACCAAGAGTGGTCAACGAACATCTAATGGAAAGTCAAGCTGCCTAGATGTTAACATAGTGATATAGGAGTATGGGTGAGATTTTCTAGGACCTTGCCGGTGCATCTTAGGTGACATGTAAATACAAGATATCATTATGCACCTCATGAAAGAATAAGATGGCAAAAGTATGAAGAAGAATTAAAGAATTTAATAGATGTTAAGTAAGGGACCAAAAGTAAGTAAGAAAAGTAATGAAAGAACGAGCATACGAAAGCGAGAAGCATGTGGGTGGCACCAAGGATACCATCAGAAATGGCGAGATGTGAGCAAGTAAGGTAAAAAACAGTTCATACCGTACAAAAGTACTAAAGCCGTCTGTGCAAGATAATGGTACGAAATGTGGGTATGCAGTAAAGTAAGTATAGTAACCTTTCTTTACGTAAAAAACGGTAGTTAAGTTAGTTCTAATGCAGTGAATGTGGGTTCCTGGAAAGCGATAGATAGTACCTGAATTAGTAAGAAAGAAAGATCCTAAAAATGCTAGGGTTTGCTTCAGTAGTTTTCAAAGGGTCTAGTACTGGCGTACGAAAGATTTACAGAAAAAGTAAGGGAAAAGAAGAAAGTAAGAAGTAAGAAAAAGTAAGAAAAATACAAGAAAAGTAAGAACGTGAGAAAAAGTACCAGAAAGAAAGAAATGGTATGTCTTGGTTGTTTCAGCACTGATATGATGTGAACTGCTGTATGGAGCTGTAAAATGCATGTAATTTAATGTAATTTGTTCACTATGGTTTTTTCTGTTTATATACGCGGGAGTAACTCGTTATTTCGCCGATGAATTTGTTTGCGGCAGGTTCAGGTTCAAGGTTTAAGATTTGTGGGTCGCGACCGTAGGAAAAAGAGGAATACTTCAGGAAAACGGAGAGATTAATTCCCAGAAAGAAACGGGATCTAATTCGTTTGGATCCTAATCTGAATTACTTTGTTTGGGTTCAAATTCAGGGAGGACTCTTTATTTGATTATTATATTATGGTTAGTTAGTTGATGAGATCATGAGAGGTTGATAGTGATTAGGTTATTCAATGCACGTAAACAGATATGAGGTAATGATGGGTTTAATGAAATTTTTAAGTTTTCAGATTTTCGTAGGTATTTAAAGCTTCTTAAATATAAGTCAAGTAGTCACCTGTAAGATTTTACTATTTCTCCCCGATGGGTTAGGGTCCGTGACCTTAGGATTCCTCTTTTCTTTGTACTTCTTAAAGACTGTTTCCTGCTTGTATAGAAAGAAACCCTTAGGTAATTCTGCGTATATGAAGAAAACCTATGGTATCAAGTAAGGGACGCGAGCCACGAGCACATATTAAATTAAATTAAATACAGAGGTCAGAGGTGATCTAATGCTTGGCATCGGGCCACCACTACGATGGAGCGTAAAACTTCATATCCAGCATATAACAAACAACGCGGAAAAAAAAAGGAACTTTGATCTCAATTGACATGATCCATGTATCAGGGCCACTACTAAATTAGTCCAAATGGTCTACCTAATCTGATGATCCTTCCCCTTCTGATTGGACTTAATATCTCTAAGTAAGGAGGCAATGGGTTAGGTTAGACTCAATCCAAATCTATACCCATTAAATCAAACCCAAATGCGCAAGTCAAAGTCAATAAAGGGATGCTCCAACCCGCAGCCCACAGTTCCAAAACTGAATCAACCGTAGATACAAAGAGGAGCTCTACGTCACGGCCGTGAGGATTCCTTGTTTCACACTATTATGATTGGAAATGGAATTCTATTATAGCAAAGTATAAACGTTTTTTGATAATTACAAAGTGCCATCCCAGAAAGAAAAAGAAGAGCTCCACTTGCAACTCCGTGAGCAGAGACTCCGGCTCACAATTAATATAAGTAAATCAATTACTAAATATATTACATTAATATTTAGATCTGACAAATATCCCACTCTTTTACTACTATGACAATGCTGAGATTTTGCGACATTCAAAACTACCCTATAATAACAACAAAAACTTTGATTTAAGGTTTTACTTAATCCCAAACTACGACCTATTGCTCTAATTCTCTAGAAATAGAAATTCTCACCCATACCCTTCTATCACACCCCACCACTTTCATTCCTGAGTACTCTCCCCTTACTTCTCCCATCTACCCATGCTCAACTATCTATTTAAAAATCAGACTCCGGCGAATTCGCCAGGCCTCGGAAAGAGATTCCATCGACACACTCCCCCACCTACGGGCTCACGCCACACCGCGTGATAACGTTGAGTAAATCACCAGAACTACCACACGAGCAGGGCGTAGCTCGAGTACACACAATACAACCTTTTCCCACCCCCACACCAGTTCACCCACCCCACCCCCACACCAACAACACCCACCCAGCCACCCCACAAGACGTGCACACACCACACCCCCACATCGACCATAGATAAAAACAGGTCGCGCCACCCGACACCCAGGCAGCAGGAAAGCTGGACCCCCGTGACATCGATTGGGCACGCCCCTTTAACATTTAATCAATGTTGGATTAATCCCGTAGGGTTAAGCAATCAACCATAGTTTTAGGAAAAAAAATAAAACAAAAATAGTAATTTTATTAAGTTTAAACGTAACATGCGTAAAAAAGAGTTAAAAGGGACACAGACACGTGGGTCAACTTAGAAGCGCTATATTCCCAATGACTTATCCTAAAGGCATATTACTAATGGGGGACGTTATTCTCTCAGTTTGTAACGGTTTGCCAAAAACCGGTACCCCCATGAGGGGCACATATCTCTTGTGAACACCTCGGAACTATGGTTACGATTCACTCACCCCTAAGGGTCATCTAAATATTCTTGGGTTATTAGAAAAATATAAAAATTTCTTTGTAAACTGTGGTTAAAATTTACCAAATCCAGGGTTAATTTTTTTGAAACTATTTTTCTAAAAAACCGAAAGAGAGTGGGGGAACCCTCGGGTAGGATAATATTAACCACGGTTTAAGGGGTGTGGAAAAAAGGGACAGGGAGGGTAGTGACACATGGTGGTAACGGTTGTGCCCAAAAACCGGTTCAAATGGAGATAGATCACCAGTCATACTAATGCTCCTAACCAGGGTTCGCAGCTAAACCCGTCGACTTGGCCCCTCCACCCACCCCAAAAAAAAAAAGTTAAGGGATGCTAGTATTGCCCAAATTAATGACACTAAGAAGTAGAGGCCCGACAACTGAACCGTGCTTCAGATCGACCACGCACAAAGGTCAGGCGCGGGACGAACGGGTCAGAGAAATGGCATCAACAGCCTCTAGGCCATCGTGTCAAAGTTCTGGGCAGCCGTCATTTCCTCTGCTCACACCATCATTTGACTTATGCCCAGTTGATTTTTTTTCCTTCCCCCAAAATGCACATGTTTTATTGTTTGTGGATGCCCGCGCGCCCAGCTCGGGGCAGACACAGAAGCTAGAGCTTTGCCTTTTACATCGGTAAGGTGTTCTTGGGGGTATCTATGTGCTTATAGCAGCAACAAGTATGTGCGGAAGGAGCGCATTCCTCGACCCCGAATCTCGACCGTTACGCTTTTGTCTGAAAAAAGGGTATGGGCCCCCACAGTCAGGCCTTGTCTGAAATAGACCCAGCCGAAGCAACGAGTAAGATTCCAATCCGGCATTTTCTTATGACACAGACTATATAACAGTTGCTACGGTGCAAGCATCTGAAAACACAAAAACACGTTCGTCTTTACGCCAAACCTGACCGATATTCCTTCTATGCCGTGTGTTACGCAAAAACAATGGCATCGATGCCAGCTAATCCTAGTAACAACGATGCAGAAATGACAGGGCGCTGCCACGGTTATCCACCTCGATGGACGTGTGATGCTAAGCAAATAGGGAGACCATCTTCACGACGGCAGGAGGTGACGTCAAGCCTCTTCTCAAGTGCGAGGCGTCTCTGCACAGCGGCAGCTCCCAATATTGATTGCTGTGTGGGTACTGTGATCCAGCTCTCCGTGTCTTTTCAATACATTCGCGATACCTTATGATAATGATCCGTTGTGATTAATGTAGGGCACACAAGCAACAAGAAGCCTTTGGATGACAAAACCAGTCTACTTGATTCTCCGGCATGATTGAAGCTTTGTCATTACAATCATGAATTTCCTGCGAGGTTATATGAAATCCAAATTTGATCCAGTCAATACGTGGAGAAGGTAAGATTTTTATTCACTACGATGAAATGATATTATATATATATATATGACGCAGATCGTGCAAAGGCCGGGTGGAGGGGCCGGGCATGCGACGACCGTGGCACTTCAACACTTCGCTCGAGCTATCATTGGGATGCAAAAGGTGGTGATAGGCTTGTCGGCCTTTGCTGTTGAACTTTTGGGGAATTATGGCTCGTTGCGCAGCTGTACCCCACGACCCACATAGCCCAAATCAGTCGCGCTGGAAGCAATTACCGGAATTTGAGCATGCGCCCGTTTTGAACCCGGTTTGATTCGAATTGTATTATGTCAAGGCAAGGTTGGATGTTACATACTGCATTATCGAGTGCAAGGAGCTACCAGCTCAGTACATTACGCCCCGAAAAACCGGCCAAGGCTCCACGGCGACCTGGCCAATATCCCACTGCCCAGTCTACGGCCATCAGCGAGCTGTGGCTTCGCTTCCAGCTTATGGCCTGATAGGCTTGGGTCATGAGAGTCTGTTGTCCCTTTCCAGCCAGGCTAGTTCTCCTTCTAGATAGTTACAAGTGTCATGTGCTATCACTAAAGATGAGGGGGGTCCCTTGCCCCGATTCGGTACATAACCTCGACACAGAGTTTGGAGCTATCCGAGCTTGCTCACACGCTCAGCAACATCCGGGGCTCCTTATGAAGCAACTCACAATGCTACCAAGCCATAGGTGAGTTTAATTCCCACGTCAATAATTCATTGGGAGTCGAACAAGAAATGCGGGACACGGAAGCAGGTGAGGAGGCTACTTCCTAAACTATGGTGCGGAGCTGAGAAGAAAACCTCTCGAAGCTTATAACACGCTGTGCGCCTCTACGAAGTACCCCCACATGACCAACATGAGATTTCAAGGCCTTGATTTAACTCCAGGGATGATATACGCCTCTTCTCGAGGTCACTAAGAAAAGGGTTTTTTCCTAATCCCCCTTTTCTTCCATTCGGTTGTACTTCTTTGCTGTTTTGGTTATGATCTAAGGATTACTCAAACTACAGACTTCGACTAACAATTATACTGCTAAAATTAGTTCGCAAATTACCCCTCTGAGCTGATCGGAGTGGCGGTTATTCTCTCCCCCTCCCAACCCCGTATCGTACATGATTGTACGGTTTCCTAGCAGGCACCACACCACCCAACTACCCATGGTCCCCTCACCACCATCCCGCGACTAATACAGTTCCTTGGAAATTTTCGTAACCGTATGCTGAAACAACCCCGCCAGCTGAACATTGACCCCCCCCCCCACGTATGAGGAGACAGAATGTGTGCCCAGCCAGCACTATCGGCCCATTTGATATCTCCCCACGCACCCCGACCAGCTTGACATCTCTGGAACCGGTTCAGAGCGTCGAGGCAGCCATCCACGCGGCCGAAGAGTTCGCGGTGTGGTGGCTCCCATCGTGGACAGGTTGCCGACCCCCTGCCGATCGCAGCAGTGTGCGGAGCGATTTGCGGAGATCCCAATCGCCCATTACCCTGTCCGGTACCCCCCCCGCTTGCTCGATCACGGCCCGATACGTACCTCAGGCGGTGTGCGCCTTTGCAAAGACGCTCTCCATAGTGGTTTGGGCCCCCAAGGGAGGGTTCAGTGTCTCCGAACGCGCTCCACCGCTGGGCTATGGGAAGTGTTGGCCTTCCCTTCCCGCTCTACCCGCGGAGAACCTCTGGGACCGACGCGATCTGGAGCCCTGAGTTATGGGATGGCATTTCTCAACCCCCTACTCGACTGGGCGTCCCCTTTCCCCCCCGCCATTCACCCATCCGGCCTCGCGACACACCTATCTTCTCCCCCTCCTACCCACACACCACACCCCTGGCCCATTCTCTTGTGCTAAACTCTACCTTCTCTGCCCATTGGTGGCCTCCTCACACACATAATTGGGCACCCTTCATGGAGAGACACGGGACACCCCTCGACCCTATCCAGCCATTCACGACGGCTTCTGATGGACTTACGGACCCCATTTACCCAGCACCACACCCCCGACGCAACGCACATCGTTTGCCAGGCCGAGCTGCCCCACCACTCACCCTTAGAGACTAGGATTAGTAGGGGACAAGCAGCAACCCAAGGCACGAGACTCCCACACCCGCCCTGCCACCCCACGGTGAAGGAGGACCATAATCCGCAGCCATCTTGGCGGGAACCGCCACACTGGTAGTGTTGGCGCACCCCACGCAGTTAATGGATGTGGGGATTCTTGGGTGCGCGCTTGGAGAGCATGTGGTACTCCAAGATTGCAACATGGGAAAGAACAGAGGAAATGATCCCATAATGCAGGAGATCAGACTATGCGTGTACATTCGATACGCGAGCAAATCCAGGTTCATGCGGTCAAGGTATCAGTAAGGGATCTTATCTTGTGACCAAAAGCAAAGGGATATGCAATTTTGCCATGCTCTAACACAGTATGATTTGTGGAAGGAGCGTGGAGACTGCAGTTTCTCAGGGCACTCACCGTCACCTACGACGCTGCACACTCCACATCACTGCAATCAAATCATTGAATTCCGGGGAACACCGGGAACATCCCGAGAGAAGGTTGTCTGCTCAGAGTGTGCAGCCTAATGGACACGTACATATGTATCGCTGCGCGACGATAAGGACAGCGCGCCCTCTATAATATATAGTATGCATGTATGTTTGTGAGGTGATTTAGTACTACTACGTACTACAAGGAATGCTGTAAGATTTGGGGTGGGGGAAGTCTCCCTCTCTAGGAAGAGGTGTTATCTCCTTAAGTTTCTTAAAAAGACTTAGATGTACTGCGTTGTAATTGTTATAATAATGAAAACATAGGGCGATTTTGGTAGTACCAAAGCTGGTTTTTCCTCTCTTCTTTCACCCAGTGTAGAAACGTCCAATTCTGATGACGTTCTTTATTCCCTTTTTTTTTTTTTGGCATAAAGCTTCTGAGGGACCCTTAGGGTGGAGACCCCCGAAGATTAGAGCACGGGATTTCAAGGGGGCCTACCAATGTGATAATGGGCCCTGAAAATCCCATGTCGTAGAGCATGGTCTTGGTGGTCTCAGCCCTGACCTAAAGTCTCGTAGAAAGGCTTTTCTATAGAAGGAGCGGAACATAACCAACGCTTATCATAATTAATTAAACTTTCGTGAACAAATGAGCATGCTATTAGTTCAAGAAAATGCGCTTCTATTGATCCGAAGTTCACCACGGGCACTGTATACATGACACCTTTTTTTGTTTTAGTCTTTATATTGAGGTTCGTAAAGAGACAAAACAACTTAAACGACGCCCTACCAGTAGTCTAACGTCTAAACACAGTAAAAAAGAGGCCAAGCACTAAAAGTTAATCTGAGTATCAGAGCTAATGTTAAGGGTTAAGATGTGGCTTACTTATTTTGTTCATGGTTCTCTCTAATTAATACATTACGATAATGGTAATAAAGGGTTAAGGTTTGAAAGCATTAATTGCAGCACTTTGAGAGTATCCGTACACTGAGAGCATCTAATGAAAGGGCAGGGCCGCGAGTGCTTGTGAGTCTCAATCACTCTCGTGTCATCCAGTTCCGCTCTTCGGTGGCTAATGTAGGTACCAATGCTAATGTAGTGGTCTCACGGGGTGTGACGGGTTGAGCGCACGGAAGCGTCATGTACATACCCATGGTCTCGTTATTAAGCCTTCCCCTGGAATTTGGGTACTGTGGCGAATGGATGGGCAGAGCTGCACCTCGGTAAGAGCACGCCCGAAGGAATGGGGGGACACCCCCCGAGTCACCCAAAAAAAAAAAGGGTTTCCATTTCCGTGAGGGTTTTCATTCTCTAACCGTATTTGTGGACAACCATTTCAATTTAACTCTAGAAGTTAAGTCTCCTCTGCAACAATTTGTATTTGGCTATGTCCTACGAATCAAACTTTGCCCGCGCAAGGTTGTGCAGCCGAGGCTGCAACACTGACGACAATGGATGCCTCCGATCCAACGGATCAAATGATGGTACCATTGTCACTCGAAGAGGTGGGTGAGTTTAAGTATGGATATTTTGGGGCCATTTTAGGCAAACCACTTCCCCGGGTTTTATCCGATCTGTTTGAATCTAAAAGATACATAAGTGAATTGCAATTTGGTTCAGCCTTAAAGGAGAACCAAAAACCTCTTTCTCCAATCGTATACCGACGGATAATATAATAGATAGGCTTTGGTTTCATCCCATCGCCCAAACCGTTCACCTGTCACCAATCGTTAATCCCTCACTCAAATAATAGGAACAAAGGCGATCCACGGTTGTGGCATCCCGCCCAGTACCAAACCATGTCGAAAAAGAGTACCTGCAGAAATATTATCCACACTGTTTTGCCCTGCCTTACAATCTAGACAACGCCCCCCCCACTGAACCTTATAAAAAATACAAAATGGCAGAATCACGAAACCTACTGTTACTAACAGCTAGATCAAGTCCGAAATGACTGTGCTGATTCTACTGCTCAATGTCGTTCGCTACAAAAAAACAACTTTTCTCCCCTAGCCCAACGAATTGAAGTTCGAGGGGCTTAAACGAATACGAATGACTAAAAGTGAAAAACCCATGCCTATGGATATGGCCAGGGGGACCAGAGGAGGGGCGGCGGGGGGGGGCTGGGGGGGGGGGGGGGTCGTGGCCCCCCAATTTTTGTAAACTACATATATGTAGTGATGAATAGCGGGTGCTCCATTTCCATTTTTGTTTTTTAGTATCTTGACCCCCTGATATTTTTTGTGTGCCTAATTAACTCTAGTCCCCACCCCACCCTCTCCAATTTTTTGGTAGATATACAGTGGGAGAGCCCCCCACCTGGCCCACGTTCACCCTTCTGTGAACCAGACGACGTGCGATCCGTCATTTTTGCCCCCAGTCCCCCCAATCGAACCCACAGCCCCGTCACTCTGGTTCACCACTTCAACACCACACCCAAGTTCTCCCCAGGCCTCCCCGTACTTTCCTGGGTTTTAGCCAACCACAAACTATTAACTTAATTTTAACCTTAGAAATCTAGCAGCGCTGCTTACCTCTAGGGTGTTTGAAAAGAACTTGTATATGTTTTTTAACCCAAGTCATAGGTGGTGAATTACAACACTTAAGGGTAGTCATAAGTGACGTGGCGGACTCACAGGACATTACCGGGGAAAAAAATCTCAAAAATAAAAAAAACGATTTTTTTTCTCGGGGGCAACTACCCCTGAAACCCAAATTTCCATACCCTCTAATCAAATTGTGAGACATGTATTTAGGCACCCCCCCCCCCCCCGAACAATCTGGTTCGCCCTAGCTAGGGTACACACTGAGGGAAAAGCCTCCTCTCCCAATAACCTTCCAAACCGGAAGGTAGAGTAGGATTGGAATCTCAGGTCTCTGTACGACACCTACATCATTGTCTCGAAGTATGCATGCCTATGCATAAGATGTTTACTACTGGCACATGACAAGTGCAGTTACTTGTTAAAATATTATGAATTGAAGATGAGTGAAAATAGAAAATAGTGAGGGTGTTTTGAACATTCCCATCCGTTGAGGACATCCTCACCATAAGCTTAATATGTGAAGACACAATCACTTCTCCCTGTGGGCCAAGCAATGTTACCTTCTATAAGCGCTCAAAAATACACAAAACACCTTAGAATTTAAATGTTTTACTGTGGGGGCAGTTCAGTTAATGAGTGAATGTTTCAAGTGGGCAGGAAACACGGGGGACGACCCGTATTCGTCCTACACAAAAAAGTTATTATGTTCAACCGAGAAAAAAAAATGTTTAGATTGAAGTGTGCAATGGTCACCGAAGAAAAAAAAAGCAATGTTCTTAATTGAAGTTGCTGTTCTTATTATGACATGGAAATATTTTTTTAAGTTCCAAGTAGGTTTAGGAATAACAGCTAGATATGTAATTGGCTCTTATCGAAAAAAGATATACACATGAAAGGAATGGTTACGAGGACCATTATACAACAAGGGACAGGAATGACAAATTATTAATGGTCTGTGATATCTGAACATCAAATTTAGATGGATCCTGCAAAAAAGAATAAACTTGCGATTAAACAAAAATCTTTTGGGAACATTTGAATATCTGATATGCATAAAATCATAAACAAGAGGAGGATAAGATTTGAAGTAATCAGTTTTGAGAAATATTAAAGAGTGAGAAATCTGCATTGTTTACTATTTGCAAGTTTTCTCGATCAAATGAAGTTGTCAGCAAGTAACAAAATAGAGCCATGGATTTTTGTGATCAATATGAAGGTATTGAACGCAAAAATTATAAACATGAAGATAATAGTGATGAGGCAAAGGGTTTTGACTTTATGCAAGAACTTTAATTGAATAACTGATTTTTTCCACCATTATAAACAATAAGGAAAGCGTAATATAAAATAATGGTGAAATTCAATACATACTGTGGTTCCTCTCGAATAGAACAAAATTTAAAGTGTGACACTTTCGGATATAACAACAGGGAAAATATGAGAAGTAAATTCGATTAAGCTTAATCCAATGCAACAAAAACTTTAGCTATGACATAGAGTCAAAAAACATAAAAGAATTAAAAAATTAACAAATATAGGAATTGTGTGCCAATTAGACACCCCAAAGGATACCTTTGGACTCTCATAATGAATGAATGATTATGAGGAACTGTGAAGCAGTGAAGGTACTAGTAGACACCTGAACAGAAAACTTGAGCTCAGCCAAAAAGTCCCATTACAGATGGAAAGGTGTGGCAGAGAAGCAATTTTTTGTTTAAAAAAAGAAACAGAAAAAAAGAAACCCCTTTTCCATTCCGTTTTAGCAATCGAACTTGTAATTTTGAGACTTATCAACATCGATGGGAAAACTGAATTTTAGGGGTTGGGGGTTGGATGGATTTTTTGGCACAAAAATCATCTCATAATAATGAATTTGTAGACTTCCTGCTTAAATAAGCTTTTTCAAATAATAGTGTTCGAGTCTACGAAGGTGAGAGCTCACATACGTATTATCTGAGACAATGATTATTTTGACCCATTAATTCTTCACAACAATTTTACCAGAATTGATTTTGCCAAACGCACCCATTAAACTTCAAATAGTTGTTACCACTTTTGGAAGACCTTTATAAACTAGGAAGTGATTGTGGCAGTGAGGTGTGTTTGTAAGAGTCGTAGCGCGAGCTTCCGCTTGGGCAGAAAGCTTCAGTAGCAAGCAGCAGGGTTCATTAGCCCAAAGTTCCATTACAGGAGGGAATGTCTATGAAAAAACAATATTGAGTTTAAAAGGAAACCACGTTAATCATTTTAGCAATAATAGTTAATTGAGAGAGCTTATCAAAAACCGATGGTAAATGAAGTGCAACAGAGGGGAAAAACAGGGATAAAGAAGAATTCGACCTGAAAACCCACCGTAAAGATTTCAAGATCTGAAATCTGGAGAGAGGAGGAAAACACAGAAACCAAACAAATTCATAATTTTCAAATTTTTCTTAGCAAAATAAATCCCTTTTCTTCATCATTTTTATATTCTATAGATTGATGTTTTTCTAGTATATTGTAAAACTAAATTACAAATGATAAAAAAAATTAGTGAAGAGGATGTTGGTACCTGAAACACATGCAAGAGAACTGTTTCTGAATGTGAAGAAGTTTCTAAAAGGTTTGGATGATCACTCAGTTTTTAAACTCGGCAGTGAAGATGTGTCGTTTGGGCTGCTGCGGTCTCATCTTCAACACGTGATAATGTGAGCGAGAAGAAGACGCGTGTGGCAGTGAACATAAATCCAACCTCATGAATATCCCTTCGCCCGTTAATCTCCTCATCTTGCCCAGATTGTTCAACGATGGTCCATCCTTTTCTATTTACTAGGCACTATCGTTTGGTTTGAATCTCTTTTCTTAAATGGAGCTTTCTTAAACGTATTTTAATTTCCGTGCTTTCACAAGGGGGGCTCCTTTTGGGAAAGGGCCGCGCCTATACTTTATTTTGAATCCAACTGGGCTGCTCCGAGGATCGGACCTGACGATTGTGTTACTGTGAGGGCCCTCCTAACGCCCTTTCTCGCGAATATAGTGTTACTTGCTGGGGCAGAGCTGATGAGGATTCATACTTGGACGGAGGCGCAAAAGCTGGACTCAGTGCAGGCAAAAACAAAAAAACAAAAAACAAAAGAACACACAACACTAGCGTCCTCTTAGAATGTCAAGCCACAGAATTTTCTGGAATGGGTATCTTTAGATGTAAGAAGGGTATTTCGGAATATGAAGGGGTGGACGAAAGCTCAACAGCTGCCCGTTCACCTTTTATATAGCCTGGGATTGTCCTCTGGCGAAGCCTGAAAGGGCTTATCTCGGGTTCCATCGAATAACGTGACAAGGTTCACTGGTGAAAAAGAAGTCAAAATCATGGGCCCACGATGTTGACTTCTCCCAAGACCTATAAAGACATGTGGCGATACGTGTGTGGATGGCGAATACAAGGGCGAGATCTCATATGGTGAGGCGGGAAGTCACAAAAATGGGGAGAAATAGATGACTTCTCCCCATATTTTTGCCAACTGTCGCACAATGTAGGCACCCCGCGGAGTTTTCTGGCTTCGCCAGAGACAAGCCAACGGCCTTTATCATATATTTGGTAACATGTTGCCTTATTGCCCTTGACCAAGGGGTAGTTGCCCCCGCCCTGCCCCCTGTGTCCGCAGCCCAATTGGACAGTTCAGGCCCTTCGCCAGAACCCAGGTCTCTAGGCCCGATCGCCCGGGCCAGACGGGCAGATCATATTAATTCTGCAATCCTGCCCCTCCTTTGGACGGTCAGCTAGAAGATCCTTATCTTTTTTTTTTCTCCCCCCGATCATCCATCAATGCTCCGGCCAATGTTAGAGGAAGAAAGTGCATTGGAGACCATCACTCCCGGCTGATAGTCCATGGGAGCCCCTGGGCCCATGAGACCCCACGCGTCCATTGCCCCAAGAGAGAAAACTCTAGAGTCCCATGAATTCACTGTCGCCCCCCCCCCCACGTTGTGCCCACGGATCTTCGTTAATCCCCCCCCCCCCCCCGTCTTCCTGGCTCCAGACGACTATATAGCGTGTCGCCCCCCAGCACTTGAACTAGCCAAAACCTCCGACGGGGTTGACTCGATGACTGCCCCCCCTCTGAGATTATCCGTTTCCCTTCGCGTTATGCCGTCTGAAGTGCGCTCCCGACCCAATCAGTTTCCCCTACCTTTTTGCCCCTGCTTGCCCCAACCGAAAAGAAAAATTTGCCCCAGCCTTTGACCGTACCTTAATCTGACTCCTTGCCCCCTCACCTTGGCAAAAAAAATAATTTGTCCCTATTTGAATTGTCAAATATAATAAAATCAGAAATGTCTCCCTCGACGGCGCTCGACCCTTATTTTTAAAGGTATCGTAATGATCCAGCCACTTGCACATTATTTTATTATTATTTAACCTTAGGGATATTTGAACTTAAAAAATTAACCCATGCCAACAGTGCCGACCCCACGGCATTTTATCGCCTGATTTCGCTCAGTATAGACTACACTATGCGTGAGGAGCGCTTACAGAACTGTCTTACCGCAACCCCCCACTCACCTTTCTCACATCCTTTGCCTTACGCGGCTTTTTCGCCCCCCGTTCAGAATCTCCATTTCCTCTTTCCCACAAGAGGTCCAATCGTTTAATCATGACTATTCTACTGTCGTCATTCCTTAGTCTAAAAACAAAAAAACAAATTTAGCGCACCTTCCGTAAATGCCAAAAAATAAAATAAACTTTGCTTATAATTTATATATGGTCATCCTTATTCTATGAAACAAACTTTGTCACTCCTTGCCAAAATGTAAACTATATCATATATATCTATAGAAGACAAATCCCCCCTAACCATATATCACTCAATACCAATAAAGAGAGTAACATTCTAACATAGAGCTATGCTCATCGACCCACATCAAGCTTGAAAATTAGTTGTCCTAATAATGTGACATGTGGTCATTTTTTCGGAACCAATCTGATCGTTGATGCCAAAAACACGGATGGCTTGAGATGCACGAGTAAAAATTTAAACTCGAGTGGAAAATTTATAGCCAATCAGATTGAAGAAGGGAAGAACGATCATTCATATTCTAACTAGGGTCTAATAAACCTAAGTTAATGTTAATACTACAAACTAAGGTCTAATCAGTCCGGTCCCCTAAAACATGTTCGATTGACTAATTTTTTTGACAGGTGTGTCTCCACTAGCAACTTAACATACACTTTATTCAAAAAAATATGCCGCGTGGTCATCTTTCTAAGGGAAAACTCAGTGGACCAGCTTGGCTCCTATTTGTTCCCCTCTGCATATATAATACCTAAACTAGCTCGAGTACAATATATTAATCATTTCTACGCCTTCTCATACCAAAGCTCATATACATTTAACTATATAGAGAGATGAGCTTATATATCTCACTTGGTAGACATTATTGCTATATGTGTCACTGTTTTTGATAGACATGAGATTATTTACGGTAGATTTCCAGAAAAAATGGTTTCTGATCCACACATCATTGGACATGTGCGATAGGGGAGTGAGATATTAAGTGTGGTAGAAGTCAAAACATGGGAGGAAAAATGAAAGACGACGCGACAGCTACTAGGACAATGGGCTATTTATTGCTACCTGGACCCTGACGATTGTCTCTAACCAGATCTCTCCCCCTTTTATCGCCACATGTCGATTGATGTGGCCGAAGCTCGAGACCATTTTTTTTTTGGGCATCTTTCAGTGAAAATCCTATGCGTATTGCTGCGATTCTAGCCTTCTTCCATCTATATGACACATACTTGTCACAAGTGCAACCACCTTCTTCCCTTTTTTTTCAAGGTTCCAAATGCACCTAACCCGACTCTTTGTGTATTTGCTTCCAAGTTAATCCATTCACGACACGACGACATTTACAAGCAAAACAGGATTTTGCCTTTTAAACTTGTGATCCCACCAGAAATCCCTCCTCCGATTTGCAACCACACGAGACGTTGTCTTGCATTATAACCATCTATTTCCTGATCTTGTGGTGCTAAAAAATGTTTACAGGGAAACTTCAGGAAGCAAATCGTCTATGTTCTCCTCTAGTTCCCACTGGCGCAAGCGAGTGACACAAGTTAAATGCATGTGCCACTTATCGGGGAGATAATGTGGTATGTTGAGATAATGCGGCATGTCTTTGGACTCTCACAGGTAAAATTTGCATGTGTCAGTATGTTTGAGATAATATGGCATGTCTTTGGACTCTCGCTAAAACTATCGTAAACATTCAACTCTTGCTTTTTTTAGTTTTTTGCATAATTAATGAGTTAGTATCTACTCTAAGAAAGGGTGAGAAAAACATAGCGCCCACTGAAACGGGACTGGAGCTCGGAACCTCCCTCCGTGTTTACCGTTGGCTATATTTGACTATGTTCCATGGTCTGTAGCTCCTGCTTTATAATTGTCGAGACGCTTAAGCTACATCAATCAATCGTGAGACAACTTCTGCAGCACATTTGGGAAGCCCAAGATCTAAATGTAAGCATCATTGGCCTTTAGCCTAAGCTGTTAGTAGCGACAAATCTTTACTATTATAATTAGGAGAATAGAGGGAGAGGGAGAGGGAGAGGGGAGAGGGAGGTGTAGCCTGAATTTTCTGAATTCTTAAACTACCCTTATATAAACAAAGCTTTAATTTAATGTTTTATTTTAATTCCATTTATCTTTCTTTACTATTATAATGGGAGAGGCAGGCGTAGCCTGAATCTTTTTTCCAAAATTTCTAAAACTACCCTTATATGAAAACAAACTTTCATTTAATGTTTTACTTTAATTCCCAAACTATACCTCATCTATCTATTTCCTTATCATTTACTATTTAAGGCATGAGGCCGGCGTGGCCTGAAATTTTCCAGAAATTCCTCCTAACCTACCCTTTATATGAAACAAAAACTTTAATAATGTTTTACTTTAATTCTCAAACTATCCTCATCTATCTATTTCTTTATCTTTACTTATTATAATGGGAGAGGCAGGCGTGGCCTGAATTTTCCAAAATTCCTAAACTACCCTTGTATAAAACAAAACTTTAATTTAATGTTTTACTTTAATTCTCAAACTACCCTCATCTATCTATTTCTTTATCTCACTATTATAATGGGAGAGGCAGGAGTAGCCTGAATTTTCCCCGAAATTCATAAACTACCTTTATATAAAACACCAAACTTTAAATTTAATGTTTTACTTTATTCTCAACTACCCTTATCTATCTATTTCTTTATTATATAATGGGAGATGTAGGCATAGCCTGAATTTTTTGAAATTCTTAAACTACCCTTATATAAATTTTTTTTTAAAAAAAAAAACTTTCATTTAATGTTTTACTTTAATTCCCAAACTATCCTCACCTATCTATTTAAGAATAAAATCACAGTCAACGCGATTGAACTTGGGAGAGTTCAATTGCATCCGCGGGTTAACACGTGCCTCTTTTCACTCTTATTAACTGTGATTAACTCCTTTCCCACTGGTAGTAAATAAATAAAAGAATGACTATAAGCCATCCAATCGAACGTCTTAAAGACGTCTTATCAACCTATTTTTTAACCGCACATCATCGATTATCTTCCCGAGATCCAAAGACTTGCTTTGTGACCTTAAAAGGCCGTGACACATAAGCAAACTGGTATATGCTAAGGCACATAATTAAAGAAAAAATATGTCCATGTCTTAGAAAAAAGAATGTTTACTCTTTATTCGATTGACGGGGTAGACTATTATAATTTATAACCTGTAAATATAAATGTTTATAGATTCTACAACTTATCTGCTATGTGAACTTAAATTTGAGTTACACTTGCCCTATGCTTAGATGTAAAAGTTGCATCTCTCATATTGTAGAGAATGTGACCGAGTCCGTTAAAATGATGGCAGTTCAAATAGCCTAACTATTAACGGATTCCTAACCTTGGGATATTAAAAAATATATATGAATAAATACTTAGGTTTAATTTCTAAATTTTTTTTTAATTACTAATAAACTAATGAAAATCTGCATACCCAATTAGGATCCAAATGTAAAATAATTTTTTAGTACAAGACATCATTTAGATACATTAGTTGATTCTTTTATGCTATTACATTTTGAATTGTCCAATTGGAATTTGAATCTGATTATTTGTTGAAGATTCAATTACGACACAACTTTATTTTGGAATTTGAATCTGATTACTTGTTGAAAATTCAATTACGACACCACTTTATTTGGTAATGTACTCTCTTTATGAGTAGACAAACTATTAAGTACAAATACTTACCTTTCTCTTAACGGAAGACAATAATATATGTATTTATATATTTTCCTTAATAAAAGAAAGTTTAAAAAATGTTTATTTTTAATACTAATTTAAAAATATACTTATTGTTAAATGAGTCGGTCTATCTCTGACTCTCTTAAATATACTCTCAAATGTATTACCTAATACTACCCATTTATTAATGGAGTTAAACAGTTAGGATTTGGGAGTACACTTAGAAGGACACTTTGGGAGTGGGAGTACCGGACCTACCTGTAGACTAATAATTCTTGTTAAATTAGCATTACAATTTAAAAAAAATCATCTAAGAGGAGAGGTCAGAATGCCGTAACATTTAATTTTGAAAAACACAAAGGGGTAGAAATGGTAATTCATCAATAAATCCCTACAAAATTTCCCACCGTAGGGGCCCACGACAACAATATTTCCACAAGGCATTCACTTATAAATAAAATGGAAAAAACGCCTTTGATCTCCCAGAGACCAAGAGCTCAATCCTCGCCAAACATGGCCTTCCTTCCCGGTAAACATCAAGCGTTTCTCCTCGCTTTCCTCTCCCTCGCCCTTCTCGTTCAGGCGAGATTTAATCTCGACGGTTCCGAGATTCACGCTCTCTCAATTTTCAAAACAGAGTTGGGTTTCAACGCTCAAAGTGATTCACCCCAAAACCCCTGCAATTCTGCCGGGATATTCTGCGTCAGGAGAATTTCCGACAACTCGCCGGTACTTCGAGTTGCTCGAATTGTCCTTAAATCACAAGGGCTTAATGGGTTTCTATCTCCGGCAATTGGACGGCTCTCGGAGCTCAAAGAGCTCTCTCTCCCTAACAACCACCTCGTTGACCGAATTCCTGTTGAAATCGTTGACTGCCGGAAGCTGGAAGTTCTAAACCTCCGAAATAACCAGCTTTCCGGCGAAATCCCATCAGAATTCTCGTCACTTGTAAGTCTCCGATTGCTCGATCTCTCTTCCAATAGCTTTTCCGGTGATTTGAGCTTCTTGAAATATTTTCCCAACCTCGAAAACCTTTCTCTTGCGGATAATCTGTTCACCGGAAAAGTCCCGACATCGCTGCGTTCTTTCCGTAATCTCCGTTTTCTCAACCTTTCGGGAAATGATTATCTCGGAGGTCCGGTTCCGGCGATGAACCGGGTGGAATATTCTTCTGGCTCTGGGTTGAGTCGTTCAACGGCGAAGAATAATCTTCCAAGACGCTACATATTTGCTGAGAATTCGACAAGAAATCACGGGGTTGCCTTGCCACCAAGTCCAACCACCAGTAATTCCTTCAATGAGGCTCCTTCTCCTTCAGCTACACCACACAAGCGTCGCAAGAACAAAAAGAAACTGATCGCATGGATTCTCGGGTTCATTGTCGGAGCAGTCGCCGGAAGTATATCGGGATTCATAATCTCTGTGCTATTTAAGATGTTCTTGATTTGCATCAAAGGGGGTGGGAAGCAATCGGGTCCTTCGATCTTCAGCCCCATGATCAAGAAAGCTGAAGATCTAGCCTTTCTAGAGAAAGAAGATGGGCTAGCTTCTCTGGAGCTCATTGGACAAGGAGGGTGTGGAGAAGTTTACAAAGCTGAATTGCCTGGAAGTAATGGGAAGATGATTGCAATTAAGAAAATCATTCAGGCCCCAAAAGATGCTGCTGAACTCACTGAAGAAGATAGCAGGCTTTTAACTAAGAAAATGCGGCAAATTCGATCGGAAATCCAAACAGTCGGTCAGATTAGGCACCGGAACCTTCTCCCTCTACTAGCCCATGTGTCGAGGCCGGATTGTCATTACCTTATATACGAGCTCATGAAGAATGGGAGCTTACAAGACATTTTGTTCCAGGTTTCACAAGGTACCCGAGATTTGGACTGGCTGGCTCGACACAGAATTGCTCTTGGGGTAGCTGCAGGGCTAGAGTATCTCCACATGAACCATAGCCCGCGAATAATTCATAGGGATCTCAAGCCTGCTAATATCCTCCTCGACGATGATATGGAAGCTCGAATTGCAGATTTTGGGCTAGCCAAGGCAGTCCCGGATGCTAACACCCATGTAACAGCCTCTAATGTGGCCGGTACAGTGGGGTACATTGCGCCGGAGTACCACCAGACGCTCAAATTCACGGACAAGTGCGATATATACAGCTTTGGAGTGATGCTGGCGGTTTTGGTGATGTGCAAGCTTCCTTCTGATGATTTCTTCCAATATACTGATGAAATGAGCATAGTCAAGTGGCTGAGGAATGTCATGGCTTCGGATGATCCCAACAGGGCTCTTGATTCTAACCTGCTGGGAAATGGGTTTGAGAGCCAGATGATCCTGGTTCTCAAGATTGCTTGCTTCTGCACTCTCGATGATCCAAAACAGAGGCCCAACAGTAAGGATGTTCGATGCATGCTCTCTCAAATCAAGCATTAAGTATTATTGGTAGAAATAATAAAATAAAATAAATGTTAAGAACATTGATATAATATATGTTTGTTTTGTTCTTCAAGTAGAAGGCTGCACCTCTAAGGTTAGGGGTAGCAGAAGATTGTTAGCTTCCTCAAGGAATTTGCTCCATTAAATTTGGTTTTGGTAACAGCATATTAGTTTACAGAATTGGAGTGTTTTCAATTGAAAGATGACACAAATGAGCATTTATATTTAGAGAAATGTAATTAAAAAAAATTGATTTGAGCATATGGAATTTGGGGGTTCGGGGGCTACGCCCCGGAGAAAATATTTTTGGATTAGTTTATTTATTTATTTTTCCGGTAATGCCTTTGAGGTCGCCACATATCCCTATTAATACCCTTAATTGTGGTTAAGATTCACCTACCTATCCTTGGTTTTAAAAAAATATATCAAATTTCTTTTTGAACCCTAGTTTAAAATTCACTAACTCCTAAGATTAAAATTATTAAAATGTTTTTTTTCTAAAATAGGTGAACCCTGAAATTGGGTGAATTTTAACCATAGTTAAGGGGTGTCAATAGGGACATGTGGCAACCTCAAGGGCATAAGGGGACTCCATTGGGGTCCACTATATATGACAAAAAATTGGGGGGGGGGGGGGGGGGGGGGGGGGGGGATTATATTATATAGTACAAAAAAAATTGGGGTGCCAAGTATACTAAATTTTTTTCTTAATTGAGGGACCCACAATTCATATTAGTAGAAGAAGGATTTACAAAAAATTTGGGGGGCCATCCCCCCCCCCCCCGGGGTCCGCCCCTGTCTGAAGTCATAGGAAAGGAGAGAAATTAGTGGATAGCCATGTTAATCCATGATTACCTAAATGGAATTTCAGGAAAACCAATGGTAAACAAATAAGTGATTTAGTCTACTTATTCTTTTTTATGGCACTCAACATCTGTTAGTGGGTTCATAGTTAGTTGTGAGGGTACATGACTACTTATGTAGCAAGGAGACTTACAATTCGAATGACTAAGCGTATCAATATACATTCTGTGGGTGGAATGCTAGCCCCATTTTCCTGACTTTCCCCACAAAACCGAGACGTGGAGTCACCTTACCCGGCTGCTTTTGCAGCCGGTTAAAGCTTCAACAACCATTTATTTTTAATACAAAGAGTAAGGATATAGGCTAGCATTCCCCATATTTCTATTGTAACACTTATTTATTTATTTTGTGTTGGGGGGGGGGGGGGGGGGGGGATGCAAGTGTTTCTTACCAAATATAGAAGCAGTGTTTTCATCTAACACCCTCTTCAATCAAAAACAAGAGAGAGTCTCAAAAGAAAGAAAGTGATGCTAGTGCGTGGAAAGTGCAATGGAAAGCCAAGTCAAAGTCTGTAATCTTGTTTTTCCTTCCTTAACAGCTGAGAAAGTACCTATCTGTTTTCACATTATTTTCAGCTAATTTTCTTTCCTCATGTTCCCTTATTATTATTATTATTTTTGGAACGAGGAAAGTTGGGGCTTAGGTGGGACCCGACCAGATTTATTAAATAAAATAAAATAGAAACAAACGAGGGAGAGAGGGGAGGAAAAGAAAAAGAGGACCCCCCAGGCGACCCAGCTACAATGGACAAAGACCAAATGCAATCACATACAAAACCTTGGGAACCCGGCTCCAAAACAAGAGGCCTCACATCTTGTAAGTGGCCAATGCTTTTTATAAGTGAAAAGAAAATAAATAAGTGAAAGCATAAATTGGCAAACTTTTCATAAGTGGCCAATGCTCTGAGTAGTAGGAACTAGGAAACTGGCCCTTGAAGATTGCTTTACAGTAACAGGTTTATCAAACAAATTGCTGTAATCTACTTCATTAGTCAGAATTATATTCTGTATACTAGCTTAAGAACAAACCAACTCCACAAGTTGATTTTCTCTCATTCGATCAGGTTTTTGACATATAATTGAAATCGAAAAAAAATCTTAAGTTTTTCTGGACAATGAAGAAGGTCTCCAATAGGTATGCTGGTTTTTGTGAAATAGAGGAAATTGAAAGACCTCAATATAAGTAAACACCTAGTGTCAATGAGCAGGAGGATCAGTCAGTCACTAGCAAGTCTTGGAATGAGATTCCAAGTCAACAAACAACAAGCATGTGTTCTCATTGCTTCACACATGGAAAACCATACATGAAATGAAAAGCAATCTTCAGGGAAAGAGAACACACAGCCTACATTTCCACAGTTCAGACATCAAAGAAATTTTAAACATCAAAACTAGTAACCTAGCTTAATTTATGGGAAGTTTCGGTATGGCGTGGCATTGGGTATGAGAGCTGAATCAATAAACTTAAGGGCGATTCACCTAAAAGGTCATGCTTTGCATTTTTTATTACCTAAAAGGGCATGCTTTTAACATATTTATCAAAAAAAGACATACTTTGTATTTTTATTACCTAATAGGGTATGCTTTTGACATATTAACCCCTTACCTACGCATATAAAACCCAAACACAGATGAGGGTAATATTGGAGTACATATCCTATTTGATAAAACTTTTCAAACCAGGTCCTTTTAGGTGATATTTTTGATTTAGGGTGATTAATTGGTACTTATCTCTAAACACTTAAAGGTAAATTACACTTACCTCCCCTGAGGTTTGGTGAAATTTCAGAAACCTCCCCTCTAGTTTCTGAAATTACACTAACCTCCCCTGTCAGATTTTTAATATTAACATGTTAACTAAAGTTACCATTTCTCATTTTACCCCTATTACTTGATTACTTGATTGAAGAAACACATCTTTATCGTTTGAAAGCTTAACCAAAGAAAAACATAAACTTTCAAGCCGTCACATGTCCCTTTTAATACTCACTAACTATGATTAAGATTTACTCACCCTTAGGATTTATCCATCTAACCTTAGTTTTAGGGAAAAAATAACCTTAGGTTGGTTATGCTTAACCGCAATTGAGGAGGGCTCTACTAGCCGCCATGTGTTCCTTTTAACACCCAATAACTATGGTTAAGATTCACTCATCCCTAGGATTCATTAATCTAACCTTAGTTAATAAAAATATTAATCTTAGGTTAATTATATTTAACCACAGTTAAAGGATATCTATAAGCCGTCATGTGTCCCTTTTAACACCCACTAACTATGGTTAAAACTCACTCACCCATAGGGTTCATCCATCAAACCTTGGTTTTTAGGAAAAAAACCTTAAGTTGCTTATGCTTAACCACAATGAAAGGGAGCTCTACAAGTCACCACGTGTCCCCTTTAACACCCACTAACTATGGTTAAAATTCACTCACCCCTAGGATTCATCCATTTAACCTTGATTTTTAGGAAAGAAAAAAACCTTAGGTTGATTATGCTTAACCATAATTAAAGGGGGCTCTACAAGCCGCCACGTGTCCCATTTAACACCCACTAATTGTGCCTAAGATTCACTGACCCCTAGGATTAATCCATCTAACCTTTGCTTTTAAGAAAAAAATAAAAATATTAATCTTAGGTTAATTATGTTTAACCCTAGTTAAATGATCTCTATAAGTCGTCATGTGTCCCTTTTAATACCCACTAACTATGGTTAAGACCCACTCACCCCTAGAGTTCATCCATCTAACATAGGTTTTTAGAAAAAAAATATATATGTATACTTGATTTTGGAAATATATATTAACCTTGGTTAGAAACCAATTATCATTTATTTTATTGAATTAACTAACCTTCTGTTGAAAAATGGTAGTTTAGACATTTTAAAATGTTTAAATGATGACATCATCAAAGTTCATTCATAAAGTAACGGTAAACTTAAGGGAAAGAGGTATCTGTTACATACAACCAAAGTTGAGGGAAGGATAGTGTAAGTTCAGAAGAGGTTTATGAAATTTCACCAAACCTCAAGGGAGGTGAGTGTAAGAGGTGAGTGTAATTTACCCTAAACTTAATGTCTTATAATTTAAATAAAAATAATAATTAATTATTCTGCTAATAAAAATACAAGGAGTATGCAAAACTTTACTTGGACGTAAATACTCTTTAACTTATTTTATTTAATACATAACTTAGAGTATATCCAAAGTTTAATAATTCTTTTAATATTAATAGAACTCTCTTCTAAGTGATTAAGTTTTCTTTATTAGTAAGAACTCTCTATTAGAGAATTGGAAGGGCTCAATTAAAAAAGTCTTTTTTAATGTCCTACTCTTCCCGGGACCTCTCTCCTAACTTGTTTTATTCTCTACTATGATATTGACCGTGTTCCTTTTTGTAGGGGATCCTCAGATATAAAGAATTAATAGAAACTTCAAAGGGAGCAAGATACATCACTTAGTTCCTATTTCCCAATGCCCACGTGCCTTCAAAACTCAAAGTTTTGACATACTTTTCCACATGACCTTGTATTCTTGAGGATATTTCTTTTTGTTTCTCTTTCGGTGAGTAATTTTCTTTTCCTTAAATTACTTATTAATAAGCCATTCACAATGGTCTAAGCGAGAAGTGTTGAATTGCTCTTTTTATATGCATTTTCACTGCAAGAAGTCAATTTTGCATAATTTGGTTCTATATGTATGGGTGGTAAAAATCATTTACTAAAATGTGTACTATTGTGACTTAAATTATCTAATCTAATGTAATTATTACAATCATATTCAATATTCATGATGAATAAATCTATAACAATATTTGTCATATCATGTGTTGTCCTTGGTAGTAAAATCATAAAATTAGCTTATTAATTTTTATTACGGTTTATGAACAATTTTATTGAGTAAAAATGTTTCTCGTCTAAGTGGTTTTTCTCCTTTTTGAAAAAAAATCTAGATAATTGATTCCAAATTTAGCATTTTCGTTGCATAAACAATGGTTAAGAGGCAAAAACAGATTGGTTTGAGAGGTTGTTCCGACGTGTACGTGACCTTTTAATCAACCTATGCTCACCATGATGTTATCAAGTAAGCTAATAGTCTATATTTTTGATTTATAGGGTAGTTGTGCATCTTTCCTTATTTTTATCTTTAAAGTTTGATATTCATCCTTGTAAGCCTGAATATGTGATTTTATTTTATTAAGAATCAAGGATACCACAGAGATGCTAAAATAACTTTCTGATTGTTTCAATGGTAGAAAGTATGTCCTCCTAAGGGAAGACTCGTGTTCGAGTCCCTTAGTATGTGCGGTTGGGGGTCGGGTAAGTGGGTGAGAGAAAAAGAAGTAAAGTAAAATAATAAAAAAAAAATTAAAGTAGAAGAAAAATGTAGTTTCTTTGAGGTTTTTGGTTTGGGAAAATAGTTCTAGGAGAAAACTTACTTTTCGTTTAGTATTCCATCAATTTGATAAAATGATAAAAAGTAAAAGTGAGAGAAAATGTGACACTATTGAGATAAATGTTTATGGAGAAACCTACAAATTCTCACAAACCGAATTGACTATCCCTATAGAAATATGTTCAAACCACCTACATAGATTACATATTCAAAGAAAAATGGTTATAAGTAAAAACTCGGTATTCTAAAGAAAATTAAAACTAGAACATAAACTAAGCACGAGAGTTAATATAATGTGATATTTTTTTAAATCTCATTTAATGTCATAAAATTATAAATTAATGATAACGTTAATTTTTAATTTAATCATATTATATTTTTATAGGCAGTGTTTGGACGCTTTGATACCTGAACTGAACTAGGAGAGGCATGTCAATCAGTTTTTTTTTTTTTTATAATGGTGAGTTGGGATTAATATCTGTTCCAGGCGAGGAAACACACCACGCTCACCTCTCACTGTGGTTAAGATTCACTAGCCCTTGGTGTTCAATTATATAACTGTAGAACCCTAAAATTTATCAATTTTACACAAAGGTCCCTACACACCCGTAAAATTGTATAAAGAGCCTAATATCATTTTTAAAGCCCTATACATTTAAATTTGGCCTAATGACAAGGCATGGGCCTCCTACGGCTCGGGTCTGGGCACGAAGTAGAAAGCCCATAAACCCAAAACCCAAGTCCAAATCTAAATGGGTCACACACTCGATAAATGGGTCGATCCGTCAACACAAAAAAAAAAAAAACTGATTATGGACTCAATACCCAAGAAGATAGGTGGGGCCCATGAAAGCCTCCTAAGTCCCTTAAACTACTAAATAGAGTGGGACTCTTGAAATCCTTATCTCTAAATGGATAAGCCTTATCAAGATCTCTTAAATCCCTTAAACTACTAAATAAAGTGGGACTCTTGAAATCCTTATCTCTAAATAGATAAGCCTTATTAAGATCTCTTAAATCCTTTAAACCACTAGATGGAGTAGGATTCTTGAGATCCTTATCTCTAAAAGTCTATAAATAAGAGCCAAAGCTAGAGATTTAGAGATTCAGAAATTCAGAGAGAGAGAAATTCAGAAGAAGCCAAAGAAGAGAACTCAGAAGCATTCTCTAGCCTTCAAAGAAAAGAAATCAAATCATTCCGGAGAAGACAAAGCTGCAAAGAAGCCAGTTCTCCTCCAAAATCACTTTCTAGCCGATTAAGCGCGAAGCCCGGAAGAAAGGAAAAGCTAAATCAACACTTTCAAAGAAAATCGAGATCACGCCTCGGCCCTTATCTTCTACTTTAGAAATTTTTGATTGTTAATCAGAGGATTTCTTGAGAGTTGTACCAAACTGAAAATAAATAAAATATTTTGTTCATCATAATTTCGTCCACGAAATTTTGTGTCGACAAATTTTTGGCACGCCCGGTGGGACTCTCTCTACCTCTCATCTTACAGTCAACGAACAATTAAGCAGCATCAATGGCTCCCAAGAGACCTGTTGTTGCAGCCACCGCCATCCATGGAAAGAGAAACACAATCTCTTCTGCACCTGAATCTACACCAGCTACTAGCGATGATCGGCGAGCAACACGTCATATGACGCAGTCTGGTACCTCTCACTTGGTTGGGGCCCTCTCTCAACATCGCAAGCAACGCGTCTCCAAACCGATGCAAATGGCTAAGACTGCGCGGGCCAGGATGCCTGAGGGTATGTCCTCCAGTCATCCTTCCGATGCACAGTCTAGCGCAGGGTCAACATCCTCCGTGACCTCTCCTTCTCAAGGTCGAGCCTCCAAAGAAGTGCAGAATCAGAATCATTCAAATTCTGAGACACATACCTCCATTAGGTCTGTCATGATGATGGAAGCAGCGACGATTGAAGAACAGATCGCACAAATGTCTAACGCAATTGCAAATTTAACAAAGGCAGTTGAGGATAAAGATGCCCAGATTGTAGACTTGGTAAGCCGCTTGGAGCAGAATAACCAAGCAGATGAATCCAATCAAGGACCGACAAATCCCCCTGGGTTCAATCTCCGAGGTCCTCGTGAAGCGGAAGAACAAAACAAAGGGTTCACTCTCCAAGGACATCGTGATGCAGAGGAACAAAACAGGAATGCATCCGGCTCGCGAGATCCCACTCGGGACAGTCACCAAGTATCAATTGCTTCGCTCTCTATCCAGCAGCTGCAAGCAATGATTTCCGATACCATTTATGCTCAGTACGGGGGTGCGTCACAATCTTCCTTGGTCTATGCCAAGCCATACTCTCAACGCATTGAGCAAATGCGCTTCTCGACAGGATACCAACCGCCAAAGTTTCAACAGTTCGATGGAAAAGGCAATCCAAAACAACACGTTGCTCACTTTATCGAGACTTGCAATAATGCTGGCACGTACGGAGACTTTATGGTGAAACAGTTCGTTCGCTCCCTCAAAGGGAATGCGTTTGACTGGTATACCGATCTAGAGTCTGGTTCCATTGACAGTTGGGATCAACTGGAGCGCGAGTTTCTCAACCGCTTCTACAGCACCAGAAGGACAGTGAGCATGGTGGAGCTTGCCGCTGTACGACAAGTGAAAGATGAACCTGTTATTGACTACATTGATAGGTGGAGGAATCTTGCTCTTAACTGCAAGGATCGTCTTTCTGAACCATCTGCTATTGAGATGTGCATCCAAGGGATGCACTGGGGGCTTCTTTACATCCTCAAAGGGATTAAGCCTCGTTCTTTTGAAGAATTAGCTACACGGGCTCATGACATGGAGCTCAGTATAGCCGCACATGGAGATCCACGACCGATCGATTCTTTCAAGTCGGAGAAGAAGCAGTGGAACACATCCAAACCCTCCAAAACTAAGGAGGCTATGATCACCACTACTACCACCAAGCCGGTCAAGATCTCGAGCCAAAGGAAGCAGGAACCGCCAAAGGCAGGCACATCTCAAGAAAGAGGGCAAGGCAGGATGACGCTCAAGGAGCTCGAGGCAAAAGAATATCCTTTTCCAGACTCTGAGGTATCTGGCATGCTCGATCAACTGCTAAGTCTAAAGTTGATTGAATTGCCAACCTCTAAACGTCCAGAGGAAGCGGGTCGCGTTGATGACCCAAAATACTGCCGATACCACCAACTGATTAGCCATCCGGTTGGAAAATGTTTCATCCTCAAAGAGAAGATTATGGACCTAGCTCGACAAGGAAAAATTGAACTTGACTCCCTCAATGATGTGGCAGCCTCGAATATGACGAGTGTTGCCTTCGGGTCTTTCAACCCCAGTTTGATTCCACCTTCATCATCTGTAACAATGTTGTCTCCTCAAGCAATAAAAGCACCATGGCCACCACAAAATTTGAAGCAAGTCACAGCCGGAGCTCTTGGCTCTAACATCCCCCGTTCAATATCAGTGGTAGCATCTAGTCAAGGGCAAATTCCATTGTTGCAACTACAGCAACAACGATGTCTCCCTACAAAAATTGAACGAGAGTCAACAGAAAAATCTTCTCTCATCGATGATGACGGTTGGACATTGGTTACACGACGACAACGACGTGTGCAACATCCACCTCCTCCTTTTCATCCAAGAGCAAAACGGACCAAAAGAAAGACTCGTCCAAGTATCAAGTCAAAGAAGAAGAAGAAGGTAGTGAAGAAAAAAGCATTCAAAGTGCCTCCTGCTGATCCTGAAGAGATTTTTCAGCAGTTTCCTCCTTTGGCAATCACATTTGGCGACTTCATACCAATGTGGTTTCTCCAAAAACAGGAACGAGAGCCGGCCTACTCTGTCGCATGTTACCAAGTCGAATCAGACACATCGGAAAAAGAAGTGAACGATGTACCTGCCAACCAATCATCCCCTTCAATTCATGAAGATGAGCATCCCAAAGGAGAAGATGATGCATCCGACATTGAAGAGACATCAATACACTTGAGTCTTTTTGAGGCCCTACAACTACCGGAAAAGACTCGGCTCAGCCTCGCTCAAGCCTTGACTAATCCCCACAAGTACAAGGAAAAAGATTGGGTTCAAAAGAAGCCGGAGACATGTGCCTCTTGCATGGCCACCATTACCTTCGACGACGAAGACCTACAACTTGGTTCTCATCTTCATAACAGGCCGTTGTATGTCACAGGATCCATTAAAGAACACAAAGTTCAGCGCATTCTTCTTGACTGCGGGTCTGCTGTCAATATCATGCCCATCCGCACGATGAGAAAAGTTGGCATCTCTCCAGATCAATTGAGTCGAAGTAGGCTGGTGATCCAAGGCTTTAACCAAGGGGGGCAGAGAGCCATCGGAATGGTCCGCTTAAAGCTCACAATCGAAGACTTGGAGTCCGAAGTACTCTTCCATGTTATTGATTGCAAGACATCATACCACTTGCTGCTTGGACGTCCTTGGTTACACGAGACAGGTGTGGTTCCATCTACATGGCATCAATGCTTCAAGTATTACAAGGATGGTATGCAGAGAAAGATTGTTGCTGAGAGTCAACCTTTTGAGAAGACTGAAACACACTTTGCTGATGCTAAGTTCTACACGGAGACTGAAGTCCTCTCGGAAGCACTTCCAACTTCGGTACCATCTTCTAGCAGACTCGACATCAACAAAAGAAAAGAAGCTAAAATTCTTTCATCCCCCAAGTCCCAAAAGGATGAGAAAGCTCAAAAAGTATCAAAAGGAGAGGAAACGAACAAATCAACGAAGAACTCTACCAACATCTCCAATCCAATCTCAGTGCTTCAATACATTCCGCAATCACGTCGAAAGCCGGGACAACTTCCTTTTGTGGCGATGACTAAAGAGACCAACTCTACTTTTTCGAAAGCCAACCTAAACACTTTGCAAGATGAGTTAGTTCTTCCAGTAGCACCGCTTGTCAAATCCACAATTATAAGGCCACCAATTGTAGGATTTGTCGCATCTACAATAAAGTTTGAAGAAGAGGAAGGCATCTCAACCCAAGAAAATTCAGAGGGTTGGTACGGAGCTAAGACAGAAAAGCTCTTCGAAGCAGCTGGATATGGAAAAGGTGAGCCCATACGTTTAGGCGAGCTTCAACCTCTTGACCAAATCCATGGTCTCACAAAGGCGCAGGCCCAACTCGTTCGAAAAGGAGAAAAGTTCATTATCAACCGTCAAGGAGTTGGCTCTACACCTCAAACACCAATCAAAATCTCAGTAAAGGAGAAAGTCTCTACTCAACACATTACAGTGCAAGTAGCCGACGATTGTGAAAACAAAATCCCCTCAGCTCGTACATCTGTCTTTGATCGACTTGCCCCACCAATACAAGGTACTTCGGTCTTTGAACGTTTAGGAACAGCACAAAGTGATACAAACTTAAACTCTCAAGATCTCCAACGGCGTGAGTCTGCACTCACCCGCTTGGGAGCACAAGGAAAAGAAGACGAACCTGCTCCTCTGAACAAGTCCAAAAGACGACGTAGACATGAGAAAAGGCATGCCAGTCGTAAAGATGTTCGTGACCCACAAAGTGTAATTCCATCGCAAATGAAACGACAAGCAATTTTGGAAGTCTCAACAATAGATGCTTTGACAGTAAAGCGACGCATTATCATCTCCACTAACCAAGGAAAACGATCTCGAACAAATCAAATTGAGATGAGTGAGACCGAAGATGTTACTGTCAATCACATTACCATCCAAGAGCCTGTCGAAGAAGAGTCATCATCTTCAAACGATGAACTAGAAAGTGCTGCTCCAGTCTTCGAAGAAGGGGGGCAAGCTACCGTCGACGAGCTCAAACAATTAAACCTTGGTACAGAAGAAGAACTGTGCCCTATCTTTGTCAGTGCACTCTTAAGTCCTGAGGAAGAAACTGATTACTTCAAGCTACTGCAAGAATACAAAGACGTTTTTGCATGGAGTTACAAGGACATGCCCGGGCTTGATCCCAAAGTAGCAATCCATCACCTAGCTATCAAACATGGCGTTCGCCCCATCAAGCAAGCGCAGCGTCGCTATCGGCCTGAACTGGTTCCACAGATCGAAGCTGAAGTCAACAAGCTGATCGAAGCTGATTTCATCCGAGAAGTGAAGTATCCAAGTTGGATTGCAAATATTGTCCCAGTCAAGAAGAAGAATGGACAAATCCGAGTATGTGTAGATTTTCGCGACCTGAATAATGCATGTCCAAAAGATGACTTTCCATTGCCAATTACGGAGCTCATGGTCGATGCTACAACAGGACACGAAGTCTTATCCTTTATGGATGGTTCATCTGGTTATAACCAAATTCGTATGGATCCAAAGGATGAAGAACTCACAGCCTTTCGTACACCAAAGGGAATTTACTGTTATAAAGTGATGCCGTTTGGACTAAAAAATGCTGGTGCCACTTATCAACGTGCTATGCAAAAGATTTTTGATGATGTCTTGCACACAAAGGTTGAATGCTACGTCGATGACTTGGTGGTAAAATCAAAAAGGAGAGCGGATCATCTTCAAGACCTTCGTGACATTTTCATCAGACTTCGAAGGTATCAATTAAAGATGAACCCTTTAAAGTGTGCATTTGGGGTCACTTCAGGCAAATTCCTCGGGTTTGTTGTTCGACATCGCGGTATTGAGATTGACCAAGCCAAAATCAATGCTATCCACAATATGCCAGAACCTAAGAATATCCACGAGCTTAAAGGCCTCCAAGGTCGTCTCGCTTACATCCGGAGGTTCATCTCAAACCTAGCAGGGCGGTGTCACCCCTTTAACAAGTTGATGAAGAAAGATGCATTGTTCAAATGGGATGATGCTTGTAAGAAAGCTTTCGAAAGCATCAAAGAGTATCTCCTCAAAGCACCGGTTTTAGCAGCGCCTATCCCCAATAAACCACTGATTCTTTACATCAGTGCTCAGGAGCAGTCATTGGGGGCATTATTGGCACAAGAGAATCATGATGGCAAAGAAAATGCGCTCTACTACCTGAGCCGAACTCTGGTGGGGGCAGAATTGAACTATTCACCCATTGAGAAGATATGTCTTGCTCTTATCTTCGCTACAAAGAAGTTGAGGCACTATATGCTGTCACACACAGTCCGACTTATCTCTCACGCCGATCCACTCAAATACATAATGACAAGACCGGTTCTATCGGGAAGGCTCGCCAAATGGGCACTTCTCCTGTCAGAATTTGAGATCGTTTACATCCCTCAGAAGGCAGTAAAAGGACAAGCGGTAGCTGACTTTCTTGCAGATCATCCAATCCCAGCTGATTGGGAATTATCTCAAGACTTGCCCGATGAAGAGATCTTCTACACTGATGTAATACCATCATGGAAGATGTTTTTTGATGGTGCTGCAAGAAAGAATGCAGCAGGAGCAGGAGTCGTCTTTGTAACTCCACAAGATGAAGTCCTTCCATTCGCCTTCACATTGGCAGAGTTATGTTCAAACAATGTGGCTGAATATCAATCCCTCATAATTGGATTGGAACTAGCCCGAGACATGCAGTTGTACCAGCTCAATGTGTATGGAGACTCAAAGCTTGTCATTAACCAGCTCTTGACAGAGTACGACATCCTCAAGCCCAATCTAATCCCCTACTATCTCTATGCTGCTGAGCTCATAAGTCAGTTCGAAGATATCACTATGTTGCATGTTTCAAGAAACGAGAATAAACAAGCTGATGCTTTGGCCAACCTTGCAGCAACTTTAGCTATACTTGAAGAAGAAGTGACGACGGTTCCTGTCTGTCGGAGATGGGTCATCCCTCACTTGATCCACCATGACATCGCTCAACAAGCCACAAATTTCATCGAAGTATTCGAGATTGAGGTTGAAGACTGGAGACAACCTCTCGTTGAATATCTTCAACATGGAAAATTGCCGAATGATCTCAAGCACAAGACTGAAATTCGTCGTCACGCGCCCCGATTCCTATACTTTAACAATGAGCTGTATCGTCGCTCCTTCAATGACATCTTGATGAGATGTCTTGGAAATGATGAAGCTAGAGAGGCCCTTGAAGAAGCTCATTCAGGTATCTGTGGTACTCATCAATCAGGGCCAAAGTTGCATGATCGACTAAAGAGAATGGGATACTATTGGCCAACCATGGTGAAAGACTCACTTGAGTTTGCCAAAAGATGTCATGCATGTCAAATCCATGGAGACTTCATTCGCCAACCACCCGAGCCGCTTCACCCAACAGTAGCATCTTGGCCCTTTGACAATTGGGGACTTGATGTTGTCGGGCCACTCCCAAAGTCTTCTAAACAACACCTCTACATTCTTGCTGCGACAGACTATTTCTCCAAATGGGCAGAAGCAATCCCTCTCAAAGAAGTCAAGAAAGAGACGGTTGTAGACTTCATCAAAAATAATATTGTCTTCCGCTATGGGGTCCCCCGTTATATAGTAACGGATAACGGGAAACCATTCAAGAATGCTCTGATGGATCAATTTTGTGCGAAGTTCGAAATCAAGCAAAGATGCTCTACAATGTACAATGCGCCAGCAAACGGACTCGCAGAAGCTTTCAATAAAACTCTTTGCAAGCTCCTTGAGAAGGTTGTTTCCAAGTCGAAAAAGGATTGGCATGAACGGATTGGTGAAGCACTTTGGGCATACCGAACTTCATACCGCACTCCTACACAAGCCACACCTTACTCGCTTGTCTATGGAGTCGAAGCAATACTTCCATTGGAACGCCAAATTCCATCACTACGGATTGCGATCCAAGAAGGCCTCACAGGTGATGACAATACAAAGCTACGTCTTGCTGAACTCGAAGCTTTGGACGAAAAGAGGTTAGAAGCGCAGCAACGCCTCGAGTGCTATCAAGCTCGCTTGTCTCGAGCTTTCAACAAGAAAGTTCGACCTCGCTCCTTCCAAATAGGTGACTTAGTACTTGCAGTTCGAAGGCCTATTATTCTTTCACATCGGTCTGGAGAGAAATTTGATCCAAAGTGGGATGGACCGCATGTGGTGAGAGAAGTCTACACCAACGGCGCTTACCTTCTTTCAACACCCGATGGAGTTCGTCTTGGTCCTATCAACGGCAAGTTCCTCAAGCAATACTATCCATGATAGAACAATGCTCCTCGATATGAGCCTAAAGTGTCCACAACACTCCTCGATATGAGCCTAAAGTGTCCACAATGCTCCTCGATACGAGCCTAAAGTGTCCACAATGCTCCTCGATACGAGCCTAAAGTGTCCACAACGCTCCTTGATACGAGCCTAAAGTGTCCACAAAGCTCCTTGACGTATGAGCTTAAAATGCATGTCACTCTTGGCTTATACAACCAAAATTGTAAAAGGTTCAATGACTTTTGCTCGCTAGACTGAAAATCTAAAAGGACAATCTAAGCAAAACTTAGAGCACAAAAAAAATAAAAATTGAACTACGTTAAAGCTTGATCCCACAACGGGTACGTAGGCAGCCTGTAAAGTTACCTCAGGTTCAGCTACCATTAAAAAAAAAAAACATGAGAAACAATACCTTTCATGGGTATGGAGTTGATTGCTTCTGGTGCGCTACAAGATGTCGTACTCCTAACATTTGGATGACGAACAAGTCTTTGTATTTACTCAACCTCTAGAGGTTGTCTATCATGTCTCTGATGTCAACAACATCATGGAAAACAAAGACCATTCTCTTTCTCAGCAACACCCTCAACGTTCACATGACCCATCAAAGGGGTTGGATACTGGAAATTGCACAAGTTCTTCGTTGGATTGATACTCCACTGCAACATCAGCAAAGCAGAAACAACTCTCTTTCTCAGCAGCTCTTCAGCACTCTATCTCAGGACTATGATATTCGCAAAAATGAATCAAAGTCCCGCTTTGTTCTGGATCCTCAGCATCACCGCAAACTTCTTAAATAATGTCCGCGAGCGAAAAAGCATTCCTTGACGGGTTGAAAGATCGACAGGTCCAAAGTTTCCTCGAATGTCACGTCGTGAGCCTTCCACGGGCCGCCACCATCTGATGTTCGATAAATTGCAGCAAGGGTCTCATCCAGCAGGTCAATGTATATTCAAGGTTGCAGCAAAGGTTTCCCCAATAGGGTTCTCGCGGCTTCAAGATCACAAGAAGAAAGAGCAACAGGTCCTCGTGGCTTCAAGATCACAAGAAGAAAGAACAACAGGTCCTCGCGGCTTCAAGATTGCAAGAAGAAAGTGGAGTCAGAGTCTTCCACGAGTCAGTCGTCATCTGGTGTTCAATAAATTGCAGCTTCCAGCATGCCATCTCGGGACTGTGATTTTACTCACATGTTCAAAAAACGAATTAAAGTCTCACTCCGAGTTAGATCATCAGCAACAGCTATCCATCTATCTTGGGAGGCATCGACAGAAGACATCTTTCTGCAAAACAAAGACAGAAAATAGGGAAGTTCATCAAAATCTCCAAATTTTCTACAAACTTTACACTACAACAAATCAAAAACCATTAAAAAAAAAAAAAAAAAAAAAAAAAAAAAAAAAAAAAAAAAAAAAAAGCTGAACACAAAACACACAAATTTAAAATTTAAAAATAAAATAAAAAATCTCAACATTTAAATCCATTAATAAATAAAATATAAATCACCAACTGACTAGAGCACGCACAAAAAAATACACCACAACAAAAATAAATAAATTAAAATTAACAATCAACAAAAAAAAAAAAAAAGGAAAGAGTAACAACAAAATAAATTAAAATTAAAAAAAAAAAAAAAAACAAAAATAAAACACGAACAAAAAAAGAATTAAAAAAAAAAAACAAACAAAAGCAAATCACGGCAAAACAAAGCCAGGTGTTTGAAAGAGGGCAACCAAGGCCGTGTCAAGGTCTGACGACCGGACTGCCTTGCTCTTTTATTTTGATGTTTGTTTAAAAAAAAAAAAAAAAAAAAAAATTCTTAAATTTAAATCAAAGCAATTCATCTTTAAAATATATTAAAAATCAAATCAAGAAACAAAGTCATCATGAACCCTTTTTCAAACATCAAATCATTAATTAAAAAGCTTCAAATAAATAAATAAAAATACTAATTAATTAACTATGAGCAAACAAAATGTACGTCCCCAATAAAAAAAAAAAAAAAAATGCCAAAAACCAATAGACTTGTAAATAACCAAGCGAGCCTACTAAAGGGTGTCAAACAAAAGCTTGCCGAACAATCATACGTCGATCTGGTCTAGCCGCCCCAAAAAAAAAAAAAAAAAAAAAAAAAAAAAAAAAAAAATCCTTCCATGATTTTCGAGGGCTATGTTTTGGCATCGAGTGTCCAAACTTTAAACCTGCAAGTATAGTAAGACGGGTTCTCTTACTATTTATAAGGAGGGAAAATAAATTGTCTCCTTATCCCATTAGGAGTAGGATTCGTATTTAACCCAAATCAAGATAAACTCTAAACAAATTAAATCAAAGTCAAACACTAAGTCATCAAAATTAAATCCAAATCAAACACTAAATCAAGGGTTACGCTAATGTCACTCATAGGTTCCATCACTATACCCTTGAGGGGGCAATTTGTAGAACCCTAAAATTTATCAATTTTACACAAAGGTCCCTACACACCCGTAAAATTGTATAAAGAGCCTAAAATCATTTTTAAAGCCCTATACATTTAAATTTGGCCTAATGACAAGGCATGGGCCTCCTACGGCTCGGGTCTGGGCACGAAGTAGAAAGCCCATAAACCCAAAACCCAAGTCCAAATCTAAATGGGTCACACACTCGATAAATGGGTCGATCCGTCAACAAAAAAAAAAAAAAACTGATTATGGACTCAATACCCAAGAAGATAGGTGGGGCCCATGAAAGCCTCCTAAGTCCCTTAAACTACTAAATAGAGTGGGACTCTTGAAATCCTTATCTCTAAATGGATAAGCCTTATCAAGATCTCTTAAATCCCTTAAACTACTAAATAAAGTGGGACTCTTGAAATCCTTATCTCTAAATAGATAAGCCTTATTAAGATCTCTTAAATCCTTTAAACCACTAGATGGAGTAGGATTCTTGAGATCCTTATCTCTAAAAGTCTATAAATAAGAGCCAAAGCTAGAGATTTAGGGATTGAGAAATTCAGAGAGAGAAATTCAGAAGAAGCCAAAGAAGAGAACTCAGAAGCATTCTCTAGCCTTCAAAGAAAAGAAATCAAATCATTCCGGAGAAGACAAAGCTGCAAAGAAGCCAGTTCTCCTCCAAAATCACTTTCTAGCCGATTAAGCGCGAAGCCCGGAAGAAAGGAAAAGCTACATCAACACTTTCAAAGAAGATCGAGATCACGCCTCGGCCCTTATCTTCTACTTTAGAAATTTCTGATTGTTAATCAGAGGATTTCTTGAGAGTTGTACCAAACTGAAAATAAATAAAATATTTTGTTCATCATTATTTCGTCCACGAAATTTTGTGTCGACAACCACTAATTAGGGCATGATGGAAGTGAGTTTCCTGGGAAGCGACTGATCTTTTCACCCTATACATAGGCATAGTCACAAAGTACCCGTTTAAAACGCGTTTAAAATTTTTAGAGGGGGTCGCCGTTTTAAACTCCGTTTTAAACGTGTTTGCCGTTTTAAACTTTAAAATACATTTTAAACGCGTTTTAAACGCGTACTCTGTTTTATACGCGTTTAAAATTTTTTTAAACCAAAAAAAGAAGAAGGTTAAAAGGTGTTTTAAGAGTTACGAGACGATGTGTTAGGGCAAAACGTCAATATTTCGTCTCTCGCTCTGGTTTCAAGTCTCAGCTCTCTTGTCTCTCACTCGGCTGCTCTCCGATGGAACCTCTCTCTGGCAATGATAAGTCTCTCTCTCTCTCAGGTTATTTCCCTTCAATGTCTAATTTATCTCCTTAACTAGGACTAGGAGAGACTAGTTTCAATTCTACCCAAGAGTCACCCATTTTTCATACGCATAATTCTTTTAACGCGTAAACCATCTTGTGATGCTTTTGGGAGCTTCATGTCTAGGGGTATATGAGTTAATCAGTTTATGTACATATTGGGGAGGGGTATTCCTCCTTATCCTTTGCATCTGTGTGGTTGCATTCGTTTTGCAACTGTGTAAACTTAAATTATGAGTTAAATAATTAGTAGTTAGTATTATGTTTATATATATATAATTATTTATTATTATTTTTAACTCCCCGTACTTTTCCCGTGTTTTACCGTTTAAAACTTGTACTTCCCAAACGTATCATTGCCGTTTAATACCCGTATCCGTACTTGGTGACTATGTACATAGGCACATCTCTAAAACTATGCATAACTCACTCCTTGCACATTTAAAGTCCTTTGTATTCATTTGGGTGGGAGATATTGGTAATTAATTGTAGGATTTCATATGGGATAGGAGTTCCATTTGAGATAGTCTAGATGCTGAACGCGGGATAGGATCAATCTACATCTTCTACAAACTCTTGATTTTAAGAGTGTTTAGTAATTGATATAAGATTTTAAGTGGGATAGGAGTTTTAGTTCGAGATAGTTTCTAAATGTTGAATGAGGTAGGATCAATGATCAATCCATATCTTCTACAAGTTCTCGATTTTAAGAGGATGGGTGGAGGAAGAGATATGGGTGTAATCTATTAGTGGTGCAAAAAAATGTATGTCCCAACTGATTATTTGACCAATAGTGGTAGTGTATTCACCTAAAGTGAAGATGAACACAACCGAGTATAGTCTCAGTCAAACTGTAAAGAACCATATTTTTGTAACACAAACACAACCTTTTATATTGGGCCAGACGTCTTCTCTTGTCCTGATTTTTCGGTCGGGTGTGCATTACCGTTGACTCCCAGATGAGATCGGCGTAGTGTCGAACGCTGCAACTTATCTTTCTTGACTCAAGTAGCCGTTGACCAAGACCCTTAACAAATGGGGTCAACTTCACATTGGTCAGACGTTTGACAACTGTAGACTTTCGTAGGATCCTCAAACAGTCCGAAAGCAGGATCACACCTACTCCCCACGTCTTTCTTCTAATCAAGGCATGTATGTGAACCTCAACCATCTCTAGAGACTTAAAACAACTACCTTTACGCATAATATTTTCCAATAAAGATAAAAGGAGTTACCCGGATATCAAAAGTGATGATATTCTCCAAGGCATCTCACACTACCAAAGAGACTAGATACCCTGTTGTTATCCTGAATAATTTATGACTTGTGTAAGATAATAAATTATTCTCATATGAATTCAACTTGTCATTTTCTAAATAACCAAATATATATATATATATATATAGAGAGAGAGAGAGAGAGAGAGAAGCGTTCGAATGAGCGCCGTTGGTTACAAGCTCTAACGAGCGGTCATCATCTAAACCGTCCAAATTTCATCCAACACTCGTTATATATCTCTAAGGTTTGAATGGTTTTAAACTTAGACTTCTCCCTTCGCTCCTCTATCCCCATTTCAAATCCCAGGCTGCCAGCACGAGAGGGAGACTATTGCTGGCCGTCTGCGACGGCACCGAGAACCCCTTTTCTCTTTCTCCTTTTTCTCTTCTCCTCCCCCATTTTCGAAACCCTAGCATGTGAGGGAACCCCCAATCCCCACTATTGTGGTTGTCCCTTCTACTGCCATGAAGAAACGCTCAACCCCCTTTTGTTGTCGCGGCCATGAGTGAACTCCCACCCCCCACCCCCTTCATATATTTTTATTTTTTTTTGCAAAGGGGATTTTCCTTTGTGAGGGCATCCTTCTAAATCGAAGAAAAGCCACCGTCGTGCTGATTCGAGAGTAAGGTTTTGTTCCCAGAGTGCTTGAATATCACAAATACATCTACCAGAGAAAAACAACTACTAAGTAACATTTTGATGATGCATTTGAGCCAATTTTGCAACTAGTAAAGGGTGAATCCATCATCATAAGACACATGCCATCCTCGTCGATAAGGAGGTGCGTTCTCATCATACTCAGCGCAATTGGTACTTCCAGTTTTTGGTTTATAGACGATCACACCAATCGTCGGACAAGGACAAGTGACAGCCTCTCATGCTAGGGTTTCGAAAATGGGGGAAGAATAGGGAACAGAAACAACAATCGGAGTATTAATCTCCATCTGGATAGAAGAGAGAGAGAGAGAGAGAGAGAGAGAGAGAGAGAGAAGAGAGAGTCGTGTGCCGATGTGCGTTTAAAACGTTGAAACTTATAATGTAATAGACGAGCATTGGATGAAATTTGGACGGTGTAGATGATGACCGCTCATTGGAGCTTGTAACGAGGGGCACTCTTTTGAACGCTTCTCTCTCTCTATATATATATATATATATATATATATATATGTATATAAAAGTATGTTTTAATTGTTAAAGCTTCTCTTTTAAAACCAATCGATATATTTCAAACAAGTATGTGTGGTGAATCCCCATCAAATCACAACTGTCCATCGTCCATCCATTCATTACCCAACTCACGGCTGTAAAAACTATCAAACCCATCCCACGACTACACAACCATCCATTACCTAAAAAATGACACTGGGGATTCCACACACACACACATCCAATTGAGAAGTTCCTTCTCAATATTATACAAAAAATAAAACAGTGTGCAATTCTGACCTTTTGTTGGTCCTGGATTTTTAATAAATTCGTTTTATATCGAAATCTTATGTACCATATATTTTTAGAAAATAGACAGAAAAATGATTTTATAAAAATTATTTAATATAATGGTTATACTATGTTTATTTGTAATGAAAATGCAATCAAGTTACGCTAACTGTTTCTGATTTTTTGAAAATAGCACAAACACATTTTAGTAAATAATTCACTATAAATCCAATATTATGAATTTTGTGTTCTGAAAAATTAGGTTAGAAAGAAGACACATATATCTAAAATTTTTATATTTATAATCATCTCTAATTAAAACATAACTGGTCGTAGTATGTTGAACAAGTTGGGACTAACGTTCTGGTATGGTAGTACAAACACATTTTAATAGATAATTTACTATAAATCTAATATTATAAAATTTATGTTTAGACAAATTGGGTTAGAAAGAAGACAGTTTTATCTAAAACTTTCATGTTTATATCCATTTCTAATTTAGAACCGAACTGGTCTTAATATGTTACACAAGTGAGAACTAACGTTTTGATCTGACAGAAAATTTGATAAACAATGCATGTTGTAAAATCATAACTTAATATAGAAAAATCGTATATATATAAGACTGCTCATTCTGGAAAACTTGATTAAAAATACTATAAGAGAAAAATAAATAATTATGATTAAATTAATTCTACAAATTCCTAATTAAACTATCAGGATGTAAAAATAGTACAAATGACTACAAAAGGGTAGTTATAAATTCTTACTTCATGCATGAAGGGGCAACCAATTTGAGCCAAAAATCCAAGTTCCTTGGCTTGAAGAGCCTCATATTCCTTTTTCTCTCATTCCTTCTATTCATTTTCTACAATCTCTTTTTAGAAAAAAAAAATGAAGAACCAAAATGGGAAAAGAGAGAGGGATGTAGTTTTTATAGGTTTTCTTTGTCTCTACAAGTGGATAGGTCACTCATGCATAAAGACACGTGTCCCCAAAGTTTGAATGTGTCAAACATGTAGATATCTAAGTGTTGCTCATGTAGGGTGGCTAGGTTTCATACATGTAGATATCTTATGTGTTGCTCATGTAGGGTGGCTAGATGTCATACATATAATTATCTTATGTGAGGCCCACAAAGACATTGGCTCTAGTGGGCTTGGTTAAGTAATGCTCTCAGACATTGACTAATGGCCTTGTGTTGGAAGGCTAATAAAGACAAATACTACTGGACTTGTGTAGGAAGGCCCATAAACACATAACCATAATGACTTTCAAGTCCCACAAAGGTATAACCCTAATGGTTTATAAGGCCCATAAAGAGCTAGCCTATCTACTTAGGGCTGTAAACGGAGCGGATATTGGTATATCCAAATTCGTATCCGATTATATATTCGGATATCCATATCCGGATAAGGCGGATAGTGAAATATGATATCCGTATCCGACTCCGATTAAAATATCCGGATTCGGATGCGAATCCGGATTATTTAAAAAAAACATTAAAATAATATAAATTAATATTTAAAAATGTAAAAATATATAATTTTTTATTTAAAAAATATATTTTAAAGGTAATATTAATTTTATAAATTTAAAATATATTATTTATATATATTATATAATCGGATGGATATTTATCGGATCAGATGAATCAGTATCCGAATCCGTATCTGAATTATAAACAGATGGTGATTTACTATCCGAATTCGCTCCGCCGGAAATCTATTCGGATAAATATCCAACTAAACGGATTCAGATGCGAATCAAACACGGATAATATCTGCATCCGTTTGCAGCCCTATATCTACTTGTGTCGTATATATATTAAGCCCTTTAGTGTCTTTGATATTATATTCCTATTGAGTTATATTTTTATATGGTTAATAATATTATTTTAATATCAAAATTTTGCATATTTTATTATTATCAATTTAATATACTGGTTCGCATAATGTGTTCATCACCAGGAATATATTAAAAAAATTACTCAATCGTTACTCATTCAATGCTGATGCACTAATTCCAGATCGCATGTTCTAGACCAATTGCGTATGCAACATCTGGTTGCTATAGTCTGAAAGAATGAATCGTTGATTTTGTTTCTTCCAACTCGTCTTTCTTTGTCTCTAGTAAAACTTGAAATGACATCTACTCAAGAGCACTCTTTATAAAGATTACAAGAGAAATGCCAGAGATTTTAAAAGTAGATTACTTTTAAAATCTTAAATAATTGGGTTGCAATCCAACGGCCCGGCCTGTTGACACTCTTACTCGAACTCGAGTGTTCCTGTATTTAGTAGACAAGCTAAGCTTAAACTTGATTTTCAAGCACATTTAGTTAACGAGCCAAGCTTCAACACACTCTTTCTCGACTCGTTAAAAGTTCAACTTGATTATATATACATATTAACCTATTAAAATATTTAAAATATACTCATTTTAATAAAATATTAAAATTAAAGTCAATTATTTAGGTAATTTTAGGATTAATTTAATGATAAAATAGTATTTTTATAATATAAACGGAGTGGGCAGGGCGACTTAAAACCATTTCCGGCCCGAACCTGAGTCGGGTTTAACCCTTATTCTCAAACCCTTAACCCCTTATTCCCAAACCCGCCCTAAGCTCGTTTTCGGGTTTAACCCCTTTTTCCCAAACCATTAACCCCTTATTCCCAAAACCCACCCGTAGCCCGTTTAAGAACTTCCCAAACTCGTCCGAATAAGGACCGTTGTGATCCTACTTCTAATAAGTGGGAATGGCGGTTTAGAAAGGAAAGATGAAGTTATTTCTAAAAAGAGCCCAATGTTATGACTTATAAGAGAAGAGATTCATGAATTTCATTGGATTTCAATTCAGCAGTTTCGTTTGATGCTCACGGGATTTAGGGTTTATGGTCTCCGGTGATTTATTTGGTGGATTATCGAAGCTTTTTAAATTTTTTTTTTACTGGATTAGATCATGGAGCCTGTTATTGGTGGAAAGTTTAAGCTGCGGCGAAAGATCGCGAATGGATCTTTCTGTGAAATTTGTCTAGGTATGCAGTTCTTTCTCTTTGTTATTTTGTTTTTTGGAAATTATCTTAGATTTTTTGTGGTTATTTATTTATTTATTTGATTGCTGGTTTGATTCTATTATAGGGGTTAACGTAGAAAGTGGAGAGGAAGTTGCTGTGAAGCTGGTATGTGCCATAGCTTTTCCTTCCTCCAGAAAGGAATGTTTTAGAATTGAATTTATTTGGTGCATTCTTGCTTTTTATTGTAATTTACAGGAATCTGTGGAATCCAAACACCCTCAGCTTCGCCATGAGTCAAAATTGTACAGGCTTCTTCAAGGAGGAAGTAAGTTTCTCCTTCTTTTCATTCAATGATAACAGATTTTTATTTTTCCAACAGAATAAAGTAGGAAGTAATTATATTCCTAAAAATTTATTGTGATGAACTGTCAAAAAAACACGATTGATATTTTGATGAGTTTTAAGTCAAATCTATGTATATATTTTTTAAATATGAAGCGGGAATTCCCCACCTCAAATGGTTTGGAGTCGAGGGCGGGTACAATGCCATGGTTATTGACCTTCTTGGGCCAAGCTTGAAAGACTTGTTCTACTACTGCAGTCGAAAGTTTACATTAAAAACAGTGTTGATGCTTGCAGATCAGTTAGTAAGTATACGGGTTTTCTGTTGCTTTATAAAAAAATGTGTTCAAAAATATTTTTATTACTGTCACAATGATGCTTCCTCATTGTTTTTATGTAGATTCACAGAGTTGAGTATATGCACTCGAGGAGTTATCTTCACCGTGATATACAGCCCGCCAACTTTTTATTGGGTTTAGGGCGCAAAGCAAATCATGTATTGGCTTTTGTTTAGTAATTGTACTTTTTGATAACTTAGTACTTCTACTTTGTGTCAGCAATTATAATGCACACATGTCAGATTTCACATAGGCACTATATAACCCCATCTCTACATTCCTTTTGTTGTTCTCAATTAGTTTTTGTAGTTCTGAATGATTACGTGCATGAATTGTTCCTGAACTATTCATTTTTTAAGTGGTAACGTTTAAAAAGACTTCTTTTTTTCGAACTTACGAATAATTCATGAATTGACAAATTATTTGCAAATAATTCCCGAATAACATCTGGAAGGATGACCCATATCTCTCCTTGGGCCCCATCCAAACTCACCCTCAACCAATAAGATAAAAAGTTCTACAAAGATAAAGGGAAAACCTAATCCATCCCTAGACGAGATAGAAAATGATCCCAAATATAAAATGCAATAGGGCAATGCAAGAGCAGATGATCCATATATTCTTCCACACGAAGGCATAGGAAACAACTAGCCATTCTACTCCCTCTTTTTTTTCTTTTCAAATTATCATTTGTTACAATATATCCTTATAAATGGTTTGCTTAAGATTTAAAAAAATATATATATTTTAAGAACTTAAGGGTCAATACATAAATATTATATATTCAAAATTTTAAGGGGCCACTATAGATAGAACAAAACTGAAAATTTTGGGGGGCATTATATAGAAAACTAATTATATATATAATTTTTTCAATACTCATAAATTACTAAAGAAAGTCAAAAAATTTGGGCTGGCTCTGCCCCTGCTAGTAGGCCACGTAAGATACTCTAGGTGCTTGACAGTAAGGTTCCTGTGACAATTGCTTACTAAAATGAAACTCTAACCTCACGTAAATATGGTATTTTGCATTAGTTACTAGACAATGTTGAACACAGTTATTTTAACATGCTAAAACAAAAGAAAAGGTGGCAGCCATAGTTGGTGGGTTGGTAAATTAATAAAGCCTAAAGATGCTGGTAAAGGGGTTGTTGAATAATATCAATTGTTCATAACTGACAATAGGGAAAGGGGAATGAGATTAGAAAGTGAAGCTTTGTTTCCTTATTGGCTACCCCAATTTGTGGATAAGATTAACTTTGGTGATAACTATTTCTCTTACTTGAAATTTTCAATTGGTAGTTTCTAAGGGAGCTAGTGTAGTCAAGGTGTCTAAGTGACGCCCAGGTGATTAGGCTTGGCCTGGCTAGGCAATAAAATAATTAAATTATATATATATATATATATATATATATATATATATATATATATATATATATATATATATATATATACATCACCAAAGGGAAAGACGAAGAAGTTTCACACTGCCCAAGCCACATTAATAATTGTAATTTATAACCCAATAGTTGGGTACTCTTTTGAACTCAATAGCAAACAGCTACTCAACTGTAGTGGTAGGCTACTTACAACCAGCTATGGGACCGAATGCAATGTGTTTGGAAACTCTACTCACATATAATAAGCTCTTAAAAATAAACTCTAAAGAATAAGCTCTAAAGTTTTAGACCCAAAAAATAAGTTACCCCCGTGCTACTTATTTGTTTAGAGGTTTTTCCTCTACTTTTAAAATTTCTAGAGGTCTAATAAGCCTGCTATCAAACATTCTAAAACTCAAATAAGCTCTAAAACCCAAATAAGCTCTTATTATTTAGAGTTACCAAACGCCACCGATAGAACCCTAAGACCTTCCATTCGCAACATTAGAATACAAAAGATTGTCCAACGGCAATCGAATTACAATAAGCGAAACAATGCTGGTACACCCAATCCCATCCTTAGCAATGATTTTTATAACTAAAAAAAAGTAGTTGATTCCGTAAGCAAAATCCATAGTGGTTTACCCATAGTCATCTCAAAGTGAGAGAGAGAGAGAGAGAACGAGGGAGAAGGAGAGTGAGTGAGAAGGAGAGAGAGGGAGATGGAGAGAGAGAGCTAGAATAGAGAGAGAGAGAGAGAGAGAGAGAGAGAGAGAGAGATAACCTCTTCCTCTTCACTCTTCAGCATAAGGCAGACCTTTCAGTCTTTAGCGTATGTAAACTGTAAAAGTGTATAAGGTTTTAAAATGGGGTTTCATTAGTGTTTTGAAAGAGGTGTTTGATAGGATTTTAATAGGTTTTGATAGAGTTTTAATAGGGTCTACTTAGGTGCCCGCCTAGTGCCCAGATTCATATGCATCGCCTAGTAAACTTCGCCCCCCTGGAGGGGCGCCCAAGCCATCATATTTCCAAAATGCCTAGGCGACCCCTTGACTACACTGAAGAGAACCTAGTTTGACATTAATACTCATCAACAATGGCTGATGCAATTGTGTTAAATTATTGTTTGTTTGTTCGTGGCAAGACTTGATGTACTTTATTTGCGTTTGATGATATTGATGGGCTCCATGCTCAAAATGACTGTTCATATTAGAGATTTTGAAAGTGATTATTACCTATTTAGGGATAAAAAAATAATAGGTATTGAGGAACATTCTGATTTATGATGTAATGGGATTTGCTTTTTATGCATTTGTAACCTTAATCTTCTGATGTTGGTTTGATCTTACTGCAGGTATACTTCATTGACTATGGCCTTGCAAAAAAGTACAAGGATAAAACTCATAAGCACATACAATATAGGTATTTAATTTAATATATTTACATACAGTACAAGTATTAGCTTTAATATATTTAATTCATAATCCAAGATCACGGTTTCCTGCTGCATTTCTTGTAGCTCTGCTGTTGAATTTCAATTATGTGTGCACTTTATGTTATTTGAGTTAGCCTTGCAATTCTGCCCTTGTTAATGTACAAAGGTCAGTTTTGAGCCCAGAGATGAATTAGACAGGCGGTTTCCTCGTGCATAGGCGCGCATCAACACTTCTATTTATGTTTTTCTTGTTTATTGATAATTTTTTTAGGCGGGACAGAGGAAAAGTTTCAAATACCTAATACATTGATTGACTATTTTACACAAAAGTTGACACTTGTTATTTAATATATTTACATACAGTACACATATTAGCTTTAATATATTTACTTCATAATCCGTGATCACAGTTTCCTGCTGCATATCTTGTAGCTCTGCTGTTGAATTTCAATTATGTGTGCACTATATGTTATTTGAGTTAGCCTTACAATTCTTGCACTTGTTAATGTACAGGGGCCAGTTTATGAGCCCAGAGGTGAATTAGACAGACGCTAACCTCGTGCATAGACGCAGTAACACTTCTATTTATGTTTTTCTTGTTTATTGATATTTTTTTAGGAGGGAAAGAGGAACAGTTTCAAAGTGTACCTAATATATGGATTGACTATTTTACACAAAAGTTGACACTCTGAAGGGTGTGCTTGTCTGAAATATTTATGCCTATAGTTGTGTTAAGAGCAGTGAAAGATGTTGTGATTATGTGGTACTAATTACTTATTTTCTCGTAATGAATGGAATTTTATAGTAAAGAGAATGTTTGCTCTATAAAAATTTAATTATTACCAGAAGATGTGGTTTATTTTCTTAACTACATAAATAAGATCACGTTAAAATATATGAACAAAGCCTACTTTCAAACTAAAGAGAACCATATCTCCATTTCTTACCCATATACTACTTCTTGCAATCTTATTACACCATTAGGAATTACTTTTCACCATGCAGAGAAACTTTTTGAGTTACGAATCAATCTGCTTATGCTTAAAATTTTGCTAGATGGATAAAAAAAATAGTTTTTGCTGAAAGGTATATAATATGTGTAGAGCTTAGGCCAGTAGTTGTGCATGAACTAGTGCAGTCAAACCTTCTAGGTAATGCACATGCAAAAGGGGTTCCTAACAGAATTTACTCAGGGGTAAGTGTCAAGGCGTTTTCCTTGAGCATTGCCTCATGGTGATTCTCGAGGCATAAGCCTTGCATGCCATTTAAAACATTGAGCATAACATTAGACCATGTTTCACTACAAACAATAAAGAGCATAGTCACATATTTTGGCGATTTTTCATTAAGTCGTGAATAAATTGTGACTTTTTGTTAAATGGTTAATTCGAGAATTATTTGGAACTTTGTCCTTCGAAAGTGGCAGGTTCACCCTCATCAAAAGTACCTTGGCGAGTATTCCCACTTCTTTCATGTCGCTCTTGACCATTTTAGGGGTTGTGGTAGATTCTTTGAAGAGACTAATTTGAGAATTATTTGGGATTTTGTCCTTCGAAATGTGTCAGGCTCATCCTCATCAAAAGTACCTTGGCGATTATTCCCACTTATTTAATGTCTCTCTTGACCATTCTAGGGATTGTGGTTGATTCTTTGGAAGCCTGCCCTATTGGGAGGAGGTTTGGATATGAGGTCTCCGCAATAGATGAATCTTGCCTAGCTAGGCAAGTGGCTTTGGTGTTTAGGGAGGAGAGAGAATGCTTGTGAGAGAAGGTAATTGTGGCCAGATAGGTGGGTTAGACTCAAAGGGGAACCCGAAGGCAATTTGGAGGACTCACTGAATAGGCTTGTGGAAAGCAGTGGTGAAACATATTCCTACTTGTCCTTAATAAAGATGCATTGGTGACTAACTGTTATGAAGGAGTGGGGAGGGAGTTAGTTTGGTGGCCCAGATTTAGGAGAGACCTAAATGATTGGGAGATTGAGGATTTGGTTTAGAAGCAATAATGGTTGGTTTTCAGTGATATCCTTTTTACAGACATTTGACCAGATACCTTCACCCCCTTTCCATCAAAGGTTGTTTGGACTCCTTGTGTGTCATAGAAGGTATCTTTCTTCCTACGGACCGCAACTCTGATTAAGATTCTTACAATTGACCACTTAAAGAGTAGATGGTGGAATATGGTAAATTGCTGTTTCATGTGCCTGATGGCGAAAGAGACCGTGTCCGAACCGTCTTTGAGATATGAGATTTTTTCTTCTCTATTAGATTTGGAATGGGTATTCCCATCCTCCTTTCTGAGTTTCTTATCTAGTTTGTTTGAGTAATAAAGCAGAAAACTTTATGGGGCCAAACTTTTACAGATACAGCCATACAGGTCAATCTCAAACGGGATATTTTTCTTAAGGATTTTTGGATAAAGATTTACATTTTGATTTATTCAATCTCAAGTCTGCCATAGATGGGATTGTCTACTGATTTTGATTGGACTGGTTGATAAATTTCAAGCAGTTTAGAATCATCTTCATGGAGATATTCCATTCATGGAGCAGTTAGATTAAGTTTAGGGTGTTTTTGGCTTTGCACTTTGTGTTAGAGTTAGTAATGTTCAACTGCTTTATACAAACACAAAGAATTTTTGAGAAGGATCATTGAACTTAATGTTCAACTGCTTTATACAAACACAAATTTTTTTTGACAAGGATCATTGAACTTCCATTGGTTTTGGGGATGTTTTATTTTACTGTTTGGCTTTTTGGGGAGGGATGAATGCCAATTTCTCAATGCGGAGGTGAAATTGGGGTGGGTACCCAGAGGATGTGTATGTGCTAATGAAGGACTTTGTTTGTTGGATTTTGTCAAGGGTGTTGTCAGTATGGTCTCAGATAGTTTTGGTGTGAGCCAAGGAAAACAGTAGTCTTTTTTTTTCATCCAAACGTAATCCTATTGTTTCTATCTTTATAATTGATTGACTGACAATTGCTAAATTCGTTCTCTGCACAAAATTGATTAGAAGAATCAAAACATCTAAGAATTGATTCTTTCTAGAACGAGAGAATCACCAGAATTGGTGCCAGTTGCCATACGACTCCTTTTATTTTTCTAACAATATTTGATTTAGTGATTAAAAAAAAAGAACTTGAAAAGTTCATTGATTAAACGCAAATTATTTACGACTTTTTGTAAAAGGTTGTGACTAAGTGTATAATACATGAAATATATTTGTCTATTTTCTTTTTTATAATAATCTTATTCTGTATTTTTTTTTCCCAATTTTTTTCTCCCTAGAAAAATATTTTGTGAAGTCCGGTTGGGTGACTTTGGTTTATAGAAAAGAGGGAGAGTTCGAGTTCTAGATGCAAAAATATCTGATTTCATGAGCACACATAAATTTCTTCTTTAAAAAAGAAGGCACATTAGTAAGCGATCTCTTCTTATTGAGTACGTGCCTAGACCTTGATCAGCCAATGCAGGTCTTGGCTAGGCGAGGCAATGTCCTAGAGGTTCCTAAGCAATATTTTGACTACACTGGCGTGAAAATAAAGATGGCATATAAACCAAAGATGTTTAAGGGCTTAAATCGGATGACAGAATATTAAAATGCTGACAAAGTCGTATATGTAGGTAGTTGTTTGGATGGTCTCTCTAAAATTCAGGCAGGAGATATTAAGGAAATATGTTATACTCGGCATCTTTGATGTCACATTATATTTATACCTTGTTTTCTTTACCATAATTTTTGACATCTTTGCTCACAAACTTGCTTACGTAATTGTGAATTTGTTTTCTGCTCTTTTTACAATCCTTAGCCTTTTAAATATTCGTAATGATGACTCAGAAGGTCTTTCCTTTCAGGGAAAACAGGACTTTCACTGGCACGGCTCGGCGGGCTCGCTATGCCAGCATTAACACTCACCTTGGAGTTGGTGAGTGAAGTGCCATATCAGTTATATGTTGCCCACTAATAATAGGAGATGGGTCATCATTTTTGTTCCAGGAATTCAGATTTATAACAATTTCATTCATTTAATTGCAGTTTGCTTTACTTGCAGAACAAAGCAGAAGAGATGATCTGGAATCCCTTGGTTACGTGCTTATGTATTTTCTGAGAGGAAGGTTGAATACATAATTGTTACTATTAGAGTACCCTTTTTTTTTTTTTTTGGGGGGGGGGGTGTTGTTCTTCACTTGATGCTGGATGATTCCTTTTTTTCCACATTTGCTAATTCATTGTATAAATGCTGTGTAATAGCCTTCCCTGGCAAGGGTTGAAAGCTGGCACTAAAAAGCAGAAATATGATAAGATCAGTGAAAAGAAGATGCTAACTCCCATAGAGGTAACCTCACTTGCTACCTGCAAGTATATTATGCTAAGGAACTTCTTCCGTATGTTGAATTTATACAGTACAAGGTCCTACATAAGAACAATGTCAAGCTGTCAGATTTCAAGTCTGATGCCGTGATCACTAGCTCATTCTGTTCTCCTCATTAATTGTTTATGATAGTGTTTAGTAGCGTTACGATATATAGCAGACTTGAAATTTACATGAATTGCTGATTTTTCATCAGGTGCTTTGCAAGTCGTATCCATCAGAGTTCATATCATACTTTCACCATTGCCGATCATTGCAGTTTGATGATAAACCAGATTATTCATATTTAAAGAGGCTTTTCCAGGACCTATTTATTCGAGAAGGTAAAACCCCCAGACTATCTTCATACCTCCTAAGTTGTTCGTTTTCTTGTTAGTGGTTTCAACAAATTTAATATTTTCCCCGAGTGTTGAGTTTTGAAATTTTTGCTGGTGCAGGTTATCAGTTTGACTATGTTTTTGACTGGACTATGAGGTACCCTCAGATTGGTGCCAGTTCTAGAGCACGGGTCAGTGCTTGTATACTTCTTGATGTGGATTTCTATCCTTCCATGAGTATTTCTTATTCTCTTTCATCTGTATGCTTTCAGCAGCCTAGTGGGAAAACCGTTTTAGCCGCAGGACCATCTGCAGAAAGAACAGAAAGGACTTCAGGTCTGCTAGCTTTCTTAGTAAGATATACAAATGGGTTGCCAAGTCCAAGTTGTTGAAACTCTTTATCTATATTGAGAAGTTTTAAAATTCTTAAAATGCCATCATTTTGTTTTAGTTCATCAAACTTGATCAAGTTCTCCATACTCTAGATTGGGATTTTGAGAGCTAAATTGAGGTTTGTGGGTTAGAAGAAGGGTTTGGTGTCCCTTTCTCTAAAATTAAGCTTGATAGAGTCAGGTAAATTTGACCAGACTCTTAAGAGTATTTGATTTATTCTATAAAAATTGTTGCAAATCAGTTCTGTTTTCTCTATTATCACTATGAAATTTTCAATACCTGATATCTGCTATTACGTATTCATCTTTGTGTAGGACAAGATATTCGAGATAGATTCCCGGGAGCAGTTGAAGCATTTGATAGGAAAAACAATTCAGGATCTTGTTTGCATGATGATCACTCCAGGTACAAGACTTCAGTGGATGTACCTTCATCCAAGGATGTGGTAAGTAGAGTTACAACAAATAATTTGTTACATTTGTTTGTTTTGTCAGAATTTTTTTTTTGCTCTTTCATTTTTGTATTTGGGTCTTGTTTCAACGTAATTCAAATTCTCATGTTTGTGCTGTAAATAATTTTGATATCCTTGCCATTTGGATGCCAACTACTAATCAATGTTGTAGAACTTATTTTGTTCTATAACCAGATGAATTTGTTTTCTTAGTCTCTCCCCACTTCCATTCATTAAACCAATGTGAGTTTTTTTTTTTTTTTAAATGCAATGTTGGACTTGATGTAGCTGTCAGTATCTGGTGTTCTGCCAAACTTTGATGTAATCTTTACAAACTTTTTCTTGATTTATATAGTTCAAGTTTTTATATTAATTGATGCTATAATTGTACATTGTATGATTTATTGTTTCTTCAATAATAATAAAAAGTTTCTAATTTCCAAGAAAAAGTTAAGCATCATGCTTGTGTCCTTGTCCAATGCCGACCCATGTGTTTTTTACTTGTCAGATAGCATAAGTGAGGTGCATGTGCTAGTTGTATTTGGTGCTTCCAATTCTTGTATACCCGGTGCTTATGAATATCTTTTCCTTCTGTTTTTGTCAGCAACATGACTCTGAAAGAGGATGCACTTAAAAGAGAGCTGTTATCTCAAGCAGCAGGCCAAGCTCCTCTGGTGAGCCCAATGAGAGTCTCGTTCAAGCCGCTAGTGAGAGGGAGAGCAAATAGTCCACTGGTCTACTGAGGAGATTATTCTTACACATGATAAGTCTTTTTTCTTTTTGTTGTGTTTAGTGAATAGGAAAAAGTTTACGCGCTCTATTAAAAGACATGGTAAGGAACTTTGAATAATGAAAGGGGTATCATGTATTCTATTATCCATTAGCACTTGAATCTGGCATTTATTAGTTCTGGCAACAGCTTTTAAAAGAGATTTTAAAAAATAGCTTTTGAGACCCCATGAAAGATTCAATGATCTTCTTAGCATATGCTCTCAAATTTCTACAACATAAAAATTAATTTCAAATTTCAGAGATTGTTTAATCATCCAAATCACAGATATAAGTGTTCAGTCATATGATAATTCTGCATCAAATGGATAACGTATTTCTCAGGAAGACATCTCGATCAAAACCCAATTTTAAGATGCAGCCATATATCTCCATTCCCTTTTGGACTGCAGACTCGGCTGCGTAGATCTTAAGAATGAACGGAAACACGTAGAATCATCTGCTCATTCGGCACCGTGGGCCATTCTATTATAAATCTTGAAGGCATCTCTGTGAGCGCTATCAATTGAGTTTTCAACATGAGTAATCCATTCTTCATGGCATGTAAAGCAATGAAGAATGGAAATATTAGAATAACCCCTCACAAGGATTTGCTTCTTTTTTTTTTTTTTGGGTGGGGGGTGGGGGGGGGGGGGGAACATGGGTATCCTGGGCCTAGACGCAGACTAATACCTCCGATAATGGGGAGGGGGGGAGTGGTAAACATGGGTATCTTGGGCCTAGACGCAGACTCGATATCAACCCCTAGGGGTTACAATTCAAGTTTACCTCCATAGTAATAATAGGTATATAGTAGATGAATATGCATTAGGAAGATAGCACATGCGGATCAACGAAATCCTGAAGTAGACTGCTCATATATTGAATCGCAAAAGGCTGAATGGAAAGAAGAAAACAATCAAAACTTTGGAGATGTAAGAAATGTGAAACTTATTACAATATACTAATGTGAAAAAGGAAGTAAAATATCTTCGAATCAATAATATGGATGATCCAAACTGTAAATTACCTTCTTGGTTGCCTTAGGAACTTCAAGAACCTTTGTCTTAGAATCTAATGACAGATTATGGACTAAATTTATAGCTTCTGTAAAGGATATACAACCCATGTTTCTAAATGTTTATCTCAAATCTATTCAATTTACCCTTTTAACTATTCTATCATTGAAGAACCAAAAAAGCAAATCAAGCCGAGCTTGGTAAATTATCTCAAATCCCAGCAAGATTTAACTAATCTTGCAGAATCATGTGCATGAAACCATATGTGAACTTTCTTGGTAAATATTATGTTGGTTCCATTCCAATGAACATTGTAAGAAAAAATTGCTAATATTTTTATCAAAAAATTGTTTTTTTTATTAAATCAAGCCCAGCTTGAGCCTGGCTTGAATAGAGTATGCTGAAGTTTTTTTTGGGGTTAAGGTAAGAACACCATAAGGCGAAGCTACAGACTACAGTCATAGGAAAGAAGAACACACACACACACCATACGAGTATGCTGAAGTTGAGACTTGAGAAAAAGCAATATGCATCGAATAACAAAGGATTATTTGTCTAAAAGATATCAGATCTCAAAAAAAATAAAAATTACAGATAGACAGAGAACAATTATGACAGAAATCCATCAAATCAATTCAATTCAATTCCAATTCAATGCAGTAGAGTTCTCTCATGGAGCCACAAAAGATGTCTAATCAGTACTTCCCATCTATATCTATTATCTTCAACCCCCAAAATTTCAAAACAAGGTGTTTTGATCAGAGTTGCAACTTCCAACCGAAAGAAAAGAAAAGAAAAGAAAACGGTGGTTCACACTCATGGATTTTCTGTACAGTTGGTCGAACTTTCTCTTACCGAGCCACAAAAAAAGTGTATATCTTCACATCTATATCTTCTTCTTGTACCCCAAAACCAAAACAATGTTTAATGCTTCTGTTCCAACTTCCAACTCACAGAACAAAAAAAATGGAAAACCGAGCTTCAATTCGATCCAGAATCATCCCAGACAATCTCATTCTCAATCTCGTCCTCAATGTTGAAACTGGAAAACAAAGATTCAATCCTATCAGCTGCAATCTCTTCCACAGAGAGGGGGTTCTGTTGTTGTTCTTGTACCCACCTGTTCAATCCACATTTACCGTCGGAGTCGGAGACGAAGACGTAGACGTGGTCGGAGGAGTCTCAGTCGGAGTAGAAATGCTGGTCGGAGTCGAACTAGAAATGGTTGACGGAGACGGAGTCGGAGTCGGGGTTTGTGACATGACTTCCTTCTCTGTCTCCTCTTCCACCGTCCAAGAAAATTCCGAACTTGCTGTCACATATTCACTTGCATCATCTTCAGAACTTGCTGAAGGAGCACCAAGCTCCCGTGGGTAATCCGCCATGGATACTTGTCTTCGAGCTTCTCTGAATCTCTCTCTCTCTAGTTTCTGAGAAAAAAAAAATGGCTATTTCCAGTTTTTGTTTTCAAACAGCTTTTCTAAGTTTTACTTATTTCAAATATTTCCGTTGCCTTCTTTTCCATTTTCGAATTTAAAATATATCCGTTGGCCAACAATGGCCCTTCTGTTTTTGTTTTTTTTTTGGTTTTTGTTAAGGAATTTGTGTCCTTAGGTATTCACTTAATTGCGTCACGTGCCCAATTCAAAGTTGTGCTATTCTTTATCCAGGAGGATTTCTGACAAGGAAAATAGTCATCTCTTCGGGCCAAGGAGGTGAGTTACCGTCTCGTACCCTATTTTTGGGGCCACATGTCCCCTCTTTACTCCCATTAACTATGGTTAAGAATCAGTAAGTCCTAGGGTTCACACATCTGCCCTTGGTTTTTAGAAAAAAATATTTAAAAAAAAATTAATTCAAAAGATTTGTCGCAGGCACGAGGAGGTGACTATTGCTCTTCAGACAAAAACTAAAAAATAAATAAATTTTGTCATTAGAAAGAGAGCCCCCTGGACTCCATATTTCTACGTATACTAGCAAGCTTGAACACATTCTTACTCGACTTGTTAAAAGCTCGGCTTGATTATATATACATGCTAGCAGAGACCCTGTGCGATGCACGGTAATAATTAAGAATATCTAAAATTAAATAATATTATTTATTTATTTAAATATTAAGTAATATATTTTACGAATATTTCATAAATTTTATTTTTAATATTATTAGTTTTTTGTTATTTGATATATACTATCATTTGTATTTAATTAATTAATTTATAATAATAATTTATTATTATTTTAATAACATTTATAGGAAAATCATAAGTATTTTTTAGTATTAAACTTAAATTAATACACCCAAAAGTTGAAGATAAGAGAAAAGTCTACAATAGTGGAGATAGATAGGGATCTAGGATGTGGGTCCCAAAACTATAAGAGTTGGAGATAAGAGAGAAGTCTATAATAATGGAGATAAGGAGGGCTCTAAAATGAAATAGTGGGTCCCAAATTCTAACGGTGGAGATTAAAGAGAAAAACCACATGTCATCTCTAAAATAGAATTTTTAAGATTGGAGGGATTGAAGTTTGGAGAGCAAAGAGAAAAATATTATTTCTTTATATTATAGTAGTAGATTAATCTACAAAAATATATTTATTTAATTTAAATATTAAAATTAAGGGTAATTATTGAGATAATTTTAAGATTAATTTAAGGATAAAATACTATTTTTATAATATAAACGGGGGGCAGGGCAACTTAAAACCATTTCCGGCCGAACCCGACCCATAGCCCGTTTTCGGGTTTAACCCCTTATTCCCAAAACCCGTACCTATCCCGTTTAAGAGCTCCCCGGACCCATCCGAATAGGGACCGTTGCTATCCTACTTGTAATAAGTGGGAATGGGGGTTCCCGTTGTCTAGGTATGCAGTTCTTTCTCTTTGTAATTTTTTTATTTTTTGAAATTATCTTTATATTTTTTGTGGTTATTTATTTATTTGATTCGACTGTAGGGGTTAACGTACAAAATGGAGAGGAAGTTGCTGTGAAGCTGGTATGTGCCATAGCTTTCCTTCCTACATAAAGGAATGTTTTGGAATTGAATTTATTTGGTGCATTCTTGCTTTTTGTTGTAATTTCCAGGAATCTGTGGAGACCGAACACCCTCAGCTTCGCCATGAGTCAAAATTGTACAGGCTTCTTCAAGGAGGAAGTAAGTTTCTCTTTCTTTTCATTCAATGATAACAGATTTTTATTTTTCCAACAATATGAAGTGGGAAGTAATTATATTCTGTGATGAACTGTCAAGAAAACACGATTGATATTTTTGATGAGTTAAAGTCAATCTTTTTTTTTTTTTATGAAGCGGGAATTCCCCACATGAAATGGTTTGGGGTCGTGCGCGGGTACAATGCCATGGTTATTGACCTTCTTGGGCCAAGCTTGGAAGACTTGTTCTACTACTGCGATAGAAAGTTTACATTAAAAACAGTGTTGATGCTTGCAGATCAGTTAGTAAGTGTACGGATTTTCCATTGATTTATAAAAAAAATGTGTTCAAAAATATTTTTATTATTGTGACAATGATGCTTCCTCATTGTTTTTATGTAGATTCACAGAGTCGAGTATATGCACTCGAGGAGTTATCTTCACCGTGATATACAGCCCGCCAACTTTTTATTGGGTTTAGGGCGCAAAGCAAATCATGTATTGGCTTTTATTTAGTAATTGTATTTTTTGATAACTTATTACTTACACTTTGTGTCAGCAGTTATAATGCACGTGTGTCAGATTTCACATAGCCATTATGTAACCCCATCTCTACATTCCTTTTGTCGTTCTCAATTAGTTTGTTCTCAATTAGTTTTTGTAGTTCTGAATGATTACGTGCACGAATAATTCCCGAATTGTTTCCGAACTATTCATTTTTTAAGTGGTAATATTTAAAAAGACTTTTTTTTTTTGAATTGACGAATAATTCTTGAACTGACGAATTATTTGCAAATAATTCCCAAATATCCTCTGGAAGGATGACCCATATCTTTCCCTAGGCCCAATCCAAACTCACCCTCAACCAATAAGATAAAAAGTTCTGCAAAGATAAAAGGAAAACTTAATCCATCCCTAGATGAGATAGAAAATGATCCAAAATATAAAATGCAATAAGACAATGCAAGAACAGATGATCCATAGATTCTTCCACACGAAGACATAGGAAACAACTAGCGATCAACTATATGTCTCTGCACGCAAGATTCGGTTTCTAGAGATTGATAATTATTTGGAACATGATATATAAACCTCGAATTCCCGATGGCTAGGATCTCCTTCAATCCAAGTGATTTACATCATATGGAAAAACACACGACAGAGGTTAACATCTATATGACCGGATGGCAATTGACATTTTTTTTGAAACATCTACCACTACTCAGAATATGATGTTGGTATTCCCATTGTAAATGTAGTTGAACGGAGGAATCCCCTTAGGATCGTCTACAACGGCCTTTGTGGGGATCACTCTAGCCTGATAAGGATTTTCTCCTACATAGTAATGATGATGAATATTCGGGGGCAACGAAGCCTGGTAACTCGCGGCGTGCAGAATCCCATTCGTCGTTCTTAGACGTTATGCTTGGGAGATTGATTGAGTGATAGATTGACATGGGATTTTCTGGCAACTCTACTTTTTGATTTTTGGAATAGAAGAACAAATTAAGAAGAAGAGAACTTAGATTACAGTACCTAGAAAAGAGGTTAACAAAGAAGAAGAGATTTGGTTTACAGTATCTCTGGAAAAGGTTCTTTCTTTTCCAACTTTGTAGGGGAGTGACGTGAAAAGGACTTATAATTGTAATCCACTTTAACATTAGAATTATAAACAAACTCAACTTTTATTAATATTTTTAATAGATACCATAGGTTAATATCTTAATATTTTTAATTAAAGGGTATTTATGTCCAAGTAAAGTTTTGCATACTCCTTATACTTTTATTAGTAGAATAATTATTATTATTAGAATGATATATATATATATATATATATATATATATATATATATAAATTAAAAGGTAAATAACTTCAAATTCAGATTTAAAGTCTGATACAAAAACACAGAAACACTCATCAAAAAGGGATAAGATTTGCATACTTGCTATAACCAAATGAAATTAAATCTCTTATCTGCATTACTTAATGATGAAATACGGGAAAATTACCACGAAATGACTTAAATCTGTCAAAGTATAGATCTGTGACTATTTTCGCAAACAAAGGGAGACCTTCATCGGGAAGTTGATTAAATTCACACACTTTAGGTTATCCACAGACTTGGGTGTACAAAATTTTAGTTGACAAAAAACAGAATGTGATCATTGGGAATCATAATACATGAAAACATTCTAGTATATAGTACAATCCTTACAACAAAAAATTACTATACCTTGTAAATTATTAACGATTCCTCCTCTCTTTCGCTCCACCCACCACACACACAAAAAAAACACAGAACTACGGCATTTCTCATGAATATAAAACATACAATGTAAGAAGTATTTGTGTATTGCATACCTGAATCCTTCCTCTTCTACTGCTGCCGAAAGAAGTTGCTGTTTAGCTTCAAACTCTAGCACTTCCTTGCTATGGTTGCTTCAAACTCTAGCAGCACATGTCCTTGGTTATTCGAATGGATAGTTACTCAAACCATGCTTCTAAATTTAACTTCAACAAGCTCCCTTGGCATCTTGATCCAAATCATAGAGCATAAAATGTAACCTTCATCTCTCATGAGTCTAATCAACTCTTCCAAAACCTCATAGATAAATCTCAGCTTGTGGATGAACTCTGTCCTCAACAACAAAACTATGGACTTGTTTCTCAATCTCAATCCAACTCATCCCTGTCTCTTTCTTCACCCCAATCTCCTTCATTCACTTGATAATCTTAGCTCTTTCTTGCCATTTTCCTTCAGAAGAATATATGTTGACCATCAAGACGTATGGTGTGGGGGTCTTGGGCACTGCCAAAAGCAAGCGATCCGCTGATCTTTGAAGCCCCACAGATGCTACAAGCACCAAGCAAGGCCTGCCAGACTAAAACTCCAGGCCTTGCTTGGTGCTTGTAGCATCTGTGGGGCTTCAAAGATGAGGAGATATGCAGCGAACATCTCGGCCTACCATGCCAACCACACAAGCATAGTGCTCCATTCTTGGACTCATCCTATGAGCCTTAGCCATAGATTCCAAGAACATGAAGCCCTCCACAATTGATCCGACGTGGCTACAAGCATGAAGCAGTGATATAAATGTGACATCTGTTGGCTCTACACCTTCTAATCTCATCTCTTTGTACAATTGTAGTGCTCTAGAGCCATTACCATGTCGGGCAAAAGCCACAATCATGGAGTTCCATGAGACTGAATTTCTCATGGGCATCCGATTGAAGACTTTGATTGACTCCCCCAAACCTCCGCACTTGGAGTACATGTTGATGAGCCCATTACTGACAAAGGGATTAGAACTGAGCAAAGAGTGAATTTGCTTGCCTAGAGCTAAAGTAGTATCAGAGCCAAAAACCCCAAAAATAGAGGGGACACCATGTTTTGGTCAACCTCAATGCCCTTCTTCACAATCTTCACAAAAAGCTTCAGAGCTTTTTCTTCCAATCCAGTTTGAGCAAAACCCACTAGAATCACAGTAATTGAAACCCCGTTGAGCTCCTCCGCAGACTGGAAAATCTGACCATGCTACCACACTTTGAATACATGTCCATTAGTGCACTCTCAACTCGTAACTCTGATTGAACTCCTGATTTCAAGACAAGTCCATGAATCTGACGCCCACGCCCTCCTCTTAGTGCTTGTAGACCAGAACAAGCCTGGAGCAAGCTCAAGTAAGTTAAGGTATTAGGACACACCGAACCACAAGGCATCTTCAGAAACATACTCAAGCTATCCTCGTAAAACTGATTTTGTGCAAGACCCGAAATCACAGAAGTCCAAGTGATGACATTCTTTTCCGACATCTCATCAAACACCCACCTTCCCGAACTCTCACAACTGACACTTAAAATAGGAAGTTTTCAAAGCATTTCCCACTGAAATTTCCCACTCGTACCCATTTAAAAATACCAATGCATGTACCATTCTAGTCACACAAAGAAAACCCAGTTCTCTTCCACGAATGGAAATGAGGTGGAGCTTTGGAAAGCAGCTAAGAAAGTTACGAGATACTTGAAGAAGACTGAAGGATACATGCTCGCTTTCCAACGTTCAAATCACCTTGAGGTGGTAGGCTACTCAGATTCTGATTTTGCTGGCTGTCAAGATGATTTGAAATCAACCTCTGGTTATGTTTTTATGCTGGCTGGGGGTGCTATTTCTTGGAAAAGTGTTAAGCAAACTCTGGTGGCATCTTCTACTATGCAAGCTGAATTTGTGGCGTGTTATGGAGCTACTATCCAAGCTGTTTGGTTAAGGAATTTTATTTCTGGACTGAAAGTTGTTGATTCCATCTCAAGGCCAATTACTATTTATTGTGGTAATAGCGTAGCGGTGTTCTTTTCAAAGAATAATAAGAGTTCTAGTGGGTCCAAGCACATTGACATCAAGTATTTGGTGGTTAGAGACAGAGTGAATGAAGGACAGACAAAGATAGAGCATATAAATACAGAGGCGATGATTGCAGATCCTTTGACTAAGGGACTCACTCCTAAAGTTTTTAAAACACATGTTGCTAATATGGGTATTATGGAAACTTTTGATGTTTTTGGTTAATGGGAGTTACTTATGTAAAAAGAACTACATTTTGGCTTAATCCCTTTACGAATATATTATTTGGGAACAATTTCTTTCAATAATAACAATATATATCTCCCCTATCCATAAACTATGTTTTGAGCATGCATCTGGCTTATGTCTTTTATTATGATTAAAATCTCGAGATACTATGAATAAAGTCATAAGATGAGTCTCTTTTAGAGACATGTGGCTTCATTTTGAAGCATTATGAGGACTGATATGAATTAGCACAGCTTTTGATCACATTGGTGCTAAGTTCATACTACATACTACCACATTGGTCGGAGGATGGGGATCCATGTCGATAAGGATATTAGCATTTGTAGCTGTGGAGTGGTCTTACATCGTTTAAGTGGTGTAACGACTTCCATGTTCAATGTTGATATTCTTGTTGGACAGGATCGTGTTTTCTAAGGTGCTGTCATTTGAGCTATTTATTTGAGTGGCCACCTATGTAGTCTAACCCAAGAGTCATTTTCAAAACATTTTTTTTTTTTGCAATCAATGTTCGCCCAAGTGGGAGAATGTTAGAATAATTTCAAATATGGGCTTCTTTTGATTGCATTTTTTTATATAAAAAACGGGTTAGATATAAATAGCTCACAATGGTACTTTGGTTAAACCCATTAAGTTGAGTGATCATTTGGGGTTTATTGCGCCTTAGTAATATGGGATTATATCCTATTTGAATTGTGGTAAATTACGTATGTAGGCCTGAAAGCTTAAGGGTTTTATTCTTGAAATTTCTCAAACCCATTGGAATTTGAGTCTTTAATGGGAGGACTCCATAAGGTTTCTATATATAAGGCAAGGTCCCCTCTCCTCTCTGTACGTCCATTGGCCTGCCCCATTGAAAGCTAATATTTTGGAGGAGCAAGGAGATGAAGATTTAGTCTATCTCTTTAACAATGTACGATGCTCATATTTCCTAATCAATTTTCATCCTTTAAGATTCTTTTTTCTAGCATGTTTTCCAGTTTTTTACATTAGGCTTATATCTACATGGTTGAGGAGATTCTCCAACACCTATCATGAACTCCCTTTTCTCCAGGAGATTCTCCAACACCTCCCGAAGTCTCAAAAGCCATTGGCAAAGATCTCTCTCTCTCTCTCCCCTTTGCATACTTATTTCCACTTTGCCAACTACAATTTACCTTGGTTCTAAACCCCCTCCACATAGAACAGTACTCCTCGACCTAGAATAAATGGGGATCTGCCAAGAAGGACTTGATCACGATCATTACCCCAACCTCTGAGAAGGTTTGAAAGCAATGAATTAAAAATGAAAGTCAGTCAGAACCTGAACGATTTTTTCACTACACCCAAAAATATACCCTATCTATGTCAATTCTCCTTTGTAACCTACTTTCAATTCAGCTAAAGATCATGATTCATTACTTAAAAATACCATGACTAAAACATAATGAATTTTCTCAATCGAAATTAGACTAGAGAAAATCCAATTATATAACAGGCAATACTCTGAAGGCATCAATTATAAGTTAGCATCTAACCACAAAACATAGAGATTTCATAACTCATTTCAGCTAGCTTTTGAATTTTATAATCATGCATCCATTCTAGTTCGAAGCTTCCAGAAATGGGATTCCCAATCACATCCTTCAATTTCCAGGGGGATTTAAGCTTATTCCAATCAATTGTGTGCAAGTTTATTCCACTCAATCGTGTGTAGTAAGATAGAATGTTCAAAACAGATGACTAAATGACATACAATCTAGCACCTTCCAAAAAAAAACACATACAATCTAAGCAGGAAATCGAAATGTAAAAGTAGGGTTCAAAACAAGACGTTTTGTTCACAAAAAGTTCCAACCCGAAGAAAAACAAAAACCGGGCGGCTTGTTGGGATCCATCTTCAACCAACCTGAAAACAATCGGCACTCTCTTCCTCAGAAACAGGGGGTTGCTGCTGCTATTGTACCCACAACTCCGACGGAGTCGAGGTCGGAGGATTCAGCATGGTAGTCGAAGACGGAGTTAACACTTCCTCCATGGTAGGGAACAAAATTTCGTAGACCCTCCTGCAATGCGCGAAGTAAGGGATCTGCTGCAGTGGGGCACTGTTCGGGATATCCCTCTGCATGCATTGCAAAATTATTTGTTTCAACGGCTCCAACTCCGAGAGTTCCAATTCGTCTCTCTCATCTTCAACGTCCGAAGAAAATATTGTAAAAATTGGTTCAGAAGCACCAAGCCGTACGAGCTCCGATGCTGTCCTCCCTGAAGAAAAACTGATTTTATTGAATTCTCAAAAAGTAATTACAAAGAGACTCAACTAGGGTTTATATAGATAATAGTATATAGATAAAATAGAAACTAAATCAAACAATTCCTAATCTCTCAATCTCAATCACAATCTCTTTCTAAATCCAAATCTTTCCAATAATCTCAATCTCATTCTAAATCCAATTCTTTCCAATTGTGATGATGGTAATGATATGGTGTATCTCATGCATATCATAACCATACATGTACTCTATTACTCCCCCTCAAATTCAGGTAGATTTGAAAAATATGCTTGAGTTTGATACTCAATCAGGTAAGGTAGCTTGCTAGTCATCCCAATGTTGATGCAGATCTTGATAGTTCTCAATCGTCACCGTTGTTGATGTGTTGTATAAAGAGAGAATAATAGGGGTCTCAATGGGCCAATAGCCTCTTGGGCAATGAAATGGGTCTCGTGGGCCATATTCAAAAAGACATCTGTGATCGTGCCTATGGTCTTGCCAAAGGGGTCACAGGTCTGGACCTCAAAAGGTCAGGGCCTCTTTGGGTCGAATAGCCTCTTGGGCAATGAAATGGACCTCATGGGCCATTTTCAAAAAGACATCCGTGATCGTGCCTATGGTCTTGCCAAAGGGGTCATGGGTCTGGACCTCAATGGGTCAGGGCCTCAATGGACCAAAAATAAAAATGAGTCGCTTTCTCTCTCTCTTTGTACACAATCAACAGCGATAAGATGAGGCGGTGACTAACCCCTTCCCCATTGCCACAGATTTACGGAGCTCAAGCCAAGTCCTGGGTAGATTACATTGACAAGAAGATAGCTGACAGTGGGACGAAGATTTGGAGGAACAAACGAGGAGGTTCCGCAAGCTGAAGTGTGGCTGGTGAATCCAATACGGGATCGGGTGCAGCATGATCAGGGGCAGTAATAGTTTCAGGTAGAGGCACTGTATCAACAGTAGATATGGTAAGAATGTCAACAGCAGGGTTGGCATAGCCTTGTGCAACTTGATCTGACCGTGAGGCAAGGACATCCTTATCTAAAGGAGCATGTGCCTGTGGCACTATTGCTGAGACTTGATCTAAAGGAGCATGTGCCTATGACACTATTGCTAAGACAAGTTCTAACTGTGAGGCATGAACATCATCAAGGGCAGGCATGTCCTGCATATATTCTGAAAGGTAGAGAGAATAACGGGCTCCCCCTTGTTAAGAATCAAAGTCTTCAGTGATGATGTCATCTTGCACCTTCCCAAATAATGGAGATCGGGATAGTTGTTGGGATATATGCGTCAAAATATGAGCAGCAACAACTCTGTGGAGTTCTTCATCTGTAAGTGACGTCATCTAAAAAAAACACTGCAAGCCCGACGGGCGGCAATCATGCCGTCCGCCGGAAAAGCGAATCAAGCGGAGAATGTCAAAAGAGGCAGCGGATCACCCGCTCTGATACCATGAAGAAAAACTGATTTTATTGAATTCTCAAAAGGTAATTACAAAGAGACCCAACTAGGGTTTATATAGATAACAGTATATAGATAAATTAGAAAGGTAATTACAAAGAGACCTAACTAGGGTTTATATAAATAATAGTATATAGATAAAATAGAAACTAAATCAAACGATTCCTAATCTCTCAATCTCAATCACAATCTCTTTCTAAATCCAAATCTTTCCAATAATCTCAATCTCATTCTAAATCCAATTCTTTCAAATTGTGATGATGGTAATGATATGGAGTATCTCATGCATATCATAACCATACATGTACTCTATTACTCCCAAATGACCACATGTCGGACTTGCGATCGTCGTAGTAATGTGCAGTTGGGTACCTCACCTCACCTCCGGCGCGACCCACTTCGACACGTCGGCGGCGACGGCGGCGCATCCCAAGTAACTATGTTGGAAACACAAACTTGGAAGTCTTTAGAGTCTAACCTCATGATGTCTCTAGACTCCTAAAGTTTCTAGAATTTGGTAGAAGCATTTGACTTGGAGAACATGCAAGGATTTTCTAGAAGATTGTTCTCTTGGAAAAGTAAGAAATTTTTGGAAGTTTAAAAGGGCAATGCCCTTGTGTCTTGCGGAAAAGTCTAGAATAGGGGTATATTTGTAATTTCACTTATGATGTAAACTCTATAAATAGGAGTGAATAGGCTACGGTTTTGGCATTGAGTGGAGAAAGACTTCTAGTGTTTGTAAGCATTCCTTTATCCAATACAGTGAGTCTCTCTTCTTAATAGGCAGTAACCTTCTTTGAGGTTTAGCTTTCTTTGTGTGGAACAAACTAGAGGCCGATGTATCCAAATCTGTCAATTTGACAGAAAAATCAGGGGAGAGCAGTACATTATTGGGCTTAACATCTCCATGGCAGTGACCTTTACCACGGAGAAGAGAACGAACATCGAATTCTAACGTTTCTTTTCTCGTCAAGACCTACTTAGAGATGTACGGCATAACCAGAATAAATTTTTGGCTGACTCTAAAAGTACAATGGGTCTCAGAATATTCGAATGCTTCAGAAGGGATGTCGCCATTGTTCTCTCTATGAATTCTGGGTGGCATTTATCGAGGTCGATTACCTTCAAGGCTACCATCGTTGAATTGAGGTTGGTGCACACAACCCAGTAGACAACAGCCCAGCAACCTCTCTGGGAGATTTTTTGGCAGACCTTGTAGGCGCATAGCTCCTCTGGGTAGGCATTCCTTCTCTTCTTCTCCCATTGACGCTATAATTTTGAGTTTTTCAACCCAGATTTTCCAACAGAACCGAGTTTTTCAATCTCTCAAAACCAACTGAGAAGAACCAAATAGTGTCGTTGGGGCTGGGCTTCTAAAATTCCTTTTTCCCCTTGAATTCAAATGGTGCCATTGGGTGGGGTGTTTGCTATAATAACCTTACTAAAAAGTAAAAAGTGTGTAATGAGTCAAACAAAAAGATCAAGACTTTCGGCGAACTTTACCCTTAGGAAATTGATGAAAACCTGTCTTGATAGTACCTCCTATCGAGAGCCTGACCGTTGGATCAAATATCCAAGGGTGTTATGTGTGTACTTTACTTCAAATGGTGGACCCCACTTAGTGTTTAAGCACATATTCCCTGCGCTCGTGCTATATACCTCTCTTTGTCTCTTCCGATTATGTTTACATTGCCATCGTAGACTTAGAAGGGACACGTGCCTGTGTGGTAAGCAGCTGCCACAGTATACTTAGATTTGGATGAAGAGACTCTCCTTACATTTGCATTGGTCCCACTCTCTTTGGTTTCTTCATTCTCCTTCCACCTTTGAGGAATGCTACACCTACTCTCAGTCAACTCATAATCTTACTCACAATCAACCACTATACAGTTTTAATCTCAAAAAATGGACAAGTAATTAATGGAAGGTGAGAGTAGAAGTTGACTGAGAGTAGAACTAGCAGTAGGCATCAACGTTAGTAAGTCATATGTTAGCTTGAGCATTGGAACTCTTGCAACTCATACCCTTGGGGGGATTGGATCCCCCCTGACCTCCCTCCATTGAAGGCCACATCTTTTATTTCTTTCTCACCACCTACTATCTGCTCAAAGCTCAAGAATACCATGCAATCCATACCATGTGTTAATACAGACATCCAAAGTAACTGGATGGAAGAGACACGTTGCTTAACCCAAAAAAAACAAAAAAACACGTTGAAATTGTTAACTAAATCTTCTCTCTTTTTAGATTCCCTCTTGTGGAAAAAACTCCGTATGGGCTGCTCCATCAAGTTTAGACTTTGTCCTTCTCGCTGAGCTCAACACTCGAATCCAACGCAAAGCTAAGCCCTTTTGTTATTCGGTTGTGTTTTCATTGTTATTTTGAAAAATTTACTATTCATTCACTGAAATCTGGAGAGTTCATTGAATCATATGAGGGGAAAATAGTTATTTTGTCTTTCTTTTTTCCCTGATTTTGGACAAGTGGGTTTGTGTTGATTTTAAGTTATTTTGTTAATCTGAAGGGCAAAGTATTACTTTTATTCTTGATTAAGCATACAAATTTTATATTTCATTTGCTATAATAGTTTTCATTATATGTGTTTTCACATGTCAGGTAGCTATTATTTATATTCTTCTGAGTTTAAAGGGTTTGTTTGCAGTTGAAGGTTTTACTTGGAAGTGAAGTACTTTTTATTAATTTTTTTGGTTGAAGGTAACAACACCACTTTATTAATTGAGAACACATTTTTGGGATTTTTTTCTTAGTTTATTTTAATAGTCACCTTTTAGAAGAACTCTAATTTTCTGTTGTTAATTTGTGTGTTTACAGGTAATCTTGAAGTAAGTATGTTGCATTTCCATATATATGTGGTATGTATTTTTAGGGTTTACCTTTTTTTTTTTTCTTTTTTTTTATTAGCTCAAAATAATCTACTTGGCTATTTTTTGCCTTCTTATGAAAGATGACAATTGTGTGCCTCTTCCAGATTTCCCACCAAGAACAATACTCGCTCCTATCAGAAGCCGATAAACATTCAAACCTTCAGTTCAATTGTTATTCCGTCCAAAAATTCTATTATTTTTGCCTACAAGTTCGAATTTCATTGGTAATTTCAATTTTGTCACTGTAAATACAGTTCTTTGGAGGTGAATACGATAAAACTTGATGTTGAAATCTACAATGCTATCATTATAATGCCAAAGCATGAGTGCATGCAGCAGTGGTTGAGTACGTGTACTTTCATTTTCACTTGCAAAAATGGAAATAGGATCAGTCAATTGCCACTGAACTCAGGGGTTCAATAGTACCCCACATGTCATAACGTTAAACCCTATTAATTGTAATTAAGATTCATTACCTATTTTAACAATATAATCTTGGGTTTTATAAAAAATATGAAACGCTGATTAGGAATTTTTCACCCTTAGGGTTAATATTTTTTTTTTCTTTCTAGAGTTCAATCCCAATGACTTTAATCCTATCTCGCAGAAATGTCTCCCCAATTTATTCTGTTGGACCAAACCAGCCCAATAGAACAAGTTGTTAGAAAAAAATGTCTATGTTTATAGATTGATGATATGTAGTATATAAACATTTTCCAACATTATTATTTAAATTATCTTTTATTATATAAATTTATTTTAAACATTATTTTTAATATACTGTACGTGCAGCTTCAACTAGTGTTACTTAAAAAATTAAACAAAGTTTAGGGGTGAGTGAATCTCAACCATAGTTATTGGCTGTTCAAAGGGATAAGTGGTGGCTTGTAGAGTCCCCTTTAACTATGGTTAAGCATAATCAATCTAAGATTAATATATATATATATATATATATATATATATTTTAAATCCAAGGTGAGATACCCTAGGGGCGAATGAATCTTAACCACTTAACTATAGTTAGTGTGTGTTAAAAGGGACACATGGCAGCTTGTATAGCCCCCTTAGCTGTGTTTGGGAATAAACAACCTAAGGTTAATATTTTATACATATTTTTTCTAAAATGCATGTTAATATGGATGATCCCTAGAGGTGAGTGAATCTTAACCACAATTAGTGGGTTCCAAACACTTTCTTTTGTGAAAAGTTTTTATAAATCTCTTTGAAATAAAAAAGGGTAAAACTGTCATTTCTTAAAAAATTTAACATTGGTCAACGGGTTACGGATGGAAGAGTAGATTTGCAAAAGATTTAAAAGTTAGTGGGGGGCATAATACAAAATCACAAAGACAAGGGGTATTTACAAATAAATGAAAAGATAAGGGGGTTTCACCAAAAAAATCCCTTTTGTTTTTGATGGTAATGGTGGTTTTCATATTTCCCATTCTTCTCAAAGTTCCTTGGAGAGTTTAACTGTTACTGATAGGCCTAAAAAGGATAAAATCCAACTGGGTTGGGGAGGGGAGGGGAGGGGAGGGGAGGGGTGTGAGTGTAATGAAACTCCACTATTGGTATTGTGTAGGCCAAGAGTGCTGGTGTGTTTTTATTTTTAAAAACTATTATTTTATTATTTTATTTTGAAACAAATTTTAATTTTTTCAAAATTTCACAAAATTTTGATGAATATTTTGGAATTTTTTTTAAAATTTTAATTTTAAATCTATTTTTAAAAAATTTGGTCGAAATTCCAAAATTTTACTTGAAAATTTAAAATTTTGGTCGAAATTTGCAAATCTGAAATAAGAAACATTTCGATTCGAGGGTTGGAACGAAACCGAATTTCGTGAAATCTAACGAGATTTCAAACCATCGCACACACTGCTATACTGCCATTGAGACCTAAAGGAACGGTTTGATGAATATCTGAAGATTGGCATAAACAAGAAGCCGATGAAATTTGAGATTGATGATAAGATATTGGAGTCACATAAAGCGGCAGTAGCCACTAAAACCAAGTATTGCTTGAAGGCTCCCAGAAGGCTTGCGAAGGAGAAACATGTGTTTTGCCAAGTGGGTAGCCGAGCTAACTTTGAAATGCCCCGAATTAGAGAAATGCCAGATGAGCTTGTCAGGGACATTTTGTCCACAAATCGGAATCTTGGAAATTTCTACAATGGAAGAACTCATCGTCGATGAGATTAGATACCATGAGGTGTTTTAGTGAAATCCCTTGTAATGGTGTCGGCTTAAATTGAGGAACAGTGGGAATCCATGGGTTGTCACCTACTCACACCCTGCGTCCATTCCCGATCTGCCAACGAATACCCTTCTGAAGAACTTCCCAACCCCCTAGGATGCTTTGCCAAGCCCATGATGGGCGAGCACCTAGTTTTGCTTCCAGAAATGATGTTTCGATGATTTCGGTGGTCTAACTTGAACTGGAATCTCAAAAAATTTCAATATTTTGACAAAATTTCAATTTTTTTTATTAATATTTTATTAAATATATAGATTTTATTATAAATATATATATTAAAAAAATATTTTATTAAAATTTAATATATTTATATAAATATTATTATTTTATTTTATTTTTAAAATAAATATATAAATTTCCAAAATTTCATTAAAAATACGGAAGGTTTCAAATTATTTCAGAATTTTAATAGAAAATAATATTAAAAAAGTTATTTAAAATTAAAGTTCCCAAATATCATAAATTTGATCAGAAATTTTCAAAATTTCGACCGGAATTTTCAAAATTTCGACCGGAATTCTAACCATATCTATATAGGGGGTTAAACGAAACTGAGATTTCTGTGATATGTCGTTAAATCTCATCAAAATTTAAAACCTAACAAGTACTATTGCCAAAATGAGAAGTGACTTCTCAAGAACTGTACACAAATGGAAACTAGCAACGTGTACAAATTTCTTTTTTACTTTGGGGGCGTGGACCAACCAATTCGTCTCATAATAGAAACCTCACGTACTCTGATCACTGTTCGGTTGGTAACCATACAAATTCATTACAAATCCATTTATTTTGGCAAAAGTTATGTAATTTAGGAGAGTTAATTTTCTCTAGGAAGTGATTAAAAACACTTGAAGGATAGCTACTATCGAGTGTATTACCGTTGGATAATAGATAGATATCCTCAAGATTTGAGTAAAAGATTATAGAAAAACGTTACTTCATATGAAAGTGATAAAAAAACTCTCGTTAATACCTATTATTAAGAGCTTGCCCTGTTGGATAAAAAATCCAATGCGCTACTTTAAATGATGGACCCCCTTAGTGTTTAACACTAAGTAGTGGTCTTGCGCTCGATTGTAGCTCCTATGGAGAGTTTCTAATCCCTTCCCTACTTTACAAGCCATCTTAGTCGGCTTGGCATCCTTATCTCTCCTCTTCTTCGGACCGGACGATCAATTGCGATTGAACTCGGATCAATCACATGAGCCAAGGTCAGCTTAGAAGTTGACCCGTGATCTCATTGGCCCAAGCCCTTGGTTAGGATTCACTCACCCCTAGGATTAAGCAATTTAACCATGATTTGAAAAAAAAAATATTAATTTAATTTAATTAAGTTTAACCATATTAAAGAGTTGTTAAAATGGACAAGGGGACACTGAGGTCAGCTTAGAAGAGGACCCTATGGTTCTCTTCTCATGACCCTTTAATTTAAAATTTGGTTAAGATTCGTTAACCCTTATGGTTCAACAACCTAACTTTATTTATTTGAAAAAATTAATTTTTAAGAGTTAAAATTTTTTAACTAAAGTTATTTTTTAAAAATATTTTTTCCTAAAAATCAATGTTGGATTTTTGAACCCAGTCAATTGTGATTAAACTCTCACCGAGTTCAATTGCACCTACATGTCAACATGTGTCCTATTAACTATGGTTAAGATTACTTATCCTTAGGGTTAACAATCTAACCTTGGATTTTAGGAAAAAATAATTTTTTAAATAACTCTAGTTAAGATTTTTTAACTCAAGAGGGTAATATTTTTGTAATATTTTTTCTAATAAATATGAGTTGGTAAATCTTAACTATAATTAATATAAATTAAAAAGGACACGTGTTGGCATATGAGTGTAATTGATCTCAGTTCAATTGCAATTGACCGTGATCTGGTCATGTGTTGACACATGGGTGTGATTGATCCGTCATCTGGTCTCGGAAGGGATGGTCGAAGATAATACGGTCACAACCAATCGCGATTGAATTCAAGGAGAGTTCAATCGCTCCCACAGGTCAACACATGTCCCCCTTAACCTTTAGGATTCTCTTACCCTTATAGTGTTCACTAATCTAACCTTAGTTTTTCAAAAAATATATTTAAAAAATATTTAACACTAGTTAAGAATTTTAACTCTTAGGGTTAATATTTTTTAATATGTTTTAAAGAAAACTAAGGTTGGGTTATTGAACACTAAAGATTAGAGAATCTTAACCATGGTTAATAGAAGTTAAAGGGGACACGTGTTGACCTGTGGGAGCGCGATTGAACTTTTCCTGAATTCAATCGCGATTGGCTGTGATTCGATCTCACAAGGGAGGACAGACACTGTCAAACTTAAACAGGCCTTAAATCTTGAGTCGGCTTAGATGGCTGAGCTTGCAAAGTAACATATCTTTATCACTTTTACCCAGATCTCGAGGTTGGCTATTATCCAACGGTCCCAAACTCGATATTACCGACTATCGAGACTTCCCATTTTCGTTTTTTACTGAGCCAGGAATGTGTGAGAAGTGAGAAAAACCAGAAGTGGGTCTTCTCCTCTGTAAAGATTTTCTCTGTTTCAAGATATATAGAGGGAGAGAGAGGGAGATGGGTAGACCCAAAGGCGCAGTTTCAAAAAAGAAGGAAAGTTCCCAGATGGTTTGCTCTTCCCAGAAACATCAGGTCTGTGCTAAACCCTTTTCTCTAATGTGTTTCATCAGTCTTGCTATAACCAGAGATTTTGACATGCAGAGGTTTATTCACTACTTCTTCTGTAGCTTCTTGCTTCTTTTGTTGTTTTTTCTCTGTGTGTTTGTTTTCACAGAAAGAGAAGATTTTCTCTTACCACTCTTCTCAAATAATTTTCACCAGCTTTGCTATAACTATAAATGTTCAAATGTAGACTCTTAGCTAGTTGTTCTGCTGTTGCTTTATGTCTCTGTTGTTGTTGTTCTTCACAAAAGGAGTAGCAATAATCTTACCCTTTTTCTTAAGTATTTTTCACAAGCTTTGCTACATCCATTGATGTTGATGTATTGAAAATGATTTAAATATAAAGGGTTTTGTAGTGTTAAAATTAGCTTTTAATCATTGTTTCAAAAGTTTTTTTTTTTTCCAAAATAATCTCTATTTTAATTGATTTGTTATTGTTATTTGATTTGGACACGGGCGTATCCGAGCCTCTTAGAGCACCCGACTAAGTCCCCCGGGCACGTGCAGAGCTCTCTCTCCACACGCCCCTAGGAATTCGGGATAAATCCGGAGGGTGGCCAACGAGGGGAGGGAATCGAACTCAGAACCTCCGCTTCCTGAAGCATGGACCTTTTTTGTTAAGTATTTTTCACCACTTTTTCTGAATCCATGGATGTTGATATTTTGAAAAAATGATTTGATTTGTTATTGTTGTTCTTCATAAAAGGATTAACTCTAATCTTACCCTTTTTCTTAAGTATATTTCACCACTTTTGCTGAATCCATGGATGTTGATATATTGAAAAAATGATTTAAATATAAACAAGGGCGGAGCCAGGAATTTGTTGTAGGGGGGCACATTTGGTTTAAGGGACGGGGTTTGGGGGCGGAGTCCCCAAAATTTTTTTTTGACAACTAAGTTTATGGGTCATCTCATCCATACATTTTGTACATACCTACAGGTATTGTTGCTCCTTGTTTACGAGAGTAGTTGTCCCCTTGCCTTATAGTTATACCCTATTAGATAATATAATATAATTTATTTTGAAAAGCTTAGGAAGCAGTTGCCCATTGTCCAATGACTATGCCCTATTAAATAATTAAAAGATATTTTTTAAAAAATAAGTTCATAGGACAGCTGCATCATGACTAATCCTTTATGGCTATAAACCAATGTTACTTGGTTCGTCGGTTTGCTTGGTTCGAATTTGGGTTTGTGATTTGTAGTTCGCCACTCTAGAGTGAACCCGGTTTGCTAGCCATAGGATGGGATAATTCGTTTTTCGGTTCACTTAGGTTCTTTAGTTTGGTTTGCTAGCTTGGTTCACCACTTCAGCATGTAAAACGAATTATATATTTTATATTATATTATAAAAATATATATTTGTTAAACTTATAAACAATATATTACAAATACTTATTTGAAAAATAATAATAATAAATGTTTTTTTATGAATGGCTTACTCGAAGTATAAATTTGCTGAACCTAAAGAAAAACATTAGTGAATTTAAATGAAAAAATTGATAAACTAAGATTGTTTTGAAACCTCTATGTGGTTCGCTCAATTTCACAAACCAATCCGAACCGAACCACGAACTAGCTCTGGTTCGCTCAGTTCGCGGTTTGCTATAGCATGTAGCTAACTTGGTAACCCTACTATAACCAAACTCCTAAGAGTCCGGTTGCAACACAAAAGTCTTTAACTCTAGTTAACAACTTTTATTTTTAGAGTTAATTTTTTTTTTCTTGAAACCAAATGTTAGGTGGTAAAACCCTAAGAGTTAGTGAATCTTAATCACGATAAAGAGGTATTAAAAGGGACATGTGTTGACCTGTTGGTTGTAACTGACTCCAAGGAGTTCAGTTATAAGGACTCTAAATCCTTAATAAACTATATTTTAAGAAAAAAATCAAAAGCTAAGGGGCACCCACTTGAGATCGAATCACAGCCAATCGTGATTGAACTCGAGGAGAGTTCAATCACACCCATCAGCCAACCCTTTTAACCCTTATTAGCTGTGATTAAGATTTACATTACCTTGGGGTTCAACAATATAGCCTTAGTTTTTATAAAAATATTAAACTCTAGTTAAAGATTTTTAAACTTTAGGGTTAATATTTTTTTTTAAAAAAACTAAAGTTAAATTGTTGAACCCCAAAGGTTAGTGAATCTTTACCACAGTCAATAGGGGTTAAAAGGGACACGTGTTAGCATATAGGTGCGATTGAACTCTCGCCGAGTACAATTGCAATTGGCTGTGAAAGGATCTCCATCTATGCCCATGCTATGCTAAATATACATTTTTTTAAAAAAAATCAAAATTTTAGGGGGGGCACGTGCCCCCCAGGCCCCCCTTGGCTCTGCCCCTGAATATAAAGGGTTTTGTAGTGTTAAAATTAGTTTTAATCATTTTTTCAAAATAGTCCATATTTTAATTGATTAAATGTATTGTTAGTTGTAGAGGGGAAGTCCTGAAGCTTGGTCTCTTAACTGAGACTAGCTCTCTTCCTCTTGTATTTTTGTCTTTTTGTTTAGTCCCACATTGCCTAGCTAGTGACTAGTGAGTGAATGGGTATATAAGTGACCTTTCCCTGTATATGGATCATATACATAATCTTTGGTTTGCGAGCTGCTGTCGCACAGCACGGGCTCATCAACCTGTAGCCATATAGGTTCATGGAGATTTTGTCTGATTCTTGACAAAATCCGCAGATCCAGAAATCTGGAACATCGAGTGATTCTGTGCCTATTGCAAACTGATTAAAGTGCAATTAAATGAGGATGTGCTTAAACAGTATAATCAAATGATTAACACAGAAAGCTTAACTAGTTTTATCAAAATAATATGATTAAATAAATCATGGACCAAATCTAGACTTTAGGTTATAAATTAAGAATATAGAAATGAACTTATTTTGTCTTGTTATGGATTTGGACAAGAATTTTATGGATTCGGACTTTTACTAGACTTGGACTTAATGAATTAAATTGGTTAAGTGGTGTGGGATTAAATTTGTTTAATTTAATTGATTAATGAGCATTTTAAAGAGGGTTCGGTACCGCCGTCTTCTACCAGGCAGTGCAAGCTTGTAGGGGAAGACTAGATGACTCCAAGTTGAATTGAATCCCGGAGATAGAGTTGCCTTATCTCGTGCACATTGGGACGCTTTGACTATCTTCAATAAAGGCTCCTTGAGCGCCTCTTAGTTCAAATGATTCATTTACATTAAATAATATAATTATGTATTATTTTTGTTCTTCTGTATATTTTTGTGTTTATTTTGCTCTAACTTGCAGCATAAAATGCAGATGCTTACTAGGTCATCGTTAGCCTTTTGTTATTGTTTTTCTTATCATACGAATCTAATTGAATAGTTTTCACCAACTTTGCTATAACCGTAGATGTTGAAATGCTTATGCTTATTTGTTGTTCTTCTATAGCTTCTTGTCCTTGTTGTTGTTTTCTATTTTTTGTGTTTGTGTGTATGTGGTTGGGAGAGAGGTTGTGAGCTGTGCAAGAGTAGAGATTGCATAATTTATTGTTCACAAAATTAAATACTTTTTTTTATAAAAATAAACGTGGGTATCCTGGGCCAGACTAATGCCACGCGATGCATAGGTAAACCCCCAACCCATGCATCCGATATTGAGGGGAGCCCAGTATCAACCTCGAGACCTTTGGTTTACGGTTCGTCCTTCAGCCACTGTGCTACACCCCCAGGGGTTGAATACTGTTGGTTATTTGATTGGGATTTCTTATGAGCATTCTTAGCTAATCGTAGTGGTCTATGTTCCACAGACATAGACATGGTTCTTGTGTTGGACCCGGGTAGGGGTGTTGGACATGACGAACCCCAAAAAAAGATTTGGGGACATGTGAGGGTATTTAAAAATTATTAACTTTATAAATGTTATATAAATAATTCTATATAAGTTTCGAAAGAAAACAAATTAAATGTGAAAACAAGATAATTGCAAATAACACTAAGTAATGTATTACAAACTACAAATCATCATACAATATAAATAAGACATGAATTAATGCAAATGAATTAAGGAACTAATTAGTAATGAAAATATTATTGCTAATCTTAAAAATTAATTTAAAATTTGAATTTTATAATAAAAGGAGTAACTATGATAACTAAAACAAGTAAACAATAACAAAACTAACTTGCAAACCTAAATGTCTTTGTGATTAGAATTTGACTCTTGAAATGTTTGTAGATACTAATGTTCGAAGCTTATCCCTTGATCTCTTTTTCTTTCCTTCACTTTCTCCTCCCTCCCATTCCCCTCTCTCCCCCTTTCTTTTCGGTTATAGACTTGCAGGGAACGATAATTCTTTATATTCTCTTTCTCTCTCTCTCTCTCCCTGTTGTAAACAAATGACTTGTATTTCTTTCTGTTTTCCTTATCTTCTCTGAGAATGAGAGTGTAATTATATGTTGTTGTATGCTTTTCTTTATAATTTTATTTTAAATACTAAAAGTTTGTGTATAGATGTGTGTGTTCGGTCCATATCCATCTGTGTATGCATGGATTCTGGTTTATACAAGTCACATCAGACGTGTCTGTGTCCAAATCCGTGACCACACATTTTGACATAGGTAATGGTGAATATAACATTATGCATTGTGTAGGCACCTCCCATACCCAATCACCACACACAGACACTCACTGGACTTTGTTTTTTGTGGTTGTAAATGTAATATTAGGTCTCACAATCTACCTATGCTTTTCCCCAAACCAGTGTTTGTCCAACTAACTTTTTTTTTTCCTATATGTAAAACAGAAAAATCTAATGATCCAAACTCTCTTATGAGTGCAAATTTGGCCTACTCACAACTAATATGGTGGCTGATTTAGAGAAAATTCTAGTTTAGGATTTGCTTATAGATTCACTTCATAAGATGAGATCATGAGACCTTATATCATCTTAACTGTTAAAATAGAATAAAAGATACTAATAATTGATATTGGAAGTTAAGATGGATGTTTATCATGTCTATATGATAATATTTTTGGAAAAAGTTATGCATACAAAAAATTGTATTTGATTGAAGTGGAATTTTGGGTTCTTCTTTCAAGGATTTACTAACCAGATTAATCTGTTTTTCTTAGCCTGAAATATCAAATCCTTCATTGGAGAGAGCTAAATCTAGCACCGAAATGATAGAGGACATGGGCACCATGTCTTCTTTGAGAAAGAAAATGTTAATGAAAACTATCCGTAGGCGATCTGAACGTATTCAGAATACAACTTTGTCTGCTCAAGACCCGGGTATAGAGCCTGTGATTGAAGAGATAGACGCTAGTGAAAGTGACAAAGAAGATCTCCCATGTGCTTACGATGAGAAAAAGGCTCCCGAGACAATCTCGAGTGAGAGAAGCCTGGAAGAGAAATTTGATGATCTAGTTCTACTTTTGGAAGCACAAGGAAAGACTACTGAAGCATTGAAGTCCAAGGTTATTATATATTATAAGTTTTTATGCCACAGGTTTAATTGTTAATTCCTTGTTGGTGGTTCTATAATTGTTTTTAAGAAAACTGAATTTTCATCAAAGCAGGGATCCAAGAGATGCTTTCTGAGCGAAACTGCATTGTCGGCCGACATTAGATCAGAGGTGAAAAAGAAGAAGTATAAAAGCATGTATATAGACTCTCAAAAGAAGGTTGTGTCACTTTATAATGCTTTGTTTATTGCTTGTCTTTGTTTATACTACATTCTTAAGAGTTATTTCAATGTATTTCCATTTTTTTAGATTGATGCCTTAAGAGATGAAAATTACCAGCTAGGCAAGAAGTTGGAAAATGTTACTGGCAAGCTTGAAGCGGTATGTTTCAACCACACCCTCTGCAATTCTGTTTTCAAATTACTTATCATGAATTATGGGGTAATTTCTGAGTAATATAATTGTAGTAAAGGTAGGTGTGGTCACATGCTCATGATAAGCCTCACTCGGGAGGTCTGCTATCCCAAAAATCAGAAATGTGTGCTTTAGATTGTCATAAGAAGTGTAGTCAAAGCACTCTGGTGACACAAGTGATTTGTGGTTTACCAGGTGACGTGTTGCTCAGCTGTTTCTTAAGTGATGCCTAGCGACCAAAATTTACCATTTTCTGTAAAATTTATAAATGTTGTGCGATTACTTGCCTAGATCATGATTAAGGCAATAGGGGTCTTGGCTAGGCAAGGCAAGGCAAGGCGGTTTGCCTTGGTGACATCTTGACTACACTGGTCAAAAGAGAAAATAAAATATGGTGTATCCATTTTTTGGATTGGTACACTCACTTGTTCTGTTTGAATTTGGGCCTTGGAGATTTCCTAGATTCGATGCACGAATTAAATTGTTCATGTAGTTCTGCATGTGCAAGTGTACCCACAGAGACCCTCCATACAAATATAAATAGGGATGGAGCCAGGATTTTATTGTGTGGGGGGCACACAATGGTTGATTAAAAATGCTAGTAATTGTGATGAATTTTTCGAGAATAATTAGGTAGGTATCAATTTTCTATTGGTCTAGGGGATGGAGGGTTTGCCCCCGGAATTTTTTTTAGGTGACTAAGTTTGTGAGTCATTTTGTCCGTACGTTGTGTACACTGTACATATCCTAAGGGTATTGTTTCTCCTTACTTATGGGGCAGTTGTCCCCTTCACTTACTTATGGTTATGCTCCTATTAAATAATTAAATAACATAGTAAAAATTATATTTTGTTTGCAAAAGTTTAGGGCCCTTTGCCCAATGGCTAAGCCCTATTAAATAATTAAATAATATAGGATAATTTTTTTTCTAAAAGTTAAAAGGAGGCATCTGCACCTTTTAATTATTCAATCATTGCCTTGTGGTATGATTGAGTTTACCAAAAAAAAAAGGAGGCATATGCACCTTTGTCTGATCCAATGACTATGCCCCATATGGTGATATAACTACTCTTAAATGTGGTTAAGATTCACTAACATTTAGAGTTAAAAGCGTCTAACCTTGATTTTCGGGGAAAAAAAAATTATCACAAGAATTGAAATTTGTTAACTATACTTCAAGGACAGTTAAAGGGGCTTTGTGAGGGCGAGGAACAATAGTCCGCTCCTTGGCCAAGGAGAGGTTTATTGCTCATAATATATATATATATATATCAATGCTTTAAAACGTGAAAGCATGAGGCGAGACATTAAGACCTCAAGATGCGTGAGGTGTAAGTCTCGAGGCGTAAGCCTCACTAGAAAGTTTCATGCTCTCTCATTTTTATCAAATAAATAAAATATAAGAAAAATTGTAAAAAGTTAATGAAAGACTAGAGTATATATATTTATATATATATATATATATTTTTCATTTTTTTGTATTCGTGTACATTGTGTGTGTTCGTGTGGGTGCACGTGTACACATAGGAAATACTATATAAATTAGTTTAAACAAATAATTTTTTTTAAAAAAGGACATTTAAGTCAGTTGTGACTAAAAATCTAATTTTAGTTAATGTATGAGACGTACGTCAAAGACATAAAGCGAGCTTCAAGGCATGAGGCCTGTGTCTCATGTGAGCCTCATGGAGTTTAAACCTCATGATTAAGCCTCAAGGCGTTTTCCTTAAGCCTCGTCTGGCTCAAGACGTAAGTCTTGCACGCTTTTTAAAACACTATTTAAAATACAACTTAGCCTACTCCATACCATACTTGACTTGTACCAGTCTGTCTCACTTGAAATTTACAATCTGCTCTATATTAATGAATTTCTTTACTTATCATCTTCGTCTTTTCTTTATTTCCAGTATGAGAAGGGGCATCTTGTCTTTTCAGATGCAATTGAGAAATTGAAGGATGTAATCTTTATTGCCAGTATAACAAAAACAACTGAAAAGGTGTTGGATATTTCGTCGGCCCGGGTTCCAGCTGCTAAGAAGCGGAAACTTGCTAAAGGTGGCAAAAAGAACTGAACTTTCACTACTGAATCTAGGTAATTTGGTTGAAATTTTGGACAAACAACTTTACTGGTGTTGGAAACAGATCCATGGTCAATGTTTTGTCAGCATGATCTGTTATAACATATCGATCTCCCCGCTGGTAGTTTCTAACGTTTTTGCTTTGTAATTTTGTGAGGCTGTATAATCTAACTAGCTTCCTCAATTCCAATCTGCCTTGACTAGAAGATTAGAAGTCCTGGTTAAATCTGGAATCTGTATACAAGTATATTACAATTTCTAAGGTTTTGGTGTCATTAATCTCATAGGCAATCAGAAACTCATTCTTTGTTCCTTAAAAGTTTGCAGCTGAATAGCTGCTGCATTGAGGAATTATTGCACTAGGACAGGAGACTGGGAAACAAGGACAGTCTGCAAAGAAAGTGATGGATTGGATATTAAGATAATCCAGTGTCCTTTTGAATTGTGGGTTTACTGCCCTTGATGAGCTCTCCCTAGCCCGATGCAAGTGTTCATGTGTATTTGCAATGTTAGTTATTACAATTTAATTGAGTAATATCATGCAATGAACAAGTTCCTATATGCATTGGACTTGGTTGGAAACAGTGATCTGAACAGATGATTAAGTAGATAACTGGTTGGAGACTAGCCGTTGGCAAACGTGGTCAAAGGGATGATTAGCCATTTGTCGTATGGTACATGCCCAATGAACCCACCTCAGTGTGATGGATGGATCATTGTTCTTTTTGCAAATGTTTTGAGGAATTGAAGCTCACAGATGATGCATTAGGTTAGACTATTTTAAGATAGCTCACTGGAAAATTTGACAAATGAAGATTAGAACCAAACATGAGGTCTGGATGACCTTTCATCCAAATGTTCTTGCACCATAGGAAAGGCCACTCAGCAAACAGAATGTCAGTTGATGATCACATATTATAGAAGGCCTGATACTGTAACCTAACCTGGCTACCTACACCAAATGTTCAAACAATAATATTTACCTACACATCAGTTCTAGTTTGGAAAATATGTGAGAAAACCTCCTTTCAAACCTCCAGCTTTTAATTTTAGTACCATCCCCATGGGTTGTTTTGATACATATTAAAAGATGGCGTTCGGGTGCACTTGTTATAGGTCATCTTCTATTTGTGTTACTTGAACATCAAATGAGGAAATGTGGGCATCTATAAAATGTAGCCATTAACAATTAGATTCAAGGTGGCACCTTCCCTGGGTAGGAAATGGCATCATCTCAGGAATGAGTCCGTTTTGCCAGGAGTTTTCATCGGCTCGAAACTGCTATGTTTCCGACCGTGTGTGATGGGGTTCAATCATGACCAGTGACCAACACCAGAAATGGTTAAGGAGAGATCCACAAATAGAAGGAAGCCAGAAGAGTTCTGTACTGCCATATGAATGATCATCTCAAAGCACACACAATAGTCACACAACATCACCTTTCAAAATTTATGCTTGAACTGCCAATAGAATTCAATTCAAAACCCAATTGAAGTCATAAAAAACATGAATGAAGAGAAGTACAGTACCCCAAACGTTGATATTGTTTGGGGCTTTTGAGGAGCTTAGCATCGGCTCTATAATTTGCTTCTTCTGCTATGGCAGCAAAGAAGATGAATGATCCAAGCACGGTCCATGAGTGACTTCCAGATAAAAGGACTGAAGTCTCTTTGGGATAGAATCTTTAAATGGTTATATTCTACAAAATCTTGGAGGATTCTTGCTCAAATTCTTATAGCCAAACCATTTCTAGCCCATAAAATCTAGAAGTAAAAAATCCCTCTTTCTGGACTGCCTATGGAATCCAATTGAAGAAAAAACCACCCAGCTAACAAAAAGCCTTATAAATAGGCTACAACTCAATTCAAGCTTTCATCTTTAAAAAAATGGCTTGGATCCTTACCTGGAGGGCAGTGTCTAAACTCCTGTTAATATGATAAAAAAGCACAGAATCTTCACTCATGCCCTTACCACTATCTGATACTCCAACACCCTGCAAAACAATATAAAAGTTTCCGCACATCCGATTCGCGAAAAGGGTATCGACCCAGCTGCGGAGGGCGGGGGATGAACAGAAGAGTAGAGTCCATGAAGATAAGTCTTATCCTGTAATCAAATTAAAGAAACGAATAAACAAGAAAGAGAAACAACTGAGAGACTTTTCCTGAAAAACAGCTTCAGAATGCCTAATAGAAGAAGAAGAAACATTGTAAATCCAATGAAACTGCCATTATAGACTCTTAAAATTGGAGAGAGAGAGCTAGTCTTTAAAGAGGGAATCAATGACTGATCCTTACCATTCATTCATTCCAACAACTACTGGGGGCCACAGCACCAACAAATCAACACCATTGGTCACCTAATCCACATCATCACAAACCAAAAATCAGTTAAAATGGTGCCCATAATATTTCCTCTAAAATTCAGTTAAAACTTCTGATAGTAACCGTTTCATGGTAACTTTTAAATTACCCGGGAACTTTTAACGGTAACTTTCTTACATAAAGTGGTAGCTCTATCTTGGATCAAAATTGCTGGCTCTCATACATTCAAAAAATACCAGTCATGGCTACTGTTGTTTCTTCATCCTCTCTTATCTTCTCCTATCCAACCCCAAATCTTCCTTCACCATCTCTCTCTTCTAGTCCACGCCTATATCTCTCGTCACCACACTTATCCTCCTCTCACTCATCTTCTCTCTCATCTTCTATTTCCATTTCTCATTCTTTCTCTATCTACCCAATAAGCTCCAGACGCCCTTCTCTTTCTTCTTTCCATGTCAAGGCAAGTGCAGAGAAGAAAAAAGTCCTTATTGTCAACACAAACAGTGGCGGGCACGCAATTATCGGTTTCTACTTTGCAAAGGAGCTTCTGGGTTCTGGTCATGAGGTCACGGTGATGACCGTTGGCGAAGAGAGTTCGGACAAGATGAAGAAGCCTCCTTTCAACAGATTTTCTGTTAAGATTATATTTTTTTTCTATTTTTTTTTTTGTAGGGCTTATGATTTTGGTTTTTGATATATATTGTGGGGTTTGCAATTTTTCAGGAAATTGTGAGTGCTGGTGGTCAGACAGTGTGGGGAGACCCGGCGGAAGTAGGGAAAATTGTTGAGGGGGCAGCATTTGATGTGGTGTTGGATAACAATGGCAAGGACTTGGACACCGTGAGGTATGTTGCATGTTCTTGAATTTTGGTTTGCAAGAGTAAGCTAGAATTTAGACTACAAATTGGGGATTTTGGTTCTTGAATGATGGATTTGGAGAGTTCATCTGATATTGCAGAGGAATGCTTACATGAAGTTCATTTCAATGATTTAATTCCTCTATGATTTATGAAATTGATGAGAACAACTTTGATTCTTGTATGTGGAGATGAGGATTGGCTACAGGGCAATGGATTCCAAATTTTGTAGTTACCCTTTTAGTTGAATGAAATTTTAATTCCAAATTTTGAAGAGAAAGAAATAAACTGGAACTCGAAATAGAGTCCATAGGAAATCATGAAAATCAAATTTGAGCGTTTAAATGGCAAACATGTTTAATAGATTTCCAAAAGTAAAGTGTAGTTATAAAATTGTTGCTTTCAGGGTAAAATAAGAACAAAATAAGTTCATCTGATGTAATAAGTGGAGATGATCTTCATTGGTTACAAATAATCTATATGAATTACAAGCTGAAAATTAAAAAAACTAAAGTACATATATCAGAACACAATAAGAACATATTGACCTATAAAACAAAAAAGAAAAAGAAAAAATATAACATGTTTGAACATGGTCTAGATGTTTTTATTTTATGAAATATTACCGACTGTTATTATTTGTAAATTTTCTGGTAATTACTTGACATAGATATGACAAAACACAGTCCCCGACTCCCAGCAAGTTAACCGATGTTCCATTATGTTCTGGTTCATAGATAATACCATATAAATTCTTTTTAGATTGGTCTTAATTTTCCATATTACTTACCCTTGCAACCCTTCTTGAAATATTATGAGCTCAAAGCCTCCCCCACCTGTGGTTTCAGAGGAGCAAGTCCAGGAAAAAAACTACTAGGTTAGTCTCTCATATTATGAACTCTAGATCTTTAATTACAGTTTACAGACTATTGAGCGTGTTACTGAATTGGAGATTCGTTAGTTGGATGTAGTTGAGGGATGTTGGATTTTAGGCCTAAAATCCAACAGGGAGGGGGGTGTGTGTGTAATGAAGCTCTATTATTGGCGTAGTGTTTTGCATATATATGCATAGACGTCTCTTAACTTCTTCTCACCTTTAAACTCGAAATGCCAGTATTGCATGCAATCTTGTAACAACTTATCTTAATATCAACCTTCACATGTAGGCCGGTGGTTGATTGGGCCAAGAGTGCTGGTGTCAAGCAATTTCTGTTCATCAGCAGTGCTGGAATCTATAAGCCAACGGACGAGCCTCCTCATGTTGAAGGGGTATGTTATATGATATACTTCCCGTACCATTAAATATATTACTTTTGTGTTATGTATTTTGCATATTATGGTTTATGTTGGATTGAATTATATACCTGATTCATATAGTGGGCCTAAAACCAATTTCAGCTGATCAATCTCAGATTCTCTAAATTGAATCTTCACAAGTGTAGGTCAACTTTTTCAAATCCATCCTAACTTTCAGAAGCCTTTACAATGGTGCACCTTGCTCACAAAAACTCTTTGTTGAGCATGGAAGTAAGATAATAACCAATTCATCCTTGCAACCTACATTGAGTTTAGAGAAGTTCTGGAAACTCATATTTCCTCAAAGTCTATATTCAACCAGTTATCCATATATAAGCCTATATTCAGCCAGTTTCTTCATTTTTCAAATCATCCTTGCAGCTTATATCTAACCTATTATCCCTGTTGATACTTCTAATCACTGGACTCTAATTTACAATACTGGGTAAGATGTGATGTCAAACTGAGTGTATTGTTATCTTAAATATTTGCATATAAGGACATGATTAAGAAAATCAAATCCATTTATGTGAACGTGATTTTAGTCAACATAACCATATTATAGTTTCCACCAACAGCACGGTCCAACCGTGAATTTCTTATGTCGTGAAGAGGAATCACGATTCATGAGTGTACGAATTGTGTTTATATATTCCATAACATAGTAACATAGTTTTCTGACTCTTTCAAAAAGTCTCGAATAATTAATAACTTTTTTTTCAGATGTTTAATTCACAAAATATTTGCAACTTATTGGAAAAATCGTGACTATTTCCAAAACTCGCGAATCAAACCCGAATAATTCATGATTTTTTTTTGAAAAGTTGTAATAAATATCTAATTAATGAAATATATTTGTTTATAATTTTTTCATAATGAGTACTTTTATTTTTATCTCCCACCATTTTCTCTTTATATTCTTTTCCAAATGTTCCCGAATTTTGCCCTTTTTTGCCTCTGCAAAATTTCTCCTTGCCGAATAATTCCCGAACTCCAATTTGGTGACTATGTTCCATAAGAAATACACAATGATGTTGGCCTCCGTACCTTATGAATCTTAATCAGGTTGGTGTGGATGATTAGCATGTAATTGTCAGTAAGCGATACTTGATTTACTCCCCTAAACGGAATTCTCCAATGTTGCAGGATGTCGTTAAAGCTGATGCTGGTCATGTTGCAGTTGAAACATATATTGCAGAGATTTTTAGTAGTTGGGCAATATTCCGTCCACAATACATGATTGGATCAGGAAACAACAAAGATTGTGAAGAGTGGTTCTTTGATCGTAAGTACATACCTCAAGCAAAGTAGTGATTTTTTTGTCTTTAAATTTTTAATTGAATACAAGAACTATGATATCAGGCCTAATTGACTCACTGTCAGGCCATGACTTGTTGGAATGTATAGTCATGAGCTTGATGTACTTGGACAACTTGGATGCCCCTTACATGAGTCATTGCTAGTTTTCATTGAACTTGGGTCAGCTCTGACTTACTCAAACAATGTCTCTCTCAATACAAATCTGGCTATGAGAATATGAATCGGAAAGTTTTAATCTGTTGCCTGAACTAATTAAGGCCCCATTCAAGTGCTAATGTTTTAGCATATAATGAAGAAAAAATTGTGTATATATGATTATGGGCGGAGCCAGGATTTTCTTCTAGGGGGGCAACCGGGCAAGAAATGGTTGATTGATGATGTTAGTTATTATTATTGATGGGTTTGTGAAGAATGATTAGTCCGGTATGAAATATTCTTGGTCCATGGGGTGTGGGGACGTAGTCCCTGAGTTTTTGTTTTTGAGTGCCAAGTTCGAGGGCCATATCGTCATTTGTGTCCATTTGTAAATAATAATATATATGTTTCAAGTTAGGGGGACATGGGGCAAGTTCTTGCCCATGGATGTTAAATTAAATAATATAGTATAAAACTTAGTTTTTTTTTTCCAGAAGTTCAGGGGCAGTTCCCCCTTTGCCCCATGCCTATGCCCTCAAACTAAATAGCCCCTGGCTCCGCCCCTTTATATAAATACTTATCTTGCTTTCAATGTTGTAACACGTAACCTCGTAAACTGATTTTTGTTATTTATGTAGCTTCATGTTCGTCATTGAAAAGGGTTTTTGACTTGAAAACCCAGTAGCATGGCTAGTGTAAACCAAGTATAACTTAATTGTATCTGTTTTTGCTTCTATACAATGGAGTTTGACACAACAGAGATCTACACTCCACAGGAATAGTTAGGGACAGACCAGTTCCAATCCCTGGTTCAGGAATGCAACTCACCAACATATCCCATGCTAGAGACTTATCCTCAATGCTTACTCTAGCAGTCGAGAATCCAGATTCTTCAAGTGGCAACATCTTCAACTGTGTAAGCGACCGTGCCGTGACTTTGGATGGAATGGCCAAACTTTGTGCTCAGGCCGCAGGTCGCCCACTCAAGATCGTACATTATGATCCAAAGGCTATTGGATCCGACGCAAAAAAAGCATTTCCGTTCCGTAATATGGTATTCCCTTTTCATTTACTTGAAATTAATAAGCAGAGGAGTCTAGAGTACCCATCAGTAAACTGTAAGGACTCTCTGTACACTGAAATCATGCCGGGGTGTGAAATTAGTCCTTTGGAGAGTGCCCTTTTCTTGTATCATTTACACCATTATAGATTGTCCTTACGGTCTCTTGGAAGAGGGGGGTCCTTAGATTTCTACTAAAATGTGATGTTTTGTTATATTCTAGCACTGTAAAACACTGAGATATTTTGTGTGATCAATGTTCTGTGCAGCACTTCTATGCAGAACCAAGAGCTGCCAAGGAGATTCTAGGGTGGAGCAGCACTACTAACCTCCCAGAAGACCTGAAGGACCGGTTTGATGAGTATCTGAAGATCGGTAGAGACAAGAAGCCAATGAAATTTGAGATTGATGATAAGATACTAGAGTCACTTAAAGTGGCAGTAGCCGTGTGATCGGCTACAACCAAGTACTGTTTGAAGTTCATGTACCTCATTGTAGTCATTTTTGTGTTTCTATCTCTTACTGTATCATCTTGATTTTTATCAGGATCAATCCATCGGCTAAATAAAAGAAAATATAATAAAATTTGATTTTCTCATACCAAAATCTTTAAAATATCAATTTTAAATACTGTGAAGTTTGGATGCAGATTCTTTTGATCATTTTTTAAAAATGGTTCATGTAACTTTCGATTCTGCAAATGATTTGTCGTAATAATACAGAGCATCCTATATTCTACATGCAGGACAGCAGGAGTTGAATCTTCATGAACCTCAAGTAGTATACTCTAGAGATAAATGAAAATTCAAAGAAGTAGGATAGCTCTTCAACTTGAAATCTGATTACTGTTATGTTCAGTATTATTTTGATTTGTTATGTTTGTGTTACTGAACAAAAAATTGTAAAGGTAGAAGAAGTGTTGTTGGTTTATATGGGATTTAACATTGTATGATCCTGACTAGAAATTGGTGTACAATAGCTAGATTCAGTAGACATGCTCGAATGATCGGTCATTCAGCATCTGGCAATTTAACAAATTGGATCCCGATATGGGGTGGCCGTGTGAAGGATGTCACATGTTTATGTTTGAGTTCATTAAAAATGCGAGTATATTCGGTATATTTGAATGCAATAAGAAGTTTTTCCCTCATGCATACCGGACCAATTGCCCACCTTTGGATTGATCCAAACTTATCAACCTGATAGTTTTTTTTTAGTGTTGGTATCATTTATCTAGGTTAGTAGGTTAGAAGTTAATATTTGTGAATTGGTCAAACTGAAGGTTTTTCAACCGCCGCATTAACTCATGAGAATCAATCATAGTCCACCTAAGTGGGAGATACACATTTCCGTTGAGACCAATGGGCAGGTTTATCAATACGATTATTCAACTAATCATTCTGGAGCGAAAGCAAGAAAAATATTAGAGGATTTGTCAATGTAATTTCTAATAAATATTAATTTATCGAATGAATGAAAATCTTGGCATTGTACAACATGTATGAACTTCAAGATCTTACCAATCCAAGCAATGAGCCGAGCCAATTAATGGTATGGACCAATCTATAAGTGGGAAATGCATAGGACATGCCTAATAGTTTGAGTAAGAGGAGTGCTAGCCCCAGACGCACTTAATCAAAAAATTTCCACAGATTCAAGATATGTAGGTGCAACACAACACGTGGTGTTTAAATAGAGAGATGGTTTGACACTTATTGCCACCACCTTGCGTCTTTGGAAGACTACGATTGTGGATAACTTTTTAATTTAGAAAAAAGCTAGTCCTAGAGACAGACTTTCAAACTCTCATCAGGTAGTGACATGTGTTGCTACTTTCCTTGTTAGCCCTATAACTGGTTAAATCTATAACTTCCTCATTTGAAAAAAGTTGTTTTCTTTAACCTGTTAAAGGGGTACAAATGACACATGTTTAATGCCGTAAACGGAGCAAATTCGGAACGAATAGTGATATATCTGAATTCGTATTTTATTATATATCCAATGGCGTATCTATCATTATATCATTTGTGATAGGATTCGAGTACGAATCGAGGGGTCTGATGTTGAGACCCACCATTAGTTATAACCTAACTGACTAACTGGGCCTAATCATATAACGAACTTTAAAAAAAAAAAAAATCTATATTGAATGACTCTTATTTCTCTCCAGTTGACGATGTTGTGTGTCCCTTTCAACACCCCTTAACTATGATTAAGATTCATCCTCCCTAGGTTCACCCACCTATCCTTAGTTTTTAGAAAAAAATATTTAGAAAGAAATATAACCCTGTTTAAAATTCACTAACTCCTAGGATTAATTTGTTTTAATAGTTTTTTCTAAAAACCATGGATATGTGGATGAACCCTAAGTATGGGTGAATCTTAACCAAAGTTAAGAAGTTTCAAAAGGGACATGTGCTAGTGTTAGTGGTGTAAATGGCATAACCGGACTTTCCCAAGTCCAATTACAACTGGAGATGATTATTTCGAATCATATACTTTTAGGAAAATAGTTAATGTATCCGTGGTTCCCATTTTATAATGGAATGGCCAGTCCTGACCCAATTTAAATACTCATGGTTAAGATTCACTCACCCTTAAGGTTAATCAATCCAGTCATGTTTTTTTTTAAAAATAAAATCTTAGTTTTAATTTAGTTAAAGCTTAACTAAGGGGTGTTAAAAGAAACACGACGACAAGTGGTAAGATATGAAAAGGACCTATGGATCCACTGATCACTGCTCATGATGTTATAATCATCAAAACCAACGAGCTCTTAGAGGCACAGAAATATCTACACGTTGGCATTGTGATCATTCATTGAGGGTAGTTTCGTAAGTTAAAAAAACTAAGAGGGGGGATGTGTAATTTGTGTCCATGATTTGGTATAAATTAAGGAGTAAGGACATCTTGTGTAATTTGCCACTATTATCCTCTTTAGAAAATAGAAACGAAGAGAATAAGAGAGAGAGAGAGAGAGAGAGAGAGAGAGGGTTTGTGCGAAGCGCAAGAAGAGAAGCAACAAGAGAGAGTAAGGTAGTCGTTCTAAGCAGAAGAGGAAAACGGTTGTTTTTTTTTGTATTTGAAATCTCAACTATCCGTTAAATGTCTGTTTGAGCTTTCCCGCCATGGCGGCTCCTCTGGAGAATCAACTCTCCCTCGACCTCGATCACGACCACATACAGAAGACCAAGACCTTGATTTGTGCTCTCAATCTCATATCCAGAAATCTCCCACTACCTCCCGAGATTTTCGACACCGTCTCCTCCATCTATGGTTCCGACGATGACGCCGGCAACGGTAGTTTCGGTGGATCTAACAAGAACGACGATAATCGCCTCTCTGAGGAGGATTGGGTAGATGTTCTCTCTCTCTTTTATTTGATTGGAATTGGGATTTTGCTTCTGTTAGGGAGAATTTAAGCTTTGTTTCATATGGGTGTGATTGGTTCTTCTGAATTTGTGATTTTCTTTTGGTTTTTGATTCTGTTAGGGAGAATTTAAGCTTTGTTTCATATGGGTGTGTTTGGTTCTTCTGAATTTGTGGTTTTCTTTTGGTTCTGTATGGGTAGAACTTAGAGGGAAACTCAGAAATTAGTAAGTAGGTTGAACTTTATATTGATGTTTTATTCTCCTTTTGGGTAGATTTATAAGTTTTTTATTTAAATTCCTAATATTGATTTCCATTGGGTTATGTTCTTTTTTCTTATTCCTGTTTCTATGTTTTTTATCTGGTTGCCGGGATTTCTTTGATTACAGGAAGGGGTGAAGGTAGAGAAGGAAATTATTATTTTTATTTATTAGTTTTGTTTCCTGATGTTGGTTCGAGGGGATGGGTGAAAGGGAGTGAAAAAATAGGTTTCTTGATTTCAGCTAAATATAGCTTTTGGTGTAATTGGGAACCGTAACTTGTGTGATATACTGGTTGTGGATGGGTATGGAGGGCATTTAGTGAGGTGTAGAGGCTACAAAAAGCAATGGCATACCAATTTGGAACTAGAGAGTGTTAATGGTCATGCTATAGTAATTATGGCACAGGGGCTGTACCCTGAGGATATGGTCCATTTCAAGCTTACTAACCACAAAAAATGAACAACTCTTTGTATTGTATGTTTCAAGTGATGTGCTTCAATTTGATGATTTGTTATCATCATCTAAGCCATGCCGAACTATTTTGGATCAGATCCAAAAATTCTGTTCTGTAATTTTGTTCTATTTGGGGACATATCTCCCTTAACGCGCAGACCTTTAATCCTTTTGCACTACCTTGATGTACATTCCTTTTGTTCTTCTATATTACCTCAAAACCTTAGACCTTCACCAGTCTGCTCCTTCACTCCTTTATCAATATAAAGTATGTAATATTTAGGTGTTCCGTGCTCACTTCAGTGCCAATTCAAGGATTTAAATTTTTACTTTAACATTTGCATCACTCGGTATTATTTAAGTGGCCTGCCTTTTGATCATGCCTTTACATATAAAAGTACTTGTTTCATTATGCAATATGTATAAGTTCTTGTTTCATTATGCGAACATACATGCAAATACACACACACACACACACACACACATATATATATATATATATTACATGCATGTATGTATGAGTTGTGAGATGCGACATCTCATAACTTTATAGTTGTTATTTTATGAACAGTATACAGGTAGCGTTTTTAAGTTTTCCTTGTTTGTAGAATACGATCTAATAGTAAATAAAATATGTGGATTATCCCCCTCTATAATGCCAGACAAAACAGCAACACGAGTGCATATTAATCAGAATAGATGCTAAGGACGTTATTTCACGCCATGTCAACTGCTTTCTCAATACACACATGAGGCAATTAAGTTAATCATCGCATAGAAACAGCCATTAAGACATCCAAATAATATGGCAGTAAGCAGGCAAAGACACGTGGGTTATATGTGATTCATCATGCTAGCGGGATGCAGTATACAGTTCATGCATCCATGTAGTTTCATGGTATAGAGTATCTGTGATATGTGTTCATGACATGATGGAAGTTGGTTCTGGTTTTAAATTCAGAACCCATTGTGTTTTGTACTCTGTATGAAAGCTGTGAAAGCATGGTTCTTGTTTACTTCTTTTAATTATTGAGTTGAAAGCATGGTTCTTGTTTACTTCTTTTAATTATTGAGTTGAAAGCATGGTTCTTGTTTACTTCTTTTAATTATTGAAGTCATGATAGTTTGTTCTGCGAATTTAGATTTTTTTCCCTTTTATGACATTTTATGCATAATGCATATCAAGCCAATGCGAACAAATTGTGAACTCGTGTTCTTTGTATGCATGCTTGACTTTGAAGCACTTTGGCGGTGTTGAATTAGTTATGCGTTTTTGTTCATGAATTATTTTGTTATATATGTTTTACTTCCAAAATTTGGCTTGCCTATTAACATTTATGATGCAGGGTGGTCCTGATATTTTTTGTGGCGGTGACTTAATAACGGACCTTGAGGATGCACTGGTGCATCAACGGCCAAATTGCATGTCAGGTTTAAAATTGACAGAATCAAGGGAAAGTCGTTTGCATAGCCACATTCAGCATCGTTTAACTGAGCTTGAAGGTTAGTATTTGCTGTTAAGAACCATTATCTTGTAGTTCATAGTGTTTTTCTTATGAACTATGGAAACTCGAATTAAGTATTGCCCTAGCAAAGTTTTAATTTTGGCCAAAACATCAAAATTTTGTTCTCCTGAAGTTTCGATTTAGGGTATTTTTATTTTACATTATTTCGCTTGAAATTTCAACATTTCGACCGAGATATTTAATATTTTTTACCCATTTAATCCTTTTTTGTTCTTTTCACTTAGTTTCACTCCCTAGGGGCTAAGTCAACCTAAAGGAGCTCACATTGGTTGAAAATTATTGAGGGGATTCCATCATGCAGAAGCTTTTAGGGAAATTTGTGAAATATAGCTTTTTCATATTTTTTTTTCTAATATTATAACCTTAATTTTAGGGCAAATCATGCTAAATTCAAGTATGTTCAACGTTTTTTTCTTCCTGAATAAGCTTTTGTTGCAGAGTGGAGTCCTATTTATACACTTTGTATATGTTGCATTCATGTGTGGCATACGATAAACCGTTGCCAACACGTGTTTTTCCTCCATTCCAAATGCTTCCTTAATATTGCGATATTGGAAGTTTGACGGCAAAAAATCCCAAAATTCTTGTGATGTTTGCGAAATATCCTGTGAAATTTCCCATTTTTGATGTTTGAATTTCCAACAAAGTTGATATTTATTTTTGCATAGGTAAGCATTAATTTCATTAAAAACCATAAAAATTTTAACAAAAATTAACAAAGGGTGAACCAGAAAGACCAAAGAAATGACTACAGGGGTGCGGGAAATAGATTGCAAACACATGAACTAAGAACTATAATAAAATGACACCCTTTAGGCAAAGAACTCCAGTGCCTCCCATCCATGTGCCCTCTAATAGAAAACCAATCCACTAAAAGGTGGCAAACCCGCCGGATCACCCTATCCACAGAAAGAGAGGTGTCCTTGAAAATCGTCTATTCCGCTCTTTTCATATGGACCATGAGATAGCCCCCGGTAAGAGTGCCTACAGATGGTCCAAAGGGGAGGGGGGGAAACCTAACGAGCTCAACTGCCAACAAGGTAAGAAGCTCTAGAAGGAAGAGGGAAAAACTCAGGCAACACCAAAAAAGCTAGAAAGTAGCTCTAGAGGGCGGCCGCAAAGGGGCAATGAAGAAACAAATGATCAAGGCACATGAAGGCACAACCCACATCTATTTAGGATGCTCCAACCTCTGCTCTGAAGTTGATCCACTGTCAAGATTTTATCCAGAAAAGTTGTCCAAAGAAAAAAGGAGACCTTAGATGACGTGTCGGACTACCACACTACTTTAATCGGGAAAGCTAAGTGAGGGTAGTCACTCCAGACCCGCATGAAGGATCTAACAGTAAACCGACATTTGTTGTCCCCGGACCACTCTCGGATATCCTTAGAATTGAGGTTCGGAACCACCGACTCTAGACGCACCAACAGGCTAGTAAAAGAACTCACCTCCCAATTCTGTAATGGACGTCTAAAACTAGGGACCCAAATAATTGACCCACCCTTGATCTCAAAAGAGGATGACACTAACCCTAAATGGCCCAAAGAGAGCAAAAATAGCGCATGGAAATCTTGTTTGAGGATGTTAGGACCACACTACAGATCGGATAAGAACTTTACCTCCTCCCCATTGTCGACAACAAAATTGGTACGACTATTAAAGTCGGCCCTAGTGTTGAGAATCTCTCTCCTCCACAAAATCACCCCATGTGGTTTTGTCGACCCTCTTGGAACCCATTGACTACATTCCTCGTAGCGAGCCGTAATGACCTTTCTCCAGAAGCTGTTACCTTCCTCCTCAAATCTCCATAACCATTTACCTAACAAAGTTTTATTGACGACCTTGAGAGGCCTCTGTCTTCCTTTGAGCAACAAAGCAACTTCCAACTAACTAAGTGGAACTTCTTAGTGTAGACCTTCTCGTTCCAAAGGAAATCCCTTGAATCCTCTCAAGCCTCGCTGCCACCATCGATGGAATCGAAAAAAGGGAAAGGTAGTAAGTTGGGAGGCTGCAAAGAGTGCTTTTTAGAAGAGTTGGCCTACCCCCTGTAGGGTCGGTGTCATGCATCATCCATATAAGTGTTCGTATCCGATTTTTCATGCATCATCCATTGCTGGCTTTGTCAGTTGTGCTTTCTTAACTGATTTGTGCGTACCTTATTGATTTGTGCTTATCTGGCTGGGGCTTTAACGAGATAGTATCTTACCGATATATGTTTAGGCCATGTGACTCTTGGCTCTTGATGGATAATCTTACTGTTTATTTTTGTTTACATACCGATCAAATTTTTTTTTGTTTGCATTCTCAATATTCAACTAGTGCATCGAAATTCTGTGATAACTGTAGTGGTAGAGCATTTGGATGCATAAATTTAATAGGTTCCTAGTGATCAAAGGGAAGAAAACTATTGGGAAAGTCATTTAACTAATCCATAGATGCCAGTTTATGGTTGTTTCCCTTATTTGATCTCGAGACAAGCCATCATCTTATAGAGAAAATCTTGGGAATGCTGAAAAATAAGGATGGCGAGGGTTGGTTATGCCCTGTTTCTAGGCCTTTATTTGTTCGTTCTTTTTGCCTTGAGCACCCATTTTTTTTGGTTCATGTTTTGCTTTTCGAAAAACGTTTGAAAGAGACTGGCGGTTGCAAACCCCGCCAGCCCATATTGCAGAGAATCCGAACACTTGGTAATGTATTTTATTTAGTAGCCCACGAGGTCCACCAATACTATACTGATACATGTGGAGCACACAAGGGAAGATAGGATCCATTATCAGTGGGCCCCACCCAGTACGTTCCCTGCACCAAATTTAACCCAAGCAAATGATCTTTAACAATTTGAACTCTTTTATATTTCTGTCAGAAAAGTTGTAACACAATCCAGAAAAAGGTCCACAAGTGGAAGCTTCCACTATCCAAGTGTAACATTTTTGGCATCAATCACCGACCAAAAGATAAAAGAAATTGCATAAATACCGCCTGTACCCTTCAGTGGTTGGTCCCAACCCATGCTTGCATATTTATGCACATCATTTACCAGTACCCATAGACATTCCTTATGTTCTTCAAGCAGGTACCCTAGGTGTCTTCATGTAAAAATCTTAATATGAATGCAGTATGACCGCCCTGGTTCCTGCAGCAGCATGCTGAGTTCTGTATTAAGTTTTTTTTTTCTTAGTTTTGAAGGCTGATATTATTTTTTGACCTAAATTGCAATTTTGATAATAGTCCTTCACTTTTTTCTGGTGTAACTACTAAGAAGTCAGCCATTTATGTAGTGCAACCTGATGATAGTAAGCCTGCTTATAGTGCCTGGTTTTTTATGCCTCACTGATCATGATCATCTGAAGGGAACATATTAAGTCATAAATTCTGTACTGCTAAGTTTTTGTGGTAGTTTCCTAAAGCCTAATCCTACTTTTGAAGCACAAAATTTCATTCTGATTAAGCTTTATTGCATTTCCTGTTATTATTATTTTTATTTTCTTACCTGTAGCTGACTTAGAATAGTGTTGAATCAGAATTGCCTTCAAGCAGAGGTGAGGAACTGCAGACAAAGTGCTTACTTGAGCTTTATGGGCTAAAGGTAATCTTGCTCTTAGATGTGCTTCTGGAACTTACTTCATATGAAGTTAAGTTCACATAGATCAAGCAACGAATACTAACTAGAAGTCTAGAAATGCTTCTATACAAAATTTGTGTTGCTATCACCTAATTAATGTTTCAAGATACCATATCACTATTGTTACAGTTGAGAGGCATGTTTACTGGCTGTTAACAAAACACAAGGTGAAGTTAAACAGCTACGTTTATTCAGTGGCAGTATTCTGTATTGCTTTTATCATTCACCATTAGTTGAGAACACACTGAAGGAGTGTTTTCAATAAATACAATAGATTTAGCAGACATAGTGAAATATGAACACAAGCCATTTTACCACTATTAGAAAAATAAACATAGTTTCCTGTCAAGATGTTTTTAGATCATCTTATTTTCTTCTTAGATCAACTTCTTTTATTCTTTTGGGATGGAGGGATGACATGGGCTTGTGTCCTTGTGGGCAAGGATTCTTTTCTACCAGCTAGTGGACTTGCAGAGCAAGGTTCGGTCTGATGTTAGTTCAGAGTACTGGCTTCGTGAGAAATGTGCATATCCTGACAAGCAGTTGTTCGACTGGGGGATGATGCGATTGCGGCGTCCTCTATATGGAGTGGGAGATGCTTTTGCCATGGAAGCTGATGATCGCCTGCGCAAGAAACGGGATACAGAGGTTATTTAGTAGTATATGCATTATTTTTTTTACATTGGCTCTTCAGTTACTAAGAGGGTGGAATCTAAAGCTATGCTTTATAGATCATAATACTGTCTATAGAGAGCATAGCTGTACACGTTGAACCGATGGGAGGAGTTTACCCCCACCCTTTGATGGCTCCCTGCTAGTAGGTCACCTATGCAAAAATTTGATCTGCTCAGATGATTTGAACCATCTAATTTCTTCTTTTGGGAAAAAAATCTGACGGTTACAGTCATCATCCTACCAAATCAACTTTTCTCATAGGGAAACTCCTGGAAAGGATCATTGATTAGTGGGTCCCACCCCTTGTAAATGTGCAAAATGTGTAGCTAGGAAGTTTGCATATGAAATTTAAGGTTCATGAGACATAGAACTGAACTCAGATATTACGTTTATTTACATCTATATCCTGTAAGTTCCAGTATGCTGACGTAATGAAATATCCTTGTTTCAGAGGCTGTCAAGGTTAGAGGAGGAAGAAAAGAACCGTATGGAGACCAAAAAAAGGAAATTTTTTGCGGAAATTCTTAATGCAACTCGTGAATTTCAATTGCAAGGACAAGCTGCACTGAAACGCCGGAGACAAAGAAATGATGGGGTCCAGGCATGTCATTTGTTTCGTTCTTTGTAGTCGTTCTTATGTTTTAGTTTAAATTGAAAACTTTTTGCATCTTGTCTTCCATTGTGCTATTTGTGCAACCGGAGGATTAATTCTAGGTGAAAATGTTTTGGGCACACTGATAAAAATATAATGACTTAGGCACGGACACATGTGTCAGCATCAGACAAACTCGATATGAAGTTTCAGACACGCCGACCTCAACAAACCAGACACTGTCACACTTCAGTTCATTTCATATTTTATGAGATATGCTTTCACTAGTATATTAGTTCTTATTAGTATACAATACATAAATAAGCTGATATAGATGAAAATCATACAAATGATATATAAATAATTGATGAAAACAAAAAATATATGAAAAATGCAGAATTTTCTGAACATAAGTCAGTATGTGTCTGGCATGTGAGAACTGCACGGTGTCTGACATGGCCATATTTGAGAAGTGGAGCATCGAGCAACATTCCGCAGTCTAAGCCTTACAAGGAAACCCTATTTGGCCTGGGTGGAATCCCCCCACCCCCCAAGAGGTGTCTTCAAGCTCAACTTTGATGGCTACTCTATGGGTAAGGCAGGCAAGGTTGGCTATGTAAGGACAACGAGACTTCTACCATGTTTTGATATGCCGGTCCAGCGGAAAGACGACTTCAAAGCATGCTGAATTATTGGATTTGTGGCATGGTCTTGGTTTTGAGAGGAGTTTTGGTGTATTCCCATTGAAGGGGACTTGAGAGTGGCAATTAGGTGAATCACAAATAAGGCAGCGCGTTGGCGATACATCCATAATATTCAGAAAGTTTGTGAGATTTTACCCCAAGGAAATATCTCATTTTCGGCTGGTAGGGACAGCTTGTTTTGGAACCCCCCTCTTGCGGGTTGATATTTGTATTTTGTTCTTTTTTCTGGCCTTGGTAGGCCTCTTTCTCTCTCAGCTAGGCTATGTAGCTCTTTTTGTTGAGTCTTTATCGAAATCTATCCTTGCCGAATAAAATAAAAAATAGAAAAGCAAAAACTCTGCAGATCTCCTGAGAGATTTCTTTACCAAGAAATTCCTGGAGCTGAGATTTAATGATGCATGACATTTTGTTACTTATAAAAAAAGAAGTGGTGCATGATAATTGTTATCCTATTGTGGAAGTATTTATGTTGGGTCCTCTCATACTTCAACAGGCATGGCATGGAAGACAAAGGCAACGTGCTACGCGGGCTGAAAAACTAAGGCTTCAAGCATTGAAAGCTGACGATCAAGAAGCATACATGCGGATGGTGGAGGAGAGCAAGAATGAACGGTTAACAATGCTTCTGGGAAAAACCAACGAGCTCCTGGTTTCTCTTGGAGCTGCTGTTCAACGACAAAAAGACACAGAACATTCAGATGGCATCGAAGCTTTGAAAGGCTCGGAAGCTGATGATCTGTCCCAGTTATCTGCTTCTAAGAGTGAAACCCCTGGAGATTCACTTCCAGGGGAAGATGTAGATGTGATTGATTTAGATTCTGATCGTCGTGTTAAGACAGGTGATTTACTTGAAGGTCAGAGGCAGTACAATTCCGTTATTCATTCAATTCAGGAAAAGGTAACGAATGAAGCCTTAATTCTCGGCCTCACTCCTTTATTTTTATTATGCAAGTGTACTTAGTTTACTTTTATATGGTCTATATCTAAATATATGTAATTGGATTTATAGTATAGTAGCAAATGAGCTCATGAGAGAGTTCAACACTCGGGTTCCAACACTTTCATGGGTCTCTAATCAGTGTCTATGATTAAAGAGTTTACTGAACTCTACATTTAGTGAAGCTGTCTTAGAAGAATCTCAAGTATCAATTGGGTAAATGGGGCTTTTTTTTTTGTTTTTGTGTGTGTGTGTTGGGGAGGGGGATTGGACCCATATTTTGATAGGTTTCACCTGTAGATTTCTAGGTTGAAATATTGGTCCAATCAATTGATCTTGACTTGCCATTTCATTCTGGACCATTCACATTCTTTTTGTCCTTCTAAAAGTATGATAGATTTGATGGTTGGGGACATTTGATGAACTGAACACAAAGGATCTCGCAGGTTGGCTCCATACAAATGGTGGGCCCCGGCTTGCATGTCCACATATACTACTACTCATTTGATATATTGTCCTTATGGTTAGCTGGTAGGTACCTTATGTTTCCTGTAAATAATTGCTTAAACACTTGAGTTGTATGAACTTAACAAATATCAGGGGCAGTTTCACCCATAGTATTAAACCTCGGTGAGTCGACTCGAAACTCGGCCGAGTTGACTCGACTCGGCCATGTTTCGAGTCGAGTTTGGGGTAAAACTCAGTTTTGACACTGAAAACCGAGTAACTCGCCCCGACTCGCCCGAGTTGTTGTACTTTTTTTTAAAAACAAAAAATTAAGTAAACTGTCTACCCGATTGATTAAATTATGTTTTTTTCTTTTTTTAACACACCTCATCTACTCTTAAGTAGAAATACAAAACAAAAATGGGTGTTTAGTATATATTAAATTATATATCTCATTTTAGGCATGTTTTATCATTAATTTTGAATTTATATCATATATCTATTAGAAAAATATTATATATGTCCGAGTTTTAGGTATCATTACTCGGACGAGTTTTGCCCGAGTTTCCGAGTTGACTCTACTCGGCAAGTTTCCGAGTCGAGTTGAGTTTTCGGGTTTTAAAAACACTGGTTTCACCAATGCCAAATACTTGGGAAAAATTTTGGGCAAAATTTTTCTGTACTCAAATCAGTTTCATTGGGTATACTGTGAAAAAAATTCACCAAATCAGAGCTTCAGGCTCATTATGTACTACTTATTGATTATGTAATCAGACGGCTCTATATAGATAATTTCTTTGTGTGGGAGTAGCCCTATCTAAATAAGTCAATACCACATGAATATAAGTACTTTCAACATAGGACATTGAACCTGGGAAATCCCTGCAGTATGCAATAATAGAGTCTGCAAATATTTGAAACTTGAAAGAACCACATCTTGTGAAGGATGGAAATATCAAATATTAAGAAAACATAAACTGAATGAAAAAAAGAAAAGAAAATAGAGAAAAAAACATATAGCAGCCACATGAATATGCAAACCATGAAAAATTCAGAAAAGAATGATTGGTCTCACTACAAATTTATTGGTGAAAGGAAGTGTAGAGGATGGTAAAAGTAAAGAAAGCAAAGAGGTCAGTGAATTGACCAGAAAAACACGAAGTATAAATTGGTCTTTGTCCTCCTTTTGTAGCATTCAACATTGTAAACTATTAGAGAATTTTGCCAGTATATTTAGAATTACATGAGAAATGGTGGACATGTGAAAATGGGGTTGGGAAACCAATCCTGAGATTGCCTTCTTCCTTTCAAGTTCAGCACAACCATATGTAACATGTTATCTGGGAAAAATGAAACCCACATGAATGCTTGATAAATTATGAACAGTGCTTGCAGATTTCATGCAACCTTTAGTGTCTCATAGTGGAAAATGCATTTACACCGGAGCAGAGGATCTAACTAAATTTTGATCTCAATAGGTATCTGAGCAGCCATCCATGCTTCAAGGTGGAGAACTAAGACCGTACCAGTTGGAAGGGCTTCAGTGGATGTTATCTTTGTTCAACAACAATCTAAATGGCATTTTAGCTGATGAAATGGGGTTAGGGAAGACAATTCAAACCATAGCATTGATTGCATACCTCGTGGAAAACAAGGGAATAACTGGGCCCCACTTAATTGTGGCTCCAAAGGCTGTACTACCAAATTGGGCTAATGAATTCTCAACCTGGGCGCCTAGGTATGCACAGAGTTGTACTTGAAAATCATTTGTCATTCTTGTTTTTGTCATTTTGTTTAGTGTTTATTTCTCTTCCTATCACTTCCTTAAGGGTCTTCTTTTCGATGCAGTATTGTGGCTGTTCTATATGATGGGCGTCTAGATGAGAGAAAGGTAATGAGGGAAGAGTATTCGTCAGAGGGGAAATTCAATGTGATGATCACCCATTATGATCTTATTATGCGAGATAAAGCATTTCTGAAGAAAATTAACTGGTACTACATGATTGTTGATGAAGGACATCGGTTGAAAAATCATGAATGTGCTCTTGCACGGACTCTTGTGTCAGGGTATGCTACATGAACGATTTGTTGGCCTGGCTTATTTTTATCTCTTATAATGGTGTGATTAGTGATTACATTGTCCACTACTACAAACTACCTTGATTAGGCTGTAATTTTTTTTCTCAAGATTTCTAGTATCATTTATATTTATTCATGCAACGTCTCTTTAGATAGCCATTTGCATCCATGTCACCTTTGCTATTCATTGATTGTATTTGTACGTGTATATCTCTAAGATCCGACCTTTTCTCTAAATTGTATGAAGGGTTCGTTGCTTTGTGCTGAGGAGAAGCTAAGCCAACTCACAAGCTTGGCCAGGCCTGGGCATTGCTAAAATTTCGATTAGCCAAATGACAATTTTCAGCTTTAGGTTATATGATGTACTAATTTATGGTTTACTAGAAGAATTAAAATATAATAACTAAATAAGTTAAATGGATCATCATGATAATAAAAAAATTATTCTCCACTTTAACTTTTTTTTTATACGTAACTGATGATTTAATTTATGCATAAGGGAAATTTACAATGACGAAGGTGTTCCTTTAGAAAAAAAGAAAATATGATGGACTATGAATTGTTACAAATAATAGAGTTCCATCTGGAATTTCCAGACTGCAAACCCCTCTGTTATCATTTGATAATGTAATGCAATCAACGCTGTTGCAACTTGCAATCCCTATTACCATCTCAAAAAAAAAAAAAAACTTGCAATCCCTAACACTTTTCAAAACTTTTGAACAATTGACTGAGACCCATCCCATGTTGCTGCACTTCTTCTAAATGGAGCTCTTTTCATCATTAAAGATCATTTTCTTCCTTCCTTTCCAAATGCCACAGCAAATAGCAAATGGGAGCATACTGCAAAGGATCCTACTCAATCCATAAGGCCCACTTGGCCACCTTGAGAAAATATCCCCCACTTCTCTCAGATGAGCCCAATCCACACCAAAGAGAGAATAGAAAAAACCCCAATCCGCCAAGCAAAGGAAATATGAGCGAACAGATATCCTTCAATTGGACTTGTGAAGAAAAAGCAGTGGAAACAAATTTAGTATTCACATGTAAACTATGTAACAAAAACACCCTATTATCCTTAAAAGTGGCATGAGAGCACGTGTAGTCAACACCAACATGTCAATTATATGTATTGATTTTCACTTATAATTTCTCTTGTACTTTGCATTAAACAAATACTGTATATATAGTTGCAATATATTCCTCTGGGCCTTGAGTCATTTCTATACATTATGTTTTCATGAACTAAGATCCACATAAGAATATAGCCTTTTACATTATCATAAAATTACACATACTAGGGCACTGTATGGTCTATGTTGTACAGCACTCATACTATGCGTTGAATTTGGCGTACCGACAAAATCAGATACACAAATTTCTGTGTCATAATTGCTTGCCTCATTGCATCTAAGCTGAATTAGGCCTCTTGAGTACATACATCCAATCATTGGGCATACGCGACAACTTTATATTCACCTTCAAAATCCTATAAATTATCATGGTTGTCTCATAAAAAGAGGATTAGAATCAATTACATATAGTGCAGTTGGAGACATAATACATCACCCCAATATTTTTTTAAAAATCCCACTCCAGTGTCCAAATGACCTCAATTCTTCTGGTTCGGAACTTAACCTTAGCAAAAGCTTGTTTCTAATTGCTTCCGCAAATAGCAATATTCCTTTGTAGAAGAAATATAAGCCAATAATTCTATGCCGGTTACTAAGGCCTCATGCCACTTTTTTGGGGGGATGCTTCTTTTCCAAGCAACTTTAACAACAATAGTATTGTGTTGTAAGTCATCTTAGTTTGCACATCTTTGGTAAGATAATACATGCTTACAAGTTCATGATAAAATAGAAGTGTAACATACACATAATTACTGCCCAAAACCTAGAACTATTCCACATCAAGATGGAGGAGGCAGATAAAAGGTAATTCCCATGGATAACAGCACTAAAGAGAGACAACAGGAAAAAGCTACGAATATTGATGCTCCTTGGGGCCGAGCTTGTAGTTCAGTTGAAATGTCATCACATCCTTAAATTGTCGGTTTGGACAAGATTACTTATCCAAAAGTAGCAGAACAAAATTACTATTACCCTATTCATGTTAGGTAACTCGGCTATGGAGGTCAGAATACTGAATGCACTAGCACTATTACATATAATTCGTAACTGTTATCCATTTATTGATGCACCTGAATGAATAGCTGCATTACCACTCACCCCTAATAGATATAATTCCCAACTGTTCACCCCTTATTGATTCACCTGAACGAATAGCTGCATTACATCTAGAGTCTCATTGTTTCTTTAGCAAGAAAACTATTTCCATTTGCTTTTCTTTTGATGGAAATAAAAGGTTGATTTCTTATATATTTCTCAACAAATATCTGAATATGATGACGGTCGTTCCCGGTCTCATAATTGTCTGGGTAACTTTATAACTTAATTGCAAATTTATTTTTAAATTAGAATATGTATTCTTCTTGTGAGTACTCTTCCCCATTTCATAAATTAAGTGCCCCCACTGTATTGCATTTTTTAAACTAGAATATATATTCTTCTTTGAGTAGTCTTTCCCATTTCATAAATTAAGTGCAACCGCTAAATTGCAGTTAATAGCTTCTTGTTTTCATTTATTATTGTAGTAAATATGAAAGTTCTAGCCCAATTATTGGATCCTTTTGGGTCTATGTTGCGGCATTCTCAAAATTTAAATAAATTAGCTGTCTTCTAGAAGTCCCCTATGTAATCTTGTATGTCCTGTAGCATTCAGCATGATACCTTTTCTTCCTGGATCCTCCTTCTGATCAAATTTTTATTCTTTTCATGGCTTTCTGATGAGGGGTTTCTCTAATTGAATGTCTCCTTGTGTACAGCTATCGCATTAGACGTAGGCTTCTGTTGACTGGTACTCCAATACAGAATAATCTGCAGGAGTTATGGGCCCTTCTTAATTTTCTCCTCCCCAGCATTTTTAATTCAGTTAACAATTTCGAGGAGTGGTTTAATGCACCCTTTGCAGATCGATGTGATGTTTCTATTACAGATGAAGAAGAACTGTTAATCATTCGCCGTTTGCATCATGTGGGTGTTGACACTTGCCCTTACTGTATGTTCTCTGATTCTTCTCTTTTTTTTTCCTCATTTTTAATTTTAAATATTTTTTAATTCTCAGGTTATCAGGCCATTCATACTCAGGAGGAAGAAAGATGAGGTGGAGAAGTATCTTCCTGGTAAAACGCAGGTCATACTGAAATGTGATCTATCAGCATGGCAGAAAGTATATTATCAGCAAGTCATGGACGTGGGTAAAGTCGGGCTGGATACTGGTATGTTTTTTGTTTTTTTTTTTGCTTGTTTGTACAGGCATCTTTTTTTTTTTTTGGGGTCAATTTTCAAAAGTGGCCTCTCGTAAACACTATTGTAAAAATAAGATATATGGCTAAGATTGTTGTTCTCTAGGTCTCTAAGACAAGTTGTGGTATTTATTAGATCAAAATATTATGTATTATACGTGTTGTAATTCAAGTACTGGATTCATTTTTCAACTGTATCTGAACCTGGTCTTGGCATCTCATTCTACTCCTAATTCTCTCTCTCTCTCAATGCTTATTGTTTAAGCTAAGGTGTGAAACTTTCATGAGGATTAGACCTTGCTTATGCCAAGTTCATGAGTAAACTCTTTCAGGACAGTTTGAGCGCATATTTATAACAATGTAGATAATAGACTCTGTTCTGAATAATTTGTTGGAGACTAGTAGCTTCATTTGGTATATGAACAATATCTTGACTATTTCTCTATGGGTGCCTATTCTCAAGATTGCCTTTTAAGGGTAAGCATAAAGTTCTGTCCATAATCATGACATTGTTTTTTATGGTTGTGATCTTCCCTTTAATAGTATAATTAACTAATTAAGTTTGCACTTAAAGATTTTGGTATGTGTTGTACCTGCGTATCTTTACATTAGCAGAGTTTCGGTTATCATTTTTCTTTGTCCAATGAGTGGCTACAGCCCTTTTTAAATCTGAAAAATGTGCAAGGTTAAAGTTAAGTTTAACTTTGAGTTTCTACATCTTAAGTTTTCATATTTCATCTATCATCTAAATATGCAATTTTTAGCTGGCAATTCAATAACTTTTGATATATATATATATATATATATATATATATATGATATTCGTGTAGTCATACTTACATTCCTTCTTTACCCATTGGGCTCTCTTTCCTGTCATTTGACCTAATTAAATTTCTTATTCTGTTTTCTCTTACTTTTTGTGATTGAATTCGATTAATCATGTAAGAACTTTTACGTTTCAAACTATTGATAGTAACTTACCGAAATCAAATAGAAAAATTGAAACCTTTTTTACTAATAAGACAAGTATGTGCAGGATCTGGGAAGTCCAAGAGTCTCCAGAACCTGACGATGCAGCTCAGAAAGTGTTGTAACCATCCTTACCTGTTTGTGGGAGAATATAACATGTGGCGCAAGGAGGAGATCATCAGAGCATCAGGGAAATTCGAGCTACTCGATCGCTTACTCCCAAAACTCCATAGAACAGGGCATAGAGTTTTACTTTTCTCACAAATGACCCGTCTTATAAACATTCTCGAAATTTATCTGCAATTGCATGATTTTAAGTATGTTAGACTGGATGGCTCAACAAAGACAGAAGAACGAGGGACTCTACTAAAGCAATTCAATGCTCCAGACTCCCCTTTCTTCATGTTCCTTTTGAGCACTCGTGCTGGAGGCCTTGGTCTAAACTTACAAACAGCGGATACTGTAATAATCTTTGACAGTGATTGGAACCCCCAAATGGACCAACAGGCAGAGGATCGGGCCCACCGTATTGGGCAAAAGAAGGAAGTGAGGGTTTTTGTGTTGGTTAGTGTTGGATCAATTGAAGAGGTAATCTTGGAACGTGCAAAACAGAAAATGGGCATTGATGCCAAGGTCATCCAGGCAGGACTGTTTAATACAACTTCCACAGGTTTGTCATTATTCTTGATTCTTCTAAGGTGATAATAATGATTATGTGGACATTTTAATCATTTCTAAATGGAAAAAATAAAAAGGAATGATGGCTTATCTGATCACCGAAAGTGGCTTGAAAGCAAGGTTACTAACACTTGCTGGAACATTTTTTATTACTATTCTTTTATGTTTTCTTTTCAGAAATTTTCAATAACTATATATATATATAGGGTCGTGCTAGAGTTCACACAATGCGTGAACTCCATAACATTCACGCAAGCAAATAGTTCAAAGGTGTGCATTGCACTTTCGTAATTAGTTAAAACAGAAATGGCATTTTGATAAAATCAACTAAATACAATATTTCCAAGAATTCTCTTGCCCCTTTTATCAATTACCAAGCTTGTCCTTCATTTTAGCTTTCGTGAACTTTCTTAGAGTTCACGCATTATGTGACTTCTATCATTTCCCATATATATATATATATATATAATTAAAAATATCCGTGTATCATATGTAACTTAAGTCTTACACTGAAATACGTGTTTGTGTTAAAGTTACCTTTTGGTTGATTGTTGATGAGATTTTTTTTTCTTCAATTGAAAAGTCAACTTTTTACGCAATAAACTCAGACAACATGATGCTAGTTCATCTTTGTTTTCACAGCTCAGGACAGAAGAGAGATGTTACAGGAGATCATGCGGAGAGGCACAAACTCGCTTGGGACGGATGTGCCAAGCGAGAGAGAGATCAACCGCCTTGCAGCCCGAACTGACGAGGAATTCTGGCTGTTTGAGAAGATGGATGAAGAGAGACGACGGAAGGAGAATTACAAATCAAGACTGATGGAAGTACATGAGGTACCGGACTGGGCATATTATGCCCCCGATAATAAGGGAGATAAAACCAAAGATCTGGAAAATAGTATGAACATGGGAAAGCGTCGGAGAAAAGAGGTGGTTTATGCTGATACACTCAGTGACGTACAGTGGATTAAAGCTGTGGAAAATGGAGAAGACTTGTCCAAGCTTACAGCTAAAGGCAAAAGGAGAGAGCATCTTCCTCCGGAGGCCAATGAATCAACCAATGATAATGCAGGGGAGGAGCAAGAAATTTCAGACTTGAGGAATGATAATGAGTCTATGGCGAGTGAGGGAACAGCCGAAGATTTCTTGGGGGAAGCCCCAAAAACATTTAAAGCTGGATCTATACAGTCCAGCAAACTTGAATATGAAGGTGTTGGGGGAAGCAGTTGGAATGGGGACATCCCTACATGGAAGACCCATAAGAGGAAGAGATCAAGTCATGGTGTTGTAAGTTCATCATCATCTGACGTCAGGGCAAGATTCTAGCCGCAGAGGAAATGGACTGGTTTGATTAAAACGAGACAACGGCAACACCAAATCAGTGAAGGGATTTATTTATATGCACTATAAGGAGCCTAGTTATTGTAACTTTAGCTTCTGGCATTATCCTTCAAGTGGTGGGCTTGGTTATTGTGTGGCTCCTCAATTAGATCACAAAAAATGGCTTCTTTTTCAACTGCCGCAGTCATGGCGATGGGCTCTTCCTCCCACTGCCATTTCCATTCAATTTCAGTAATTTTAAGTTGTAACATCTTATGGTCACATTAAGACTTTTATCGAAACAATTAAATGATCTTCAGTAGCCATGTACAAGCATTTTAATTTTCCTATATGATCCTTTATTTTCATTTTCCTTGTTTTCAACAGGTACTGTTTTGATAGATAGCCCATTAGATTTCTGCAGAGCTCAATATATAGAGGCAAAATCTGTTTTAAATGCATGGGACTAAAGTCACTAAACTATGCCCAAACCCAAACACAACGCTCTCTGAGTTGGGTTGGGACGTTGGGTTGGGTTATAAGTAATTTTGTAATATTAGTTTTTTAGTCTATTTTTCTTTAATTTTTCAAAAGAAGAACAATCATTATTATGAATTTTTTTTGGTGTCACTTCCCTTTGGTATGCAACTCTTCATAATATTTGCATCTTTTGGTTTTGGTAACCCTTGGGATGAGCAACTAACCAATTTCTCTCCGCCTTGCCTCGCTATCTGCGTTTTCTGCATGATCTTACTTGAAAAAATAAAGCGTTCTGGAATGAGCCTTCAACACAGCAAATTGAACTGAAACTTTATTTGTTGGGCCCATTTGCAACAATCTTGTGTTGGACGAATAAAAGTTTAAAGACCTACTAGCATCAAGGCGGATGGCAATGAACCATAAAAAACCTCATTTGCACAAGAACTATGCATGGCACCATCATCAGGATCCAGTACAGGTGATCAACTCTTTAATGCTCTGGCACTCATGTTAAAGGGCTATTTATTATATGTTGTCACAAAAACAAGGTGACTATGAGTAGCTGGGGTTGGTGCCTCAAGTCTATCACTAACATCTGTTGATGTATTGAGTAAATATTACTGTATGTTATAAAAAAAAAACATGCTGATTACAGAATGCCAAATATAAACACAAAACACAATCTAAAATAGAATAGAATAAAGAACAGTGCACTTTACTGGTTGAATGGACTGAGGCTTGAATTGAATTCAATGTCCTTAAGACAATATTGCCCCGCACAGGTGGTGACGGCCAACGGCAAGTTGTCTCCCAAGATACAACAGTCACGTCCTGGGTACTACCACTAGAAACCCAAGGACACAGCGAACGTAGGATGTTTTGTACTCTCTTTCAGAAGATGAAAATGACTGAATGCAGAAGAAGATTCAAACTGGGGAGTAGGAGATCTTAAATTCGTTCTTCAGAAAATTGTAATAGAATTCCTTAAATAATCTTGAAAGGAGGAGACTGTTCAGAAGGGTCATGTCTGTTGGGGTTTCAGTTTAAATCCAACAGACATGACTGTTGGATAATTAAACTGCTGTGTAGTGTAAGTTGAATGAGCTTTGGCCCAGCCCAGCAAAAAATAAATATAGGGGCTTGGGCTAAAGGCCCACAAGAACCAAGGCTACAAACCAAACCAAACCAAACCAAGCCAAGCCAGCCAGCCGGCCGGACCGGACTCGGACACGGGCCGGGGCGGGGCGGCGCGCGCGTGTGAGAGGTTGGTTCCACCTTGGAGCATGGGCTCACTCCTTCGCAAAATTTGGGTGCCCCAAGGGCCCACCCTTTATTCCAAGGTAATGGTATATAAACCACACTATGGTTTCAATAGTTTTCCGATGTGGGACTATTTTCTCTACCATTCTTCAACTTACAATACATGTTCAAGTGGCCTACTTTGAGATGAATTTTTCATTCACCACTTCACTGTTTTGGACAAATAAATATACCACGTTAATCTCCTCATGGAGGAGAACACGATTCCACTTGGACCCGCCTCAAAATCTTTGTGGGTCCCATTTATATTTTGGGTCAAAGTTTATAAAAACTATTTTCCCAAAAACACCCAGATTTTCCAAAACAGATTTTTTTCCCAACAATCCCCCACATGAATGACAATTCCTGGAGACACTAAAGAATACAGAATATATGCAGACACTAAAGAGAGTACAATTGAAAAGATACTGCATCGGGAAAGGTAGCTTTTGGCCTTGAACCTTCCTTAGTGAAGTTCTATCGGATTTACTGGCTATCCAGTGAACATGATGTCTTGAACTGTTCAGCCGTAATGTAAACCAAGACAATAGAACTCACACAGTTCATTTTCAAACATCTTTGGTTCTCATGGTTGTGTTCATTTTGGCCTTGAACAACTCCTGGTTATTTCATAAGTGCTCTTAAAGAATTTTGCCTTTTAAAATTCTTATAGAAGCGGCCCCTCTTCACACTTATATAGGTGATCTCTTATCAAGAGTATCTCATCATACCCCTCTTGGATTTCCAAGATATAAGAATCATTAAAAGTTATGCTTACCCTAGATTCTTTCACTGTTTCATCATAGAAATGGGATGAAGAAATTTATTCTTCACAGTGACATTATTGAGTTACACATAATTAGGTTGTCCCTTTGAACCTAGATCTTGGGATCTCCAGTCAGCTAGGTTGGGTTTCCATTATGTCGACTCTTTAGATATAGGCTTTAGTCCCATTCCCCTCGATGATTTATACACTTGCTCTAAAGTCAAACCTTTGGTTAACGGATCCGCTATGTTATTCTTTGACTTTACATAATCAATGGAAATGATTCCATTTGAGAGCAACTGTTTCACGGTATTGTGTCTTCGACGTATATGTCGAGACTTACCGTTATACATGCTATTTTGTGCCCTTCCAATCGCAGATTGACTATCGCAATGTATGCAGATAGCTGGCACAGGTTTTGGCCAACTTGGAATATCTTCTAAAAAGTGACGAAGCCATTCTGCTTCTTCACCAGCTTTATCTAAAGCTATAAATTCAGATTCCATTGTGGATCTGGCTATACATGTCTGTTTAGAAGATTTCCAAGATACCGATGCACCTCCAAGTTTAAAGACAAATCCACTAGTGGATTTTGAGTCTTTAGTATCAGATATCCAATTTGCATCACTATACCCTTCAAGTACAGCTGGATATCTTGTATAGTGCAATCCATAGTTTTGGGTATATCTCAAATATTTGAGAACCCTAACTATCGCCTTCCAGTGGTCTTCCCCTGGATTACTTGTATATCTACTCAGTTTGCTAACTGAGTAAGCTATATCAGGTCTTGTGCAGTTCATGAGATACATTAAACTACCAATAATTCGAGAATACTCTAACTGGGAAATTCCCTGTCCAGTATTTTTACTTAGATGTAAATTTACATCTACAGGTGTTTTTGCAAGACTTTTATCATCCTTGATAAATCTTTCAAGGATCTTCTCAATGTAATGAGATTGAGATAAGATGAGTCCTTCAGATGTTCTAGTAATTTTAATTCCTAAAATTATATCTGCAACACCTAGATCTTTCATGTCAAATCTTTTATTTAACATCATTTTGGTAGATTGAATGATTTCATTACTGCTACCCATGATTAACATATCATCCACATAGAGACATACAATGACATATGCTATTTCAGTGTTTTTCACATAAACACATTTATCGCACTCATTTATCCTGAAACCATTTGACATCATAACATTGTCAAATTTCTCATGCCATTGTTTAGGAGCTTGTTTTAACCCATAAAGGGATTTAACAAGTTTACATACTTTCTTTTCTTAGTTATTTACCATGAAACCTTCAGGTTGTTCCATATAGAGCTCTTCATTCAAATCACCATTTAAGAAAGCAGTTTTCACATCCATTTGATGTATCTCTAAGTTGTTAATAGCAGCAATAGCTATTAACATACGGATGGATGTTATCCTGGTAACTGGTGAATAAGTATCGAAATAATCGATACCTTCCTTTTGCTTGTAGCCCTTTACTACAAGTCTTGCTTTGTATTTGTCAATCGTTCCATCAGTTTTTATCTTCTTCTTGAATATCCATTTACATCCTAATGGTTTATTCCCTGGAGGAAGATCCACCAGTTCCCAAGTATGATTTTGCATGATGGATTCAATTTCACTATTTATAGCCTCTTTCCAAGATGGTGCTTCTGGAGAAGACATGGCTTCTTTAAAGCTTTGAGGCTCATTTTCCAACAAATAAGTTAGAAAATCAGGACCGAAAGATGTAGTAGTTTTTGCTCTTTTACTACGCCTTGGTTCATTTTCATTTTCCTTATCTATAGACTCCTGGTCTATATTTTCTCGATGATCACTATTAATAGTGTCATGTATTCTTTTAATAGGATTATGTTCTTGAACAACCTTGCAAGGAAATGTAGTTTCAAAGAAAGATGCATTCCTTGATTCTATGATCGTATTGACATGTATGTCAGGAATATCTGACTTGTGTACAAGAAACCGATATGCACTGCTATTGTGAGCATATCCAATGAAGATGCAATCTACCGTCTTTGGTCCTATCTTAACCTTCTTAGGAGCAGGAACTGCTACCTTTGCTAGACACCCCCACACTTTTAAGTATTTGTAGGAAGGTCTTCGACCATTCCACAACTCATAGGGTGTCTTGTCTATCCTTTTGTGGGGTAGTTTGTTAAGAATATAATTAGCAGATAAGACTGCTTCCCCCCACAAGTTTTGAGGCAAACCTGAACTAATCAATAATGCATTCATCATTTCTTTTAGAGTTCGGTTTTTGCGTTCAGCAATACCGTTCTGTTCAGGTGAGTAAGGAGCGGTTGTTTGATGAATTATGCCATGTTCTTTACAAAATTCATCAAATGGTGACACATATTCACCTCCTCTATCGCTTCTTAACTTCTTTATCTTTTGGTTAAGTTGATTTTCAACTTCACTTTTATAAAGTTTGAACATGTTCAAAGCCTCATCTTTGCTACTTAGCAAATAGATTTGACAATACCTTGTGCAATCATCAATGAAGGTGATAAAATATTTTTTCCCACCTCTTGTTTGCACAAATTTTAAATCACAGATATCACTGTGAATCAACCCTAAAGGTTCAGTACTTCTTTCAATTGAGTGAAAAGAAGTTCTGGATAATTTAGATTCTACACAGATATCACATTTATTATTTGAATCAAATTTAATTTTAGGAATTAATTCTGAATTAGCAAGTCTACGAATTGAATCAGAATTAACATGTCCTAATCTAGCATGCCATAAATCAAATGACTCAAGCATATAAACAGAAGAACTAGCTTTATTATTGTTATTGCCCGAAGGCATTATAGTCATTACATTCATTTTAAATAGACCATCACAGAGATAACCTCTGCCAACATACATTCTATTTTTAGTCAGAACAAATTTGTCTGACTCAAAAACCAACTTAAAACCATTCTTGCTTAGAAGTGCTCCGGAAACAAGATTCTTTCTGATGTCTGGTACATGCAAGACATCATTCAATGTAAGCTCTTTTCCTGAAGTCATCTTCAGAACCACCTTCCCAGATCCTTGAACTGTTGAAGTAGAGGAGTTTCCCATGTAAAGCTTTTCTATTGCAGTAACTCTATGATAGTTACTGAATGCACTTCTATCTGAACAGATATGTCGAGTAGCTCCAGTATCTACCCACCATTGCTTGGGATTCATCACCATATTTACTTCAGATACAACTGCAGACAGATGCATGTCATTAACATCATCAGTGATGTTCTCAACTTCAGTAACATGAGCTTGAGTGGATCCCTTCTTATATTTTCCTTGGAAGTTCCGGTTCCTGCAGTTTTTAGCCACATGTCCTGGCCTGTTACAGATGTAGCAAAGGCCCTTGAACCTTTTATGTTCCTTGCCTTTTTGCTTCTGACTTGGACCAACTTCAGAATGGTTCCTTTTCTTAGACCTGTGTTCCACCACATTTGCCTTTGACTCAAGGACTTGTTTTCCAGTCTTCCTTTCAGATACTCGATTGTCTTCCTCAATTCTGAGTCAGACAATCAAGTCATCTACCCCCATTTCCTTCCTCTTATGCTTTAGGTAATTTTTGAAGTCCTTCCAAGATGGAGGTAACTTCTCAATTACTGCAGCAACTTGGAATGATTCACTTATCATCATTCCTTCTGCATGGATCTCGTGAAGGATCAATTGGAGGTCTTGTACCTGACTTATAACAGTTCTTGAATCAATCATTTTGAAATCAAGAAACCTTCCGACCACGAATTTCTTCATCCCGGCATCCTCAGTCTTATATTTCTTGTCCAAGGACTCCCATAACTCTTTAGCGGTCTTAATTGGACTATATACATTATATAATGCATTGTCCAGACCGTTTAAGATGTAGTTCTTGCACAAGAAATCAGCATGTTTCCATGCTTCAATAGCAGCAACTGCCATCCGGTCTGATTCACCCTCTTTCAGGGTAGGAGCATCCTCTTGCAAGAATCTTGCTAGATTCAAGGTGGTCAGATAGAACAGCATCTTCTGCTGCCATCTCTTGAAATCCGTCCCATTAAATTTCTCAGGTTTTTCACCATGAGCAATGGGGCCTGCAGTGGGGATATTTGGCACTTGTGCCACAATTGGGGTAGGAACAATGGTCTTTTCGGTAGTCATGTATGTTTGAACTGTAAACAATAATAATATGAAGTAAGATTCTAGACTTTTTAACGAATCACAGAAATACAGATTACTTCTTCAGTAATTTAACTACACAATACGGATTTTAACATGCAGAGTTTAAAGTTTTCAGAATTGTAAAGTGCAGATTTTAATATAGCATATTTCAGAATTCGAAAGTTAGAATTATGGAATGCAGAATTTTAAATACAGTGTTGCAGAATTCAAATACAGATTTCAGAATTTGAAAGTTCTAATTTAAGAATTGAAAATGCAGATTTCTGAGTTTTGAATTACAGATTGTACAATTGCAATAATTCAGATTTTGAATTTCCGGAATTGAAATAGCAGAATTTACAATTACAAATTTTAAGATTCAGACATGCAGATTTTAGAATCCAATTAAAGATCGGAATTATTGGACTGTAGAATTTAAATATTGTATTGCAGATTTTTACATGTGCAGAATATTACTATTGCAGTATTTAAAGATCAGAATGTAATTGTAGAATTTAAAGTGTGCAGAAACACAGAATCATAGTTCAGAATCTGCAATTACAGAAAGCAAAATTCGAAATCCAGATTTTACAAAACAGATTTCAGAATAATGAAATTCAGGTTTCTAAATTGCAGAAATTAGATCCAAAATTACAGTGTTTGAAATCTCAGATTCACACCTTGTAGACATTCCAGCAATGCAGATTTTTTCAATTAGCATGTAACATATAACACAAGAAATATTGTCTTAAGTTTGTTGATGTATTGAGTAAATATTACTGTATGTTATAGTAAAAAAACATGCTGATTACAGAATGCCAAATATAAACACAAAACACAATCTAAAATAGAATAGAATAAAGAACAGTGCACTTTACTGGTTGAATGGACTGAGGCTTGAATTGAATTCAATGTCCTTAAGACAATATTGCCCCGCACAGGTGGTGACGGCCAACGGCAAGTTGTCTCCCAAGATACAACAGTCACGTCCTGGGTACTACCACTAGAAACCCAAGGACACAGCGAACGTAGGATGTTTTGTACTCTCTTTCAGAAGATGAAAATGACTGAATGCAGAAGAAGATTCAAACTGGGGAGTAGGAGATCTTAAATTCGTTCTTCAGAAAATTGTAATAGAATTCCTTAAATAATCTTGAAAGGAGGAGACTGTTCAGAAGGGTCATGTCTGTTGGGGTTTCAGTTTAAATCCAACAGACATGACTGTTGGATAATTAAACTGCTGTGTAGTGTAAGTTGAATGAGCTTTGGCCCAGCCCAGCAAAAAATAAATATAGGGGCTTGGGCTAAAGGCCCACAAGAACCAAGGCTACAAACCAAACCAAGCCAAGCCAGCCAGCCGGCCGGACCGGACTCGGACACGGGCCGGGGCGCGCGTGTGAGAGGTTGGTTCCACCTTGGAGCATGGGCTCACTCCTTCGCAAAATTTGGGTGCCCCAAGGGCCCACCCTTTATTCCAAGGTAATGGTATATAAACCACACTATGGTTTCAATAGTTTTCCGATGTGGGACTATTTTCTCTACCATTCTTCAACTTACAATACATGTTCAAGTGGCCTACTTTGAGATGAATTTTTCATTCACCACTTCACTGTTTTGGACAAATAAATATACCACGTTAATCTCCTCATGGAGGAGAACACGATTCCACTTGGACCCGCCTCAAAATCTTTGTGGGTCCCATTTATATTTTGGGTCAAAGTTTATAAAAACTGTTTTCCCAAAAACACCCAGATTTTCCAAAACAGATTTTTTTCCCAACAACATCTATTTTAACAGACAATTAGATCAAAATTTTCCAATCATCAAACCAAATTGCCTTTCAAGGTGGGACTCAGCTTTATTTCTATCAGCATATAACCAAAGTAAAAAAGGGATTATATGCAAAATGGAGACTAAAGAAAAACATGAAATCTATATAGTAGAGAAAGAAATGTTTGGTACATAGTAAGCAAGGAGCAAACATTAGCCAGAAAATCTAGAAGAAGAAAAAATGGTTCAAAGTGATGTTCTTCAAGGGGATGATGGATACACAGTGAAGAAAAAACTGCTACTGCTACATAACTTGACAATTCAAGAAGGCAGAAATGACTTTCTATTACTACTCTTAAGGCCTCTCAATTTGAGTGGGCTCCACACTAAGTTTCTCCGTTGCAGCGCAACCACTGTCGAATGCCTCGGCTTCCATGAACCAACTGCTGGAGGACTACCCATGAATTTGCTGCTCCTGAAGCCACTTGGTGTTGCCTCCCCTGCCGCCACACTACTTTGTTCCGGCATAGGCGGGAACATCCTTGACATCCTCCTTACTCTCTGTGGGTCCCTTAAAAATAATTGCCGACTCATCTCACCACCGCCATTGTTTGATAGGGCAATGGAGCTTTTGAGTGGTGTCATTGTCAAATGCGAGTCACGAAGGGTTGCGATGGAGACCCGTCTCTTTGGCTGATGAACCTGTATTGCTGTTTTTGGAGGAGGTCTGACGGCAATTGAAACCCGCCTTGGTTTCATGAGAGTCCTGGTGGTGGTGGTTGCCATTGCTGTCCTGGACATGTTGTTCTCTTTGTTCTCTGTTGCTGCTGAAATAGATGTGGCAGTGATAATTTTGTGGGATGGTACTGGAGAAGGTGGAGGTAGGAAGTTTGTGATTCGTCCCAGTGGCAGCCTCAGCTTTGATGGACCCAGGGGCGGTTTTTTCTCTGTTATGAACTTACGGCCTTGTTGAAGAGACATTAATGTCGATGATTTAGCAGAGGCGGCGGCGGCAGCAGCAGCAGCTCTATTTTCATGTTGGAGTCTAGTTTTTCTCTCCTCTGCTAGTTGGTTCTCAAGGTCTCGATTCTGTTTAGGAAATTTCATACATATTTATACCTTCAATTGGATTGAAACTAATCAAAACTGATGATCTGTTGGTAACTGCTTTTAAAATTATTATTATTACCTTTTCTTGGAGATTTCTGCAGAGTTGTTCTCGGGCAGCAAACCTTAATTGCAATGACTGCATACTATCCTGTAGTTTCCTCTTTTCCTGGTCATCCTGCCTTAGCTTCTCTGCCTATTAGCAATTGAGCAAAAAAATTTGTATTAGTTTGATGCCATAATGGATTAAATTTTAATACCAATTTTCTTTTCCAAGATGAGATTAGTTACCAGCTGTTTGAACTTGAAAAGTTCGGTGGGGTCTGCCTGTTTGCGGACAGGGCCATGCTCAATTCCCCGAACTCGGGTGGCGAAATTCAGAGAGCAGAGAGTCTCTCCTAAGTCTGAAGCACTTGGGCTGATCTGAACAAACATCAGGGTCTTGCAATCTCCTCCTGTAAGTTTCATTCAGTATTAGTCATTAAGAAAGAAAAAATAAGGTCTCAACCAAATACCCCATATGGACCAATTCAGTTTCTGAAGTAGGCACACAAGTAAAATATCAAAGAAGAAACAGCTCACCTAAAGAACTTTGCAGCAAATGGGTGAGCTTTGAGTTCCTGAGTTTTGGACAAAAAGAGGACAGAACACACCAATGAGCTATGAATAGGCTGGTGGATATATATATATATATAAAGAGAGAGAGAGAGAGAGAGAGAGAGAAGATGTACCTGTAGGGTATGTGGGATGTCTTGGATGCAAGAGCAGAAATAACATCCCCAAGTGCTGAGAGGGATTTGTTTATGAACTGAGACTCCTTTAACCTTTCACCCTCAATTTCAATCTTCCCCACTCGTTCACTTCCTGCTAAGTCCACAAGCCAGAGGTGGCTCTTGGTCCTCTGTCCATTTACTAAATTATCCCCCTTTACGGTCACTCGCAACAAGCTGCACCCAAAGAATGACTTGGTAGTTAGCACAATGAAAAGGGACAATTTCTAATCATCTATGCATAGCACATTCAAAATATTTCTCACTGATCTTCAGTCTTACTCATAAACTCAATGAGCTGCCTTGGCTTTGTATATCAATTTAAATATATAACACATCCTTTCTAATTACTTTAGAATCCAAACTATATAAGCTAGGAAAAAAGGATTGACCAAGTTTTTTTAAAACAAGTTAAAATACAGACAGAAAGAAGAAGAGAAAAAGTATCATCTACCAGTGAGAGCGGCTGCTGAGCTCGTTAGCATTAGTCGATCCAACAGATCTGTTTCGGCTTCCGGTTCTGAGCAGTTCCCACACCTCATCTGTGCTATGAACACAAGCTTCGACAAGTCCCGGGACTTCTTGTGTTCCCTCGGCGGATTGCTTTACCTCCAACCTTCATAAAATTTTCCAATAACACACACAGATAAAGATACTTGTTATCTTTCCACTTTTAAATTGAAACAAAGACGATCACATTCCTCCTAATAAATTGAAGGTGATGAAGAGAACTTACTTCTTCAGAGGTTGATCAGAATTCTCTACCAGAAGATCCCTTATCTTCTCATTGTAAACCTCCAACATGCTCACAAGCAACTCATATCTCATAGTACTGTTTCTCTCCTTGGAAATCCGAAACAACTCCTCTAATGTCCTGTAATTAACCCCTCTGTTTTCTGGTGTTCCTTCCATTGTAAAAGTCTTCCCAGTTCCCGTCTGCCCATAGGCGAATATGCAGACATTGAATCCATCCACCACCGAAGTCACAACAGATGAAGTCTGAGCAAAAACTGCTTCTGCAAGTTTATCAAAATCAGGATTAGATAATTCAAACCACATATCAATAAGCAGTTAAAAGTATGTTTAACAAATTTGAGCCCATCCCAGATATGAAATTGTGTAGAATGACTTTTTCTTTGCAAGTCAAAAACAAGGAATTGGTGATGTTTGTACACATGAAAATATACAATAAAGGGTCCATGGTTTTGCTTGTATATGCAAGTATATATTACGGAGAAATTGAAAATTTGGCAAACAAACAAAAAAATTTTTTGTTTCAAAATTACAAATTTGATTGAAAATGAGTTAATCAATAATGGGGTTTCAGGTTGTTACCTTGGTTGTCATGAGGACCAAATACATGATCAAACTTGAATTGTTTTCTCGAAGAATCAGAGCAAATGATCTGTAACTCGTTCTCGTGAGACGGGTCTATATCTACCAAAGAAGAGGAACCATTTGCGACCTCATCTCGGTTTAAAGGCCTACATCTGCAGAAAACTCTAATGTTCCCTTTAAGCTCAATTACTTCATTGTAAAGTCGCTTTCGTTCGGAGCTCTCTTCAAGGTACTTTTTCTTCAGATTTTCATACTCAGTACCTAAAACCCCAAAATCAATGAAAAACCTTAAACTAAGTTACAGCCAGGAAAAAGAAAGTACGAAAAAAAAAATACTCAGTTATCAGTTAGGGAGACATACTGAGAAATTGAAGAGCAGTGGAAACCTCGGTGCCGGGAAAGGGATCTGAAGTGTTGCCCTTTACTTCAAGAGAAAGAACTGTGTGTTCCTTCTTCAAATTCTGAAACAGAAAAAATTCAGATCCCATGTTAACAGGTTCAAATTAAATTCCTCATGAGAAAGAATGAATGGGGGTAGATTTATAAGGAATTTACCTGGATTTTAGTGCTCAAATCATTGATTTTCTGCAAAATCGGAAGGTCTTGCTCCTGATGTAATGGGGTTTCTTGAAATTCGTTTGTAATGCTATTGGTTTTCCCCAAATGGGATATTTCTTGAATTTGATCTGTAAAGATAACCAAATACCTTGGATCAATCCCTCCATCACAGATGCAAAAAAAAAAATTTGTTTATGAAAAATAAGAAACATCGGATCACAGAAAAGAAAGAAATCTTCAAGTTGGGTATGATCCGAAACTAGATCCAAACACATCAGATCAGTCCTTTCATAAAAAAAAAAACAAAAAAGCAAATCTGAAGAATACAACAAATCCGGGTGATAAATTAGGGGAGGTTTTAGAACATGATCTGAAGCAATACCTGAATTCTGTGAGAGTATATCTTGGGAATGATCTGAAACAACATCCATGTTCAATCCGGAAAAGTTAAAAAAAAAAATAGAAAGAAAAAACAAGGAGTATGAAGAAGGAGATTCACAGAGTCTCTATACCTTCCATTTCCATTGTACGTATATAAATCTGAGCTCTTTTGATGAAGACGATAAAGATTTCAGCGCTTGAAAGAGAGAGAGAGAGAGAGAGAGAGATTTCTTTCGGGTTTGGTCCCTCAAACGGTCATATAGGGTTTTTCGTTTCGATTCATTTTGAATTGCAAATCAATGTGGGCCGTTCGATTAGACGATATCTTTAACGGCTAGTTGGGGGAGCCTTCTTTTCTTTAAGCACTTTGTAATTGACCAAATTGCCCTTCTTGTGTCAAAGTAAGAGATCGAAGAGATTGAGTCAGCCAATCGTGATTGAACTCAGGGAGAGTTCAATCGCACCCACAGGTCAACACATGTCTCTTTAACCCCTATCAATCATGGTTAAGGTTTACTAACCCTTAGGGTTCAACAATCTAACCTTAGTTTTTAGAAATTCTTCTTAAAAAAAAATTTAAACTCAGGAATTTCTTAACCCTAAAGTTAATTTTTTCAAAGGCCTTGGATTGTCTCTGGTGAAGCCAGAAAGGGCTCTCGGGGTTCCATACATTGTGTGACAGTTGGCATAAAAATGGGGAGAAGTCATTTCACTTTCTCCCCATAATTTTGACTTCTCCCCATTTGATATCTCTCACCCTTATTCTCACACACTTATTGCCACATGTCTTATTATGAGTGGATAAGTCAAAATCATGGCCCCATGATTTTGAATTCTCAATCACTTGTCACCTATTCTAAGAAACCTCGAGACAAGCCCTTTCTGGCCTCGCTAGAGACAATCTAAAGCCTTTTTCAAAATATTTTTTTCCTAAAAATGAATGGTTAGATTGTTGAACCATAAGGGTTAAAGAATCTTAATCATAATTAATAAAGGTTAAAAATGACACATGTTGACTTGTGGGTGTGATTGAACTCGGAATCACAGTTAATAAGGGTTAAAAAGGACACATGTTGACCTGTGGGTACAATTGAACTCTCCCCGAGTTCAATCGCAATTAGCTATGATTCGATCTTGAGATTGAATCACAACCAATTGCGATTGAACTAACCTTGAGTTCAATCGCACCCCCAAGTCAACACATGTCCCTTATAACCTTTATTAACTATGGTTAAAATTCACTAACTTGGAGTTGAACAATATAAACTTAATTTTTTTTAATATATTAACCCTAAGGGTTAAAAATTCTTAAAATTAAATATTTTTTCCTAAAAAACAAGGTTGTATTGTTGAACCTCAAGAGTTAGTGAATCTTAAACCACATTTAATAGGGGGTTAAAAGGGAGACGTGTTGGCCTATGGGTTCGATTGAACTCTCCCCCAATTCAATCACAATTAGCTGTGATCCGATCTCTCAAAGTAAAGACTGGTACAGAGACATTTTCTTTGCACATGATTTGGGCTGTCAATCCGGCCCTTTAATGAGAAGCCTCTGCCCATCCCAGTCTTTCAGAGCATGCAAAAATAGAGAACTTTTTCCCCCTTAATAAGGCCTAAAACCGAGTCGGGCCTAATTTTGAAATTCCCTCCTACTACCAAGCCCGGCCCTCCAATTTATATGTTATCTTTATCTTTACTATTATAATGGGAGAGGCATGCGTACATGATTTTTTAGAAATTTCCAAACTACCCTTATATAAAAACAAAACGTTGGTTTAATATTTTACTTTAATTCCCAAACTAACCCTTGCTCATCTATATATTTAGAATCACAGCCAATCACGATTGAATTCAGGGAGAGTTCAATCCCACCCATAAGTTAACATGTGTCCCTTTTAACTCCTATTAACTGTGGTTAACTCCTTCCCCTCGCTCTCACTATGCCACTAGCGAGTTCAATTGCACCTATGGGTTAACACGTGTCCCTTTTAACTCTTATTAACTGTGGTTGACTCTTTCCTCTCGCTCTCTTGTGCATTGCACCTGCCATCCGCTAGTATCATATATATTACAATAACTTGGGACTTATAATGGTGAATGAAATCTTTTAAATTTTTTGCTTTTGCATTTCTCAGTGGTAATGGTGAATGAAATCATTTAAATGAGATGTGGCCGTTGGTTTATAACTGGAGTAAAAGCCAGCTCTTTTTTGATCCTCCTACAAGCAGCTAACTTGCGCCTTGCCGACTAAATAGTGAATTAGACTAGATAGCCTACTGCGGCAGTAAGTAAGTATTTCCTGAGTGAATACCATAAGAGCAATAGTTCGCTCCACTTGTGAGGAGCGAATTATTGCTCCTCTCTCCTACAAAGTCAACTCAATTGCATGAACTCTAGTTAATTTTCTTTAACTTCTATAGTTCAAAAAAATTATTTTAATTTTTTAAAAACCAAAGGTAGATGGGTGAACCCTAGGGTTAGTGAATCTTAACCTTAGTTAAATTGAGTCAAAAGAGGAACACGTGACATAATGGAGACCCGATACGCTCCTCCTCGCGTCACCCGACCACGGAGGTGATTATTTTCCATACCATAAATAGGAACTTTTGCTGTTTTGCATATCAACGACTGGAGTTACCTTATTTTGCAAAAATTCTGTTACGGAAAAAAAAAGGTTTGCAAAGATGCTACTGCCCAACAGTGATTCATAACCGAACCGGTGGGGTCTCCGGTTCACCTTTCAACAGGCTGGATGAACTGTGGTCTTTTTACATATGGAAATATTTGTTTTTACCAGTATTTACGGTTTTTCGACTAAATTAACGGATCAGTTTTTCCAATTATTGAGGTGTGGACCAATGAGGACCTAACCATAAAATGGGAACCGGGTACGTTTACTATTTTCCTTTTTAAAAAAGGCTTTGGATGGTCTCTGAAAGCCAAAAGGGCCTGTCTCGGGGTTCCATAGAATAGGGGACAAGTGGTGGTGAAGTCAAAATCATGAGGTCCATGATTTTGACTTCTCCACACATAATAGGTGATAAGTGTGTAAGAACAAGGGAGAGAGATATCAAATGGGGAGAAGTCAAAATCATGGAGAGAAAATAAAATGACTTCTCCCCATTTTTACACCAACTGTTACACAATGTATGGAACCCCGAGAAGGGTTTCTGGCTTCGCCAGAGACAATCCGAGGCCTTTAAAAAAAACCCCGGGTTTGGTGGTTTGAAGAACCGGTTGACCTGTCTCTTCTCAATTTGACCAGTTCATCTGCAGTCCGGTCCAATTTTTAGAACATACTGCCCATGATTCCCAAGTCTGTTAGATGCATAAGGCTGCTTAGATTGCCACTACCACCGGTATCTCTCCTGTTATCTGGTTATTATTGTAAAATTGAAGTGATATAAATCCTTGAAAATATCAGCGATAGAAATTGGTAGGCTTCATGCCAACAAACATGAATTCAAGTGTAATTTCTGTAGATGCCAGCTACTTTAGTTGGTATTGTCTCTTGGCGGCGTACTTGCTACCTAGAAAACCCACCTACTTGGGGGGTTATGGGAGGGAGGCTACCGCTGATTGTGTAGCCCAAGAGTCCACGTGGCCTCCAACAAACTTTAAAAAAAAGAAAGATAAAAGATAAAAAATGGAGGGAAGAGGGTTTTTTTTTTTTTTTTTGTTGGGTGAAGGTGGATATCTTGGGCTAGACTCAGACTAGTCCCACGCGATATTGAGGGGAGCCTAGATTTGAACTCGAGACCTCTAGGTTTACTGTTCGTCATTCGATCACTAGGCCACATGCCCCAGGGTTGGAGGGAAGAGTTAGTGGAGACGGTCGATGTTTTGAAAGCAAATGGATTTCAAGTTTTGGTATCTTTCTCAACTCCATCAAAACTGTTGAGATAGAATGTTGCGCCCTAGAGTGAGAGCTGTCGAGGACATTGGTTGCGGAAACATGGTAGTATGTTATTACCTTAGATAAGTAAATTGATCTTTCGTCCCTTATCAATTAGGAATTAGGAAGCACGGATACGGATACGGGTACGACACGATACAGATATGATGATACGGCGTAGCCTAAAAAAATAGGATACTGGTACGGCTAGGATACGTCTGTAATTTTAAAAATAATAATAATAATAATCTTTTATTTTGTATTATATACAAAATAATCATTGGTTCAATTCTGTTTATGTATAAAAATAAATACCATGTCTATGCAAAAACAAAAGAAATAGAGTCATCTCATCATCCACTAAGCAAAAAAGAAAGTCATCTTATCATCTATTAAGCAAAATATAAAGAAGACCATGTCCATGCAAAAACAAAAGAGATAGGGTCACACCCCCGGGTCTCCAAAAATACAAAAAAAAATTATATATATATTCATGGCCGTATCCCAGCGTATCCATGCCATATCGAAGCTGTATCCGAATTAAAAAAACATGTTTTTAATTAATAGGATACGTTTCAACCGTATCTCATATGTATCCCATCGTATCGGAAGCGTATCTGTATCCAATACGTATCGGATACGAATACGAAGGCCGTTTTGAAGTATCCGTGCTTCCTAACTTATCAACCAATCTTTTGAGGAGTACCTTTTTAATTTCGGAGAAGCACCCCTCCGGCCAAAGATTCCAACAATGAGAATGAGTGATTAAAACGGTATGATTCTTATAGAAACGGTTTGATTATTGGAAGAGCAATAGTTCGCTCCACGGGCGAGCAGCGAACTATTGCTCCTCGCTCTCACAAAGCCGTCCCTTACACCTGTCAAGAACTGGGGTTAAGCTTTTTTAACCCCTATGGTTAGATTTTTTTTTTTTCTAAAACCCAAGGGTAGAGGGGTGAACCTAAGGGTGGGTGAATCTTAATCATAGTTAAAAACAGTTAAAAGAGGTACACGTGGCAAGGAAAAGGGAGTCGAGACACCCCTCCTCGCGTCACCAACCCAGGAGGTGATTTTTTAAGGAAAGGGAGACTGGGGCTCTTTGAACTTTGTCACTATCTGCATGACGCACGTACAGGATTTTAAGACCCATCTGGATGGGTAGTGGGTACACCCTCAGATCTTCCAAGTCAAATCAACTTAATTGGATCACAACCATTTGTTCTGTAGACCATTTCTAGGCCATGGCTAAATTTTTCTCAATTGCATCAAAATTAATCGAACAGCCTACACTAGATGGTTCTGATTTCTGAATCTTGTTATGTTCTGATCACGTTAACTTTAGATCCAATGGATCTTTAATGTGGGGCACATTAAATGGTGGGTCATCTGCATTGAAGTTTCTTCGACTAGATTTACTTAATATTTGGTTGCTAGAAAATAAGCGAAAACTTGGGGGGGAGATAAAATTTTAGCTTTTTAAAATAATTCTTAGTTGTGTTTTGTCAAAAAACATAAATAAACATAGGGTAATGACATCCAACAAATGAAAAGTCACATTTACATAGAACACATGAGAGTCACCATTAAGCCATGTTCTTCTCGTGAGAATTGGAGGTGAAAATCTATAATTTCTTAGAATTGTTAATTTTTATGTTATTTTGTTTCTCATTTCTAGGGATTGCAATTCTCACAGGACTTTTTTTTTTTTTTGTTTTGAGATATACGTTTAGGCCGCAATGCCGAATTCTCACAAGACTCCAATAGGCGCAAAATAAGAGATTTCAAGTCTCACAAAAAATTAAAGGATTTGAAGTCTTTTTTTATACTAATAAAGATGATGGATTTGAAGTCTCATGATGATAGAAATTTGTGTTATATTCAGATCCTGATACTTGCAAAAAGCCGAGCTTTGTAAGTCTCATCAAAAGAACACACCCTAAGAAAATCCATCTGAAATATGAAAACTACTAGAAACAAAGAAGAACAGATTGGAGAATCTTACAAAGGAAATTAACCAACTTAAATCACAACTCTCTCTTACCTCTCTACACTTCTTTTCTTAAAAGAAAACAAAGGTGGTAAAGCACTGTTCTTTCCTTGAGTGCAAATGGGCACATTAATAACAGGCCTTATTCTAATACTAGCTGATCTAGTCCTCTCCAAACCTTTCTTTATCCTCTTCACATGCTTCTCTCTGTTCCAAAACCCTTCCTTACCTTCCTTCCCATCACCCATGGAATTCATATCCACAAGTGAACTCGAAGATGATGATGGCGACAATGACGACGCGCGCTGTTTCTTCAACCTTAGTAGTTCCTTCCACAGCACAGTGCATTTAGGCGGTCGAGGAGACGGGTCTTCATCCATGAACCAACTAACTCTACTCTCTTCCTTATTCATTTCCTCCTCTTCTTCTTCCTCCTTGGCCTCCTTTGGTTTGAGTGTGATCTTGTTGAGTTTCTCAGAATTTTGCATTTCCCAAAAGGGAAGGAGCTTTCCTTCGAAAAAAAGCTCATCCGCGGCTATCATGGAATCGGTAATGGAGGAGTCGCTAGAGAGAAATTCAAAATCTACATTACGCGATTTTTCTCGTTCTTTGGTTTCCTGGTTTTCAGAGTTTGGGCTAATGGAAATGAAGTCATTATCATCGAGGAAGTCGACGGAGAAAGATATCCGTGGACTTGATATTGGCTCGACGGATCTAGAGGTTGCCTGAGCACTTTCTAGGGAGACCATGGTGATTGTGTGTGGAGTTGGCTAGTGGGTGTTTCTCTGAAGGATGCATGAATGAGTGTTTTATAAAGAGAAGCTGGTATTTTCTTCTTATTTTTTTATCTTTTCTTTGGTTAGTAAATGTTGGGAGGGTGAGATTATAAAACTAAGTGGTCTGGTGAAGCTGAAACAAGTGAGCTAATGTTGTGTTTAGATTATGGGAACAGCACATGGAGTTCAAGTGAAGTAAAAGACAGATTTTAACAATTAAAACCCCTCCAATTGGGTGTATTTGAGTTTGATGATTTGGGTTTTAAATGAAATGGAAACTCTAGTAGAAATTTGGAAAAGAAAATGTGATTAAATGGAAAAAGTTCCAAAATTTTATGGTGTAATTGAATTTGATGAATTGGGTTTTAAATGAAAAGGAAACTCTAGTAGAAATTTGGAAAAGAAAATGAGATTAAATGGAAAACCTTCCAAAATTTAGGGTATATTTGAGTAATAACTTGGGTTTAAAATGAAATGGAAACTCTAGTAGAGATTTGGAAAGAAAATGTCATTAAATGGAAAGCCTTCCAAACTTTAAATGGATGTTTTTGGACTTTAACTATTAAATTTTCAGTAAAATGTAGACCCCAATAAAATAATTTAAAATGAGATCAAATGGAAAATCCTCTCTCTTTCTCTATATTAGGTGTTATTGACTATTGAGTTTCCATAAAATTTAAGCTCTAGTGAAAAAAAAATGAAAAATGTGATTAAATGGGAATCCCCAACTTTTAATTCACCTAGTTAGGAAGGTTGCCTAGTGGGTTCAGCTTTACTTGAAAAAGGGAAAATAGGGTAAGGATACATTCTAGTAATCTAGGGCAATTAGGGCTATAAATGATAGATTATTAAATGTCAGTCAAAGAGAGACAGACAAGCTTTAGGAGCTTGACTCCCTTTCTTACTAAGAATATAACATGGGAGAGTACCAAGCATGTGTGGGCACATGAGAGAAATTTCTTGCCATGTGACTGCCCACTCCCCAACAAGATCAAAGATAATCCAAGATATCTCCTTTGTTTGACCAAAGTACCCTTTCAAGAGCTTGATTATCAGTGATAAACTCTGTAATTTTCCTCATTAGGGGAGTATACTATTGTCTCTTGAAAAAGTTTACAAGTGGTAGATATCATGTTTATATCTTAAAAATCTTCATAAAGATCATGGCAGTTCTGATATAATCCAGACAGCTAAAAACATATGGGTAAATCTATCTACAGATGGGTATTGATCCGTACACGTGGCACACCTGCAAGCAACTGATATCCGCCATTGGGTGGGATCCACCTTAAGATTTTTTGAAGTCAAAAGTCAGCATAATCAGATGATCTCAACCGTCTCTTATGGGCAAAGTGACAAATCTACCAAGATGTTTCTAAAAATTGCAGAGTATTAGGGTGTCAATAGGCCGGGTTTGGCCTGCCCATTTGTGATTTTTTAATAGGCCCGATTTCACATGTTGTGCACCCACCACTTGATTGGTAAAACCAAGTGTATCTCAGTAAAAAATCACACCAATTGATGATTAACTGTCCAATCTAGATGCCCTTTTTGTGGATTAACTGTAAGAGAATGTGGACAGATTGGCTGTTATGATCAACCAATTGAGTTGACTTTTTGACCCATGTGATATGTAAGGTGGGAACTGTTGAGTTGATGACTCCTAGCCTTACATTACTATAGACCAGAATTATGGGCTCTGAGAGAAAAGCTTAGCTCTATTTCTATCAGAAGTAATAACTCATTTAATTCAAATTAGGGGGCGTTTGACAACTAATATAATCTAATAAGTACTTTTTGTAAATAAAGTTTTTTTTTTCCAATGAAGTCGCTTTTTTACAAGAAGCTCGTTCAATAAACTACTTTTCTAAAATAAAAATAAATGTACTTATTTATAGAAGTTGGTGATGAATATGAACAATGAAAGTTAGCGTCAGAATCTCATATTAGGAGGAATGGTAATTTTGAAATTTTATATTAAAAAAAAAGTTGAGGACAAAAATGTCTCACTAAAGAGATGTTTTCACAGAAAATTAAATTTTTCTTTAAAAAAGTAGCTCTTTAGTTTTTTTTTTTTTGTTGGGGGTTTAGCAACCACTTTTACTTATTGCTTATTTATGTTCCCCAAACACAATTATTTACTTTATTTTGATCAATTACTAAATAAGTACTTTTAAGAAGTGTTGTCAAAAGTCTCCTTAAATCTTTTGGGGCCACAATAGTGGTTGACAATTATAAGAACAAGAGGCGTACCGTGCACTGCACACATTATAACAGGGCAAATTGACCCAGGCAAGACTTCCAAGCAAGGAAAATGGCTAAACTGCACCAGGAGGGTCCACTCTTTAGTTTAAAGGGATTATAAGTTACTGCTGCACATCACATGGATTGAAGTCTGGTTTGAATGTTTCATGCAAAACACAGCTGTTAACGTGAACCCTTTGGTTTTAAATTTTGCTTTCCATCTTTGTTTAGCTGTAAATGAGAGAGAGGGATTGAAGATTTGACTCACTGGATCTTGAGAAGAGGAAGTTGAGGAATCCAATGTTAGGTTGTATATGGAAGGTTATTTCTGCTTAGTATATCATGGATCGAACGAACAATGGCCATATCGATCCGTTTAGAGGAATTATCCAGTATTTGATGGTTGCACCAATGATCTAGTATTCAACACAAGGTCATGTGATTGATTCTGTTGTTCATATGATATTTCAGTTTGAATGACAGACAGGAACTGGAAATCTCTCATTACTTTATTTAATATAAATCTATCTTTGAGTTTGTGTAGGGCTCCAGCCTAGTTCTGTTTTTAAGTTACCGAACAAACAAGAGGAAAAAAATAATAAATAAATAAATAAATATAAAAACTTTGAATTTAGATGGAAAGTCTGATACAAAAAACTTAAACATAGAAAACATATATGATTATAAGTAAATCATCCAAAACGGATAAGATTTGCATACTCGCTATAACCAAACGAAATTAAAACTCTTATCTGCATTACAGAACATAGCTCTTATTGAAGAAATGCAGGAAAATTTTCACAAAATGACTTAAATCTGTCAAAGTATAGATCTGCAACTATTTTTGCAAACGAAGGGAGACCTTGATCACGAAGTTGATTAAATACAAACAGTTTAGATTATCCACACATTTGGGTGTAGCAAATTTTAGTTGACAAAGAGCAGAATGTGACCATTTGGGAATCATAATCCATGAAATCATTCTAATATATAGTGCAATCCTTAAAAAAAAAATTACTATACCTTGCAAATTAAAAAAGATTCCTCCTCTCTTTCGCCACACACGCACACAAAAAACACAGAACTACCTCATTTCTCATGAATATAAGACATAGAATGCAAGAAAGATTAGTGTATTGCAGATCTGTAATCCTTCATCTTCTACTGCTGCCGAAAGAAGTTGCTGTTTACCTTCAAACTCTAGCACGCCCTTGGTTATTCACATGGATCATTGCTTCAAACTCTAGCACATGTCCTTGGTTATTCGAATGGATAGTTACTCAAACCATGTTTCTAAATTTAACTTCAACAAGCTTCCTTGTCATCTTGATCCAAATCATTGAGCATAAACCTCTTATCAAGCACATAACCTTCATCTCTCATGTGTCTAATCAATTCCTCCAAAACCTCGTATATAATCTCAGCTTGTGGATGAACTCTGTCCTCGACAACAAAGCTATGGACTTGCTTCTCAACCTCAATCCAACTCATCCCTATCTCTTTCTTCACCCCAATTTCCTTCATTCTCTTGATAATCTTAGCTCTTTCTTGCCATCTTCCTTCAGAAGAATATATGTTGGCCATCAAAACGTATGGCGTAGGGCTCTCGGGCACTGCTAAAAGCAAGCGATCTGCTGCATATCTCCCCATCTTTGAATCACCACAGATGCTACAAGCACCAAGCAAGGCCTGCCAGACTAAAACGCCAGGCTCCACAGGTAAGCCCTCAATGAAGTTCTTAGCTTCACTGAGACGTCCTGCTCGGCCTAACATGTCAACCACACAAGCGTAGTGCTCCATTCTTGGACTCATCCCATGATCCTTAGCCATAGATTCCAAGAACATGAAGCCCTCCTCAATTGATCCGACATGACTACAAGCATGAAGCAGTGATATAAACGTGACATCTGTTGGCTCTACTCCTTCTAATCTCATCTCTTCATACAATTTCAGTGCTCTAGAGCCATTACCATGTCGGGCAAAAGCCGCAATCATGGAGTTCCATGATACTGAATTTCTCAGAGGCATCCGATTGAAAACTTTGATGGACTCTCCCAAATCTCCACACTTGGAGTACATGTTGATGAGCCCGTTACTGACAAAGGGATTAGAACTGAATCTTCTCTTGATAACCAATGAGTGAATTTGCTTGCCTAGAGCTAAAGTAGTGTCGGCACCAAACACCCCAAGAATGGCGGAGACCATGTTTTGGTCAACCTCAATGCCTGCCTTCACCATCTTCATAAAAAGCTTCAGAGCTTCTTCTTCCAATCCATTTTGCGCAAAACCCACAAGAATCACAGTCATGGAAACCTCATCAAGCTCCTCCGCAGACTGGAAAATCTGACATGCATCTCCCATGCTACCACACTTTGAATACATGTCCATTAGTGCACTCTCAATGCATAACTCTGAATGAACTCCTGATTTCAAGACAAGTCCATGAATCTGACGCCCTTCTCTTAGTGCTTGTAGACCCGAACACGCCAGGAGCAAGCTCAAGTAAGTCAAGGAATTAGGACACACCGAACCACAACGCATCTTCAGAAACACACCCAGACTATCCTCGTAAAACTGATTTTGTGCAAGACCCGAAATCACAGATGTCCAAGTGATGACATTCTTTTCCGCCATCTCATCAAACACCCACCTTCCAAAACTCTCACACCCACACTTAAAATAGGAAGTTATCAAAGCATTTCCAACCGAAATTTCCCGCTTGTACCCATTTAAAAACACCAATGAATGTACCATTCTAGTCACGCAAAGAAAACCCGGTTCATCACAAGCAGATAAAATGGTAGTCAAAGTTGCCTGATCAAATCGAAAAGTACCTGAATCATGCATTCGTTTAAAGAACTCAAATCCCATTTTAAATTCTCCAATTCTTAAATAACCCAATATCATTGAATTCCACGAAATGGTGTCTTTAACCAGCATTTCATCGAACACTGAAGCTGCATCTGATAATTTTCCGCATTTAGAGTACATAGAAAGTAGAGAATTCCAAACAGCAAGGACATTTCGAAGATTACTTTGATTCTTCAAATTGAAAAATTCAAAGTTCTTGATTATGGAGGCATGGAGGGAAGATCCAAGCCTCAAATACCCTTCTCTTCCGCAAATGGAAATGAGGAGGCTTAAATCTACATGGTTTAGGACGAACCCTATAGTTGTCGTTTCCAGAGAAGGATTTGGAGAAATTGGGCTTTTGTTTCTCATTAAGGAAGAAACGAGAGAGGATGCCCAGGAGGGAAGATGAGAGTTCTGTTTCTTTAATACCCATTTCGCTTTCATCCATGAAATGCAATACAGCCTTAACTGTCTGAAAGCCGAGGAGCTAACGGTCTTAAAATTATAAATTTGTTAAGATGGTGTGTGGGTTAGCATGCGCCAGACGGGGAATATATTGGATTTGGTCTGGCCCTCGCCAGACCAAAACCGTCTGGCTCACTCACAGAGCCCCTTAAACCGTCTTTTTAACCTTGTGTTGAGGATTCGGAAGCTTGCGGATTAGGATAGATCTTCAAACCTTCGGTGACTGGATTATCATCTTCAAGCTCCACCTCGAGTATTTCTAGGTTATCAGTCTGCAAGCCAAAGGAGTCCAGTTATATTCTCGCTGATTGTCCTTCTTTGGTTTCCTGAAATGGTGAAAACAATGAGAAGAAAATATGAAGTGATCAGAGTGAGAGAAAAGGATACAGCGAAGAATTTCAATGGACTAGCAACCTTTCTCCTTCAGAACACTCGGGAACACCAAATTGTCTAAAGACCGAAGCTTATTCCACTAGTTCTCCTACTCTAGAAAATTCCAAAAAGTCAAAGTCTCGTTCCTCCAAGAATTTTCTCTCTCTATCTCATCTCGGATCTCCTCTATTTATAGAAGAAAATCCGTATTTAATAATAATAATTTTTTTATATTAAAAATATCGGTGATGTGACGTCTGACTGATTCTGACATGTGACAACTATTTTTCTGTTAAGTGGAGTCATTATGTCAGTAACTAATTTATATTCTGTTAAAAGTAACCTACATCCATTAAAGGGAGTCTATATGTTAAATATCACGTGTTCTTTCAAGAAAAAGTTGTCAGCTCATTAAAGCACCATAACCGACTTTCAGTTATAATTTAATATTTTAAACTGTCATAACCCAAACAATCCTTTGGATACATTCTTCAGAGGTTAAAAAAGTAAACTACTTTTAGAAAGGAGTTTATCTATTTTAACAAATTCTCTCCTAGCCCTCCAAACCACTTCTTATTATCATTCCCCCAGATATATAATATATATAAATCATCGTACTCCAAAGACGGGTCATAAGCCTTTAGGATACCTTGTCTAGAGAAATCATAAGTGTTAGATGAAGATATTATTACAGGGCGGATACGATATCCACCATCAAGCCTCAATCATCAAGTACGAGAGAATGAGACTATGGAGGTCACGTTTTCCTCCAATAACCATATGGAAATGGGGACAAGATACATTCTGGTATTCCCTCCTGACTGTCATCCCAGGAAGTAATCCATACTTTACTGGAATAGGATATGGGAGAACACACACGCCCATTCCCACGAGAAAGACAATTAATGCCTTTACCCCCTGACAAGGCAATAGGGTTCATGGTGATTTGAATTCACCGGATCCCTATGAAGACGAGGCTGAATTGATAACCGCTTTTTCTTCTCAACGGATTATGACTCCTTCGAGCTTTTGATCAGCATAAGCCCGTAACATCATTGATTCATGACCTGTCTTGAAGAATAAGATATCATAATGATGTTAGAAAATATTCAGTAATCTGATTCTACTGAAGTCTTGCCAATGACAAATTTGGTCCTGACGGAGTAGGCCTTCTTTTGAGCTTTCTATCTGAATATGAAAGCTTATCATATTAGTTTATCAAAATCTGCTCTTTTAATCATATCATCTGTGAAACACTCGAACTATTTGTGACTTCAAAGACGTAGTGAGTTGATCAGCATGCTTGGAGTTCGGATCCTATTCTTAGACATGGCATACTTCAAGGCATCTGAAAGCTTATCACACTCAAAAGTGTTTAAACCATAAAAAAAGTACAAATGAGCATGTCGCACCCCAAAATCCTACTTAACTTAATGTGAGACCTTGGCACGTGACTTAAAACATTAATTCCATAACTTCTTGTCATACAGCATTTTAGGCACTTCTAAAAACATGGACCTAAAAATTTTTCTCTTCAAATAAATGTTAATCAAGTCCAATATCTGAAATAAATACTAAGACATCATAATCAATTTAAAATCATCCTCAATCATAAATTCAAACTAACTATAAATCCATAATTAGTCTATTACAAGGTCTAAAATTCAAAATCCAAAATACTAGTGATCTAATGTCCAATGTATGACCAGCAATCCAAATTCCATTCTCCATCAGGGTAATCACCTGCTGGCTCTTCCTGCTCCTCCTCGTACTCTTCTTCCTCCCAATGTCCTGGAGCACCGGTGTCAAAACTATAACCTGCTGATAACAACAGTCATCAGCTGAGTAACAAGTTACCCAGCGTATATATAAAATCCTATCTAACAATATAACGAGATTTAATACAAATATGGTTTAAAATTTGCATATCATGTAACCATGTAACAATTTAGAGTGCGGAAACATAATTCAATTTTGATTCTTACACATGATCACTTATGCTTATTTCTCTTGTTTATCTTGCTTATTTTCTTGTTCTTGAATTTATCCAATAACATGCAAATACAATAACTTAATATAACTCTACCTCATATATCGGGTAGAGACTAACATATACCTTACTTTCTGAGGTACCACACAATATACACATTATCTGTTGTATACAACTTGTCTACACATTATCTGGTGTATACGGCTTGTCTACACATTCGCCGGTGTATACGGCTAGTCTTGCCTTGATCATAGGCCTGTGGGTACTCGGTCAGTGCAAAACTCAATCATGCATAATGCTTGTGTTCTTGTGTACTTGCATAATACTTGTCATCTTGTTTATTCTCATGCTTGTTCATAATTAGATTTCGTGAATCCGTGTGAGTGAATTAAAAATGCTTATAAATCATGCATGCATTTAAACATGTAGGAGTTCTCATAAATGACCAATATAAAACATAGATTTGTCAAATAAAATAAGAGACAATTTTATTTATCGTGTATAATTTTCAATACACAATTATAATCAAATAAATCTCACATGACTCTAATTTTTACAACACATCATAATCTCGAGCAAACTTATAATAGTTTCATCAATTATGAACATCATCCCCTTCCTCCATTCTCATCATCCATACACCACAAACCCTTGTTGATATAAAATTAAAATAATGAAGAACATCTCTCACGAATAATACTTTTCATAAGGAAATCACCATCTAAAACATTTTCTATTCATCGTATATACTGTCCATGAGATAATCAAGATCTAAAACTCTTGAACATCATATATAGATTTTTCAAGAGAAAATCATGATTTAAAACATCACAAAATCATCATATATATTTTTCCATGAGAAAATCCGGGTATAAATATCATAAAATCATCATATTTATTTTTCATCATAAATTGAAACATTAAAAACATATTTACTATTGTTGCTCTTGTTTTAGATCTATTACTTCATCATATTTATATCAAAAATCCCTATATTGATAGGAAAAAAGTCATATTTACCTCTCACGATCGCTTCCCTACGATCACGCGCTTGCGAATAGTGTTGATCTATGCTTTTTCACCATTTCTCCTTGAAAAGCCTTTGATCTCCCCTCTTGGATCTCTCAAAAATCTCTTCTCTCACTCTCTTTTAGGTTTAGAGAGCTTTAGGGATCTTTCAAGAACCCTTAACCCACGACTAAAAGGGGTATTTATAGTGTTGGAAGCCCTGAGACTCCACAATAAGAAAGATCGCGCAATTTCACCGCCGATCGGCGTTTTGGGCGATCGATCACCTGTCGGCGGCGATCGATCGCCGGTGGTAATTTTATTTTTTTTTACTTTTTGATTTTCTTTCTTTTCATGCAATTAAACCTCAAAAACAACTTGAATTTAGCGTTTTATTTGAGTTTTAAAATCATTACATTTCGCATTAAATTTATAGGCTTAAATACATTAAAAGAATTAACCACATGATTCCATAGCATTTAATAAAATTCACAAACATTAAGAATAATAAATTCGGGTCTCTACAGAGCATCTGAGATGCTATTGACTCAAGATCTATTCTTTAAGCAAAAATATATTTTAAGGTAATAAAACCTTTTAAATTATCCTAATCCTTTATTCACGTGGCTTCTAATTGGTTCAGATTCTAATCTGACTAGGAAATGTTTTCCACGTATCAACGCATCATTCTCCATCATCAACACTTTGATTATTCTCTTTGTTTCTCTTGAGGAATGCTAGCCCTACTCATAGCCAACCCATACTCTCACAATCTACCAACCACTGCCACTTTTTTTTTGTGAAAAAGTGCTTTAAGAATGGACAAGCGGTTGGTGGACAATGAAAGTAGATTCCTCTGTACTCTATTCATCTTTGTGACACTGGTATAGAATTTTTTAAAATAAATATCATGACAAAAAAGATAAATAAATCCTTTTTCCAGCTCAAGCATGGTTCAGGCTAGCCTTGACCCTAAGGGTGGTAGATCTTGGGCCTAGTCAACTCAGGCCCTACGAGGGCTTGGGCCTGAGCCAAATCCTTACAAATGAGGGCTGGGCTTGGACAGACCCCGGCCTAGCCCATTGACAGCCTTATGGTTTGAGGCAATGGCTTAGGTGTACAGCCCACCGCAAAGGCCACACACAAATCTCTAATGTGGTTTCGAAGAGCACAACCATACCCTGCTGGGTTAGGATGAAAGGACCTATCTGTATTTAAAGCCCAATAGCCAGGCCACGAGCCTAGCTTTTGAACTGGGCCTACAACTGCCACAACATTCAAATTTTATATAATTTATAATTAAAATGAATTTATTTCATTTTCGAATTTGAATATTAGAATCTAATAATCAAATAAAAATTTGAATTATACATCAAAATTAGAAAAAAAATTATGAATTTATTAATTTATAATAAAATTGTATATATATTTTAATATTTTATAATTATTAATTATGATACTGAATAATCACCCAACAGGGGATACACACTACTATTGGCACAGCTATGAGATATGGTAAATTGGATTTTGCTAGCCCCAGGTGCAGAGCCAAGGGATGGGGAGGGGCCATGGCCCCCCAAATTTTTTTTTAATTTATTATATTATAGTTATAATTTCAAAATATCTAAATTTTTTATAATAACCCCAATTTAGGATGTAATTGTGGGAAGTTGCCCCTTCAAAATTTTATAATTTGCTTTATATGTACAATATAAAGGGATTGATCTTTTATGTGTCCTTGTGTCCCTTTTAACCATCTTTAACCTTAGTTAAGATTTATTAGCTCATGAGTTAATTTTTTTTCTAAAAACCAAGGGTAGATATATAAACCCTAGGGATGAGTGAATCTTAATCACGTTAATGCATGTTCAAAGGGATACATGTCAAGCACAAGAGGCATGCACATTTCAGTGGAACATGTGTGGGAAAAAATAATCTCCATAATATAAAAATATATTTCATTTTTAGTTATATAAGAGCTCTACCAAAAGAGAGGGGCCTTTTTTTTTTCTTGTTACTGTACCTTTATGGGACGGATTTTATGACCACGGACCCATTTATCAAAAACAAATTATCGGGGGCTATGGCCCCGAACCCCAAGGCCCCATACCCCAACCCCGTTAATTTCTTGATATTTGTACTTCGCTCTCCCCTCCCCAAGGAAAAATTCCTGGCTCCACCCCTGGCTAGCCCCACTCTCCTCTTGGATGGCCCATATTAGATCTACTAAAGCACCAGTTGCCTTAGTGGTAAAATAGTTTCTAATCCGCAGTCTAATTCCTGGCTTAATTGTTGTTGTATAGTTTCAAAATGTGGGCTCGAGCGCGCAGCTTAATTCAATTACGTGGTTATGCCTTCCGTCGGAATTCATGGAAACCTAGGGTTATTAGGATTAATCAATCTATTGATGACAGTACATTGAAGCCAATCATGATTGAACTCGGGGAGAGTTCAATAGCACCCACAGGTCAACACATGTCCATGTTAACCCTTATTAATAGTGGTTAAGATTCACTAACTCTTGAGAGTTCAACAATTAACCTTAGTTTTTAGAAAAACAATATTAAATATATTTAACTATAGTTAAAAACTTTTAATCCATAAGGTTAATATTTTTAAATATTTTTTCAAAATTTATTTTTCCTCTCAATTCAAATAAATTCGATTCAGAAAATTGAAAATTGATTTTTTTTTGCTTTCAAAACTACCCTTCCACCAATTTGTAATAATGTAATTTATTAGAAACCAATTCATATAAATTCAATTTTTCCTAAATGAACCCAAACGGAATTCTCAAGCTTAAAATTGCTTGGAACCGATTTTTCTAAAAATCTGATCCAAAAGCCCCTTCACATGCCAACAAATCAGAAATGGATAAAAGGCTGCTTAAGGGCATGTGTGTGCGCACTAGTTCTTAAGGTGCCATACGCCTATGGGCGGAGTCAAGATTCTCTTGCAGGGGCTAAAAATGGAGGTTTAGGGGCGTAGTCCCTAATTTTTTATTTTGAGGTTCATGTTTATGGGCCATCGAGTTTTGTTTCTGCTTGTAAAGAAAAAAAAATCCACTTGTAAAGAAAAAAAATTCTCAAAAGATTAAGGAGGGCTAGAGTCCCAGGCTCTACCCCTCTCCCAAACTACACCCCTATTGAAAAATGATTTTTTTTCCTAATATGGGAAGTGACTAGAAACTATAATACCTACTATAACAACTGGACCACCGGATTAAAAATCTAATGATGATAAATATTAAGTAAGACTCATCATTTAAAGCAAGTGCACATATAGTACCATTTGATATCTGATCCAAAGGTGAAGCTCTCGATAGTAGGTACTGTCCAGAGTTTTTCATCACTTTCCATGTAGTAATTAGATGGGACCATATTACAGTATCCAAATTCGGCCATCAACAATAACCTCCCAAAAACAGAACATGCTTCATATGAGGCTCAACCCTCTCGAGCTTCTAGCTCACTTAATTGACATCTAGGCTGCAACCATACGGTTGCAAGTCCAACCGGTTCCGGGAAGGAGCGTTGGCCGTAGAGGTCAGTAGTTAATGCCATGCATTTTGATTGGTTCGTCATCTGCTCTCGGTCCCACTGCATCGTTGGTGGGCCCTTTGAAAAGGATACGTTAGATTTGAAATTTCCATGTCAGCTTATGATATGTCTATTCTATCCGTTCAGATCGCAGAACCGACGTAAACAAACGAACAAAAATATTTAAATACGCCTCTGAATTTCATCATATAAGCGTACAATAGGTCGTATCTGATCAATATACTCCATCATCTCTTCTTCCTTGGTTTTTCTCGTTATTTTAGGAGAGAGAGAGCTTCATACGACGCTTCGTAATGAAAGTTTCATTTAATATACTTACATGGAAATTGTCAAAGATCTAAAAAGAGAAAATTTAAAGCAAAGAAGAAATGAAAAAACGGATGAGAAGCAGACAAATAGTAGTGCAATTTCGAAAGAAAAAAACAGCTTTTCTAATCAAACCAAACACCAAAAATCCAAAAACCTCAGAATCCATGATCCATACACTTCAAGTTTTGAGCCTGACTAAGCGAAAATCGAGATGGGTTTTACATAATAATCATAAAAAAAAAAAAACAGTCCATCTCGAAAACATCAAAGTATCAATTAAGCTTGAGATCCAAAAAACCAGAGACACAAATACATAAATCAAGCAAACAATAGCATAGAATCTCAAATCTCCTTACTCACCAACGTCTCCTTCTGAATCATAGAGTTCTTGCAATGAGCAATGGCTCCTTGAATCGCACTCTGCAGCTCCTCCATGGACGATTTATCAGCATAGTACATACCTCCAACAGCAGTCCCAGCAATAACATGACCGTTTCGATAAAGAACACCAGAGTGACTCGGCGACGACCGCATCGAAGATGGACAGCTTGCAACACAGCTTATCCTTTGTGGGTATCTCAGATTTCCCGAAAAAGAATAACAAAATCCACCATTGTTGTTGGAACCAGAGATTTCTCTATCTTTCACAGATCTCTCTACCTTTGTAGACAAACAAAGTACTAGTGTTTGCTTGTGTGCAAACTTCTCATACAAAGGCCTCACCTTTTTCAAATACTTCCTCACAACCTGCTTCACAGAAGAGAATCTGGCTAAAGAGAAGTACTTGGGCTTCTTGGTCTGCTTGAACTCGTCTTCTTCTTGGGTGGCGGAACTCGGGCGAGACGAGTCGCACTCGGTGAGTAAGAGGAGATCGGTGGAGAAGGACGAGTGGGAATCGGAGGAGTCACGAGAGGTTGTGGTGGTGGTGGTGGTGTCGGAGGAAGAGGAAGTGCTTGAGGAAGCGAGTAAGAGAGTACGGACCATGGAGAGACGAGGAGAGAGATGGAGAGGGAGGAGCTGGCCTTTGTAGAAGAGGTCGTCGGCTGGAGAGAGAGTAGAAGAAGAGGATTTGAGAGGGGAGAGAGAAATTGTGAATTCGAAGTCTGATGAGGAAGATGATGAGAAGGAGTGAGAGGGTGATGGAGGGAGAGTTTGGGATCTGCAGGGATCTTTCTCTGTTCTTGATCTCCCCATTTTAGTTACTACATTACCAGAGAGAGCTAGAGAGATTAGAGTTTGTGTACTGGTGGAAGAGAGTTTGAAACGTCTGGTTACAATCACTCACTCGCACTCGCACTCACACTCACACACACACTCACTCACTCAGTCACTCACTCACTCTCTCTCTCTCTCTCTATATAGCTAGTACTCCTATTATGTAGTCAGTGTTGTGGTTGAGATCGAATCACAGCCAATCGTGAGTGAACTCTCCCCGACTTCAATTGCACTCATAAGTCAATACGTGTCCCCTTTAATTTAGGATTTTGCTAACTTAATCGCAAGTCTTCCACATACACAACTTGGCAGTCACAAATGTCAAACCAAATTTTTTAATGTGTTAAAATATGAAATATCATCACGTGATATGACCAATCTTTTGTCTGTGGAAACTTTTGGAGTAAATGTCATTGGGATAGCACTTCTCTTTAATTCAAATTAATCGTCGTTAATATTCACTAATCCTTAGGATTCAACAATCTACCATTGAGTTTTTGAAATTTGAATCTTAATCATGATTAATAGAGGTTAAAAGGGCAGATGCGATTGAAGTCTCCCTAAATTCAATCTTGATTGGCTGTGAATCCAAGTTGTGGTTATAATTAGTTTGGCCTCACGTGCCATGAACGTGGAAGGTGGTGGATGTCTGGTCCGCTAGGCTCTTCCTTTAAACTTGTTTATCTAATAAATGAATCGTGCTTAAGCTATTTTATTATATAAAATAACTAGCAACACCCCTACGCGATGCGGATAAGCAGAAGATAAAATATTTAATTACAAATAATTAAAAAAATAGAATTAAAAATTAATTTTCTTCTATGGTGATTATCGGATTTGGCAAATCTAGTTATCACCCCTAAGGTCGCCATGTGTCCCTTTTAACACCCCTTAACTGTGGTTAAGTTTCACCCACCCTTAGGGTTCAACCAATCATTTTGGTTTTTTTTTTAAATTAAATATTTTTTAATATTAAATAACTATTTTTAATATTAAAATATTAAAAAATAATAATTAATATTTTTTTTCTAAAAACCAAGGATGGGTGGATGAAATCTAGGGGTGGGTGAATCTTAACCACAGTTAAGGGGTTTTAAAATAGACATATGGTGACATCAAGAGTGATAACTGAATTTACCAAATCTGGTTATCACCGTAGAGGATTTGGTTTCTAACCCTTACTTGAGAATTAGTTAATAAGTTGAAACAAATGTAAGATGTAATGAGATTTATTGAGAGAATAAATTATCTTTTGGAAAAAAAAAATTCTTGTGAAGAATTTTTTTTTGGAGACGAAATTCTTGGGGAGAAGATGAAAAGACTGAGAATGAAAAGACATTTTGAAGAGATTAATAGGTAGAGAGAGAGAGAGAGAGAAAGAGGTCTTATTGGGATTTAGAGTGAGGAGAGAAGATGGCTGAGTTGGGGGTGAGGAATTCGATGGCAATTGCGAGTTAAGAGGATATATTTTGTTTTGAGAAGATAAAATAAGAGGGAATAAGAGAGAAAATGAGTGGATCTCACTTAATTGATGATGTGACATCAAAAATGAAAAAAGAAAGAACAATCCCTATTTCCAAGCCTTGGCTTGTCTCTGGCGAAGCCAAAAAGGGCTTGTCTCGGGGATCCATAGAATAGAGGACAAGTGGTAGGGAAGTCAAAATCATGGGGCCCATGATTTTGACTTCTCTACATATAAATAGACATGTGGCGATAAGTGTGTGAGAATAAGGGGGAGAGATATCAAATGAGGAGAAGTTAAAAATCATGGGGAGAAAATAAATGACTTCTCCCCATTTTCATGCTAGCTGTCGCACAATGTATGGAACCCCGAGAACCCTTTCTGGCTTTGCCAGAGACAATCCGAGGCCCTATTTCTAGGGTAAAGTGGGTCCCACTTATGTGAGTTGTTTTAACTAAACTTTAGGAGAAATAAATGAGGTAGATAAGATTGGGTAATGTGGCAGTAAAAACACAAAAAGAAGATCAAATAGGGGTGTCACGTTGGCATTCCTATTTCTTTAGTATATAGCATGTGAATGCATATGAATCTTCTATCTTTAGATCTATGGGTATTGTATGATTGGATTCCATACCCTTAGGGTATTTAACCGTTCAATACCTAAGAATCGTGGCGTTCAAAAGGCCTTGATTTCTCCACTTTTTTTCTCCAACGTGTTACATTTTGGGTGACCTGTTGGCTTAAAACACTTATAAATAAGTAATCAGCATGTGAATGCATATGAACGGTCTATCTTTAGAATAGACCGTTCAGATCTATGAGTATTGTATGATTGGATACCCTATGGGTATTGAAAAAAAAATAGCATAGATATATAGTTTTGTCTTTTAGCAATTAGGTGGTCGGTTTGGAGAGACCTGCTGTCCCTTTCCGTCAAACCATTTATGCGCAAACAAACAAGCTAATAGTGTAAAGACAGTGGCATTTTATGCGGAAATGCTTAACTTATTACCGCTCATATTAATTATAGTTAAAATTCCTCACTCTTACTATTAGGCCGGCCCAAACCATTTGGAGGCCTAAAGTAAGAAGTCTAAATAGGGTATTTTTTTTAAAGGAAATAGTCACCTCCTCGGTCGGTGACGCGAGGAGGGCCGTCTCGGCTCCATTTTCTTGCCATGTGTTCCCTTTCTAACCTCATTTAACTGTGGGTAAGATTCATCCACCCTTAGGGTTCACCCATCTACCCTTAGTTTTAGAAAAATAAAATTAAAAAAATTTAACTAAAAGGTTAAAATAACTAACCTAAGTTAAAGGGAGTTGAAGGGTTAGCTATGTGAGAGCGAGGAGGAATAGTCCCCTCCTAAGGAGATGAATACTTTCCTTTTTTTTAAATAATAAAGCAAAAGGTTTTGTGTCACCCCCTTGTGGGGCCAACCAAATATTTTGTGTTTGTTATAGGTGAGAGTATGAAAATAAGAGGATACTTAGCATTCCTTTGCCCTGTTTGACACAGAGAGCATGACAACAACATATCGTAAGGAATGGTAGCTTACATGTACAGTGTTGAAAGGTACCATACCATTTAATGGGTACCTTTGGTCAACTCACTTGAAAATGACAACCAATTAGCTAGTTCATTACAGGATAGAGTCGTGGTCGATTCGTGTGAGGGAATTTTTAGGAAGTTTCAGGCTTCAACGATCGGCTCTGGATTGTCTCTGGCGAAGCCAGAAAGGGTTAGGGTTCCATAGAATAGGTGACAAGTGGTGGAGAAGTCAGAATCATGGGGCCATGATTTTGACTTTTCCACTCATTATAAGACATGTGGCAATAAGTGTATGAAAAAAGGGGAAGAGATATCATATGGGGGAGAAGTCAAAATTATGGAGAGAAAATGGAATGACTTCTCCCCACTTTTTGTCAACTGTCGCACAATGTATGGAACCCCGAGAGGGTTTTCTGGCTTCGCCAGAGACAATCCGAGCCCTCAACGATCCTTTGGTATGCTGACTGCTAGTGTCTATTTAGTGCTGAGGTAGCACTTGTGTGGCAAGTGTCAAAAACCTGTCCATCAACAATTGCGAAGAATCCAACTCACAAGTTAACATGTGTCCCTTTTAATTATATTAAATATAGTTAAGGTTCACTAAATATTGGAGTTCAATCAATGTTAAACATTAGTTCGTTACCTATTCGAGCGAACTACGACCTGGTTCGAAGTGAACCAATTCATGGATCCGTTCGTTTGGGGTTCATGAAAATGAGTGAACCCTCTACCCGAACTTAATAGGTTTGGTTCGGCAAATTTTTGTTCAGGTTCAATGAATTTGTTCTTTTTAAGTTCAATGAATTAACTTATATTCTGAATTTGACGAATATGTCTTCTGAGTTCACGAAGCAACCATAAAAACCTATTTTTTTAATGTTTATTTAAATAACATGGTTAAAATATGAAAAATAGTTAACGTACCTAGGAAATCTATTTGCAAACCTAAGGTTAGACCTCATTGATCCATGCCCTCCTCTTAAATATTCACCAACTGTGATGAGTATTTAAGATGATGACATGGACCAATAAGGTCCAACCTTAGGTTTATAGGTACTCGCAAAGACCCCACGTGATACACTGGAATAAAAAAGAAAATGTCAAAAAATAAGAATAAAAAATAAAGTTTATTGGAGAAAGGAGTAGAAAGTGATGAGGGTGTAGTGCAAACATATGTTAGTTTGCACAACAACATTTCTTTCAAACTGTAAAATGCAATTGTGCATGAATGTGTGGGGGAATCATGAGAAGTGAGAATAAAATAAATTCTTTTTTGAAATATGAAAATCATACAAGAAGATAATAGGGACAACGATTGCGAACTTACAGTCATAGGAGACTCTGACTCGTGAGTAGAATTGTGTCAACGGCAAACACATGTCATTCTACATTATAAAATCCAACTTTTAATATTACAACATTCCAATGGTGAATAATTGGAGGATTGGTAGATGATATAATACCTTGATTGTTCCCCAGAAAAAGAAAGATAAAAGCAAATATATAAACAAAACTAAACATGTAACACTAATTCATATGAGTGTAGTTAGTTCGCTATCCTCCGTAAGGCTCTATACCCATCAGTTGTCAAAGCACCCACCTCTTGAAATTTCTCAATCCCAACTCCTGAAGCATCCTGTTTTCTCATAACACAAAAAATTAAAATTTATACATGAAAATAAAAATGAAAAGTTGAATATATGGGTTATAAATATATTTTGTTGGCTCCGTAGGCTCTGTATATATTAGTTATCACCATTTTAGATTCTGATATATGTTGTAGAAGGGAAGGAAATGAAAGCCCAAGAGAAACACACCCAAAAAAAAATACATTTATAGATTTACATACCGATTTACTTTTGTGGGAGAATATTTACATACTGTTTTTGAATATTTAATAATCCAATAATCCGATCAAATATCAAGGCTGTATCACCAAACACATTCGTCAGCTATTGCCCGATGGATTTCCTGCTTAACGACGGAATCTATGGCATTTAACATTGAAAAATCAGGCTTTTAAATAGATAAGAGAGTTAAAATCAATTAATCGCTTGCCATGCAATACAAATGAGACACGTACCAATAGAATGAATAGAAAGATTATATTTAAGAGCTTCCAACACAAAATGGAAGCCATTTGCATGTGACTTGAGGGTACTTGTTCGAGCCAAAAATACTTTATGAGGGTACGTGTTGGACCCAAAAACACAAAAGGGAAGTGATTTAAAACTCTCGATAGTATCTATTATCGAGAGCTCCACCGTTGGAACTCGACACATCTCGTCGCCATCAGTGGGGAGCTAGGTGGGGGCCTTTGGGGGCACGTGCCCACACTCAACTTTTGAAATTAATTTTTTTTTTCCTTTTTTCTAGTGTATACCATGGGAATGGGAGAAGATGCCCCCAAAACTTTGGAAAAACAAAATTTTTTAGTTGAGTTTTGAGTTCACACATGTGCCATTTTTAACCCTTATTAACTATGGTTAAGATATACTAACCCTTAGGATTCAACAATCTAACCTTTGTTTTTAGGAAAAAAGTTAATTCTAAGGATTAAAAGTTCTTAACTAGAGTTAAAGAGTGTTATGTAAGTGTGATTGAACCGTCTGAATTAAATTGCAATTGAATATGATCCGGACTCGTATTTTTCATACTAAGTTGTTAAGTATTTAATTGGGCATGCCGTAGACGCATAGGACAATGGACAATTGTCTCCTAAAAAAATTATACTATATTATTTAATATGACATAACTATAGGGCATAGGGACAACTGTCGAACTTTTGAAAACAAAATAAATTTTAGACTATTTAATTCAATTATTTAATTGGACATAACTATGAACAAGGGGACAGCTGCCCCATAAAAAAGAAGAAACAATACTCAGAAGATATGTGCAAAATGTATGAATGAAACGACCCGAGAACTTAGTTGTCAACAAAAATTTCAGGGTACGCCCCCGAGCCCCCCATCCCCACAGACCTACAATATTTTGCACCCATCTAACCTTTCTTTACACAATTCATCAACAATTACTACTATTTTCAATCAACAATGGGTGCCCCCACTACTAGAAAATCCTGGCTCCGCTCCTCGTCGCCATCGTACATCTTCATCGCCATGAGTTCCATTCTCTACATGGGGTTTCAAGAGTCGCGACTACACCCTCATCGTCGGTGCTAAGTTGGTTGTTGATCTTGTGATCAACAAGATCAACTTTGTCACATAAGTTTCTGCTAATGAAGCTCCCCTAAGAACAGTCCAGTTATTGCAGGTGAACCTGATAGTAGGAAGTGTTGGAATATTTGTATGCAATTTAAATATATAATGATGAAGGTATTACCGATCACCATAGCGCAGCAAGTAGCGAACTAGTTAGACTGTAAGAGCAGATCTGAAAATAAGAATTCCACGAACAGAAATTTGTCAGTAAACCGGAATCGAGGCGTGTGTTAGACACACTGTCCTTAAGGTGAAAATCGCCCCTATTGGATCCTCTTTGACCCTGATGCTCGTAGGATAAATTGGCGGACACCCCCAGGATTCAACGATCAATATCAAAAGAAAAGGAGCACCCTCTCTCTAATGATCTCTGCGAACTCGACTGATTCAAAAGCGAAAACGAAAACTAGAAGAGAAACCAATTTCGTATGAAGCCAAAAGAGATAATGCCAAAAGAGATCATTTCTGTGTCTGACAAAGGAATAAACTCTATTTAAATAGAGAAACAAAAGACTATTCCTATTCTAACAGAAAGAAAAATATTTAAGACCCAATAAAGGAAAATAAATCTCTCTAAAACTGAAAGATTAATTGCTAATTAATTACTCTCAAACGGTAATAAAACGGTAATAAAAGAGATTAGGAATACAAAAAGAAAGAGGAAATAAAAAACCATCAAGAGACCACGCGCGAGACCCGGCCCGGCCGGCCGCGCGTGTGTGTGTGTCTTTGATATATCACGCAGGACGCGACCCGCAACGCGCGCACATGAAGGGTTTTCGGCCCGGCTCGCCAAATTCCCATTGGAAGCCTTTGGTCCACTCCTTGGGCCCCCACATGCGCGAGGGCTAAGCCCATCTCCTTTTAACACACCCATACTAGATAAGAAAACATATATAACCCATTCTACTCTCTTGTAATATTCCGATGTGGGACTAAAACTTTACACAAAACTTTTGTTTTAAACTCACAATACTCACAAAACTTCAACAGGAAGAGTTCCTAGAAAGGCAACCCCAGATAAGGGATTGATCATGGTAATGATGTGCATGGGAGCACTCAATAATCATTGACAAATATGAGTACATGGACGAACCCTGGCCTCAATTTTAAAGTAAGAAATCAAAAATCAGCAAAGACTATGTATGATGGTCCAAGCCCTCATCTATACAAATGCATACGGTGAAGGGTGTAAGTTTCGGATCGTTTCAAGAAACGGTTGGCATCTGTTGATAAACGTAGCGGGTTGAGTGATTAGTTGAGAGTAGCAAATTCATACCTGTTATCTGGGTAAGGAGAAGTGAAGTACTGAAGAGAACTCAATCGTATAAAGAGTAGATGCTAAAACTTGATCGACATTGATGAAGAAAAAAAATTAAAAGATATCTATAATATGGGTGAATCCAGATAACGTTTTAAAGACTAATCCAGATGAATACTTTGGACTGAACGTTGTCGATGAATTGCGAAAGAAAGAATATGAGAACTTGAGATGAATTGAGAAAGAGAGATATGGGAGAAGAACTTGTGTCGTTGGGAGATAGAAATAGAGAGAGAGACGTGAGACTTGAGATACGCGAGTAGATCGTGAGTAGATCGTGTTTTCGGAAATAGAGATGTGTGAGAGAAAATTTAGGAGAAGTTAAATGTTGTTTTCGTTTGACATCAGTTTGTAAAGAATTATTGTTTGATAACTGATGACCTAAATCAAACGATGAAGATTAAAGAGGGAAGCCACATGGCATCTATAGGATAGAACTTATAGGATTCTTGGGATTCAATATTGGAGAGGGGGTTATGTGGCACTAATTTCTTTATATTATAGTATAGATTAATATTATATAAGCAAACCAAGTTAGTGAACCAAACTAAAAAACTAAGCAGACCAAGACCAAGAAATGAACTGTCTCATCCTACCCCTAGCGAACCTGACTCACTCTAGAGTGGTGAATTATGAATTATGAATCTGAATTTGAATTTGAACCAAGCGAACCTAAATCTACCATGGTTTGTAAGTATTTTTCCATGACTTGAATTTTTGCAAAATTTTGACCTTAAGAATAGAAATTTTTATTATTTTACAAATTTGAATATGCGTCAATAGTTATCAAATTTAAAGTAATTAGTGGTTTTGGTCCTTTTGGATCAAAATCTCCCGAACTTTTTGACATTTTATGATTTTATTCTACGAATTTTATTTCCATCTATAATTTGAAAATATTCTAAATAATTATATTTTCTTTACAAATTAAGAGTTGAATCTAATATTATATTAAAATTTTAATAAATAGACCCTTTCTAAACGAGAAAGACAAGGAGGGCGACTAAATAAATAAATATATAAATTCATTGAACTAGAATACTTAAATATCATGTCACTTAACATACTTAAATTGTGATATAAAAAAAGCATACTTAAATTAGATTACTTAATTGTGAATATACATATTTGATCAGAGTTTATTTTGTACGTGTACAGTTAGTGTACAGTCCACCAATTTTGTGTAACCCCACCAATAGTAAACTTTAACAAATTATGGATATATTAGTAAAAACACTAATGTGCAATGATACAAATACGTTTTTCACATACTTTTAGTAATACTAGCTAGTTGGCCTAGCAGGTGCCGTGCACATGCTAATTTTTTAAATTTCAAATTGAAATAAAAATAAAAATTTGTTAGAATAAGAAGTAAAATGAGAGCAATGACGACTAAGGAGATTTAAAAAGCGTTTTTTTAAATCAGCAACTACATAAAAGGGAACACCCAAGTGAAATGAAATTGAATTACTAATAGAAATTGAGGAAACCCACAAAAATAAATAGGACATGCAATCCCAACCGAAAATGGAGGACTTTAATGGAGAATGCAGATTAAAATAAAGGAACTTAAAATAAAATAAAAATAAACAAATAAATATAGAGAATAAAATCATAATAAATATGAGAAAATTTTCCTTCATAAAATCCGATCTTTTGTTAAGAAATTCCTACATTAATGCTGTGTTTTGTTGCTGAGAAAATCTGAAAAAGTAGAGAAAAGAAAAGGAAATGAAAGAAAAGAAAAGAAATGGAAAGAAACCTTCAAACTTTCCATAGTTTGGTTGTCTAGAAAACTAGAGAGAAAATTACTGAGAAAGTAAGTTTTTTCTTGTTTGGTTGTTGAGAAAAGAGAATTTTGAGTAGAATTTCAAGAATCTAGTAATAATGCTTAAAAGTACTTCAAAAAAAAAAACATGCATCCCAACTATGTTAATAATTTGTGAAAAGTGTTCCTCAATGACATTATCTATCAGCTTTTATAGTAGGAAGACAAATCCAAGACAATATTATCATTGCCCATGAAGTAGTTCACTATCTAAAGAAAAGGAAAGAAGGTAAGGAGGGGTACATGGCTTTGAAATTAGATATGGCAAAGGCTTATGATAGAGTTGAATGGTGTTTCTTGGAAATGGTGCTAAAAAAAATGGGTTTATGCCAAAGATGGATTCAACTAATATACCAATGCATATCTACAGTATCCTATTCAATTCTGATAAATGGTGAGCCTAAAGGAAGAATCTTTCCTACTAGAGGAATTCGACAAGGTGATCCCATATCACCATATCTGTTCATCCTGTGCGCCCAACCCTGTCTGTAAACCTGAATACTGCAATGGAGGAAAAAAGGATTAGTGGGATTAAATTGTCTCGAAACTACCCCCCCTATCTCTCACCTCTTTTTTGCTGATGATAGTTTTGCATATATCAAAGCTAATGGAGAGGAAGCTACTGAAGTTCTGAAAATACTAGATGACTACCACAAAGCTTCTGGTCAACTAGTAAATGTGGAAAAATCAGGAATTATTTTCAGCAAGAATACTAAAGAAGATATCAAAGAAAAGCTGATTGATTGTCTAAAGTTCAATTATGTTGCATCTACTGAAAAATACCTAGGTACTCCTATATTCTTTGCAAAATCTAAGTATGAGATTTTCTCTCATATTAGAGATAGGATATCAAAGAAGTTACAAGGTTGGAAAGATTCACTTTTATCTCAAGCTGGTAAAGAAATCATGATAAAATCAATAGTGCAAGTTATTCCAACCTAAACAATGCAATGCTTCAGAATCACAAAGAAGGTATGTGATGAAATTGCAGCTATGACGGCTCGATTCTGGAGGGGGCAGAAACAAGAAGAGAGGAAGATTCATTGGGTTAGCTGGAATGAGATATGTCGGAACAAAGTGGATGGTGGTTTAGGATTCAGGGATTTACAAGCTTTTAATTTGGCTTTGTTAGCAAAGCAAGGTTGGAGGATTCTTATGAACCCCACTTCCCTCTGCAGCAGAATTCTCAAAGGGATTTACTTTCCGAAGTTTGAGTTTCTTAAAGCTGGAAAAGGTGTTCGTCCATCATGGGGATCGAATAGTCTCTTAGAAGGAAAAAAGGTGATGCTAGAAGGAATAAGATGGGCAATTGGTAATGGAGAATTTATACAAATATGGTCAGATCCATGGATTCCAACAGCTGCAAAATTTAAAGCTAAGAGAACCGAGAGGACTGATTGCTTGAATTTGAGAGTTGTAGACCTCATTGACACCACAAAAGGTAGTTGGAAAGAACAAATGATCTTAGACCTTCTAAAACCAGAAGATGCTCAGGAGATCCTCAAGATGGCATTCAGTATCAAAGGAAAGGCTGACAGATTAGTGTGGCACTATACAAAAAATGGGATATATTCTGTCAAATCTGGTTATCAAACTTGCAGGCAAAGAGACAACAATGGTAAGAGCAAAGCATCTTGTTCTGAATCAACTGTCCCAAAGGATTTATGGAAGGAAATATGGAGAGTGACTTCAGTAAATAAAGTTAAACATCTATTGTGGAGATGTTTGAAGAATACTCTGGTAGTAAACCTGAATCTGTGCAAAAGGAAAATTAAAGAAGATGACAGATGCCCTATGTGTAAGTCCATGCCTGGATTTATACCTCATCTGTTCATAACATGTGAGTATGCTAGAGAGCTGTGGTTCAATATCAAAGAGAGGGTGGAAATCCCTTCGAAAGAGCTGAATTTTTTCAATACTTGGTGGGAAGGGGAATGGAGAAGATTGAGACTGGAAAAAGATGGGCAAAATTTTTTGGGATTAATGGCTAACATCATCTGGGCTATATGGAGAGCTAGAAATAATTGGTTGTTCTCTAATAAGTTTGAAGAAACAAATGACACATTCAAAATAGTCTGGTTGCAATATGAAGAATATAAATCTACTATGGATGACCAAAAGAACCAACTGCTGAAATCCAGAGTAAATGAGAGTGTTTCAGTTAATAGGAAGGAAATGTCAGAGTTTGACTTTGTTCTCAAATATGATGGTGCTGCCCAAAGGGATAGGGAAGTTGCTGGTGCTGGGGTGGAGATTCTGAATAACTCAGGTGGAAGACTTACCACATTGATTGTCCCTTTCAGTGGTGGATCTTCAACTCTGGCTTAAGCTCAGGCTATAAAAATTTGTGCCTTATTGATTGATCAGTATAGATGGGAGAATGTGTTAATTCAATCTGATGCAAAGGTGATAGTTGATGCTATTAATGCTGGATCAATAACCTCAATCGCATCTGATGCCCAAACTCCTATTCTGGACTGTATTGATTTGCTGAAATCTTCAAACAATGTTCCACTAGAGCTCATATCTAGAGATCAGAATGGGGGAGCCCATTAGTTGGCCAAGATGGCCTTGTATAGAAGCAGGAAAATTCTGTTTGATAGAAGAATTATTGGTGAGCAAAGATCAAATTTTGATCGGCGAAACCAATCTTTACATGTAATATGATGTTTTTGTTTGAGTTCAATAAAGTGGATTACATTGAAGACCAAAAAAAACTCTCTTAATAATCCATTCAAACTCAAACCCCAACTACTCTCCATTCAAACTCAATCTCAAACCCCATTTGTTTTTGAAGCCTCAGCCAACCGCAACTTCTCACATAGCATTCACATTGATATTATCATATTGAATTTACAATATTCAATCGAAAAAAAAAATTTCAATACATAATTCAATCAAATAAATGGCTTTGCATCTACAGAACAACTTTACATCTACAAAACTTGGCAAAATGGAGTTCAAAAAAAAAATACTGTTTACTTAGCCCCATCTGAAATCTACCCAGCATATATATCTTCATCTTCTACATCACAGTTCTCCAAAACACAAATCAAAAATAGAGCTGAAAATGAAGGCATACTAGCTTCAAAAATAGATAGGATCTTAAAGAGGATGCCGTCGAGGATGGAGAGCTGAATATCAAGGCATTTTCATAAGAAAGCAGAGCTGGTGAATCGCCAAAGACCAGTTCTTTTTCCCCATTAATGGAAACGAGATAGATGAAGCAACCTTTACTTTTTTAGAATTAGGTAACCTAGATTTGAAATCATATCAAAGAGAAATCAAGCCGAGAGATACCTAAATCTCGGTTGCCAAAGTTCAATTTTGCTCCAAAACCAGAGCATCGTAAAACAGTTGAAAGGGCTGAGGAAGAAGAAGAGACCAAATTGTGAGGCTCGGTTCGAGTAAGCCCGATATTATTTTCTTCCGCCTTTCTCTCTCTTTTCTTTTCTTTTCTTTTCTTTTCTTTTCTCTCTCAAATCCAAACTATTTTGTAAGATTTTAAATCCACAAATTATGAGAAAATCTTTTAAAGCTTTCTTTTCTAACCCAGCATAGAAAAACTAAATTTTCTCTCAATTTCCTTTTCCATGCCTATTTTCTCGACAACCAAACAAAGCATAAAGAAAATAATTTTATGAGAAAAGCAACCTAGAGGAGATGTAGTGAATAATCATTCCCCCTAAAGGAAAAAATGATTCCGAACCCCCCCCCCACAATCCATTATGGTCTAAAGCTCTATTGGCACTTACCATGAGGCCAGAATTGTGACCGGAGAATAGATTGTCTCGCTCTGCCACAGTTGACATGAGCTGTGGACCAAGGTGCCCTTTAAGGGACAGTTCAGAATAAGAGCAAAATACAGTCTTTATTTTGGTCCACTCAACTCATCTATCGCATTGGGCTCCAGCTAACAGACCCTACAAAACCCACACATATGCTACTCTAACCCTCTATGTCCATCTTCTTTACTATTATAATAGGAGAGGCAGGCTAGCTGATTTTTCCGAAATTCTCAAAATACCTTGTATAAAACAAAATTTTGATTTATTATTTTACTTCAATTCCCAAACTACCCCTTGCTCATCTATCAATTTAAAGAATAGAATCATAGCTGCCATTGAACTCGGGGAGAGTTCAATCGCACCTACAGGTTAACACCGATCCCTTTTAACTCCTATTAACTGTGGTTAACTCCTTCCCCTTGCTCTCACGTGCATCGCACGTGCCACCCACTAGTTTGTTTTAATGAAAGAGTGTTTTAATCATTGTAGAATGGACATATGGTTGGTGGTGTAGTGACCCTAATTTAATTAAGAGCAATAATCACCTCCTCTAGCCGAGATCCTCGGGGACTATTCCTTGTCGCTCTCACAAACATTTGGAACTATGGTTAAAAAATTAACCATCTCCTGTGGTTAATTTTTTTTTTAATAATTTTTTCTAAAAACCAAGGATAGATGTGTGAACCCTATGGGTGACTAAATCTTAACCATAGTTAATAGGAGAAAAGGGGGGACAAGACGGCAAGTCCCCTCCTCGGTCCAAGGAGGTGACTATTTCCCTTTAATTAATTATAATTTAGGGGTAATTTAATAATTTTATATTTTAAAGGTAGTTTGGTAATTGTTATTGGACGGGTGGTCCTAGTATCTAACCTAGGTGGGTTATGGTTGACCAAGCGTTGGGTTAAACAGATTTAGATTATGTTTGTATCCAAACACCCCTTAGTAAGTGCTACTTTTGGGTTGACCATAAATAGTTAAGTAAACCTAATTAGGCTGATTAGTTTTTTCAACCCTAATTAAAAGAGAGAGAACTCACGTAGAGCACAAGGGAGAGAGTCGAGACGACTGTGGCTGGTTGGGGGCTTTTGAGTGAGTTTTGAGATTGTGTTCGTGTTCTTCTCCCCAAAAACCTAGGTCTAAGGCAAGTGAACACTCGATTTGTTCTTTGTTCTATGTTTTAGTAATGGTTTTATGTTATCTTAAGGTTAATTTTGTTATCAATTTTTGTCTCAGATCTCTGGTATTGAGGATATTTTGATGGAGTGGGAACAGAGACTCTCGGTTCTATTAAGCTTGCTGCTACAAACTATCCTCATTCTATCCGGCAAACTGAGGAAACGTAGCTCCAGAAAAAGTATAACTTGTGTTATCTGGTTGGCTTATATATCTGCTGATTGGGTTGCAACTTTTGGTCTTGGCATAATCTGCACCACCATTATTGACTCAATTCCCCATCATCATAACGATTTACTGATCTTCTGGACACCCTTTCTTCTTCTTCACTTAGGAGGGCCTGATACCATCACAGCATTCTCCATAGAGGACAATCAGCTCTGGTTACGCCACGCTTTCTGTTTCATCCTTCAACTTATAGCCGTGCTTTATATCTTCGCTAGATCACTCCCTGGAACCAAGCTTCTTTTCCCTACAGTTTTTGTGTTCTTTGCTGGGGTTTTCAAGTATGGGGAGCGGATTTGGGCACTAAAGCGAGCTAGCATGGATGGTCTCAGAGGATCCTTGGTTAGAGAACGTGACCCAGGGCCTAACTACGCCAAAATCATGGACGATGTTGCATCTGGCGAACCAGCAACGCTATCTGTTAGAAGGGAATTTGAGGTACATAATTTTTCTTTTACGACTCCTCTCTTGGTTGAAAGCGGCGATGGTAACAATCAGACTGATTCACCACAAATACTAACTGAAGCATACCGGTTCTTTCAAACTTTCAAATGCCTCTTCGCTGATCTAATACTTAACTTCCAACAACGAAACCACAGCCAATCCAATTTCAGCAAGTGTAATGCGTCTCAAGCTTACAAATTGATCGTTCGACCCTTGTTGCTTTCTATCTCTTCCTCTTTACTGAGAAACATGAATTTCAGAAGAAAGATATTATCATAAGTTACATGTTGCTTATCGGCGCTTTGGCTCTAGATATAGTCGCTCTTGGGCTGCTGATTTTCTCAGATTGGACTGTCGTCATGTTGAGAAGCTCCAAACACTACCCCGATTTGAAATGGATGGAGAGAGGTATCCATGGAATCCTTTCTATGTCCCGTTCACTTCCACTCTACAAACACCGTTGGTCTCGCTGCATGGGGCAGTACAGTCTGTTGAAGGTTTGCGTACAAGATCAGCCGATCCCTTTTGGGAAATTGATCGAACGCGTGAAAGCAAAGGAGATGTGGGATCGTTACAGGTACACTGAATATGTCAAGGCCTCTGAGGAACTAATTAATTTTATTTTTGAAGATCTAACGAGTAAGTCATCAATCAAGGAGGATTCTGTACGTTTCAATAATCTTAACATGAGCCGAGGTCAATGGGCACTCGAACAGGATGATGACTTCTGTAAACTTGGGTGGAGCATTCAAGTGGAATTCAATGAAAGCCTACTTATATGGCATATCGCCACAGAAATATGCTTTCATCTAGACAAGACCAAGAACAAGAGTCCTGATCACTCATCAGATTATCGTAACGCGAGTAGAGTTCTATCACACTACTTGGTATATCTTCTAGTCGCACACCCTTTTACAATGTCTTACATGACAGGATTAGGGATGATACGATATGGAGATACCTACGCAAGGAAGAGGGACTACTATTGGGAGATGTATTCGAAGCTTGCAATTTGCTAATGAATGTTCATACGTATATTCCACCCAAACAAGTGAAGGGAGACAGGAGCAAATCTGTGTTGTGGGATACAGTTATATTAGCTAAAGATCTTTGGAAACTGGATGAACAAAAAATGTGGAAGATCACATGCAAGGTGTGGATTGAGATGCTCTGTTTTGTTGCCCGTCATTGTAGAGGTAACTATCATGCTCAAATGTTGAGTACTGGAGGAGAGCTTCTCACGTCTGTATGGTTTCTTGAGGCACATCTCGGCATGGGAGTACACTACTAGATCAAAACAGGGCATTTCAGAACGAATATCATCTTGGAAAGATGAGATTTTTATTAAGCTTTATGTAAGGATAGACTTATTATGATAATTATGGTTTCAATCCTTCTTCTTTTAATGATTTGTGCTGTCTACAATAGGAAAAAAAATAGTAAGATCTAATAATTTGTTGATCACTGTTCTGGTTGGTTTGATTAATATACTGAACTGTAGCCATGAGTCATATGATAGCCCATTAGCCCAGCTTACCCACAAAAAAGGAATGCACTTGTTCTCTCCATTGAAACATCGATATAGGGAGAACTAGCGAAGACCCCGTGCTAGGCACGGGAGCAAAAAAGAACAAAAATTAGAAGAATAAAAATGAGAAGAATTTAAAAAATAAATTTAAATGTCTAACTATTTGCTTGAAGGTATCATCATCCTCCACCAAACCATGAGTAGCTTATTCGAGAAGATATGTACCTTCTAATGCGCATCGTAAACTTGAAAGTAGAAGGCAGAAGAGATTAGTATTTGATTACCATTCCAAGACAAAACCTAAAGATATTGTAACAAATCCAGAAATTTCAGATACAGTTTTGCCTCTGTTTAGGGGATGAGAGGGCCAAGAAGGAGGAGAGACACATTCACAGGAATGAGGATAATTGATACCTAGTGGTGGGCCAAGACATATTATAATCTTTAACTATAAATTGAGGTCTTTCCGGTATAGAAACTGCAATCGGCGTGATGCTTGAGATCCTACAATGATTATGATCTTTTAGTGATAAGGGTGTGTTTAGAACAACCATACCTTCAGAACAAAGAGACAGGAATGCTGGATCATCATTCATTAAAAAACAACAAAAAAATTAAGGATAATTCCCTAATTGTTTAGTCAGTACAATGATAGAAAAGAAAAAGAAAAATCTGAACATCATAAACCTTCATCTAAAAACATGTAGTTTTTCGACTGATACAACAGATAAGTTGCTTCCTAAACCCAATTTTTTTGCCTAAGTTAAGCACCTTCCTACCATTTGAATTTCAAACATGAGTATCATAAAAAATTACAATAATATCAAAATCCTAATCTTAAGCTATGTTCGGTTGTTGAGAAAATAGGTGAAAACATGGAAAAGAAAAGAAAATTTTGGATTTCTAATACAAATTTTAGTTGTGTTTTATCCAATTTTCTTTTCTTTTCCATGTTTTCACTTATTTTCTCGGCAACCAAACATAGGGTTAAGGAAAGAAGAAAAGAAAAGAAAAGATAAGATACAATCGCATTCCAAATGAAATCAGAACTGAGAGGTCCAGTTATGAGTACTCAATACTTCTCTTGCACTTTCATTTGCAGCTGCAAATGAATCTGAACCAATAGAAGAAAACTTGTGCTTGATGGTCATCTAATCAGTCTTAACTAAGAGAATCGATGTTTTAGAATGCATTTGGTTCAATGCATCCTATCTCAATATGATCATGAAGCTTCTTCTGCACTTCTATTTGCAATTGTAGAGCATGAGTTATCTGGAAGTTTCTGAAAAACAGAATCCTTAATTAGTAGAAGCCTTTCTTATTAACATTTTCTGCCAAAATAATCAAGAAGAAGAACAGAAGTAATCTCCAGTTCTTACTCATTAGTATGTGTGTGGGTTTCATCAATGATTTCTCCACTCATATGGGCACCTCTAATCTTACTATCTCTGTAATCTGCCTCTGCAAAATGTGTAATAAAATCTCATCAAGACCAAAATGAATTAGTGGGTTGGGTAAAAAAACAAATTGTAAAGAAATTTGACAAACGCACAAGTAATCAAGTTGCTATTATATGTACAGTAAGAATAAAAAACATAAACTTTAAATACGGTTGATCAAGTTGGCTAATTTGTTGGTATCATTACAAACTTCTAATTATCAAAAAGAAGTATCTTAATACATGCATGTCCCACTAAAAAAATGTGCTTGTTAAGAGAGAGTGTATGCCTAGACTTTTAACGAATTATTAATAAAAGAGGTAGTTACTTATCTAGAAATTAACAATCAAAATAAAAAGAAGGAAACAAATAAAAAAAAATCAGCCTTAATATTTTGAACTGCAGGAGAGTTTTCTTTTTCCTTCGTACCTCAGCAATGGATTCAATGAAACACTCTGAGTAACCACCCCTCACATACCTATAAAACAGAGAACATCTGTTATTAATAAGAGATATAATCGCACTGGCAATGTGAAATGGACATTGAATTGGATGTAATGGCTATGAATAAAATAGTAAGCACAAATCACTTCTTTGGGAAATCACTTGAGGACATCTATTGATCAAGTCATATCATCAACGATTTGCATGATTTGTCATTCACAAGCGAGAAAGAAGCCCCCCTACTCCTCCGGTCAAGTCTGCTCAGGGCTCGCTTCTGCAGCATTTTGATTGCAAACAGATAATGATCAACATATCAAATCACATAAACTTCAATAATTTATCAATAGCTATTCATGAGCAAAATAACCCATAAACAACAGGTACTTGGATCACATCAATACTCAACCCTTACATCTAATCAAACAAAAGATAAGCACCAAGTACATCAAATTTAGTGCACAATAATCCTAGAACAGAAAGAATGATAACGAACATAATTCTTACCATATACTGTCTGTAGGTCCAATAATCGGGATTCAAAGATAGTGCTCTTGTCAACCAATCCAATCAAGAACCCATTGACGGGATTTTTACATTGATATGTTCAGACAATGTAACGGATAAAATTCGTAAAAAGGAGTAAAAAGAAGGGGTAAAATAGTGATTTCTCACGCTCACAAATTCTGACAATTTAGCCGACATAAGCCCACTTGGGCCATGTGCTGGATCACTTGAGTGTTGTCTGACAGGTGGTCTTATCATGACTGCACAAGTCATGATGACTCAAAATGCCTGTAAACAAGCAAGAATCACCAGAGAGAAGAGATGGATGATGCGTAAGAGAGATGGATGGTGCGAAAGGCAAGAGAGGAGAAAAATGGCAGAAGAAGAAGAGAAAGAGGATGGTGCGAAAGGCAAGGAGCATGGTGTGAAAGGCAAGGGGGATGGTGCGAAAGGCAAGAGAGGAAAGAAAGAGAAGAAGAGCAAGAGGAAGAGGAAGAGCAAGAGGAAGAGGAAGAGGAAGAGGGAGATCTGAGAAGCTTGAGTCATTCACACCCCTCTCCCAAAGTGCTGTGTAGATGGCCACTCACCCGATTCTCTCATCTTCCTTTGGTGTTATCCGGCCACTTGATACTCTTTGTGGCCTCACAAGCGTTTATGGCCGTCAGATCCTCTCGAATAGGCCATGTCCGCCTGATGCTCTTCATGAATGGTCACACTGCCACTTACAGGGCCTTGCAATTGATCATCTGTTAAGTGTCATCACACTTGAACTTGTGTCTGATGATGTGAATAGTGCCAAATTCGTTGTGTCATTGTGCTGTGAATAGTGCCAAATTCGTTGTGCCATTGTGCTGTGAATAGTGCCAAATTCGTTGTGTCATTGTGCTGTGAATAGTATCAAATTCGTTGTGCTATTGTGCTGTGAATAGTGCCAAATTCGTTGTGCCATTGTGCTGTGAATAGTGCCCAATACGTTGTGCTGTGAATAGTGCCGAATACGTTGTGCTGTGAATAGTGCCCAATACGTTGTCCCGTTGTGTTGTGCATAGTCCCGAGCTACGTTGTCTGAGCCCGAGCTACGTTGTCTGAGCTGAGTCCTTTAGGCCATCCGAGCTGAGTCCTTTAGGCCATCCGAGCTGAGTCCCTTGGGCCATCCGAGCTGAGTTCTTTGTGTCTTCTGAGCTATATCCTTTGTGCCTCCTGAGCTACAATCTCCAGAGCATAACATCAGAGCTCGTCCTCAAGTGCATATGCCCAGTGCCCTCACGATAAGTATCTCTATACCATACTGTGCCTTATGTTCATGTGCTTGTGTCTTGTGCCATACACTGTGCTTGTGTCTTGTGCCATACACTGTGCTTGTGCCTTGTGCCTTATGCTGTGCTTGTGCCTTGTGCCTTATGCAGTGCTTGTGCCTTATGCTGTGCTTGTGCCTTATACTGTGCTATGTGCCTTATACTGACTTTATCATCGGAGCTTATTTCAGGGTGCACACCCGCCCCCTCAGGTTCATTCACAGGTGGAGTTTTGCTATCATTCCTCTACCAGCTAAGCAGCTACAGACACGTGGCGTGCACGGGATTTTTCCCCTTTCAGACAATAAACCAGATTTCTTGGCGCGATTATAAGAAGTTGAGGAATGATCTTAGAAATTGTGCTTTGGATGCCTGACAGCAATGATTTTTAAAATGAATCTAAAGGATGAAACTGAGACACCAAAGAAGGGAAAATTGAGAAAAATTTTATCCTCGGCACAATCGTGTTGCATTAATCTATGTTTCCCGAAATGTTTTTCTAGATACTCCTCAATATTGTGTATATTAATGGGACGTGTTGAAGCAGAAGAGTGGGTTAACTCTTCTTTTAAATTTGAGAAGAATTGGTAAGGATTGAAAACTCTTTTGTGCTTGCTGAGAGAGACGGGGAATCCAAACCTTATATCTTGTCTTGCAATGACACGCACATCAGGTGAGCATGCTGCTAGCTTTGCAAAAGTAAAAATCTGATCTGTTTTAACTTAGTTGCATACCTTAGAAGATCTACAATAATGGCGGATCCCACCAAGACCCTTGCTGTCTGCAAATCTTAGAGAACCATATTTTTGACCTTCCACCTCTAGTCGCCCACTTTTACAGGGCATTGATTTTGTAGAGTTGAAGAATCGTGGCCAAGGCCCCTGATCATGGATTCGTGTTGCCGGCTGAGTAAGAAATCTAAGTGAACATAAAGGCATGATTGTAGCTTACAAACCGTGGCTAAGTATTAGGGAGAGAAAGAAATGGGGTTCTTCTTGGAGAGATGACTGGATAGTGACGGGAGGGGATTAATGTTTGAAAGAGAGGGGGTTTAGTTAGGAAGACGAATGGAAAGAGAGAAGGGGATTTAATAAATGGTTAGGGAGAGGAAGAGTCTTGTGGAGTGTCGACGTAATGAAGTGGGAGAGTAAATGAGAGAGGTGGGTCCCCACTATTTGCTCCATGTCCTCATAGGTGAATAGTTGTCTTAGGTGGCATCAAGAAGAGAAAATGAAAGCATTTGAGGCTGGACATGTCACACTCAATTAGTGGGTCCCACTTGCTTATGTGGCATCCTAAATGAGAAGAAGAAGATAGAGAAGCTTTGGGAGAGTATCATGTAAGCAACAGAAAATCTGACTAATCTGACTTATAGTAGTAGATAGATTTGTTGTACATGATATCGCCGCAATTAAGAAATTGACTTGAATGAAAATACTGCTAGCAGAATATGGGCCTTTAGTCTAAATAATCAATTAACACCTGATTTTCATTCATTGTAGGTATACATTTGTTTCTCCTTTCTCAGATAATTATATATTTCTTAAAGGATGTTAAAAGGAACACACGCATGGACACGATATTTGACTATGGTGGGCTAATAACTGTCCTTTACATTTCTCTAATACGAAAAATGTCTTCTTGTAGGAGGTTCAACATTCTACCAAAAGAAGTAAAACTACACAAACAAAACCTCTTACAAACTTCTAATGGCAGGAAAAAAAATGAAATATATATTGCACAAACCGGAAAAAAGAAAAAAGGATAACATATATATAGAGAGAAAGAGAGAGATTTGCAAATGCAGAACTGAATTCCCATATCTGAATTTTTTACATTATAAAGGAAAAACAGGGCACCTATTAGGATACATGTAAGGCTAAAGATTGACAGGTTTGCTCCCTGCTATCAATGGAAGTCAATGGTGGTCTGCCTCTAGAGGCAAGGATTTCGGTTCTGCAATAATATCTCAGAAATCAGATAATAGAACCTTTAACTGAATTTACTTGCGCCACACTCCTGCACCATGTGTAAACAAATCAGTTGCAACATAATTCCATTGCCAGATTTTTCATAGCCAGACTTTTCAAATTGAGAGATATCCAAAACGTTTAACTCAGCAACCTTTATTCCCCACAGTTGATGCCTAGTCCCTTCCTTTTCAAAACTCATCTTCAAATGAGAGAAAACCCATAGGATGGGACCAAGTGTTTGTAAAGAATAAGCACCCAAGTCTGCATCACATCCACCTAATAAAGAAGCCCGTTGTGATTGGAACTCCTTGAAGAATAAGGATCAACTCCAAGTACCTACATTGGTGATCTAGATGATCTACATTGGCCACCATCACTTCAAAGCGCCCTCCTTTTACAACCTGATCTTCTTCCAACCTTTTAATTGTTGTGGGGTTCACAAAAGGGAAATGCTTTTGAGACCGCTAAAGGGCCAGGATCGAATGTTGTTTCAACTGGAAAATCACTCGCATTGTTTGAGGATTGGCTGAACCAACTATTGCATGTAGAGAGATCTCAGTTGACATCGCATCTAAAACTTCTTCATTTTCCTCAACTTTGATGGAGTCCTCCTGTACAAATGTCTATCAATGAAATTACATTTCTCTAATACACAAAACACCTTCTTGCAACCCATCATTCTACCCAGGAAAAGTAAAACCCATTTTACCATATCAGAATGTTTTACAGATTAAAGGAAAAACATGGAACCAATAAAATCCAGTCAAAGAAACAAAAGAAAGAACATAAAAGGAAAGTAGTTCGGACACCCATTGTACAAAAAACATTCCTCCATACATAAAAATATAATGGCAGGGAAAAAATGTAAAAATTTATTGCACAAAGTTTAAAAATAAATTGAAATAGGAAGGAATTCAATTGGCCGTAGTTGTTGGAGAATTTTTGGAGAGGAAAAGCAGTATAAAAACTAATAGTCGTGATTCTTTGTAGATAGTTTCATCCAACGCACCTTCAACTTTCTGTTTCGGAAACGTTGCATGAATCAAAATTGAGAGATAGATATGTCGTTCAGAGTTTTGAGAAAATTGCTCTCAAATAATGTGTCCTACAATCTGATTGGATTTAATAAGTTCCCAATAGATGAACGTCATGTGGAATAAGACCAATAAATTCCTCAAGCAATGCAACGATTTGAAAAGCTAAGTGAGATTAAGTACATCCATTACAACAATCTTGAAGAGTTATGTGCCCTCCCAAGAACTTTTAAGAGTTTGTTGAATAGAAAAGGATTCTTAAAATTCAATGGTTTATGAGAAAGCCATGTAACCCCTCTACAACTTCCACCAATCACACCCATGAACCAACACACCTCTTCCTTGTAAAGTGTTGTAACTAATACCCTAAAAATACTCTAAAGAAGCCACGTGGCCATCAAAGTGCTTACACCCATGAACCAAAACACTCCCTACCTTCTAAAGTGTCATAACTAATACCCTAAATCGCTCCCGAGATGCCACGTAGACCTCCCAAGGCTCGGGTTTAATTAGGTAACTAGTATGGAGCCCGTGCGATGCATGGATACACTTAAAGGGAAAAAAAGTAAAAGTAATAATATGAGAAACATCCAAATATGAATTCTATTACCATAAAAAAAAATTAAAATAATAAAAGAACAATAGAGCTAGTCCAAAACAGAGTATTCAAATAAGAAGTGTGCTAGAACTACCCTCTGCTATCCCATACTCTCCACCAATAGCCAAAACCTATCAAGTAATGAAGTTTTGACTGAAATTAAGGACAAAGTGCTGATGTTTTTTGGGTGACAAAGCGAGGATTGTGTTGGTTTCTGGCTGAGCGTAGGGTAGGGCTAGCACCGCTCCTCAAATATTCATCTAGTGTTTCTATGGACTACTGATTATTGTTGAACAATGTTCATTGGTTCCACATCTATTCTACTGATTTCAAAATCAAATGTAAAAAAGAACCAATTTATCTATGCTATAAAAGAGAAAAAACAAATTCTCAACAAAAGGAGTACCAAAAAAAAAAATGAAACAAAATAATTGGATTGCTTCACTAAGTACTGAACCATATTCTTGCAGATCGAAAGAAGTTACATTTTTCCATTTGCCTGCTGACCTAAAATGCCGAATCCATGGAATTTTTACAATAAACTTAGACTCATCTGAAAATTGCAATTTCCAATAGAAGTTGAATCCTTTTAATATTAATCTAACTAGCAAACACCCCGTGCGATGCACCGGATAAGATCAGACTTGAGATAATTTATATGATAAAATAGAAAAAAAGCGTACTTATAGCAAAATATTATTTTTTAAAACCAATGTTATATTATAATTTACATTTAGACTATATGTTAAATAATAAATTGGTAAGGAACAGGTTAAATAGTATTCTTTATGTTTAAGGATTGAATGTCATGTAGTTATTTGTTAGAATAACTTTAATACTACATGGCATTCAATCCTTATGTTATGAGGCATGTTAGGGTAGTTATAGTTATTCTAATGTCATTGTATGGAAGCTTTAAAAATAGAAAGAAATTGGAAGTTAGAGATAAATTGCACAATTAAAAAATAATAATAACATTTATGTAGTGAATATACGACATGGAACATGTCAATTAATTATCAATAATGCGATAAAAATTACAGAAAGTTGTAAGCCATCTTCACGATTGTATTAAATCTGAAAAATTAAGCCAAAAAAAAAAATTGTTAGTAGTGGTGAAGTGACAGTAATTTATATATAAAAATAAATTATAATTTATTTGTTGTACATTTTTATAATACCTTGCAAGTTTTTTAACTGATGAAGCTTGAACCGATTCTTTATTGGATAATCTGCATTTCTGATTTGTGTGTGATTTTTTGTCTTGTTTTGTAAAATTGTCACAAATATAATAATATCGTGATGTTTAGATAAAGGTTAATGAACCAATAAATAAATAAATTTAAATTTGTATAAAAGTATTAAGAAATACCTTTTTCAATTTTTGCTTAATCCTTTTATCTAATTTTTTCCTGAGAGTAAATGTACAAAGAAAAGTTTAAATAAAATAATAAGTGTATATTAGAAATTATAAAAATGCTTATATTAGTGTACTTACCGGTACTTAGCTACACATCTCAATTTCTTCATAATGTGTCTTACACGTAAGTCATATTGATACTGTGAAGAAAAGTAATTGAAATAGAGTTAATTGATAGAATTTTAGTAAAAATAACGATAAATAATAAAATAAATATTGTATCAATAGGGAATACATCCATATGATCTTTATCCACGCAAAAGGTAATCTTCTTCCTGAGACAATTGAAATTGAATTAATTTTCGGTATTTTGATTATAAGTATGAATAAATTTGGTCAAAAAACAACAATTACTTACTGTTTGTATGATTGTTTCTTCCACTCACTTAGAATAACATTTGCAAAGATAGATGTATTTATTGTAACTGATCCTCCCCATCCATATTTGAAAAGTCGCAATCGTATGTTGCTTTTTTTAAATGCATGTACATTCATTTCGACTATGAAATTCCTAATTCATAAACATAGAATAAACTTGTTAGCGGCTTAACGAATTTCAAAATATATCAAATTTATTATGATTGGGTTACAAAAACACCAATTGTGATTAGGTGCGGTTTTAGGATGCCCACCTGTAGGACATATTTCAATAAACACCACTAACCGATACAGTAGAATAGATAAAGAATAAAAACCATTAAGTTAAAATGTGTTTATATTTTGTGCACTGCTTTCATAAATAATCAATAATATACTATTAATAAATTATAAAAAAAAATTATTATAATATTTAATATCTAATAAACATAGATACTAAATAATAATATGATTTTATTTAAAATAAAATGCAGTAGTAAATGGGGCAACCCAGACAGGATACACGTCCTATACCTAGGTTGAATAATTGGACAATCTCTGTATAGCGGCATATCATGCATGCAAACAACTGTTTTAACTAAACCTTAGAACCCAAGACCAAAGTATGGGTTGAGTAACTTGAGTTCAGATATGAGAAATGATGGAAGGCGAAGCACAATAACTAATACTCTATCATGGTAAAAGGAAAGATTGATTGTACCGGGATACATGGTCTACTATAGACCATCACCTTGTCTTACCTTAACCTTTACTGAACCCGTAAAGGAAAGCATTAAGCAAATTGAAGATGTTGTATGCTGTCGTTTAGTATCTCTTGTAAGCACCAATTGTGGAGGTCCCTGTTTTTTTTTTTTTTTTTATTTTATAAGTACACGGTTTTGGGTTTAGAGGAAGAGAAAGAGATATCGTACACGTGCATCGCTTGAACCAAAAGAGGGCAGTGAAATCGATCAACTAACCCGTTTTCTTATTCCGATTATGGGTCCAGGAAGAGGCTGAAATGCAAGTAATTAATTGGAACCGTAGTCATATGCTACTAATTCTAATTAGAAAATGTGATTTGTGAAGTGCAACCAGAAGAGAGTGGGAAGGTGGTCAAGAGAGTAGGAAGGTAATAGTGATGGGTGTGGTGAGGGGAGGGACACATATAGTTGTATTACATATATTTAGTAATAATAATAGACTTCCAGAAGGGAAAAAACAATAAACAGGAAAAAGGAAAAGAAGACGGTGGGGTTACTTACAGAACAATATGCTGATAAATGTTTTATGTTTGTATATATAGACCGATGTCAAAGACGTTGAATGAGAGAGAGACTGGTAACAGAGAGAGTGAAGGAGAGGAAGTTGATACAATGTATGTGTCGGTTGCAAAACGTTTGGAAGAACACTAATGGAGTGCAATTAACGTTGAGATCCATATTTGTAATTCAAATAACAAAATGCATTTTTAATGTAAGAAGAGAGACAAACGTAATGGGAAAAATGATAGAATCCAATGCTAAAGTTTATGGGTATATATATGCTTTCCCTTAATAGTATATTATGATACTGGTATTTTCTTTAAAAAGTATAGTAAGAGGGTGGTTGTGAGACTAACCTGTGAAACCGAGGAAGGAGATGAATGCTTGCTGCGTAAACCAAGATACGGATAATGAAGAGAAACTTGAAGAGGGGGATGAAGATGTGGTGAGATGAGATTAGGGCCTGATTGTATATGCATTCCCAACAGAAGATCGCTTTATAAAGGCAAGTATTGGACGCCTCGGTTCACAGGGGAGGTTTCGTAAACTCACACCCACTACTCTTCCTTTCAAAGAAGAGGTGAGATTGTAACAGCATAAATTTTGAAATGCAGTTTCGTGACAAATGCCTCACTGTATCTCAGGCTAACATGTGTTAACTTAAGTTGGGTTTTCTTGTTTCGGTAAGCGAACCCATCTCACATGGCTTCTTAATTGAAGAGAAGACATGCAGAGTGTTGAAAGATGCCACATCAGAAAACTGTTGGTTAGTATAGGGTAATAGAGATGTGAGAGAGCAGTTATCGTGCAAGAGAGAGGCAGGCAAGAGATATATATATGTGGGGAGAGTTGTGTAGTAGGATGTGTCGTTTGGGAATCAATGCGAGATGTCTCGTAGGATGGTAGACGGTAGTCTACGTGGTGATGGTTGGGGGATAAACGGTGAAGTAGTAGGGCTCCTGAACGCACGCGAAAAGTTGGAGTAGATAGAAAGTGGATGACGTGGCAGGCCCAGAAAAGGGTAAAACATTTTGTATTAGTATTAGTTAATAGATGCCAGCAATCATCCCAGATAACCGTGAACTGAAAGAAAATGAAAGAATCATGACTATTAGTTTTTATACTGCTTTTCCTCTCCAAAAATTCTCCAACAACTACGGCCAATCGAATACCTTCCTATTTCAAATTTTTTTAAAAGTTTGTGCAATAAATTTTACATTTTTTCCCTACCATTATATTTTTTTGTATGGAGGAATCTTTTTTGTACAATGGGTGTCCGAACTACTTTCCTTTTATGTTCTTTCTTTTGTTTCTTTGACTGGATTATATTGGTTCCATGTTTTTCCTTTAATCTGTAAAACTTCTGATATGGTAAAATGGGTTTTACTTTTCCTGGGTAGAATGATGGGTTGCAAGAAGGTGTTTTGTGTATTAGAGAAATGTAATTTCATTAATAGACATTTGTATAGGAGGACTCCATCAAAGTTGAGGAAAATGAAGAAGTTTCAGATGCGATGTCAACTGAGATCTCTCTACATGCAATAGTTGGTTCAGCCAATCTTCAAACAATGCGAGTGATTTTCCAGTTGAAACAGCATTTGATCCTGGCCCTTTTGCAGTCTCAAAAGCATTTCCCTTTTGCGAACCCCACAACAATTAAAAGGTTGGAAGATTAGGTTGTAAAAGGAGGGTGATTTGAAGTGATGGTGGCCAATGTAGATCATCTAGATCACCAATGGAGGTACTTAGAGTTGATCCTTATTCTTCAAGGAGTTCCAATCACAACGGGCTTCTTTATTAGGTGGATGTGATGCAGACTTGGATGCTTATTGGTTACAAACACTTGGTCCCATCCTATGGGTTTTCTCTCATTTGAAGATGAGTTTTGAAAAGGAAGGGACTAGGCATCAACTATGGGGAATAAAGGTTGCTGAGTTAAACGTTTTGGATATCTCTCAATTTGAAAAGTTGGCTATGAAAAATCTGGCAATGGAAATTATGCTCCAACCGATTTGTTTACACATGGTGCAGGAGTGTGGCGCAAGTAAATTCAGTTAAAGGTTCTATTGTCTGATTTCTAAGATGTTATTGAGAACCGAAATCCTTGCCTCTAGAGGCAGACAACACCATTGAATTCCATTGATAGCAGGGAGCAAACCTGTCAATCTTTGGCCTTACATGTATCCTAATTGGTGCCCTGTTTTTCCTTTATTATGAAAAAAATTCAGATATGGGAATTCAGTTCTGCATTTGCAAATCTCTCTCTTTATATATATATATATATACATATGTTGTCTTTTTTCTTTTTTCCAGTTTGCGCAATATATTTTTTCATTTTTTTTCCTGCCATTAGATGTTTGTAGGAGGTTTTGTTTGTGTAGTTTTACTTCTTTTGGTAGAATGTTGAACCTCCAGCAAGAAGGCGTTTGTTGTATTAGAGAAATGTAAAGGGCAGTTATTAGCCCACCATAGTCAAATGGTGTGTCCGTGTGTGTCCCTTTGACATCTTTTAACTATGATTAAGCTTAAGAAAAATAAGATTACTATTTTTTTGAGCAACGTGAGATTGCTTAACCCTTAAAGTGCATTCGGTTGGCGAGAAAATGGGAGAAAGAAAAGAAAAGAAAGGAAAGGAAAGGAAAAGAGAAAAGAAACAATAATTTTCTTGCAAAATAACCATCAAAAGATGGATGAAGTTTTTGGGAGAAAGTTTATCACAATTAAGAAAGTACAAGAAAATGAAAGTGTGTTTCTTGCAAACCAAACACAAGAAAAGTGTAAGAAAACACACTTTTCTATTATTTTCCCTCACTTTCTTACCAAACGAATACAACCTACGAATGAGTGAATCTTAACCACAATGAATCTTAACCACAGTTGAGTGTTACGATTTAAACATTTCCCATATGTGAATTCATAGATAGACATTTGAGGATTTTGTAGGAAGGTGTTTTCATTCAAAGGGATAACAGATCAAGTAATTAAAGTTACTGTTTATGGATAATTTAGATTTGATGTTTAAGTTGGAGTGCGCGGTGGGCTCTGATCGTCAGATGAAGAGTTTGCTTGCCTTGGAAAACCACCTGGGTTCTATAAATGCTCTCTCTCTCACTATTCTAATGGAATTTCAATTATATATACTAGCAAAGACCCCGTGCGGGTGAAATTTTAAAAAAAATCTACACTCTCTCTCCCCCTCTTATCACAATCCCCTAAAATTTCTCTCTATATCCTTCTTCTTTCTCTTTATCCCTCTTAGCACAATCCCTTAAAATCTCTCTCTGCATTCTCTATCTATCATTTTTATCTTTATCCCTCTTATCACAATCTCCTAAAAATCCGATTTTTGAATTGTGAAGGGGACATGTGAGAGAGAGACTACATTATCTCTCTTTATCCTTCTTATCTCTCTCTTTATCCCTTATCATAATCCCTGAAATCTTTCTACATTCTCTATCTTTCTTATCACAATCTCCTAAAATATTTCCAATGAATTTTGAATTGTGAAGAAAACGTATGTATACCCTAAAATCTCTCCAATAGTTTTTGAATTGAGTGGGAGACGTATCTAAGAGAAAAAGTTAACGGTTGAGATTTAAAAAAATGTGTCACATGACATCCTTAAAATAGAATTCATAGGATTCCTGAGATTGAAGATTGGAGAGCAAAGAGAGGGGGTTAAGTGACACTTATTTGTTGGGGTTAGGTGGCACTTATTTCTTTATATTATAGATAGATTTAGAGCAATAGTTCACTCCACTGGCGCTCCTCGCTCTCACATAACTGACCCTTCAACTCCCATCAACTCAAGTTAATTTTCTTTAACCCTTTAGTTAAATTATTTTATTTTATTTTTCTAAAAACAAAGGGTAGATGGGTGAACCCTAAGGGTGGATGAATCTTAACCACAATTAAATGGAGTTAGAAAGGGGACACGTGGCAAGAAAATAGGAGCCGAGACGCCACTCCTCGCGTCACCAACCAAGGAGGTGATTATTTTCCATATATTTATATCGTTACCATCCAATTTTTTTTTTTAATAAATTAATTATTCCTATTTTAAATTTATTTTTTCTTGGAAATTTTAGATTTTTCATATGGTAAAATAAAATATGATCTTTATTTTTGTAAATATTTTTTTACAGTTTTTTAATTTTTTATTTTTCTTCTCACTTCTCTACATCAAAATGTGCTTATTCTTTAATGATTGTGATGTAAATCAATATCTATTTGACATAATTTAAATTGTTTATCATTAAATTACTATTTTTATTTTATAGTGAACTATTTTATTTGAGGTATTTGATCTTATTTACTCTTAATTTTTTCTTTCAATATTTTCCATGGTTCCTTGCTAGTTACTACTTTAAAAAGTAGGTATAGCAGAGGTTTTTACCCCTAAAATCTCTAAAACGTAGACATACAATTAACCTTCAACTTAACACAATTAACCTTCAACTTAACAATCTAAAGTCCAACTAAGCATAATTTTCTAATAAGCACTTTTTTTTTAGACTAGTGTTAACAAACACCACCTAAATCAGTCTTGTCTTAAACTGTTCAAACATGTTAATGATTTAAACAATTATTTTTTAATAATTATGTCAAATAATTATATTATAAAGGATTATGACAAAAATGATTAAATCCAAATGTATGGCCTTATTTTTTGAATGAATTTTTTTTAAATAATGATTGTCATGATAGAAGTAGGAGAAAATCAGATAACCCAATTTTTTTTAATTGGTGGATCCTCCTTAACAAAAGTTATAAACACCTCTGACTTTTATCAGGAATGGAGATCAAATCATAGCCAATTGTAACTGTATTCATGAGAGTTCAATTGCATGTGTAGTGATCTGATTGGTGAGAAAAAATTGAATTTAAAATTTTCACTTTTCTTTCTTTATACCCTCCAATCAAATCATCAAATCCTGATACTTATGTGATTGAAACTCTCTTGAGTTCAATCACAATTGACTATGATCGATCTCTAAGAATGGCACTTAAAGGGCTGATAACATAATTATTAAACACTTATTAATTAAAATAAAGTATTTATTAATAAATAAGTTTGTTAGAAAAATGTTAAATAAATAAATAATAAGTAAAAGTAGTTAAGACAAAAATAATATTTTAAATAAAGAATTCTAAGGCTATTTTTTTAAAAAAGTCTTTATTAAAAAAAGCACTTATTAGCCCTTATAGTAATGTTGCAAACGCCCCTCATTATTTTTCAATTTTTATCCTAGTTAGAGCATAAACCTAAGGTTAAAACCAATGTAGAATCACATGTGTGGGTTATGAAAAAATTCAGAGACGATCTCTCTGGCATCTGCCAGAGGCGATCCCATGTTTTTCCTCTCATGTATTTATTCTTTTTCTTTTCTCCATTGAGTTCCCTTCTCAAACGGGATTTCCTCTATTGCCTCACAAAAGCAAAGAGTATTCCTTTCTCTGCAAAAACAGGTTTTTTTTTTTTAGGGTTTATGTATCTGTATGTGTTTTTGATTGATTATGCTAAATTTTTTTCCTGCAAGCGAAATGATATGCAATTGTATGTGAATGATTATTATTTTTATTTATTTTTTCGTTGTTCTACTATTGAATTTCTGTAGTTTCCAAGGTTTGATTTTTGTGAGAAATCTTGTAGTTTCATTATCTAGTTAGGCAGATCTGAAATTCATAACTTGATAATCGTTCTGCTTTAATGTTTTTGTTATCGGAATATCTCGATTTTCAACTCGTTTTGTTTGGATCTGATAGAGGAAACAAATGAAATAGGGGAAAAAGAAAAGATATTGTTTTGAATGAGTTCCATGGTTGCAGTTTTCTCACTAATCTTATGCTATTTTTTAGATTTTAATTGCATGATCTTTCATCAAGGTCAATTTTGCATTTCTTCTGCTGGCTTTAGGAAAATTTATGTTGAAATGACAATAATCATCAACATGTTCAACAAGTTTACCAGTTTTTCTTAAATTTGAAACCTTTTATGTAATTCAGCAGAACCATGTCCTTCCCACGGGCTAGACGAGCACAAGGAGGCCGTCTCCACAATGATTATAGATCTTCGTTCAGTATTAAGGCTCACAACAATAACATTAACCACAGAAGCAACCTTTGCAATCCTAATAACTTCTCATGGAAGTCTAGAGAGAATATTTCTAATGTTAGTTATGATGGGGTATGCGGTGCTCCTTTGAAGAGGAGAAAAATATCGGCCTCTGCTTGGGAAGACAGTAGGAGCCACTATCAACAACCCAACTCATATGTCAATGCCCCTTCAACCAGCAATAGTTCATTCCCTGCCCCTCCAAGACCTGAAACCAGTGCCCGCAGCTGTAAACGTGACCGCTCCAAAATGGAGGATGATGTGATCTTTATGTCGAGGGATGAGATTGAGAGATGCTCTCCATCAAGGAAAGATGGTATTGATCCTCTCCGTGAAACATATCTGCGGTACTCGTACTGTGCCTTCCTTCAGAATCTTGGATTGTGCCTCGAGTTGTAAGCTCCCTATCTTTCATGTGCCTATTTATTGCAGTTACTTTTTTAAAGCATCTCAAGCAAGGTTTGTTGCGTCTTTACTGGGAAATTATTCTGTTTTGATTGTTCCATTCCTGATCTTACGTAGTTTTCTTCTGGATTGGACTTATTTCTGGAAGTGAATTAGATAATATGAAAGTTATATTTTTTTTTCCCTCAGTTACTTGTTCTAAGATTGTGTGATATATTTACTGAAGGAATTGCGTTGTTGTATCGTGCAGGCCACAAACTACCATTGGAACTGCCATGGTTCTTTGCCACCGCTTTTTTGTTCGACGATCTCACGCTGGTCATGATAGATTTGTGAGTTTCCAGCCTCTCATGTTCTAAAATTTGCAAGACCTTCGTATTGGTTTCCTCCGTAAAATGCTTAAGAACTTACAATATTATTATCATGTTCATGAAGAAACATCATCTAGTTTTATAGATTAGTTCATTTATGTTATCTTATAGTGAATTAATGAAGTTGATTTTTTTTTCTGAAGATGAACATGGGAACTATCACTGGTTGATGTCGATGATGTTGCTAATCTCTAAAAGTCTATGGAATCATTATACTGTAGGCAGAATGAGCTTTCCTGATTTCGTCTATTTCTGTAGTTTCAGGAATCTTTGCTTTCCTCTATCCACAAAATAGACCAGATCATTTATATGTGTGCTCCACTATACATACATACATACATACATATATATAGGGGGTGTTTTGGTGTTTTCAAAGTCTTGTGCATTGTTTTTTTTTCGATCGATAATCAATAGATATATTATAACTCGAAACCGATATACAAAAACAGTACAACAAAAAAAGAGTTTACAAGCACATAAACTCAAACTCGGGAAGCTCCAAGCCCAAAGATCCTTGTAGACTGAACCAGAATCAGTCTAAGCTGCACAAACAAAAACAAGGAAACTTAACCCAATACTTCTCCCAGATCCTCCCTTGCTCCCAACAGGGAACACTGTTTGAGAACAATCAATCTAATGCGAGAACATAAGTGTGCTGGAGAAGAGGGAGAGTCCTCAAAAACTCACTTGTTTCGCTCTTTTCATATCATCTTCAAAAACTCTCTTGTGCATTATTTTCTGCAAATGTGTGGTAAAAGTGTTACTTATTTATCATTTATATTGCTGTAAAAATAATATGTTATCCTTTATAAATATATTTCTTTTTTTAGGGATAAAAGTAATTGGTTTCATCATTTGCAGATTATTTTCTCTCCATGTCTTTGATTATGTAGCCGGAATTTTACTTTTTTCATATTGATATCCTCTATTTGTTATCTGGGATGAGTTCACTTAGGGCCGCACAAAGCCCAATCAGCCCGTTGGTGTGGCTCGGCTCGGCCCGCCCGGTTCAGCCCGAGATTGGCCCGAATTTTAGGCTCAAATGGGCCAAGCCAAGCCTAAAAAAAAGCCCGAAAACTCTATCAAACGAGCTCGGGCCAACCCCTGTGCGGCTCGGCCCGGCTCGATTGAGGCTCAGCTTGAATATTATTAAAAAATTAAAAAGAAATAAAAATATTATTTATATATATCATTATTATATATATAAATAATATAAAATATTATTATTTAAAAAAAAGTATTCAAGCCGAGCTCGAGCCAAGCCAAGCCCGGCTTGAGCTTGAATCAATTCGGACCAAGCCGAGCCGAGCTTCGAGCCAAGCTTTTGAATTCGGGCCGCACTTTCAAGCTTCATTTTGGGCCGAGCCGGGCTTCGGGCCTAGATCAATTCCTTTCAAGCCGAGCCGGGCTTGGCCAAGCCCTGAAAAGCCCGGCCCGAATACAACCCTAAGTTCACTACCCTCTGTGCCTTAACACGTGCTCGTATAGTTGCCATTTGTTGACTTAATGGTAACTTCTGCTTAGATTTGAAAATATTATTCATTACTGATTCTAGCTCTGTTTGCAGTTGATTGCTACCGCTGCATTGTTCCTTGCTGCAAAATATGAGGAGACACCACGCCCACTGAACGACGTACTGAAAGCATCCTGTGATATTTGCCATAAGCAGGATCTTACATTCTTTTCCTATCTACTCCCTGTTGTGAGTATCATTAGATATTATTGCTTATGTTAGTTGTATGTATGAGCATGGATCTTAAAGACAATTTTTAAGTAGAAAAAACGCTAAATTTCCAACATGAGCAGATTCTGACTTTAATTATTCATTGTTCTAAAATGATTTCATTCAACAAAACCATGTTTATATTAAAATGCCGACATTACAAAGATTTTCAAAGTTAGCTGTGCGTTCAACATGGATATGCCTACAAATATAGTGTTTGCTCAAAACCTAAAACTGCAATTTCTTTTATATATATATGTGTGTGTGTGTGTGTGTGCGTGTGTGTGTGGTCACGAGTTGCTGTAGTCTTTGACTAAAGGATTACATCTTCCTTCTAATCTTTCTGCACTTGTTTTATTATGGACAGGACTGGTTTGAGGAGTATCGAGAACGGGTGCTTGAGGCTGAGCAAATGATACTAACCACTCTAGATTTTGAGCTTAGCGTGCAGCATCCATATGTTCCTCTTACAGCTGTCCTTAAAAAATTAGGACTTTCACAATCTGATTTGGTGAATCTGGCATTAAAGTTGGTCAGTGAAGGGTAAGTTCATCACTAGCATTCTTTTCCATGGAGTTTGCAATCCTTACATGGATGCCCTTTTTTGTCGTCAATCCTTTACTGGACGTGAAGATTCTATTGTCTTCCCCCTACATGATTGTTGGCATGAAGGTTTAATATATTGGCAGAATCTGCCTGACTTGGCATTGCCACTCAATTTTGAAAATTATCTACATGGTGATCATGGAAGCGATTCGTCCAAGTCAGTTCATATGTATACGTTATTAATCTACAGTTCTCTGAATATGGTTCCTATTGTACAAAATAAGCCACAATCCTGGTGGATGCTTATGAACTGGACAAAGTACATGATAGCATGCAAGCAGGTCTAATGTTGCTTCATAATTATTCACGGAAGTGGAGAAAAGCAAGGAACACTCGAGCAGTCCGAAATTCTAAAATTCTCATGTCCCATCTAGATTGCAACTTCTCTCACAATCTATATTGATCAGCCTTCTCTACTATATAGTCCATTAGAATGAAACTGATTTGAATCCCATTGTTTAACGGACTTAATATCTTCACGTGCGATTGTGCTCCATATTCTTCTTATCTATGTGCCTACCTTAAATAAATAATGGTTTAGTATTTATATTGGGTTTTAGATTTCTAAGCTTTAGTAGCATGCCAAATCAAATCAATCTACAAATACAATTGCTCGTGATTGAGCTCCTCAAGTGCTTGGTTGAGGTTTTAAAGAAATATCTTGTGGAGGGTAATTGTTTCTCTCCCCCCTCCTTTTTTTTTGCCTTTTGAACTGTTTTTTTTTCCTGGTGTGGCATATTGATTTTTTGGCATGGCATATAATTGCAGGGTCTTCACAAGAATAGCGTGCTCACCTGTATGATATTCTTAGCTGTGGAGGATTGATATGCTGTTCATGGAAACTTTTGTTTTACGTCTGAAGTTGAAATGCCGATATGTTGTGGATACCTTTGCCATGAAAATTCCTTACCAACGTGGTCTTTGGTTATTGGAGTTAGTCACAGACCACCCTCCATAACCTTTTTATTTTACCTAGTCTTTACTTTTTGTTTTAATCTGGGATGATTCCTGCAGAACCCTTATACAAAGTTCTAGTTAGTACAAAGTCTGCCTGCCCGCATAGTGCCCATTCCCTCTGATCTGTTGGATCATCCTCGAGTGGTTGTTCGACCGTTATAGATTTAGAATTTTGGGTGGACCTCTGTCAATGAATTTATTGATTGCCCAAAACAGCCAAATGATCAGATAGCTAGTATGATAAAGTTGGTTGGGCTGTGGCCCGTCAAGAGGTGGCCTGTTGCTTGGATGGCCTAGATTAGTGACCATGTTGGCAATTGTGGATAGAGTCTAGGTTATGAATATATGAAAATTCTGTTGAATTTGGTCTCTATTTTCAGCTTTGAAAGCTACTCTTACGTAGAAATTTCCTTTTTTTGTATACACCATTTGGGAATTTTTATTTCAGCTTCGTCCAGGTTCTGATTTCTTCTTCCCATTTGGATCCTCACAAACTTCCGTTATATTTAGATAATAGCTTTTAGAAACTATGACCTATAATCTGCCTTCATACCATCAACTTGATTCAGTATAGTTCCTATAGGAGTTGAACTCAACTCTGGTTTCCTCAAATGTTTTGAGTCATGTTGTCTATATTTGTGTAATTTTCAATCTAGGTAAGTTGAATTCTGGCACCAATATTAAAAATTTCTCAGGGCCTAGCAAGAGCAAGGATTCTAACGAACTGAAAGGCAAGAGATCCATTAGAAGGTTTGATTATTTTGGTCTTTCTGTTCGGTTTTTTGAATTGGAAGATTGCCACCATTTATTGTAATTTTTTGGGTGTGTAAGAAGGCCGGGGTCCTTGGAGTCTTGCAAATATCTAGTCGATATTACTTGAGTATGGAACTGGACATCTCATTCAGATGTTGCCAATTCATTCTAGAAGAGCTGAAAGTTTTAGACCATATTTTTCTTTCTTTTTTTAATTTTTCTAGAAAAGCCATCCAGTGGGGGATTTCATTAATCTTTAACCTACCAGACTATATGATTCGGTTTGTTTTCCATGGCTAATTTCCTTGCTTGTTTTGATTCTTCGGTATTTAAAAGAAAAGGGAAGGATTAGAACTTAGAACCTACACAAGACTCTCAATTTTCTGAAAATTGTGTGTCAGACAGACTCCAATACTCTTATCTGGATGAATACCGATTTATCTTTTTTTCTTCTTCTTATTTTTTGGTTATTATCTATTATATATATATAGTATCCGTATACTTGATTATTCATTTGTTTATATATATATGAACTAATATTTTAGGAATAACATTACCTAAGCAGGGATGTCAGCATATAAACTTCCACTGTCACTGTGCCTGACAACTTGTGTGGACATGGATAAATTATGAACTAATTTTGGGTAACAATGTATTAATATTATAAAATTAATTGTGCAGGCTCAACCTATCTGCTTTCCCATGGTCAACATGTCTGCCACTCTATTGGACTTGGATACACATGCCCATTTCTAAGTTACTTGGGTTATAACATACAGAAGTTCTTAGTAGCTTCTGGAGTTGTCAACTTGTCATCCCACGTTCCCCCCAAGTTTCTGTTTATTTTGCACATCTCTAACATGGAAACTGAGAAACCTGGGACATTCTTTCCCTTTTTTCTCTCATTTGGCAGAGATACAATATGCATATGTTATAAACATGGGTTCTGTTGATCTGGAAATCATTGTCAGATCTGTGAATTATGTTGCACAGATTCATTTAAACCAGTGCTTATGCAGCACATGTCAGATTTCAACTGTCCGCAGATTCTTTTTGCGCAACTTCTAGATTTCACCTTCAGTTCTTATTTTTCCCTTAACAATGACTAGCACTAATCCTTGATAATGAGCCCTACTATTACTAACAAAAAGCATCTATGTGGAAAATATATGACTATATTGATATTTGTTCTAGTCACAAGACATGACATCATTTATATCTACTATTACACGATCCTTCTCATTATGTAATATGTAGTATAATATTATTCTTGCATCATCAAATTAACACCGTCGAATCCCGTCACTGCATTCTACATACCTTATCCATGTGGACCATGTCAATTCCTGCATAACCTATCAAAAAAAATGTCAGATTCATACACCAGTAACTGTATCTGTGCAACAGTTTGTGGGTGAAGTCGTAAGCTATGATCTTTACAAATATAATAATCTCAAGTATGCATGCTGATTTATAAACCCAGAGGTAAAGCTTTGAAAGAAATGGATGAAGTTAAGCTGGGCTCTGAACAAACTATCATTATGTAATAAAAGATCCTCAGTACCTTGGGCACTTTATACATAGAGGAAACGAACACTAAATAACATTATATACATATAAACACATTGTGCATCCTATTTGCTATATCACACAGTCGCACTGCACTCCTAAAGGAAATGGTGCATGTTATCCCTTCAATTGAACTAGTGTATTGGACGTGTGCCACTTGTTCATGTACAGCAAGTCCTCCACATGGCTAAGTGCTTTACATGTGGATTTATCAAGGTTGCATTAGTCCCATAACTAGGAATGAAATCACTTCGCTATAAAACACTTACTTGGGCCTTGAGTCATGAATATTAATTCGAAGTATTGGATAACTATCCAACAGTTATATATTTATATATATATATATGTTAATAGAACGTTAGTCTTTGTCCTTTCTTTTGAAAAATGTGATGACTTGAAAGTTGCCAGTTTGCTCCTTTGGCAAAGTTCATTAGTCTTGATGCCATAGACTCGTGTGTAAAACCTTTCTTCACCCACTAGTTCCCCACTAGTTCACTAGTCCTCTTGCTTATACGAAGAAAAGAAGATCTTCCATGACTCGGACTATCACCATATAATGCAAAACTTTGCTGATTCAATGCATTTCCCAGCTCTTCCCAAGCAACCTTTATTAATACAATAGTAACAACTACTACTACTATTATTATTATTATTATTATTATTTTGACCTGGTTAGCCTTGAGAATGACTATGTAATCTTTATTCTTGTCCCATAATTGTCAAAAAGTTACCTTTCTCTTGGTAAGTTGAAAAACGTCGCCGAATTTGTTTGTAAATATAGTAACTTGCAAGTTGCAGGGTAGAAAACCATATTTTGCACTCCCTACATCCAGCCTTGTCCCTTTTGAATTTTGGATTTTATTAAACCCTGTCAAGTGTATCTAATATCTTTTTATGTTATTTAAAATGATTACTATATTTATACACATATTATAATAATAATTGTTATTATTTTGACCCAGTTAGCCTTGACAATGACTATGGAATCTATATTCTTTTCCCATAATTTTCAAAAAGTTACTTGTCTCTAGGTAAGTTGAAAAATGTCACCGTATTTGTTTGTAGTAACTTGTAGGGTAGAAACCATATTTTGCACTTCCTACATCTAGCCTGTCCCTTTAAATTTCGGATCTTGGATTTTAGATTTTGGTATTATTAAACCCTATCAAGTGTAATATCGGTTTATGCTATTAGAAATGATATATTATATATATATATATATATATATATTTAAACAGGTGGACGAGTATTTTCTTGACGGGCCTACCTGTCCAGTGAAGAGTTCTGGACAGAGGGGTTTTACACTGGGCAGCTGAGGTGTCGGCCAAAAGAGGTCTTACGTAGGCCACCACATAGTATCATCTAGTATATGCATCCTTTTATGCTATTTAATATGGTATACAATGTGAGTATGCATTTAAACATTTATATTACTGTGTCCTATTGCATGTCATTCACTATCATCAGTGTGTTAAAAGGCGTGTGAGGCTTACGCCTCAAGGCGAGGCTCAAGAAAACGCCCCGAGGCTTAAATCTTGTAAAGTTAATGCCTCGAACTGTGAGGCTCACATGAGGCACATGCCTCATGCCTTGAGGCTCACTTTATATCTGAAGCATGTGACATGCCTCATACATAAGTCAAAAATAGGGTTTTAGCCACATACTAAGACTTGAACGTTAATTTTTTTCCAGAAGGTGAGTGCCTCATGCATTAATGAAAAAATAATTTTATAGCCACATAACTAAGACTTAAACATAAAATTATAAAACTTGTGCCTCATAATTTCTTTTATCGTTAAAAAAATATTTTTTTATTAGTTTAAATTAATACTTAATTTATTATGTCTAATCATATTTAGGCCTTTTAAAACCTTGTTGAGTATTTTTCACTATAATTTTCATGGTAGACATTGGAAAGATTTGGAGTCATTGCCCAACATATGTAATTGGTGACTACTTTGTAATTTTTTGTTGGAATCCAAAATCAACCACAATATGAACAAAAAAGTAAATCTAAATTTTAGCTTTTTTTGCTGCTCTTAAATTTTTTTTTTTTCATGGCTAAGATAATTCATATAATATTACATATGCAAGTGTGTAAACACTCTTTTATTTTTTGAATCTTTTACATTATTCTTATTTATTAGATGTTAAAATGAGGTAGCCTAAGGCTTTCTTGTGAGGCCTAAGCCTCACGCCTGGAGGCTTATGCCTCACGCTTTGAGGCTTACGCCTCACGCATTTTGAGGTCTCAACGCAATGCGGCACACCTTACATTTAAAATATTGACTCATAAGTGATGCATTTATGATTCCACATCTACATAATGGCTTTCTCGAGAGATGTTAGGTGCTATTCTTTAATCCGCATTGCTTGTTGTACATGCATTTTCCATGAGCGTGAAAGCATGCATGCCAGCATGCCTCTCCATATTTTGCACTAAGGAGAAGAAGATACTAGCATGCACTTTGAGGGGTTATTTTCTTGCAATGCATTGCAACTATCTGTTACCTTTTCCTATTCTGGAGTTTGAACGCCCCTGAAGCAGAACTGGGTCCGAGAGCTTATGCAATATCCCAATCAGTAGAACATATTTGCTATACTTTTGGTACTCTGCCAGCGTTTCTGCAGAAGAGTCTTCGAAAATATTCCACCTGGGTTGCTGCTTTCTTAGTTGGTAAGGAAAAGAATGCTTAAGGACTTAGCTTGCTTTGCTTATTCGAAATCTGATTTTTTTAAATCTGAAACTGATGTGGATTGTGTTGATTTCGAAACATACCATGTATACATGACATTGCCTGTTCATATTTGTGCTGCTGCAGATGATTAGCTTGGCCACCCATTTATTTTTCCATCCAGCATGAACAATGCTTGGTATATTGCCTTTTATATATAGCCTTTTAATGCACTTGTCAGTAAGGAATTAAAATGGGCAAGTGTTTTTGTAGGCTTCGGAGCTCACTTTGGCTTCAATTTAAGCCCCATCACATTGCTGCTGGAGCTGCATACCTTGCTGCCAAATTCCTTAATTTTGAACTTGCTCATCATCAAAGTATGTGGCAGGAGTTTCAGACAACACCATTTATTCTGCAAGGTAGTTTACATTTGCATTCTCGTGCTTATCAAGTCTATCCTTGTCCATTTTTTATGGATGCAATTCGATTTGTTGTTTAAGAGTGGGCAATACGTTCCACATAAGTTTGTTATTATGGGCTTTCTTATGGTGGTATGATAAATACGGACATTGTGCATTATAGTGGTATAATTGTTTTCTCGCCATTATAAACTTTGTAGAGAGTAAAGGGGTCGATGTAGCCAAGTGGATCAAGGCAGTGAATTGTTAATAATTCTAGTTATCCTTCTAAATGAGTTTTGAGTTGATCTTTGTGATCGTGGTATCTTTTGGATCTACATTTATGTAAGGCACTAAATAAGCATTGCCCTGGTTGTTTCCTGCAATCTTGTGATTAGATAATAATTATTTTTTAAACTGGCAAGTTTTACTTAAATAACCAGAATCAAATCAGTGACAAGATATAGGCTGTCTACGATCTTGCAAGGAAATGCCAGTTCTATTTTATTCATCTTAATCTATTCATAAACTACAGAGGAATGGTAAGAAACCAACTTTACAACACCAACTTCTAAATTTCAAATGAGACTTAAGATGATGGACATTTAACGGATTGAAATCAAGGTAACCTAATTTAACTAGGAGACATCTTCCTCTTGGTTAAAGCTAAAATCCAAATTTTCTAGAGGATTCCTTAAAGTTTCTCTTAACCGGAAATACAGGACTAACTCAACTGCAATTCTACTCAATCTATAACTAAGTCGAAAACATTGTCTGCAATCCAAAATTTTTAGTGCATATAGCAATAGCTTTTTATTTTGAAGACCCTATCTCAGCTTTTGATATTGCAGAAGCTTTTCATCTGTTTATTGATAAACATACATTTTTTTTTTTTTGCAAAAACCTTTTTGGTCAATGCTTAAAGTTGATTTCATTTCCGTTAAAATTGATCTTTATGTATCTTTGTTTATTCTCGTTGCCTGTGCATGTTACTCATTAATTTTCTTGAACTAAAGTTATAACCGCATGTGTGATCATCTGAATGCAGATGTGGTCCAGCAGTTGATGGAACTCCTTTAAAACATGAAGAAACATGACTCCAGTATGCTTCAGCTCAATGATACGTGTAAGAATAGTGAGTATATATATTCATTGCATCCTTGTTTTATTGAAGACAAGGTATGTGAGAACCAATGGCAATAATGTCAATTCTGTTAAAGTTGGGACTGGGAAAACTAGGCAGATGAGATACAGCAGTAGATCCAATCCTTCTCCCAAAGATTTAAGATATCTGTATTTGGAATGGGCCTGCACTTGCAATATATCTATAGAATCGCACAAAACTTGCCGAAAATTCCATGTTTTCTTTAGGTTTTCAACTTCATACCAAGTTAACCGTCGTTTGATATTGGTTTGCTAACATATTGAAGCAGGTAGTGAATTATTTCAATCAAGTGTTTTGTATCTCGAGCTTTGTTGGACAGGGTGCACTGGTTTTTGCGCAATAGAAAATGCACTACTTGGCACTGGTCAATCTTAATATGGAAAATAATTATATGCTCAAGCTATGGACCCACTTCATGATCATGCCTCGTTGCTGGCTGATTTTGGGTCCGGTGGATCCAATGGCTTCCTGTTGTATCCTAACTATTGTTGCAGGTTTGGTGGGAATGATTAAAGGACAAAATAGTGCATGCCACTGATGGAACAATGGGCGACTCATACTACAATTTGGGGTTCCCATCTCATCAACGATCATCCAAATATGAAACTGGAAATTGGATCTTCTGCGGCATGCATTTCATAAGTTTCTGTGGATTTGCTTCTGCAGGAAGGGTGTAGAAGTGAGAAGCAGGAAGAACTGCATTTTCTTTTCCTCTAGTTGGCTCTTAGACCAGATAAGTTTGATTGACAATGGCCCCTTTCCTCATGGGAAAGCTGTTGGATTATATAACCAATGCAGGTTTGAGGAGGTGAAAGAATTGTTACTTTGAACCTACTTGAGATGATTTTTTGAGTTTCTTTTAGAGATGTTGCTAGGTGCAGACATTTGAAAAGCACATTGCCTTTTTTAAAAATATATTGATGAAACCATTAAATTTACAATTACACCCAAAAAAGAAAAATTATCTATAAATTTTATTGGTACATCAAGCATTGTTATCAACTTGGTGTAATAATATTAATGGACTAGATATTATTTAAGATGTATTGGCCATTGATGTACAATGCATGGATGATAGAGGTGTGCAATAATTTTTTTTATTATTATTATTTTTAATCATTTGACTGGCTTAATAGAACACAATGGCAGTTAATCAACCCTGAAAAGATAGAAAATTAAAGAAGATGATAGGTGTCTATGTATAAGAGCATGTTTGAGTCTACCACATATATTCATAACATGTGAGTATGCTAGAGTCATGGTTCAATCTCAAGGATAAGTGAAAATCCCTTTAACAGAGCTGATTTTTTTCTATACTTGGTGGGAATGGAAATGGGATTGGGATTGGGATTGGGATTGGGATTGGGATTGGGAATGGGAATGGGAATGGGAATGGGAATGGGAATGGAAATGGAAATGGGAATGGGAATGGAGAAGACTGAGATTAGAAAAAGATGGGCTTGATTCAATGGGATTAATGACCAACATTATCTGGGCTATTTGGATAGCTAGGAATAATAGGGTGTTTTCTTACAAATCTGAAGATACAAAGGATACATTTAAAAAAGTTGTGATGCTTTATGAAGATTTCAAATTTGCTATGAATGAACAGAAGAACTACCAGCTGAATTCCAAGAGTTAAGAGGAGAATGCTTCAGTTGCTAGTAAGGATAAGAGTTTGAGATCATTCTGAAATATGATGGTGCCGCCCAAGGGGATGGGGTAGCTGCTGGTGCTGGGGTGTAGATTCTGAATAACAGTGGAAGGCTTGATGGGGCAGCTGCTGGTGCTGGGGTGTAGATTCTGAATAACAGTGGAAGGCTTAAAGAGCTGATAGTACATTTCAGTGGGGGTTCCTCAACTCTGGCAGAAGCTCAGGCTATAAAGATTTGTATCATTTTGATAACTCAGTACAAATAGGATAAGAAGCTCAGGCTATAAAGATTTGTATCATTTTGATAACTCAGTACAACTAGGAGAAGGTCCTTATTCAATCTGATGCAAAGGTAGTAATAGATGCCATCTGTGCTGGGGTCATAACAGGAATTGTAGCAGAAGCTCAAACTCCAGTGCTTGACTGTATTGAGTTGTTGAAACATACAAAACATGTTCAACACTTCCAACTAGAATTCATCTCTAGATATAAGAATGGGGGAGCCCATGAGCTGGCCAAGAAAGCTTTGTATAGAAGTTGGAGATATTTGTGTGAGAGACAAAATGACTAGCTTGTTCATGTAATGAGTTATATAAGAATTCAATAAAATGGATTACATTTTTAGACCAATAAAAAAGAATGAAAGAAAACTTTAAATAAACTGAAATTGCCCAACAAAAAACTGAAATCTCAATATCAATCTATCAAATAAAGAGAATCCAAACATCTGAAAAATCTCATTACTAAGCTCCACTTTGAAACTCATCCCATCTTTTGGAAATGAAGAATGCCTGAACTAAAACAACAAAAGGCTATGGCAAGCCTTCAATCTGGACAGTACATGATTGCAATCTTATTTTGCTGCATCAATGAACATGGACAGTTTAAGAGGAACTATGGTCGAGTGTAAGATTAATCAACGTCAATGGTTGCAAGGCTAACCCTGCCAAGATCAGATCAATTGCAATTGATTTCAATTGCATGTGTCACATATGTATTGGAGGAGAAATATAATAATAATTTGAATTGTCCGCTTGTTTTTTCCTCGTCTAATCCGCCACTAACACATGCAATTGAATTCAATTGCAATTGGCTATGATCTGATCTCAACTCTACCTGGACGTACTTGCTTTGAAAGTTTTATTTCGCAACCATCAAACCAGAAAGAGAGGAACCAATAAAAAGTAGGATGGAAGAGAAATGGCCCTTGTTCACATTCTATAGTCTAGAAGTGGGGTTCTTAGACTTAATGCATTTGTACGATAGAGAGCTGTCTCACAGGCCCCAGCCACCACCAGTAAGGATTTTGATCAAATTTTACACTAGAATATATTCTAACTTCCAGTTGCATGAGAAATGTAAGACCATGATTTTGATGATGGAAATGGGATCCATACCACTGATGATATTGATCCAAAGATCGGAATAATAGCGCACGTGAGAGGCCGCCACAGAAATGAATGATCAGTAGTTGGTCGATGAGTGCTCAAAAACAGAGGCATTACTCAATTCTATGAAGTATGGACACTGTGTTTGCCAAAATCTCATTTTCATTTTTTTTTTTTATCGGTGATCAAAATATATATAATTAAATATATATATACATACCGTGGGGATAGCCCAGGGTTGTGTATCCCCTCACTAGGAGGGAGGTCTCGGGATCAATCCTGTGTGAGGGTGCCTGTGGTTGTTAACTTCACCCGGGAACCAATACTAACCCCTACTAACCAGAGTGTGCATATATATATATATATATATATATAACATTGTTTAATTTTTTAGCACGTAAGTGATGAATCTAATCCATCACCTCAACTTTGCAACAATCCAGTCCATTTCTTTCCACAAATATCTGCCTGTTTTGAACCAAGAAACACTATGGGGGGATCTATGCCACATACTGACTCTGACTGGATGACCAAAACCATTTTTTTTTTCTTTCTGGTAGCCCGCTCTTGGGCGTCGATATATTTATGATTAGTCAGTGGGATGAGTAAGCCTCCTGCTACATCGCCCAAGGGAAAATTCTACCAATCCCATGGGGAGTTTCCCTCTCTGGGAATGGAGCCCAAGACCTCCTCTAACAATTTTGATTCTTCATGCCTGCACAATTCAATGTCTGACTTTCCCCCTTTTCCATCACTATTTTTAACTTGTCAAATAAAACAGTATAATGGGGTATCATCTACTTATGTGTTTCATGTGGAGGTGTGAAGACGGTACACTGTCCTTTGGGTCTACAAAGTGCAGGACCTTAGATTTCTCTAATACTAGGCCATCTATATCGTCGGATTCATGTTATCCATTCAATTCTTCAAATAGTTAGACCATTCTAGGGATCTCTTCAACAAAAAGGCTCTCCTATTATATGATCTTAACCATCAGATCAATTTGGATCGTTTAAAGAACGAAAAAAATACGTAGAGACAATTTTCAGCATTTATTTATCAGACAGAACTAGAGATACCGTATGAAAGAACATAAACAATACTATATACCAACGTTTCACATGCACAGCATTCCAAATTGGCGACTTGATGATGCCTATCTAAGGAGATCTCTTGGCCCCAAAACTAGTTGAAATATTTAATAAAGCATATGTTCCGCCGGTATCTAATTTTCATTTGTAGCTAAATGAGATATTGGCCTGTACATGATTTGTCTCGAGCCTAATATGATTGCTCTTTAACAGTTCTGTCCTTGAGAAAGATTGAGCTTTAGCTGTTATCAAAGAAATCCGTGTCATTGAAAAACAATTAAGCATGCTTGTAGATGACTAATTCGTAAATTTTTGTATTAGAAATTATGATGGTTTACAAATAAAACTATATTGCCTATGAATATTTCAGGGAAAAAAATGATTGTTTCTCATTTCCACTCCCTTTGCATCAGTATTTTTGCTAGTAAAACTTCTTCGAGAACAAAAAAGTCATTTGAAAAAAAACAGAACGCTTATTAAGACATCCCATGGTTTCGACCAGTCACAAGTACAGGAGGACTGGGAAAAGCATACGATTCTTTCAATTGGTAGTTTTGTTTTATTTCCATGGTAATCTAAGAACTTTTTGTTACAGAAATTTCAGCTCAAAGCAAAAACAGACAATTTATGGGGTAATAATTTAATTTAATTTTCCCAATATCTGGAACATCTCAGTGAAAATAAAGTTCAGCGTAGGATAAGATGAATCTACCTAATGATCCCATTCTAGTGTGGACAATTTATGGTCAGACGTGGTTTCAACTAAGCCTCGAGGACAGGGAGGACTGGGGAAAATAGAAGGTTATTTCAATTGGTAGTGCTGTTTTATTTCCATTATAATAAAAGAGCGTTCTTGTTACATAAATTTCAGTTCAGAAGCAAAAGCAGACAATTTCAGGATAAGAATTGAACTTTGCAAGTTTTAAATAGTAAATCTACAGAAGAAGAATTCTTACCCAACTCAATAAACAGAATGCCCACCATGATCATTCCATCCACGAAGAGTAACACGTGGTGTGATGCCGGGAGGCACCTCAAAAGAAATATTAACGGGCATCGTCTCCCCTGGAACCAGTGAGAAATAGTTTTCAGAATAATGAACAGGGAGAATTCTTGTGTCTTCTCCTTCCTTCCGGGCCTTTGCAGCGTGGACAGATAAATGGAGGAAGAAAGCAACACCTACGTCAGTCCCATTTGTTTCCACAACCCTCAACCTATCATCTTCCCTTGAGAAATGTCTGTAAATCCTCCGAAATAAACCAACTTCATGTTTCTCCTCTGTCCCACCTTGTACAGGTTCAGCTGAAGCTATATCATAATCGTTGTCATCATGTCTACCAGTGACATAATTTTTGTACTGTAGACTTTTAGAATTTGTCTTCTTGGATGTGTTTTGTACGTGCATGTTGATTTCGTAAGTGGATCCTTTAATGAGAACATTAGATGTTACTTTGAGGGGTATTTTCTTCATCCTATACGGCTCCAACAGCTTGTAATCTCCACCGGGAAGATGCAACCAATAAAAATTCCTAGATAGAATGCCATCGTCTGACATATTGAAAAGCTTGAGAAGAAGAAAATAGACTGGCTTTGGATTTTTAGACTTTGGATACTTCATCTCAATGATGGGTACTGTTCTTTTAGGTGGCACAGAGAGTTTTTCGTAAACCTTGTAGTATGGACATGTTCCTTCCAGATCCCACACTGAGACCTCCACAGCTATGTTAGATAGATCGTCTGAGGTGGTGTTTACTACCTGTTTAAGGCAGGGAGAAAAAAACATAATTCCCATTGGAACCTCAAAGGAACTTGAACTTGTGTCTAGTAAAAATAGTAATAATGTGCAATTTACCTCTACAAAAAATGTTGCCAGATTGAGCTGGACATGAATTGGTTCTGCGGCACAGCGGCAGCCATAGAAACCTGCTGTTTGGTCATGGAGATGATCATAAAACTGACCTCGAAGACCCGTCCAAGGATTTTGAGTCTTCCAAATTAGAACACCAGTGTATTTGTTCCACATACGAGAAGTCCAGCCTTCCAGTAGAGCTCTATACTGAATGTAGTTAACAAGTTGCGCCTGAGAAAATTATTAAATACAAGTGAAAACAAGAAAAAGAAGAGGCCTAACGTAATGTATAAGAGGAAAAAGATTTGACACTTGGTTTACCTTCTCACAGAAATCTTCAAGGTCCCTCGGGGACCCATACAGTTCAATCTGGTCATGAACCAAGCCTGGCTTTGAATAAGGAATGTATTTATGGTATTCCCATATGGGGTTCGGGACTTCTTCTATGTATCCATCAGAAAGCTTCTTAAGCAACGGAATCTGCCATCCTTCTGAAGGCATTGTTGCTCTGATGGTAGCCGCAACGGGCATTCCCACGGAGCCAACCTCCGGGTTGAACCCATAGCTGTAGAAATTGTTTTTGAAGAAGTCTTCAGGATTCTGGATTTCATAAGGGCCATCAGAGAAATCCCCTTTCCCATTTGCAAAGCCGTCCCACATGGATCCTTGGATGTAAATGCGAGAACCATCAAGATATTGACTAGGATCCTCAGATGTTCGGGGTAAATCTTCTATAAAGTTGTCAATCTTATTGAAGCTTCGAAAATATGGATGGAGCTTCAGGTCATTTTTCAAAGATGTGTTAATGTCTTCTGGGGGAGTTTGTTCATTTCCCCCAACCCAAAGAGCAAGACTGGGATGATTCCTTAGAAGCTTGACAGTGTCTCTTGCACATAACATGAAAAGGTCATGGTCCAAAGGACCATTTGGGTTGGATACTGGGATGCCCCGTCCATCACAATCTCCTGTTATCCAGAACTCTTGCCACACCTTAAGAAAATTGGATTTGATTATAAGATGCAAAAAGTACAAGAATAATTTCATTAACCATAAACCTGGAATAGGAATAATAATCCAGTGCAATTCATTGAAATAGGAACCAGATGTGATACCTGTAGGCCTATACAATGACTGATTCAGTTTTTTAAAAGGCATGTGAGGCTTACGCCTTAAGGCTTGCTTTATATCTGAGGTGTGCTCCTCATACATTTACCAACACTATAGTTCTAGGCTTCTAGCCACATAAGTTGGAAATTAATTTATTTTTTATTTTATTTTTTCACGACTTCTTTGCAATTGTTTGTTGGGATTCAAACTTCCCCACATGAACTGAGAACCGAACACCATCTGCCTCTCAATATGTATATGAACAGAAAGTAACTTTAAATTGTAGCTTTTGTTTGCATATATTAAAAAATACATACATACATATATATATATATATATATATATGATGGTTGGATTATCTATATAGTACACATAAATATATGACAATTGATAACACGTGATTTAACTGAAATTATAGCTTTTAATATAACGAAATGTCGGAACAAAATTCGTGTTGCTGACCCCCAAGTATTTGAGATAAAACATTGATGATATTATATATATATATATATATATATATATGTAATTATATATATTAATGTTTTATTTTTAATCCTTTTTGAAAATTTTCTCATCTTTGATTAATTTTTTTAATTAAAAAAAAAAAGAGTGAGGGTGAGGCTTACACCTCACACCTCTGAAGGTCCTAACGACTCACCTCACATCTTCGTCAATTGAAACACTAGACTGATTTTGTTACATCAGCCTAAATGTGGCCCAATATATTGGAAAGGTGAGTAAAAAGTCCCAAAATTGCTAATACATAAGAATTTTTTTTTTTTTCTGATAAGTGAATACATAACAAGAGATTCGATGTATCACCTATTAATATTCAAATAATTTAAATACTACATTTTCCAAATCAAAAGGTAACAAAAAAAAAGGAAAAAAAAAAGTTAAAGCAAATGTTTTAAGAAAGAAAAATTAGCCTCAACGAAAAAGAGTTAATGAAGAAAGGCTTTAGAGATTGGAAGTTTCTCTAGATAGAATATGATATATTTCTCTGCCAGATAGATATAAGATGTTATTTTGGAAGATAACTGTAAACCCAGTAAAAATATTAATCCATTAAGATTTAAATTTTTGAAATGCCAGAGCTAGTCACTCCATTAAAATAAATAAGAAAAAAGAGGAAAGACTGTGTTATATAGAATACCAGAGAGGGTCTGATTCTTTCTGTTTCTCTTCAATTCCCAAAGATCACTCTCGAACAATATGAATCTCTTGAAGATTCAGATCTCAGAAAGAAAGGATTAGGACCTACATTAGGGTGTGTGGTGCATAGGGTACAGATCAAATATCCTTTGAAAAAACACCAATTGAAATTTTTATTAATTTTAAAATTATCAATAAACAAGACATTTGAACCTCCAAAGTTTTATCTGAAAAAAAAAAGGTGAACACCAAAACAAGTAGCAACTTCTTTATTTTTTGTAAGTAGCATGTCACAACTTTCTCTGAGAGATTAAAAATTTGGAACAAGTTGAGGGTTGCAATGCCGTGGATTCCACCCTCTATAGACTCCTCTTTGAAGTAAGACAACCATGATTCAACTCTGAGCCCAAAGTAGCTCTATGCTATGAACTATCCTCCAAGAAAGATAATTATGATTAATGATCAAGGTTGTTAAATCGTAATCGAATCGTAAAATCGTTTTATGACCGATTCGATTCAAATCGGGATTCAAATCATAAATCGTAAGATTCAATCCATTTTTTTAAAAATACAAAAAATTACTTAATAAATAAAAAAAATAGAATAATCTATTGTCCAAAAGATTTCATTTACATCTATTGATAAAACAAAATAATGAATATTTCATTGCATACACTATAAAAAACGTGAATGATCTCCATAAAATGAAAAAAAATACTCCAATATCATTAAAGATAAATCAAGAAAAGTAAACTCATATAATCATGTCGTATGAGATCAAACATCAAAAGACTTGTACAATTAAAAAGACTAATAAAATAAATTATCATTTTTTTCCAAATCCAACTCCATCTTTCTCCTTCCTCCTTTCTTCTATTTTCTTTCCCCCCCCCCCCCCCCCCCCCCCCGTTTCACAGCAATAGAGAGAACCCAAATTGGGGCTTTGACATGTCCATAACAATTTCCTATTTCTTTTCTCTTCTTAAAAGACATAAAGTACCTTTAAAAAATCAAATGAATAAAAAATATTTTTTGTAAGTATTGGTCCGTAAAAGGGGTTTTGTGTTCGAATCGTTTGAATCGCATGAATCGTACGATTTGAATCGCAAATCGTAACTTGAATCGTAAATCAAATGGGATTTACCCAATTAAGATTTTCAGCACCAATTTGAATCGTTTTGCTTGGGATTCAAATCGAATCGTAGGATTTGAATCGCAAATCGTAAGGATTTAACAACCATGTTAATGATACAAGCTGTAGATTAAAGGAGTTTTCCAGTTTGGTTATCGAAATGCAAAGCATCGAGGTGAATAAGTATTCCACCCCCTCAAAAAAGACATCTCTTTTTATTAGATTTATATGTGTGTTTAGAATAAATCAAGCTACTGGAAAAGATTCCACGATTTGGATAAGAATGAGTAGAAGTTACCATTCTCAGTCACAACCTTGAGGTTGCAGGAGCTATTCCAGATAACTTACCGAAATAGGGAGAGAGAGAGAAAAGGAGGGGAGGGGGGGAGAAAACTATATAACTTACCAGAAGACCGTAAATATCACAATAGTGATAAAATTCTGGCCTCTCAGCTAATCCACCACCCCAACAGCGAATCATGTTAAAGTTCATATCTGCATGAAACTTGATGTCCGTTTTGTATCGTTTCTTTGATAGCCGTAATAACCCATCTGACAAAATCCAATTGCCACCACGGATAAAAATAGGTTGCCCATTGACCTTGAACAATCTGTAAAGTGAAATATGTAGGTTAAAAACATTTGTTAACATCTAGCTTTCAATTTTGCAGAATCCAAAGCTAGAATTTAAATATGAAATTATACCTTCCACCAGTCCCATCATCTATATAGCTTTCAATTTTGCGGAATCCAAATGGATGGCTCCATGAATCAGACTCTCCATATCCCTTTACTTCAACAGTGATCCCAACTTTGTACAGGGACTGTTTTCCCATGCCATTTGGCCACCATAAATTGGGCTTGTAGAAGAAAAGCTGGCAATTCATTTTCCATTAGCACTTGAACAAGATTAACGCATGAAAAAGGTGGTTAAGTAGCACTAACTGAAGTTTGAGGCTTATGGATGCTTTAGACATTTAACTCTGATCATTGTACCATGTCTAAATGCCCTATAATTGCTGCTTTGAAAAGTTCAACACAAAAAACAGAGTAATTACCCCCTGATTGTAAAATAGAGAACATAGTTATGTCATTATCAACCTCTTGTCAAAAAACATATTTGTTTTCGTAAGTAGGGGACACAAATAGAATGAAAACCAATTTCAGATCAAATTTACAGCAAAGAAATTATTTAATTCTATATGACATGAATCTCCATCTTTTAGAAACTGGAGTGTGAACAGGCTTGTTAGCCAGTAATCACAGACAGACATGGTCACATTGTCCATTGACATTAAAATATTCAGTTAATATTTCACCAAAATAGATCTACTTAACACAATACAACATCTATCTTCCATAATGACATGAATTTATACTTTGTGCTTGTGTCTATGTTGCATACAGATCGTGTGGCTGTTCTTGCTGGACAAGAAATTGTAAAGATGGGAGATGGTTTTTGTAAAGGGTGTCAAAATGAAGGAAGATAAACTGAAGTGACGACAGAGAAGCAGGCAATGTTACCTGTACCAGGATAGTAGCAGGCATGTCAGATGGGGATTTTCTAGTGTTCATCATTAGCATCATGAGAAGCTTCTTCCCATTGGTTAAGATTATGACAGCTGATGTTACAAACAAGGCCCTGGCTATATGGGATTTCTAGTCTAGCAATCACATTCACAATTCTTTCACTTCAATCAATATCTTAGATTTAACAATAATAATATAACTAATATATTCTTATACAGTATAAGAATATCATATACCCATGGTGATCAACATTTTGACTTGTGACTTGTGGTTCTTGCAATTCGGGAAACTTCAAGGATTTTCATGCACTCGAGTGTTCTGAAAGTTAAGACCTGTTTAACGCAGCTATATCATATATGGCAAATGCAAAGCTACGATAAGTTAACATAGGAAATTATTCCTCAAGTTCCATTGAAAATAACGATGGTGCTTGACATTTCTCACTAAAAGAAGGTGGAAAATTTGGTGTGGATCTTGTCAGGTAAGTACAATACAGAACTTCTGTGCTGCTAAGTGCTACCATCAGTTTTAGCATACCATCAATCACAAAAAAGGTGAGAAGGCTTCCAGAAAACTCCCTCTAACACATTAAGAGTAGCAATTTCGGTTCAATACTTCAATCAATTACTCGGAAATGAGATTTTGGGAAGTGTTGCTTGCCCCATTGGTAGTGTGTGCTAGTCACCACTCTAGTGATCTGGGTTCCATTCCCAAGAGGGTGTGAGTGTGTTGTCATCTCCACCCACCCATGACTTAGAACAGATAGTAACCTACTAACCGGCGTTGCGGCCTAACCGAGTGTCTCTCACCAATCTTAACTCCGTAAACAAAGCCCATGGCTCTAATTGATGATACTCAATCTTCCCTAGTCTGATATTTCATGTTAAACTGCTTTAATTCCAACGTGAATTGGGTAACTCCCAGTTCAAATTTGTTCCACAGGATCGAGGACACTTTATAACTGATACCACTCCAAAAGTTGAACAGGATCCCAGAAACTGGCAAGATGTATGTCCTGCAAGATACATGGCAATTTGTGTTTTATGAAAAGTTATCCACGATGAAGGGTCTCAGTAAGTCAGTATAACTACAGCATGGAGTCATTCCCTTGTATGTTGTAGCTATTATGTTATCTTAAGATAAACTCTGAAGAAACGAGCCAGTTATCCTTCAACCTTTTAAACTTTAATACAGGAAGAATATGTCAGTTACAGGAAGAATATGTCAGTAAGAAGGTATTCTGTGAGTTACCAGTTAACACAAACCTCAATGGTGATCTGGTATTTGTAACAGCATAAAGTCCTTAGGAAAGAGAGACTGTTAATCTTACTTGAGATTTCCCAACATAAATGGAAGATGAGAGTCCATATTTACCAGGGAGATGTAGGCTATTGGGAGAACCATGTACAACTGGAATCCATTAATGAATAGATTATATCATAAAGATGAATCTGTAGAAATACAATAACAAATTATTACCCTAAGGTATACTTGGATGAGATGGAAGGAGCAGATAAAATTATGACAGGAAGCATAAGCTGGCCTCGCAGCTGGCTTCCCAACAGCAATAGCCAACAAAGGGATTGCAGAAATACAAGGATGGCTTGGTAAATAATAGCAACAGTGGAGTTGCCAGAATACATGTTTTTGATTTGCTGCGTTAGAGAGGAACAGCAAATCTTATAACTTGCAAAAGAAGTAAAGATGCAGAAGATATAGATTTGCATGAAAAAAAGGTTTCAATGCTGCCTAGTGCTATCTAGTGGACAATTTGGAAGGAGAGGAATAGTCGCATATTCGATAACTCTTCCTCTCTATATTCGCGGCTTCTAGCCCGGGTTCAATGCAGGATTGTGGAATGGAGTTCCACTCACCCATTGGAGCAAGAAGTGAGGGATATGTTGCTACTGTGAGGAGTGAGCCCCTGTATTAGTCTTATTGCTTCTCTTGTTGCTTTTCACTATCTTGCTAGCTTCATTTAGTTTACATCTTAGTAAACTGTTGTATTGCTCTCTCATTTATACGATATCTGCTACTTATAAAAATAAAAAACCTCCCCTGGCCAAGTAACTTCTCACAAGGTTCTGACAGAATATAGTCGACTTCTGAAATGGGCTGCCAACTGCAATTGTTATTGTCTCGGGCATTTCTTTTTATTCTTTGATAAAGTAACGAGAATATATTGTATCAATAAAATTACCGGGCAGAAAAAAAATTATCAATAACATATGAAAAATATAAAGTAGGTAAGAGAATTCCCTATACATAGTCTCCTCTATACAGCACTTTTAGCAAGATAAATCGCTACATAATCTCCCTCCCTTTGGTCACAAGAAAGAAAATTGACCAACTCCAATATCACAGCATATTGAACAACTAATTCTTGTGTCGGGTTTGGGCAAATCTGAAGACTTTATTACATTTTATATAACAAACACAAAGTGAAGAAACTTTCCATTTTTCTTTCTCAGAAATAGTGAACAGATTTTGAAGTGAACAAGCTAGCCTTTGTTTTGCCCATGCTCACTTAAATCAACTGAAATTCCGAACACAATAAAAAGTGACCCATGTAACTCAGTGAGTCAGTGGAAGTAATCAAGGACATGAATAATAGGAACTATCTTTAAAGAAGTTAACCAAAGCAGCTCCAGTCAATTTTCCCACGCTATTTGATACCAAAGTTCTAAAAGGTGAATTGAAAATCAAAATCTTCATAGGATCTGCTGCGAATACAAGGTGTTTTCCATTAATAAAAAGAGACAGGGTTTTGGCACATGAACTTCCAAGCTTGGCAGACTGTAAAACCATAAAAAACAAAAAAAGGATCCAACCAAGTGTATTTCGTCATTGGGTGATTTGTCTTGGAAGCATTAGTTAATGAGTTCTTTCTGTTTGGTTTGGAGATAATGAGTTTTTTTGTCTCGCAATTTTATGAGGGAAAAAAATAATGCTCTAATCCCAACTCAGTATGACTTTTTCTTTTCCTTTTTGTGTTAGTGGGGCTTACAAAAATTGTCTGAAGAAATTCTAATAGATATAAGTAAACATGAAGTAGAGCATAAAGTTACAATGATAACAAATTGTGAGAGAACATTTTATCAGAATAAAACATAATAATATAATGAATCTTCAGGGAACTGATCATCGTATCCTAAATGCTTCAAAAAAATTTAAGCCAAAATCATAAAGAAATCACTTTTTCCCCTAAAACCAACATAGAGATGCTATTACTGACCTCAGGAAAGGTAAATTGAACCTGTGTCGATGGAGGAACTGACAGATGTTGAGTCTGAAGATGCTCAACTAAGCAAATGTTTCCCTCAAGTTCAGTTGTCACTTGGATACTCAGAGAACACTCAGCAACCCACGCACTTTTATTTTCCAACTCAGTAGTAGTGTGCAGATATACCCTCTTGTAATCGTCAAAGAATGACGAAACCAAGTGAGGATCCGTTATTTTCACAGGCTGCATCGATGGAACTATACATCAACATATGAAATTCTAGTTTTTATATATCTCAAAAAATAAGTTCACCTATCAGGAAAGTAGTGGAATTGGAAGTATCATTTGTTAGTTGGTGAGGAGAATTCATAAAACAAAGGTGAGAAAATAAAATACTATCAATTCATGGAAGTAACCTGAGGAAAAAGAATATCTACGAACTTCCATTAAGCATATAAATCAATCAAATGTACCAACAAGTAATTTATGTTGTCTAGTTATTCATAAGATTTTAGATCCAAGAAATAAAGCTCAATCTAAACTTAGATTGATGTTCTACAGTTGTTTATCCCAAAGTCCAAATAGATCAGTTCGTTCCCTTGTCAAGAAAAGGTTGACCTGGATTGATAAACTTGTCTAGGGGAAATGGAGCTTCCGGTTGATATCAACCAAAAACACAAAAATAATCACATCTGGAAGGGAATCATAGGAATTAGGAAGTCGAACTTACCCCCGTAACAGAAATTGATACCTCATCCCAGATGCCGGTGTTCCTATCCCTGTAATGTTATAAACATCAAATACTTTGAACAATGAAAACATGCTTTCAGTTGATATATAGACAAATCATGCAAGTCAAAGTAGCCGCATAAACAAATGGAACTGAGAAAAAATGGAGATTAGCGCACCTTGAAAGGTAAAGAATCAAAAGATGAAATATGTACAGATTATCTTGCCACGGTACTTTTAAGACAGTTTGTAGTTCTTCACCAAAATCTAATCTACCTCAAATAGATACTCCCCATATTTGATACAAAAAATCTAATCTACCCTCGTTATATATATAACACATTTGTACATAGGCATATACATACATCATATATATATATATATATATAATATATAAGTTACAAAAGAAACAAGAAAAAAAGTTCGTAGTGCATTTTCTCGCAAATGACATTTTACCATCATATTGTTATCCAAATAATCACATCCAATAAGGTGCATGAGCCATAATTGACTTCAACCAGTGAAGTGCTAAAAAAACACTAAAATCACTAGTTCGGCCTACAACCAACATGGTATGAAAAGGAGCATGAGGTAAACTTGAAATCAAGTTTTAGTTGGCTATGGATAAATCATTCAAGACCAAGAGTTCAATATGAACTTGATCTACCCTTCCCAAACAGAATGAGAGAAGTGAGTTCTTTAACACTTGGCGGTAATCATAGTGCCTGTGTTTGGATAAGCACGAGGCAGAGCAATCATGCAACAGGAATCTTTGTTTTTTAGGTAGCGGAGAAACTAGTGAGAGGCAACAGATTGGAAGGTCAGTAGGCAAAGTGTGACTTGACTGATTTTAAGTATTGAAGGACCAAGAGGACCTAAGGTTGAGAAGTGCAATGTGCACCAAATAAATCAACAACATGGCATTTGCAAGGTCACAACTCACAAGGTCCAAGAACAAGAATAGGAAATATACTTGATTAGGATTGTGCTTGAGATACGAGGATCTCATAGTCAAGCTAGGTGTTAGTGATTTGGAAATAAAAATCGCCCAAACCGATACGAAACGGGCGATACGTATAGGTTTTGGTAACCCCTGTACAATATTTATATTGATATCGTCCAAAACCGATACGTATAGGTTTCTGGATGACAGCACTAAAGCTGAAGGCATCTTCAACATATAGGAAGTATCGGCTTGTGAACCAAAGCTGAAGCGAGCATCAAGAGGAAGACATTTACATGCAGGCCACCGAGCAATTTCTAGGTCTGTCAAAGTTACTGATTGGTTTTACACATGCATAACTGTCTAGGCTTCATATTGTCCCCATGTAACCAATTAAGCACGTAGGGACTGCCTACCGGAACACATCACTCATGCATATTCTCTGGAGATTGTTTACTATGCCTATGAGTCTCAATTTGTGGTGCAGAATCCCTTAGTCTTTTGGAAAGAAACTGACACATGCATGCATGTTTTACGCATTTATGTACAAAAAAAAGAACAAATCAGCGCATCTTAGTAGTGATACATCCGTATCCCCATGTAACCAATTAGGCACATAGGGACTGCCAGCCAGAACACGTCACGAATGCATATTCTCTGGCGATTCCTTAGTATGCCTATGGGTCTCAATTTGTGAGGAGGAATACCCTAGTCTTTTGGAAAGAAACTGACACATCAACGCATTACGAAATAGAACAATGCGGTGCATATTAGTAGTGATACATCAATCATCGGAAGAACTAATACAAGCTCTTGATATGGAAACCCACCAATTTTGACATTTAAAAAGCTATAATAAGTATTGCCTCGCTATTTTTTTTTAAGCACCCATTAAAATTGTGTTTATAGAACAGAAGATTAGGGAGGAGAATTCCCAATATAAAGAAGGTTATCATATGTAGTTTTATTTTTTTTTGGAAAAATGTGCTCCTATTTGCATCTATAAACATGTGAGTATAAAAAAACCCCTCTGACTAATGCTTTTATCTGATAAAAACTATTATGAAATCTCCATGGATCATTTTCTTTCCCCTTCACCCTAACGAATCACAGATTCACAACAATCGAATCACCTTCCATCTTAAGGGCCCTCAGATATTCAGTTTGAAGACTTTAAGGCCTTTGATTTCCTCTTCACTTGAATCGGCAATGGCAATCTAGTCCCCCCCGGTAATATGCCCTACAAAAAACCCAGCCCATACACTTGCCTATGCCTCGAGGGACACACTGCACCCAGTTAAAGGTATCATCATGTTTCCCAGAAACAGAGCGATCAATCACCTTCGAGCCAAGAACACTTCAAACACCTTCTCCAGTCATTTCTAAACATGCCCAACACCAGCTGGTCCAGATAACCATCAAGATTATGCTTTAGCCGACTCATTTATGGTTCCCTCCAAAAGAAGTGGCAGGTCTATTTAATGCTCCACTAAAAATATATCTCCCAATTGCTTAGAAGAGCCGCCATCCTAACATCACAAATTCCTTTCTAACAACCACCAAATCCACCCTAAGACCCCATAGCAAGTTGCAAAAGCATCACTGTCAAGCTATAATTCTTTTCAATATTTTCTTGTATAGTGCGCTTTCCAACACTCCAATAAAAAGAAAATGGGAGGATACTCCAAAGACTATTCCATAGGGCCAAAAGGCCCACCAGACCAACAAAAGTATCCACCCTATTCATTCAAAATACTCAACCGATATTGAAAGACTTTAGGAAAAATACCAACCTCTAGTCCACCTTGAAGTAATTGAACTTCAAAAACATCAACATCTGTTAGAGATAGCGATTTGTATTGATGAAATGATTCCATTTAAGATATTATCTAATGCCACCATCCATGCATAATCTTCCATTGTAAGAGGAACCCTCCTCCCCCCCCCCCCAAAAAAACCAAACACACACACACACTTTTTATTGGGGATTGCTCCTCTGAGAAATTATCATCACTGCCTTGTCCCAAATACTCGGGGTCAACACAAATCTTGTTCCTCACTTTTGTATGATTAAAGGCCATAACATCAGCCAATCGTGAATTATCAAATATTCCATCACTATCTCCATCGATGTCATTCTTGACCTTCCCCTCTTCCTTTTAGAGACTTCAACTTGCACCAATTACCATCTTAGTTGACTCTCCCTTATTTTATCACATACTAGAGTCACTCTTATATTCTCTCAAATGCACCAATTTATGATCTTATCTTTCTCTGACTTTCCACTCATTCATCTCTGCATCCTCATTTCGGCTACACTAATCTTATAAATATGTTGCTCCTTGTTAGCCCAACATTTTGTTGCATAAAGCTTATCTGGTCTTATCGTTGTCTTACAAATTTCCCTTTTAGTTAGATCGGAACAATAGTCACATAGCACTCCAAAAGCACATCTCCAATTTAGCCACTCAACTCTAATTTTAGAGGCAGCATCCTCCTCAATCTATTCAACATTATGACTAATTGAGCCGATACTGGGGTATATCTTGGTCATCAATTATAACTAACGCCTCTGCCCTATTCATGCTCTTACTAAAGTTGCATCACGTATATCATGTCTAGACCCAACTTATTTTAAAACACTTAAGTTCCATGGAATCCTTCAACAATTCTAGTTTTAAATTAACACCCGATACTGGGGTATCTCTTGGTCATCAATTATAACTAACGCCTCTGCCCTATTCATGTTCTTACTAAAGTTGCATCACGTATATCATGTCTAGACCCAACTTATTTTAAAACACTTAAGTTCCATGGAATCCTTCAACAATTCTAGTTTTAAATTAACACCCGATACTGGGGTATCTCTTGGTCATCAATTATAACTAACGCCTCTGCCCTATTCAAGCTCTTACTAAAGTTGCATTACGTATATCATGTCTAGGCCCAACTTATTTTAAAACACTTAAGTTCCATGGAATCCTTCAACAATCCTAGTTTTAAATTAACACCCGCTTTAGTTTCATCAATTAAATCCACGTCGGCACGTCATCTGCAAATTACATAAACTAAAGGAACTCCTGTTGAATATGAGAGGTCAATTCAACCATATCCGTGTGCTGACCAGGACCACACCTCATGAAGCAGAGGTTCTGAGTTTCATTCCCTTCCCCTTGTTGGCCACCCTCAAGCACGTGCTCGGGGGATTCGTCGGGTGCTCTAAGAGGCCTGGACATCCTTGTTACCAAAAAAAAAAAAAATACGAACTCATAGGCCATAGCTAACCCTTGATGGAAGCTTATTGTCACAAGGAACTCAGTCATGCAGCTCTTTGCATTGCATTGCAATGCTAGTCCCAAGCCTGGATAAAGGAGGGTTGCGTCAGGTCAAATAACGGTGTAGAAAACTCCGCCAGATCTTATGAAATGAATCCCTTGAAAAATCAAAACAGATATTATAGAAAGGAAAAACCTGAAAACTCACCTTTAGTCCAATGCAATTGTCCTCCTCTGAGGAACAAATACCTCTTCAAGGTGATTAAGAAGATTGATGCATTTTTCACTTCTCTATCACTTAACTTCCTTCAAAACTTGATAAAACAGAACCCTTGAATAGGAACCATAGGCATCTTGAGTCATCTACAAATCAATCTAATTCCACTTTTAACAAGCAAAACTGGGCCATAATAAACCTTTGATGTAGCTGCCTCATTGTCCCTAACAACTCTGTTTTCTGTTGAGACAAGGTTGCTTAGCGAGGAACCATCAGAATATAACTCTTCTCCATAACCCAAACTCTTTTTCCAAGATCTGTTGGTAATTCCTTAAACATTCCATGTTGGTAACCACTATCAGAATCCATAATTCATTTCAAGGAATTGCAGCCCAAGTTAACATCTCAAGTTTGATACTGCTCAATATGCTCGTCTTCAAACTTTTTGTACCTTGGAAAAACTTCTACTTTTTTTGCCCTGAACACCCCGCCGAGAAAAACAAATGGAAACAACAAGAAAAAGATTATGAAAGTAAGCAAATGTGAGAATTTCCCATGGCATAGAATTAATGCACTTGAGGGACCATCAAATTTACAGATATCAGAACCTATAGATATTCCGTGCAGGGGCGGTGCCAGGAATTTTTCATTGGGGGGGGGCAAAATACATGTATAAAAAAAAATTTTGATTTGAGGGTATGAAATTTGGGCTGAGAAAAAAAAATTTATGTAGTTTTTTTATTTTGGAGATTTTTTTTTTCGTGGTTAAGATTCACCCACCTATCCTTGGTTTTAAAAAAAGAATCAAATTTCTTTTTGAACCCTAGTTTAAAATTAACTAAAACCTAAGGTTAAAATTATTTAAATATTTTTTTCTAAAAACCAAGGATAAGTAGGTGAACCCTGAGATTGGGTGAATTTTAACCATAGTTAAGGGGTGTCAATAGGGACATGTGGCAACCTCAAGGGCATAAGGGGACTCCATTGGGGGGCCCACTATATATATGACAAAAAAAATTGGGGGGGCCACTATATTGTATAGGACAAAAAAATTGGGGGGGCCAAGTATACTAAAATTATTATTTTTTAATTGAGGGGCCCACTATTCATACTAGTGCACTAAGGAATTACAAAAAATTTGGGGGGCCATGACCACCCCCCCGGCCCCCTGGCTCCGCCTCTGGTTGCGTGCATCAAAAGCAACACCATAAAACCGCATTGGGGTAGACCAATTAACATCAATCTGTACCTACGATGTCAAATCTAGGCTTTGTTGGCATTAATCCTTTGAGAATTATTTTGTTCCATGCTAGCTCTCTTGCACGTGGCACTCATATGGAAGGTAGAAGCCACTATCCAAAGATGAACAATTAAACCACCAGCCATCCAGCAAGAAACTAGCCTATGTTCACCTCTATGCTTAATGAGGATTTGTGAACATGCATCAACCATTTATCATCTTCAAGGATAGATTTAACATGACATACAAAATTCCCATCCCAAAAATCATGAAGTGGAGTTTACTTCTTTTTTCCCTTTTTGTTGGGTGGGAGGATGCTGGAGTCTGGAAAGACGCTTGCCAGACTCTAAATCAAAATGCTAAGTTAACACATTTCCATTGACTAACATATTTCCGAACCAGACACCTAATGACAAATAATAACAACAGCAGTGAGCAATGTAAACACATATACTGAGTGGACTGCGATAGTAATACTATGGATACCTTATTGGAGTCATCCAATCCCAACCCTCAACATATTGGGCAGCAACATCTTTTCCAATCTAAAATGAAAGTAAAATGATGTCAGGATGCAGACAAGTGATATGTGCAGATTATGAGAGTACAAATAATGACACAAACACATACAAGCACAACCGCATGCATACCCTGCAAAGGGTTATTTACAAATATAGGTTAGATGACTATAACACATATATTCAGAGAACATCTCTACATCCAAAAAACCCAGGTTCTATATGTTTTTAAATCTACTTAAGAAGGGTGGAATCCCAGTATAGCTATCCAAGTAAAAGGTTAGTTTACTTCAAGAAACTATTATATAGGCTCAAGTAATAACTTAATGTGTGAGTGCATACAGATACAACCATGAAACTGTACATGCTGAAAGTTATGAAGTCGGAACATGTCTCATATGTTACAAACCCACAATCACAGTGGCATACAGGGATATAGTGATACAACTTTGATATTGCATTTTCTGGACTTTACAAATACTATCACACACAATAAATAAACATCAACAGGTTCCAAAGGAGTATCATTAGGAAAATGAAGGGAGGCTGAAGGCGTATCATCGGGAAAATGAAGGGAGGTCAGGATAGAAAAGCCTGGGCTCAAGACTATTGTGCACTAGTATAGACCACTTGAGGGTCTTTAATTTTATGGCTGATGTTGTAGAGACCCAAATTTACATTTATGACATTATCGTAAATAATGAGGGTAAATATGTCAATTAAATGCTTTGATATACAGTATGTTTGATGTTAATTAATGTTTAGGAAATGCTTAAAAATAGTTTGAGTGACGAAACGAGGGAAAGATGCAAAAAATAAGAAAAAACAGGGGAGACCGTTCGAACAATCCCCAGACCGTTCAAATGGTGCCAGTAAAACATTAAAAGTGGGTTCCCGAATTCTCAACCATTCGAACGATGCCAATGAAAAATCATATAACAGAAGGCTAGTAGGTAAAACTGTTCGAACAAGACCTCAACCGTTCGAGCTGTGTTGCGCAGATATTTCGGGAAAAACCCTAAGTTACGGAATTTTTAGGGTTTTAAAACCCCTTGCCACTAATAAATAGGCCTTATTTCGAGGGTTTAGCCTTCTCTAATAGTTTTTAACCTAATTTGGCAAAGAAAGACAGAAAACCCTAGGTTTTCAAGAGAGATTGCTTGGAGAGAGAATAAGCTTGGAGTTCGCCCCAAAAGTCATCCTCAAGCGATTTGGATCGTCGGGAGATGATCCCAAAGGTCAATATACTGTCTAACCTAACTCTAGTATTCATCTTTAACTACAATTGAGTAAGGATTATTACGTGATTTGCATGATTATGGAGCATGAAATGGGGTATTATGGTGTGTTATTCGATGTTAAACCCTATTTATGTTTGAAATGGATGATGGAAAATTATGGTGGATGTGCTTTAATGAATTTTTATGGTTTATGAGTGAATGAGAATGAAGGATGGATTGTAATAATGCCAATGATGGATAGTTTATGAAAGAAAGGTGGATTGAATGGAATGAATGGTGATGGGATATGCTTATAAATCATGTTATGAAAATTGTGAAATTATGATAAAGTATTATTTATGATTGCTATGTTAAATAATGAATTATGTAACTCGTATGATGATTCAAAATCGGATGGGACAAAGCTTAGAGGAAGGTCTTTCAAACCGGGAATTCTCTAACCATCGTGGTTTGGACGTATTACAGAGTTTCCATGGTGAGAGATCGGAATCTAAGGGATGACTTAAATGAATATTAATCACGACACTCAAGCACATATTCACTTGCATGGTTAGCATAAAGTTCATGAGTAACACGAGTCTCACAAGTCACAAGAACATGAATTTATCATGAACATACCACTTATCTTGTGTTGTTGCGATATACCACTTATCATTCGTTGCCGAACATGACACTTATTACGAACTTACCACACTTATCATACATTGTCGAATATGGAACTCATCATAGATATACCACTTATCATGCGTTGTCGCAACATACCATTTATCATGCGTTGTCGAATATGGAACTCATCATGGATATACCACTTATCGTGCGTTGTCGCAACATACCACTTACCATGCGTTATCGAATATGGAACTTATCATGCGTTGTCGCACTATGCAATCCACCCGAAATGTGCATCTTATCATGCGTTGTTGGATATACCAGTTATCATGCATTTTCAGATACATCACTTATAATGAACATACATCTTATCATGAACATGTAGTTGTCATGCACTTGCCTCCCACAAGGGCAGAATTATCGTAGGGGGGGCACATTATAGGGGATAGGGGTTCGGGGGCATAGGGCCCGAAATTTTATTTTTTTTTAAGACTGAGTTTGTGGGTCATTTCGTCCATATATTTTGCACATATCCTACATGTATTATTTTCCTTGTTTATTAGAGCAATTGTCCCCTTGTCCTACGACTATGCCCTATTAAATAATTAAAAAACAGAGTATAAAAATATATTTTGATTTCCAAAGTTTCGAGGTCTCTTACTTAAATAATATAACATATTTTTTAAAGTTCAGGGAGAGTTTAATCGCGTCCACATGTCAACACGTGTCCCCATTAATCCCTATTAACTGTGGTTAAGATTCTTTAACCATTAGTGTTCAATAATCTAACCTTAATATTTTAAAAAAATATTAACCCTAAGAGTTAAAAAAATTTAACCAGCATTAAATATCTTTTTAATATTTTTTTCAAAAAACTAAGGTTAGATTATTGAACACTAAGAGTTAGAGAATCTTAACCACAGTTAATAGGGTTTAAAGGGGATATGTTTTGACTTGTGGGTGCGATTGAACTCTCCCTGCGTTCAATCGCGATTGGATGTGTTCAATTTCTGCCCCGTGATGCTATGTTATATATTTTTTTTTTAAAGTTTTTTTCCAAAGGTTTAGGGGGGGCACGTGACCCCCCAAGCCCCCCCTTGGCTCTGCCCCTAGCGTCCCACACGTTCAAGTCCAAGAGTGACACAAGTACACGAGTCAAGATGATGACATGATATGCTCACATGCTTTCCGCACTCTAATTATGTAAATATGCTACAAGTGATAATGACAATTATGTACATGAGATATTGTGTTGTTAGCTAGACTTTATAAATACTAAGCGCTTTCGTTGCTCAGGCGAATTGTTATTGTTGGCAGGTATAGAGCAGGAGCAAGTCACCGAACCGTGGATTGAGGAGAAGAGGAAAGTGACCTCCTAGAGGATGGAGTTCGAGATTTAGATCGTTTTCCTCATTACTAGACTGCTAAATACTTGCTTTAATCGAAAGGATGTAATAGATATTTCGATACAATGGATATGATGTTGCTTAGGTTATAAACTTGATGGTGGGTTCATTACAAATGATCGAATTGTGGGTTAAGTATAATTTGGTCATATTCATACTTGATAGTTATTTAGTTATCGAAATTTTATTGTGGTGAACTTGTGTAAACGTTCATCTATATTGCCTTGAATGCTAAGCAGGTACACGCAGTGTCACGGGCCCAAGGTCCCATTTCGACCAAGGTGGGATTTTGGGGCGCGACAGATGTACTGTTTATATCACTTGAGTAATTAATACCATTCATACATGCTCAGGGAGGTTTATCTTGGATAAAAACACACAGTCTGATTATATTGACACCCATTTGTCACTAAGAATATTTTTGTGTCAACGAAGCCTATGGTTAAATGTCCTGAAAGAGGTAATTGAAAATCATTAAGCCTCAACCACGGTCTTAAGTATTTCTTTCCATTCTTGGGATATTTGTTTTCCTAAAGCCATCATCCCAATAATTGTGTGAGAACTAGAGATATTACCATAGTTAGAAACTTGGTCAATAAGTTGTTAGGAAATAAAATTTAACCACTAGATGCTGGGAAATAGATGCGTACCTCGTGATCACCACCTTGGCCCCCCTCAGGAGGGATTGTCCCAGGATTGTCAGGAGGGTAAACAAGAACAGCTAGCAAGTTTTGACTATCAGGATGAAGAATGTCAGTAACATCAAGAGAATGTCTTCTAAACATCCCCTTAGGCAGGAGCTTTTTATGCCCATTCAAATAAACTTCTGCAGAGTAATTAATTGCACGGAAATTCAAGTCCACGTGCTGATTCCCTGACTACAAAAATTAAAGAAGCTAATTACAACCAAAACAATATCAGAACACTAATTTACAAATATAAGAGCTCAAAACTTGGAACCACAAAGGAATTACAGAAAATCATCAGTACTTATACATATATCAGAAAGTTCCTTAATGATGGATTTGGACAAAAAAAGATATGAGGAAAATAATGCATATCTTAAGATGAATGGAGATGATAACAATGAAATCTTCCCGTGGCACCGAAAAGCAGTTAATCACTTTCCTGTGAATCTGGCATTTCTGATCTGAAACTTGACTATTCCCCTCTTGTTTTGAACTCTACAATATTATTCTTCCTAGATAAAGACACTATCCTACTGTGAGGAAACTAGATATAACCACAAATAGATGGGTCCACCAAACCCCCTGCCCTCTCCAGGTTGCATTAAAAAAAGACATATAAGCAAGCATTTGAAGTTATCTTGAGCACTCTCTACTATAGCAGAACAGGAGCAAAATAATTTTGTGGTTATCAATGTCACTTTGGACACGTATATATGTTGATGTAATACCCATACACAATGGCCTTGTTTGGATCGGATTATTTATCAAGAGTCAAATGTGATGAAAACAGATTGTGCATAAATCAATTGTCAAATAAGCAGTGTTGCAAATAATATTGATTAATTCACAACCAGTACAGAATCGATTTATGCAGAAAAGTGATTCTGTGTAAATAATCCTATTTGGTTCAGACATAAGCAAAAAACTGATTTTTTCATACTTGACAAGTTTCGCATTTTGCATCTACCCACAAGAGACGACAATACAGTTTTTAAGGTGTATAACAGTACACACAATATATCTGCCCAGTGTGTCAATTTGGACTTTTACTCACCATGAACTTGGGCATTTCCCATCCATGTAAATCAAAGATAAAAAGAACAGCAATAACTTAATGGTTTTTATTGATAATTATGCACCCAAAACCTACTTGAAAAAGAGACAGAAGACATACATTTGATACCACATAACATAGCCATATTCGCTAATATAAAGTTTGGGGGGTCTGCTTGGGGCATGTAGAATTTATGGAAATATAGAGTTGGGAGATGGGCAGCCAAATATCTGTTTGAGCTGAAACCAAACCATTGTGACTTAATACATATTTTTTTCGAATATGTATGCTGTAAAAGGGAAATGGGATGGACCAATACAGTCAGAGAAGTGAAGAAGAATCCTGGGTGCAATTGGGTACAGATTTGAGACCGGATGCATGCATTCATCATTGGGGAGAATAAAGGAACCAGATTCGGGGTTGCGGTCTTGTGGTTTGCAGAATTTGGTTAAAATATGCTAAATCGATGGAAGGGTCCAATTGAGAAAATATGCGACGGACTAACTCACTAAACCTGACCATTCCGATGATAGGTGTAGAAAATGTCCTAGAAAATGAGAATGGCCTTCCAAGAGTGTCCTTACTGCAGGCATTAAATTCTAGTAGCTATCCTATTTTTCCCCCGCAGGTTGTGTGGCATTCTGGAGTGCCTTCAAAGGTATCCTTTTTTCTATGTACAACATTTTAGACAAGTTCCCGACTCTGGATCATCTCCAAAATAAAGGCTGGAGTCTATAGAATCATTGTTATTTGTACCTGATAAAGGAGGAATCTATTAATCATATGCTCTTGTACAGCTTCTTTGCAAGGAGCATCTGGTATTATTCTCTTTTCTAAATTGGCATCGCCTGGATCTTTCATTGTTCCTTCCGGGGCTTCTTATGTAACGACCCAGAATTTTAATAGATAAAATTATGTGTTTATGGGTCCTTAACTGGGGTTGATTAGTTAAGTGTTTGATAAATTTGTGAAAAATCAGGTTTGAAGGCGAGGAGCTTCACCTTGGGCGTTGATCTTTTTCCCGAATGCGTTGGCAGTGTCCGTTTTGCCCTTAGACTTCTCGAAAAGCGCAAAAGAAGTAAAATCCTTCTCCATCTCTTCTCTTTTCCCTTATTTAAGCTACTTTATTTATGTGGAATGGTTTGTGATATTATATGTGGATGGAAAAAGGTTGGAGACCTTATGAATGATGTATGGATGGGATGGATGAGAGTGAAAATGGAGCAGAGGGATGGAACCCTCGGTTTCGGGCTGTGCCTAGCTCGGAATTTAGGCTCAGTGTGATTTGTGATAGATCGCAGGGGAAGTGTGATCGACTGCAGGAAGTTATGAGAGCCCGACTGGGCTTCTATATGTGTGATATGATGTGATTTTGACATTGTAAGGCAATGGTAGGGTCCATTGGCCTGCTTAAGTTCCTTATCGGAACTACTCTTGTATGATGTGATGTTTGTTTTAAGGCAATGGTAGGTCCATTGGCCTGGTTAAGTTCCCTATCGGAACGAATCTGATATGATGTGATGTTTTAAAGGCAATGGTAGGTCCATTGGCCTGGTTAAGTTCCCTATCGAAACGAATCTGATATGATGTGATGTTTTAAAGGCATTGGTAGGGTCCATTGGCCTGGTAAAAGTCCCACCTCGGGACAACCTTTGTGAATGATGTGCTGTTGTTGGGACATGGTAAGGTGATGGAATGGTCCATCGGCCGGGTAATGTTCCACACCGGAAAGGTATACCATCGGACTTGGTCTACGGGCGTGAGGCCCAACTGGTTCAATTATTCAAGCAAGGCTTGAATAATTGGGGATTTCCTATGGTTAGAGAACCTAATCTACGTGAACTGCTATCTGTGGTCCCTCTTTGGCTAGGTTCGGAGAGGCGGTATCTATTATGAGCCCGGGTTCCTCCGTGACTGATAGTCGGGAGAGTTAGGACGGCATTGGGCCATGGGCTCAAGGTTGGATTGGGGTCTATGGACCCAGGGATGTATTGAGTTTATAAACTCAATGATGTTACCTTGAGGGGGCATTGACCTGTGTCGGCAGGTATGCACCCAACAGAGGCTGTGATGATATATGATGGTAGCTGTCAGAGGTGTTGTGCCTGACAGAGGTTAATGTCAGATGTGTTTTGCCTGATAGGATTTGATGTCAGATGTGTTTTGTCTGACAGGATTTGATGTCAGAGGTGTTGTGCCTGACAGGATTTGAGGTCAGATGTGTTTTGCCTGACAGGATTTGAGGTCAGATGTGTTTTGTCTGACAGGATTTGATGTCAGATGTGTTTTGTCTGACAGGATTTGATGTCAGAGGTGTTGTGCCTGACAGGATTTGATGTCAGATGTGTTTCCTGGTTATTAGATGGGTGTTCCTGGCATGTCAGATGTGTTATTCCTGGCAGGTCAGATGTGTTCCTGATAATCAGATGTGTTTCCTGACAAGGGTATCATGTCAGAGGTATTATGCCTGACAGAGTGATATGTCAGATGTGTACCTGATAGACAGGTGTTTCCTGATGGTCAGGTGTTTCTTGGTGGTCAGGTGTTTCCTGTTAGTCAGAGGTGCGTCCCTGGCTTGTCAGATGAGTTTCATTTTCCTGACAAGTTGGATGGGTTTCCTGGCTATCAGATGTGTATCCTGGCTGATCAGATGTGTATCCTGGCGATCAGATGTGTTTCCTGACAAATGTGGTTGTGTGTGTGTCGGTGTTCCCATAGAGGGAAAATATAAAGTAAGTGTCAGAGGTGTGGTTCCTGACAGAGTGTGATATGTCAGAGGTGTTGTTCCTGGCAGAGTGTGATGTGTCAGAATTATTGTTCCTGGCAGTTATCGGGTGAAGACCCGGGTTATGTGTAGAATATGATGATTTAAGGATTAATTGGGTTGACATACCCAATGATTGGTTATAATCGGGAGAAGTCCCGATTGGTTGATAATTGAGTCTCTGGACTCATGGATAGAGGTTGTACACTGGCGAAGGCCCAGTCGATCGAGTCTGTGGACTCAAGGATAAAGCGTGAGCGGTTATCTGAAACGATAACCTGGTGTCGTGGACAATGACTTGATGAATTTGACAACTTGGAGGTTGGGAACCTCAAATAGGGTGAGATAGCTCTGAGTGACCTCTGGTCACGAATTACGATATTATTATAAATATGAGAATTGTACTGTACTAATATATCATTATTGATGAATGTTAATATGTCGAAAATAGTTTAGATGAGCTGTGGATTTTGCTGGGCTTTATAGCTCACTCCTTCATCTTATGTCTTCCGATTCTGGAGCGATTGTAGATTGGCAAGAAGCTACGCTTGATAGAGTCTGGAGAGTTTTCCGGCGCAGTTGCGGCGCCAAAGTAAGGACTACTATAGCCAGTGAGGAACGCATTTGCTTATGATGGGTTATTGTAATGACCAGTTGTTATTGCTTATGTAAGCTCATAAGAAAAGTTCAAAATTCCCGCATTTTCGCGGGTAAAGTCTTCCGCATGCGTGGTTATGACGAACGGGCACGCGTCTCAGAACTTGATTCCTTAGGCGCGGGGTTTGGGACGTCACATCTTATCTCATTGGCATTCAATCTTGCTAGATAGTCCTCTTGGGCGCTCTGACATGAGAGGAACATGCATTTTTTTAGGATTCTTCTCTGCCATTAAATAAAGTTTATGCCCTTACGCACTCTATGTTGCTAGAATGGGTCTACATCAGAAATGATGTCGGGGAGCTCGGGATTGATGAGCTCATTTCATAGCTTGGGTGGTGTTGTGATTATTTGTTTTCCCCTTTATGGTTTTTTGCTTTAGTCTTCCTTTGGCTATGGTTCACTTTTTTGTGAATTTATTTGTTATTTAGTGCTTCGATTAATGATATTGCATTTACCAACCAAAATAATAATAATCATGCTCCCTAAGGAAATGGCCATGTTTAGCCTATTTGTTGAGAATTTGGAAGCGAAAACTGAATTGAAAGAAGATTACTTCAAGCAAACAAAAGCTACAAAAATTCAATTCGCGTTACTCTAGTTCCCTCCGTCCTTGAAGAACGTATTGGTGATCTTTGGCCGGCAACCTCTTACCGTCTGATGGAGAACAATAGTCGTGATTTGTGAAGAGGTTTTAAGTGCGATGGAGAACTTCTCTGAAGAGGGTTTTAAGAAGACCTCTCTTTTATCGTAAAGATGGGTTCTTCCATCGAACGTCAAATCCCATTAATAAAATCAATTTCCAGGCGCCAGAATCACTCCCCTTCACGATTCGGATAGTACCGGCTCACTTTTTTAAATGGATTTTTTGAAAATCGACTTTTTTTGTGAACCAAACGGGATTCTCGGGTCTAAAATCACTAAGAAAAGATTTTAAGTTATTAAAATCGGGGAGAAAATCCAATCTGAACACCCCATTAATACATCAAACATGGTAACCAAAAGCCAAGACTTGTGTGATGTGTCAGCTATACAAATATAAATAGTTGTTAAATCCAAATCAAATTCGAAAATCGTAAGATGGTAGATTTGATTTAAATCGGGTTTCAAATGCTAAATCCTAAAATTTCTTTTAATTTTCGAAAAGATCTTTAGAATATACAAAAATATATGTATTAAAAAATAAGAAATAACAAAATTATCAATTATAATGTTATGTGTGTGTGTATATATAAATTAAATTGAAGTCAAATAATGAGCATTATATTCCATAAATTCTTTACATACAACTAAATGAAAGTGTCTTCATAAATCACCGGCAATGTTGCTAAAGTTGAATCAGTTCATAAAACGTGAGGGGGGCAGATTTCGATTGTAACTTTTATCGCAACTCACAAGATTTGAATAGATTTCTTCCAAATTGAGAGAAAAATGTGAAATATCATCCATGTCATTAGACTATATTTTGTCCATTTCACGAGTAGCTAACAATATATTATTGCCGAAAATTGGGTTTGAGTACAAATCTAGCCCTAGATGAAGCAAAATGGAAGAAAGAAGAATAGGAAAAGAGAACGATTCTCTTGGGCTAGAATAGTGTGTACATTTACTACTGTACACTCAGTTTATTATAAAAGATAAATAAAGGACGTCCGCATGCCTACAGCGGACATTAGAAGACATACAGTCCTCCAGTGTCAAAAAAAGGTTGTTTTTAGAGACCAATATTTTGGGGAATTGTATGTTTTCACAGCATTTTTTGAGAAGTTTTTTGTGTTGATATACTCATTTGTTAGATTCCACAAAAAAAAATCAAATTACAATCAATCACTTGGGTGGAGCTCTGAGGGCCTTTTTGATGCGATAAGTTGATTAAAGTATGATGTGTTGTATTGTTCTAGAATTATTGAACAAATTTCATGAAGCTTGGATGAGTTTTGAAGATTTTACAAGATTTTTCTAAGGCATATATGTTGTCCTCTTTTGTTTTTGGTATGCTTGGGCTGTGCCATTTGATTGTATGAAGATTAACTGATCTGTGGAGATTAGTAGTGATGAGTGGTAAGCTAATTTGAGTTGATTTGTGTGATTAGGAGGCTTCGGATCTGTTCTTATCATAAAATATAGTCCTGAAATTCAAAGTATACCAGGATTGGGTGCTATGGAGGGTAGTTCATCAATCATGAGTAACCCATGGTTTCCATCTTATGTGGCTTCTCCATCAGAAAACCCTAGTTTGCAAATTACAACGATAAAGTTGGATGGCCATAATTATTTAGAATGGTCACAGTCTGCGAAGGTGTTTATCAGCAGTCGAGGAAAGGGTGGATATATTAATTAGGGGTGGTATGGGCTTGAATTATAGAGATTTTTGAATAAGCCGGCCCAAAGCCCGACACATTTACATAGGCTTTGAAGCCCGAACTCGGCCCAGTTGCCACCCCTAATATTAATGGGAGAATAGTGGAACCCAGTTCTTTAGATGCTTTGTTTGATAAACCAGAGTGAAAATCTCATAGTAATGTCTTCGATATTGCATGCAGCCCCAATTTCCTGAGGATTTCTTTTCCAAGGACAGATAAGAAGATTTAGGACTCAGCAACTCAGATTTATTTTCAGGCTGATAACATTGCTCGTGTTTATCAATTACGCTAGGAGATAGCTCATCTTAGACAGAATGACAAACCCTTGACTGATTACTTTGTTTGTCTTCGTGCTATGTGGGAATAGTTAGATCACTATTAGATATTTTAGCTAGTGTGTGTCAATTGTCATTGATGGTGAATAGAATCAAAGACTTGTAGAGCTGAACAAAATATTTGAGTTCTTGGCTAGGTTAAACTCATATTTTAAACTGATCATGATTCAAATTCTGAGTAAGAATGAGTTGTCATCCTCGAGTCGGGTTTATGCTCTTATTCAAGTTAGGAGAGTAGGCAAGTTGTTATGCATACTGCTAACTGTTCCAAATGGCCAGCTATTGCACATAATGCTTCATCTACGAGTACCACATCTTCTGGGCCACTCCTCTTGCTCAGCCTTCTTCAAGGGAGATGTTAACAGTTACTCGGGAGGAGCTTAAGAACCTCATATGTCTCTTTGCTCAGTTAGATCATCATTCACATCTCTAGCCCAGTCAATTATTAGTGCTTCTGCCTCTGCTCATCATGATTTCTCTTTACCTTCATTTGCCTACTCCTAGATTATTGATTCAGGAGCTTTCGACCATATGTTTGGTATGTCTTATGTTTTTTCTTCATATAACTCATGTTTCAATAACATTCAAGTCAAGGTTACTAATGGATACCTATCCTCGGTTTCAGAGAAATGAACCATTCGTATTTCTCTTAGTTTATCATCTACTTTGCTTGTACCTTGTTTACCTTCTAATCTTCAGTCTGTTAGTAGTTTGACTAAGACCTTAAATTTCAGTGTAACATTTTTTCCTTCATATTGTAGGTATCCTACTCTCTCCTAGCGCACTCCAGTCTATTAGTAGTGTCAATAAAGACCGAATTTTACTTTGGCATAACCGACTTGATCATTTTTCTATTCAGTCATTGAAACTTATGTTTCCTAGCAAGATTTTAAAAAAGGGTTTCGGACACTGTAACGGATACGGCCGAAATCTTTACGTAACGTCGTTACATAACGGTTTTAGCCTTTACTTATTTTTTTTTTCTTTTTTGCTTTAAAAAATCACAAAAATTCCAATAAATAGATATTTTTTTTTAAATGAGTAACAAGATACTTTTAAAGTCAATATGAAGCTTAAAATTTAGAAATAAGGAAATTAGATGGGTCGAGGGTTGAAACATATCCGAAATAAAGAACCTGCCTTGGATTTTTTCAAATCTATGAATTAAACCCCAAATCAAGTTATTAATCAACAAAAAACAAAAGGATTTTAAGAAAAAAAAAAAGATACTAAGAATAGGTAGAGAAGAAGAGAGGAAGCAAAGATGAGGTTTTAGAATGAGTTTAGGGATTTTCGGAACCCAGTCCAACGACCGAAACCGTTACGTATCGAGCGTAACGCCCGTTACGTAACGGATTCGGGCATTACGGTTTTGTTTTGAGATAAACGGGTAAAGATACGGTATCGGGTATCGGAGGCCACCGAAACCTTTACGTAACGGGTGTTACGTAACAGTTTCGGTGATTTTTTAAACCATGTTTCCTAGTACCAATCATGGTTTAAAATATCGATACGTATCGACCGATACGGGCCGATACGTATCCTATTTGGAGCTATCCGATACACTAGTACGCTGGAAAAAAAAAAAACTTCACTGTATCAGGCCGATACACTCGATACGGGGATTTTTCAGTTAATTTTTTTTCTCCTTCTATTTACATTAGGATCCACAATACAAACCCAATACACACAACTTACTTTCATAATATATTATTTAAGTAAATAATTTTAACTTGAATTTACTTTCATTTACTTTAGATATTAACCGATCAAAAAAAGATATTAATATATAAATAAGGTTATCCCTTGGTTATGATGCCCCAACCTAACCCTACTTATCAGGAGCCATTGGTTATGATGCCCCAGCCCAACCCTAATAATTAGGAGCCACAGGTTATGATGCTCAGTCCCAGTCTTCGATTGACAGTTATGGACAGATCACGACTTAGCAGCAGACATATGTACAAATAATCAAATATACCTGGGCATATACCGCACGACGATGACATGGACACAGTGGTGCCGTCATGTCTGAAACACTTATAATGTATCACTCTACTCAATTCCTAATCCTACAATGATAGAGTATGAGCCGGCACAAAGCTCAATGTGGTATTGACTTCTATCATGTGTGTAACTTGATTTGTGAATACAAGGGTCTATGTATTTTCATATTTTTGATTTATGAATGCAAGTGAGATTCTATCACTTGGTTAAGTAACTATGCTTTGTATTTTCATACATATTTATCAGCGCGCACGCCTTTTTTAACTTATAAGTTTGTTAACTCTCATATGTATGATTATAAATGTAGTTGGAGGTTTTCATTTAGTTTGTTTTTAGCTTATATTTGCATTAAAAGAGGTTTTATGCAAGGTATCTAAGTTTTTCCTTGCGTATCCAAGCTTTTTTTAGCGTATCCTGAATTTTTCCGCCATATCCAACCGATACGGTACCGATATGCCGATACGTATCCTCTTTTGGACTTACCGATACGGCGACCGATACCGATATTTTGAACTATGGTACCAATAAAAAAAACTTGTGTTTCCTAGTATATTTAGTTTTGTTAGTCCACTAAGTTTACAGCATGAAATGTGTTAACTAGCAAAATATTGACAATTGTCTTTTCCTCCTAGTAATAATAAAAGTATGTTCTCTTCGATATTGTGCATTCTGATGTGTGAGGACCATCTCCTTTAATTTTCGTTATTTTATTTCGTTTGTGGATGATTGCACTCGGTATATGTGGATTCAATCTTATGAAGACTAGATATAAAGTACCTAATTTTATTTGCGTTTTTCATAAGATGGTGAGGACACGATTTAAAAAGAATATCAAAGTGCTCAGTGTGAGCATGGAATTGTACATCAAAACAACTGTCTATACTGAGTAAAACAAATTGGCTTAACAAAAGAATAGGCATATTCTAGAGGTTGTTAGAAGCCTTTTTCTGGCTCCAAGAGAATAGGAATAATTTTGTATTCTCAATAGCTATGTCGGCAAGAATCAGATAACTGCATCCCAAACATCAATTTAACTTTTTTTGGAACCTATTGTCCTAGTTACATATCTTGGGATTATCTAATCACTCTATTTTTAATTGCACTCTATTTTTAATTGAGTATCAGTGTACCACTAATAAAGCGGAAAAAAACTCTAACTCTAGCATATAAACATGTAGATAAAAAATATCTGCAAAACTTAATAATTTAATCCATTCCAAACTCTTACTTGCATTTTAAATAGATAATACTGTGAATACGAACTACAAATAACATCTCCACTATTAAAAGAAAATACAAAATAATTCGATCTGAAAAGCAAAACTGAATTTCAAAGAGTATAGTTCATGTTAAAATACATACCAGTTTACAGGGGAAAGTTGTGAAAAACCAGAACGTGTAATACTCCCTCCCAGAATCAGCAATATCTATGATTGCCTCATTCTCCAATCCGTAGAAAGGATCTGGCACGTGGTTGTTTTTTAACAGGGTTCCTAAAACACTGTACACCAAATCATCATTAGCCTGGATAAATTAAGAGTGAAAAAACCATGGCAGAAGACTATCACCAGCTATTATTTTTGTATTTCTAGTTACCACAGCATCTTAAGAGTTTATTACATAATTAATTTATATAAAATCTCCTGTGAATAAGTATGATCTTTTTTTTTTCTTGGTTCGATAAAGATGATCGTTGAAAGCATAAATCAGGTGAGGGAGTTTTTAGTTAGGAATGGAGGAGTTGAAAGTAATCTCACTTGCAGTTTGGCGATGAAATCTTGGTTTTATGTGATGCCTCCCATCAGCGAGTCATACGGGGCAAGGGAAGTTGTTAATCTGAAGGAGGGTAGTTGGGAATGTAAGATTGTGTAGACACTCAACTTATTTGAGCATGCCCTCGGGGCTGGTTTCAAAGCTAAAATAGTTTCAAGTCCGGTGATGGGGATAGTCAATATAAGGCTTGCCGAGTAATATTATGTCCTTGTGAACTGTTCCTATCTCTATCGCAAGCATATTAGAGAAAGTTCAAAGGATTTATTGTGGAACAATAGAGTGGAGTGTAAACAATAGAGTGGAGTGCAGGTAAAATCATTTGGTGGAATGGAAGGAGGTTTGTCGGCCCTTGAAGGAGGGACAATTAGGGTTCATGCTGCTAAAGGATACAAAAGTTTTGGGTAAATGGTGGTGGAGATTCGACGAAGAGATACAGTTTATGAAGGAAGGTCATAGCTGTCAAAAAATAGGAAAAATTGGAGTGGGAGTCGGAAGAATTTAGAGGACCTCATGGTGTCGGGATGTGAAAATAATTTCAATTGTTAAAGAAGATTTCAATAAATTCATCAACTTCAAGTTAAGTAGGGGTGATGAATGATGATATGGAGTTTTAGGATGGCATTGGTATGGGACAACCCCTCTTAGAAACAATTTTAGTAATTTATATACAAACATACTGGATAAAGATTGTCGAGTTGCATCTTACTTTGAAATCGTGTCAAATAATATGGTTTGGACCACATGGTTGAGGAACCTTAACGATTGGAAATTCGATTAGGCATTTATGCCAAATCCCCTCATAAGAGATGGGAGAAAATGGAATTGGGTAACAAAGGCCAATTTAATGTGAGATATTATTTTCAGGTGGCAGTTCATGTCTTCCCTTTCCTCATCGTGGTTTATGGAATCCTGAAATTCCATCAAAGCTCATTCTTCTTGTGGACAATATTCTTGGACAAGATCCTCACCATTGAGCACTTGAAACGTACGGGGTGGATGATGGAAAATTGATGTCATATATGCATATCAGATGAGTAATCGGTTGACTATTTGGTAATTTATTGTCCTCATGCAAGAGGTGTGGGCCAATATTTTTACTTGGACAGTAACTTTCATAAAAATCATCTCTCATATGAACCTCTCATATGATTTATTTATATCTGTCGGTAAAATTAATTATTATTATATATATATAAGCAAGTTCACATAGGAATAAACACGTAAGTAGACTTACCGAGATTATAAAAATAGCATAAAAAATTACCCAACCTTAGAAAGGAGGGGACAACCAGATGTTCACAATCCTTCCTAATTAAGCACCTAACCTAATTAAACACCAGGAGAAGAGAAGCTAGGTCATAAGAAGTGATAATCTTTCTTTAGGCAGAGATTAATTATCAAACACCCTTCTCCCCTCTTCCGAAATACTCAAACAAATCGCCTCGACAATATCTTCCAAATCACGCTCTTAGGGACATCCTAGTTGATAGAAGAAAAATACACTGCACCCTCATCAAGGATAGGGACATGCATTTCCTGCATAATATTTGCGTAGTATCAAAACTTTCATTTTATCATCTACAATTTCTATTCATATGGAGTAACAAGAGCAAATGGTGCCAAGCATGCAAGAAGGTGTACCTTTGTTTACTTGTAATATTATACATTTAGCCTTTCAAATCTACTGTTTCCATTTGTACGCATGCATTCTGCGCCTTCTATTGAATGTAAATTCTACGGATTGAAAATAATACTTCTATAAGCAGATTAGAGATAAATAATGCAATAGCCATTACACAGGTTGCTACCTACTGTGCTTGATTAACCCAGTCAAAATGGTTCTTGAGCAGTCTAAGTGATCTGCTTCATAAAAATGCTGGGTGAGGGAAATCAATGCATGAAATTTAAAGCGTCGGAATAGCAACTCAAATTTTTGAGGAAGGTGTTAAAGAATAGGAACCTGCACCTGATGTATACACATTTTTTTAATTTTGTTTCTTCTCTCACTTTGCATTAAGAGATTGATTGGTTCACTTATGTACATAGGTATGTCATTGTTCAATTAATCATCAAAATATAAATATTAAAAGCATTGGTCTCCTTGCATATATTTATATGAGAATATTAATCGTATGCATCCTTTTTGTTGGATCTTCTTGTTCTTCTTCTATTAGAATGTTTCCTAAATACAAACATGTATAGCTGTATTGGTTGTTATCTTGGTTGTCACCTTCCATTCTTATCCCTGAAATCATGGGATTTGAATTCCTTTGTAACTCTATATATTTACTCCCACAAAGAATGAAGATATACACTTCCATTCTAAAGTGTTTAACATGGTATCAGAGCCTAAACATTCTTCCATCTTCTTGCTTCCATTGCTCCTTGTGATAGTTCTTTGGATATCTAGAGAACTCGTTCCACCATTAGACGGTGCCTCTCCATCGACCCTACTCTGGTCACTACATATTGTTTTTTTTTCTTCATCTCCTTCACTGTATGGACTGCGTCACCATGGCTTCAGGTGACGGAGATGAAGACGGAGTACCTTTTTTCATTGAAATCCACATCAGGTTTGGAGACTGAGACTACCCTCAACAACCCTTTTTACCTTCCTCATTCTGATAACCCTGGAACTATTCTAGTATCTCATCCCCTTAATGGAGATAACTACCCTACATGGTCTCGGGCCATGCGCACCGCCTTGACTGCGAAAAACAAATTTGGCTTTGTTGATGGTAGCTTACTTAAACCTAAGGGCTCTCCTTCCTTTCTTTCCTCATGGGAGAGATGTAACAGCATGGTGCTATCATGGCTGTGCAATGTCATGATCAAAGACATTTCAGATAGTGTCCTTATGCCAATACTGCCATGAAGTTTGGACAGATCTCTGTGATTGATTTTCTCAAAGAAATGCACCCCGTATTTTTCAACTAAAGAATCTCATTGCCACTCATCTTCAAGAGCAACAATCGGTTGCTTCTTACTTTACCAAACTCAATCAATATTGGGATGAACTTAGCTCTCTTATGCCTATTGCTTCATGCTCCTGTGGGGCATCCAAATCCCTTGCTGCACATCAACAAAAAGAGACTTTTATGTAGTTCCTCATGGGCCTTAATGCCTCTTATGGTCCCATACGCAGCCAAATATTGCTCCTCGATCCTCTACCATCTATGGCCAAAGCTTATTCTCTTGATTTACAAGAACAAAGACAACGGGAGTTGCATATTGTTCCTGCCACAAATGACATCACTGCTCTTGCTACTCAACTTCCAAGCCATTCCTTTGACAGCTCCACTGAGACGCGTGCTTCACAAAGCAAAAACATGCAATGTGAACTATTGTAAGAAGATCGGCCACACTCATGCCCAATGTTATCGTCTGATCGGTTACCCCAAAGGAACCTCACGGCCCCGTACCAACCCAGCAAATAATTGAGGTTCACAGTATTTTCCTACTATGGATTCAGCTCCTCTTGCTGCTGCTGTTTCTCCTTCATTCACACCCGAGCAACATCAACAACTCCTGTCCCTTCTCACTTTAGGTACCTCACAGTCTATGGCCCATCTCACAGGTAAAATTTTATGTTGTTCCTCTTCTTTTGATCCTTCTACTTGTTGGATAATTGATAATGGTGCTACTGATCACATTACCAACAACATTTCTTTTTCTCCACATTTACTACTTCTCAACATGTCAAACTAACCAATGGCACTACAACTCCAATATCTCACATTGGTTCTATTCCTCTTTCCAAAGATCTCTCATTAAATAATGTTTTGTGTGTGCCTTCCTTTGGCTATAACCTTGTGTCTATACCCAACATTGTTAGTTCTCTTCAATGTTCAGTAACTTTCTTCCCTAACTACTGTACTTTTCAGGACCTACTAACGCAGAGGACAATTGGAGTGGGTAAAAGACATGGTGGACTCTACTTCCTACAAGTTCCCAACACTCAAGTTGCTGTCAACTCCATCCAAGGAAACTCTACAATTGATCTTTGGCATTTTCGTCTTGGACACCCCTCAAAAGCTAGGCAAAATAAAATCATCTCTCGTAATTTAGACCCTTTTTATTGCCATTGTGATGTTTGTCATATAGCAAAACAATCTCGCCACCCTTTTCCTGTTAGTTCTATTTCTACTACTACTTCATTTGAACTTATTCATTGTGACATTTGGGGTGGTTACCAAACAGCTTCTCTATGTGGTGCCCATTATTTTTAACATTGGTGGATGATTTTACACGTTGCACTTAGATCTTTCTAATGAGTCATAAATCTGTAACCAATCATCATCTCAAATCTTTCTTTGCTTGTTGTCAAAAATCAATTTTGTGATTCAATCCAAAGCATTCGAACCAACAATGGAACTGAATTTTTTTCGAATGACTTACAAGATTACTTTCGCACAAATGACATCATTCATCAGCATTCTTGTGTGGCCACTCCCCAACAAAATGGAGTCGCCGAACGCAAGCATCGCCATTTGCTCGAGGTTGCTAGAGCCTTGCGTTTTCAGGCTCATTTACCCCTAAGATTTTGGGGTGACTATGTTGTAACGGTTGCATTCTTAATCAACCATTTGCCAACATTAGTCTTGAATGGTAAATCACCACATGAAGCATTATTTCACATTAAACCCAATTATGACGCTTTGAAAGTTTTTGGTTGTCTCACCTATGCTCACAACATCCATCATAAACATAAGTTCAACACTCGTGCTCGTCGTTGTATTTCATCAGCTATCCTTTTGCTCAAAAAGCATATCGTCTTTATGATTTAGATAGCCATGAAACATTTACTAGTAGGGATGTCATTTTTCATGAAACGATTTTCCCTTTTACTGCCCGTGACCATCAACCTGAATTACCTACAGTTTTACCTTTGCCAATCCCTTCACCCATTCCTCTCCCTAGAGCTAACCATGAACCAATCATCATTGATTGTGTTCCACCATCACCCGCTGATCTCACTACTGTCACTCCTCACATACCCATTGAGCATGTCTCCATAGATGCTTCTATCCCATCAAGCTCAGCACCTATCCTTCCCACACCTCGTCATTCTACTCAAACACATCATCCTCCATCATACCTAAAGGATTATCATTGCTCTCACCTCATGTCTAACTAGCCCCCTTCAACGTCTTCTACAGCTACGGTCCACAAAGGTACACATTATCCCTTATGCAATTACATTTCTTATGCTAGACTATCACCCTCTCACCAATCCTTTGTTGCAGCTATATCTTCTATTTGTGAACCCAAAAGTTTTAAACAGATTGTTCAAAATCCTCACCGGCAAGAAGCCATGTCCAAGGAGATTCTTGCTTTAGAACAAAACCACACATGGACCTTGACTAATCTACCTAATGGAAAACAACCCATAGGTTGTAAGTGTTGGATGTTGGCTCAAATTAGGCAAAAACCCCAAGGGGCGATCGATCGCCCACCAAGGGGGATCGATCGCCCAGTGCACCGTTTGGCGTCGAATTTTCGGGAAATTGTTATTTTAGCCTCTTTATGTTTTGGGAAACCCCTATTCCGATTGGGGGACTTTCTATTAGTCTAGGGCTCTTGTTTATGCCTATAAATAGGGGATTATGGATCTAGGGTTTGTAATCTTTGTATCTAAGGATCAAGGGAATGCTTTTGCATTGAGAGTGGGAGGTAATAGAAAGGGTTAAAGCATATTAGGGCTTGGGAAAGGTTTAAGGGGGGATAGATAGGGATTCTTCTTTGGGTTTTCATAGAGAAGGTGAGTTGAGTGCTTTTGTACTGGTTCCTCAAGGTTTCTATGAATAAAGAAGTGATCGGATCTTGACCCGTAGACGTAGGCAAGTTATTGCCAAATTACGTATATCTCTTGTGTTCCTTTGTGTGTGTGTTTCTGGTTTATTCTTTCCGTCGGGTTATTTCTATTGGTTGTTTTCCCACAACAATAAGTGGGTCTACAAGATAAAGTACAAATCAAATGGTTCCATCGAGCGGTATAAAGCTCATCTCGTTGCCAAGGGTTTCACTCAGCAAAAAGGGCTTGATTATCACGGGACTTTTGCACCCGTCGCTAAACTTGTCACGGTGCGTTGCCTCCTTGCTATTGTTGCTATTGAAGGTTGGTCATTACACCAACTTGATGTCAATAATGTCTTCCTCCATGGGGATCTCAAGGAGGAAGTTTATATGACACTCTCACCTGAATTTTCTAGACAGTGGAGGACACGAGTTTGTCGATTGAACAAGTCTCTTTATGGCCTTAAGCAGGCATCTATCAAGTTCTCTACTGCCTTGTTAGATGCTGGGTTCAAGCAATCTCGTGCTAAATATTCCCTTTTCACACATATCCGGGGCCCTTCTTGCACATTTGTTCTCGTCTATGTTGACGTCATCGTTATCACCGGCAATGATGAAAATGCTATTACCACTCTCAAGCGTTTCCTTCACACCAAGTTCCACATCAAAGATTTAGGGGTGTTGAAATATTTTTTGGGTATTGAAGTTGCCTGCTCTAAGCAAGGTCTTTTTCTATCACAGTGCAAATACACCCTTGACATCTTGCAAGACATGGGCATGCTAGGCACTCGTACAACTGATTTTCCCATGGAACAAAATCTCAAGCTTACTACCACTGATGGCTCCTTACTCAAAGATCCCACTTCTTATCGTCGCCTAGTGGGTCGACTCATTTATTTGACTATCACCCGACCTGAGATTTCTTATTCTATTCATATATTAAGTCAATTCATGAGTCAACCACGGCAACTACATTTTGATGGCGCATTACGTGTTCTACGATATCTCAAAGGCACACCTGGTCAAGGTTTATTGCTATCGTCTTCGAGCAGCTTTCATTTATCGGCATTTTGTGATTCAGATTGGGCTAGTTGTCCGATGACACTACGTTTTGTCACTAGCTATTGTACTTTCTTAGGTGATAGCCCCATTTTATGGAAGACCAAGAAACAAGCTACTATTTCTAGATCCTCTGCAGAATCTGAGTATCGCTCCATGGCTGTAGCAACTTGTGAACTTATCTGGCTAAGTTACCTTTTGGCTGATCTTGGTATTCGTCATCCTGACCCAATGACTCTTTATTGTGACGATCAGGCGGCCATTCACATTGCCACTAACCATGTCTTTCATGATGGACTAAACATATCGAGTTGGATTGTCATCTTGTTCGGGAGCGTCTTCAACAGGGCCTCCTTCGTACCTCTTATATACCATCCCGACATCAACGGGCCGACATCTTCACCAAAGCTTTAGGCAAAGAATAATTCTTGTCCTTATCTCGCAAGTTAGGAATTCATAACATTCATGCTCCCACTTGAGGGGGAGTATTAGAATGTTTTCTAAATACAAACATGTATAGCTGTATTGGTTGCTGTATTGGTTGTTATCTTGGTTGTCACCTTCCATTCTTTTTTTTTGGAAGGTTTTTATTCAGGGGTGCCCGCACCTTCCATTCTTATCCCTGAAATAATGGGATTTGAATTCCTTTGTAACTCTATATATTTACTCCCACAAAGAATGAAGATATACACTTCCATTCTAACGTGTTTAACATCTTCTGTAACTGAAGCTTCTTTAGTAAATTAATATGTTGATCATCTTTTTTATGAATTTCATAACAGACATTGATGATCGCCGACTGGGTCAACGACACTTGCTTTGAAATGCATAACAGAGATCAATGAAAGTGCATATAGAGCTGATCTTGCAATTTGAAAACAATTAAACAAAATGCCTGCAATTTAACAGTAAATCCAACTCCTTCAAACCAATGCAGGTTCAAATTCTCCATTAAATATAAACAAAATTAAAAAAAATCAAATAAATAACAAAAATCAACACAGAAACAAGGCAGAGATGATGAAATTACGTTCCGGGAACAACAGCCTCCATCCATGGCGATGACGGTCCCGCCGGAGGATGAGTCGTGGTGAGCTGAATTCCAGTAAGATCGATTTCTGTAGATCTCGCAGCTAGCCATCCTGAATCAAGCTTCGTTTTCCCGATTTCCGCCATTTTTTTGGGTCTTCTCGTTGCTCAAAACCCTAAACCAGGCATGAGAGTGTAATTTACTCTCGGCCTCTATGTTTGACGCTATTAATGCAAGAGGTGAGCAAAAGGCGAGTGTAATTTCTGTCACTTTGCTTGCTATGTGGTCGACCTCATCTAATTAGCACGTAAAACAATCTCTTTATGTCTATTTGCCTGCAAATGACGGAGAGTTCAACGATGCATTTTATATTACGCGCTAATTTTGCTTACGGTTTGTGTCTCTATTAGCGTTTGGCAAATTTCATGTGCTTTAAGAATAATAATTTAATTTATCAAAAAAATAAGAAAAATAGTTATTTAAATTATATTTAAAATTTTAAGAATTAAGTTTAATTTTACAATAATTTATTTCATACAAATTTTTTTTAATTTGTATATCTTATGTTTAAATTGTTATACAATAGATAAATTAGTTCTAATTTTTAATAATATAGGATGCTTTTTTTTTTCTTTTTTTCCTTGGAGTTATCGTGTACTCCCTTTGAAAGACATGGATTATACTAAGGGTTCGTTTGGTAGGTCTTGTCTATTTTAATTGATCTAGTTAAATTAGATTTGTGGTAAAAAAAATCTATAAAAAATAAGTCAGTACATAATAAAATCATTTGACAACGCATAATACATGTTATAAAAATGTGTTTTGTAACATCATCTTATTACAGGGACAATTGATATCATTTTCAAATAATAATAGTAGTAATTAAAATAATAATGATAAAAATGGTATTATTATTATTAATAATAATAACAATAATAATAGTAATAAACAATAGTAATAATAATAATAATAATAGTAGTAATAATAGTAATTATAATTATGATACTAATAATAATAAGAGTAATAATAGCAATTAGGATTACATTATTATTGTTATTGTTATTAATATGAATAATTATTAAAAAATATAAGTATTATAATAAAAAGATAAAATGGTCCAAAAAAAAAAAAAGACAGAAATCTCAGTTCTGACATTGATTCGAAATACACTCATGTTTCTTTCCCAAAAAGCACCAAAAACTTAAATTTATATTTTAGACGCTTCATGTCTTTTTTTTCTATTGAAAATAGACGCGCTACCAAACAGTCTAAAACGTGAAAACGACTACCCGCAATTGACTAATGGACAAGTAGAATTAAAATTTAAACATTTCAAGCAACACCTGATAAGACTCATGAAAATATCAAGAGCTGCTAGCCACCGATATTTCCCTGTGTTCCCCACGTTTTCAATGAAGTAATCTTTTGGGCTAAAAATTTATAAGCAAAATTTAATTCAATGTTATTTCGAACTAGTTTGTGTTTAAAAATATTAACTTCATTAAGAGGGATCTTCAAATTTTATCTTCTAATATCTCCCATGATCGTCACATTTCAAATGGTCCCTTCATATTTTGTTGGTGGACTAGTTTAACCAGTACTTTAGCGTCCAACACAAATTCGATTTTTTGTCATCTTTGAAATACTGCAAGCGATATTGTATTTCAAAGAGCTGTTGCGATAATGCCCGATCCACCCAAAAGCACTTAAGTTTGGCCTATCGTAATAGCTCATTTGTGATCTCTAGTAATTAGACATCCGCTCTTACAAAAAATTAGTAAGAGAAATATCAGCAAAAGCACCTAAAGGAATATTGTGTGCCCAGTGTCCCCGCATGACACAATACTTATATTATTTTTTTTCTTTTTGGTATTGCAAGTCTGTTTTGGGCCGCACAGCACAATACTTACAAGGTTTTTTTTTTGGGGGGTATTGCAAATATGTTTTAGGCCGCATCCCTGAGTAGTTGTGTTCAATGATGAAGCCGGAATTTTCTAGTAGGGGCACACAATGATTGATTGAAACAAGGTTCGAAATATCGATAATATCGGCGATATATCACCGATATATTTCGATATCGCCCATCACCGACACATCTATATGATGTTTTAAAAAAAATACAGTATATCAGAAGATATCGGCGATATATCGGAAATATCGGAGATATATCGGAGATATATCGGCGATATCTTCCGATATCGCCCAAACAAAAAACCCTTTTTTTTTTCTTTTTTTTTTTTAATATTTTTTTCGTGAAACCCTGTTAGGGTTCATTTTGTTTGAAACAAAAAATTAAAAAAATAAAAAGATGAGAGGAGAAAGAAGGAAGAAGAGGAAAAAGGAGGAAGAAGAAGAGATGATGAAAGAAGAAGAACATACCCGGAGCATGGAGGTCGCCGTCGCTGTCGCTCACCGTCGCCGATTGCCCTAGCCGGCATGCCCTATGTCTCCATTCTCCTTTGAGTCAGAGTCGAGTTTGAGTCTGCCTTCTTCATATGAGTTATCAGGTTTTATTTAATTTTAAGTGGGTTTTTACATATTAACTGCTAGGTTCTTCCTGATTTGCAAATACACCTTTATGTGTAAACATTTTGCAAATTAGCTCATGGTTTTCCAACAATAAACCTTTGGTTCTGTTAGACTTTTGTTTTTAATTTTTAGTAAAATTACTTTTATGCCCTTAAGATATTTCATAAACTCATAAAGCCCCTTTAACTGTCCTTGAACTATGGTTAACAAGTTTTAGCCCATGTGGTTAATTTATCTCCTTTTAACTCTTTTAATTGTAGTTAAGATTCACTAACCCTTAAGGTTAAAGCATCTACCCTTGATTAAAAAAAAAAGTAACATCTCTTTCAACTCCTTTTAACCATGGTTAAGATTCACTAACCCTTATGGTTAAAGCATCTATTAGAAAATAAAAAATAGAAAATTAAAAGTCTCTTTTAACTCCCTTTAATTGTGACTAAGATTCACTAAATCCTTAGGGTTAAAGCATTTAATCTTGGTTTTTAGAAAAAAATTTAAAAAATTAACCTTTTTAATTCCCTTTAACTATGGTTAAGATTCACTAATACATGCTATTCAATAATGAATGAAACATGAATCAATCATACATTATTGTCACTTGTCAACGCACATCTTTGCTCTATTCTCATTACATCTCTTATGTACATTGTTATTTTTTAAAATATTTTTATTCTAAAAAGTGTATTAACATCTATTTTAATATTTCCTGAAGTTTCACTACAAAATTTCATGTTTTGTCCCATTTTTTTACAATTTTTTCAAAAATCGCCGATAAACGATATATCTTCCGACATATCTTTTTTCCATGGCTCGACATGTCTAGCGATATCGACATTTAGAACCTTGGATTGAAAATGATTGTAATTATTGATGAATTTTTGTAGAGAATGATTATGCAAGTACAAAATATGTTGAGCCTAGGAGTTGGCCGAGGTTCCGGGGCTATTAAAAAAATTGGCGATGAATCACTCATAATGAACAATTCTTTTTTCTCTGGGAATATAAATGCTTGAGTTTATTTTCCTATAGAATAAAAAATTGTTCATTAAGAGTGATGTCAAACGTGCCCTAAGTTCTTGGGTCATTTTATACATATTTTATGAGAATTGTTTCTTTTTGTTTACGGGGCAATTGCCCCCTTGCCTCATTGATATATCTTGTTAAATAATGATATGAAATTGTATAAAAGAGATAGTAGTAATTAGGGAAGTTAAGCATGCCCCATTGGTTGTGGTGCTAGTCACCGCACACTTGGTCCGGGATCCACGAGAGGGTGAGAGTGTTGTAATCTCCACCCGCTACTAACTCAAAACAAATACTAACTCACTAACCGGGGTTGAGGCCTAATCGCGTTTTAGTAAAAAAAAAAATATATATATATATATATATATATATATATATTAGCTGATCCCACATTGGGTTAGCTACCAGAATGCTTGTCCATCTCCCTTTGAACTGTGGCTAAGCTTAACTAATTTTAGGTAAATAATTTTTTTCCTAAAAAGTAATGTAATTAAAATGGATGAACCTTAGGGATGGATGAGTTTTGATCATAGTTAGTGAGTGTAAAAAGGACACATGACAGCCTGGAGACCACACATTCGACTATGGGACAACCACAGCCTACTCCCTTGTCTCATAATTATGCACAATTAAATAATTACACAATTCAGTATAAAAACTTTTTCAAAAGTTTTAGAGGACATGTGTGGCACTTGCAATTACCGACAATAATAATACGTGTCATGCAAAAATTGGGGTCTTGACGCTAAACTCGCGCCCCTTGTGACCAACAACAAAATAATAATAAAAAACTCATGTGCCCGCCACTGACATTCCTCTAAAAATTTAAAACAAGGCAGACATGTCCTACTTACAACAAAATATATAAACTAGTTTGGTTAATGCACTTTAAAATTATACATTAAGCAATGTCAATTGCCGACAGTCCGTACTAGTTTGTAGTTTTATACTGATGCCCCCTCAATTATTCCATATTTCCCTTTTGTTTAAAATACAATTTTACCCCTAAATAAAAATTTGCTCATACACCCTATGAATTTTTGTTTTCATTTTTGGCCAGCACTTCTTCGAGCGTGTGTTCTAATTTACACAGCCGTTAGGAGCTGTCAACAGTCAAAATGCTTAACTAACCCGGAAATGCCGGTTCTCATGGGTCCACCCACTTTTTAACACCCACCACTCACCCATTGGAGATCGATACAAAGCAAAATGCTTACTAATCAGAAAATGCCGGTTCTCATTGGTCGTCCCACTTTTTAACACTCACCATTGGAGATCGAATCACAGCCAATCACGATTGAATTCAGGGGGAGTTCAATCCCTCCCACATGTCAACATGTGTCTCATTTAACCCTTATTAACCATGGTTAGATTTTATAATCTTTAGTGTTCAATAATCTAACATTAACTTCTAAAAAAATTTTAAAAAAATATTTAACTCTGGTTATGAATTTTTAACTCTTAAGGTTAATACTTTTTAAATATGTTTTTCAGAAAATTAAGGTTAGATTATTGAACATTAAGAGTTAGGAAATCTTAACCATGGTTAATAGGGGTTAAAGGGGACACTTGTTGACATGTGAGAGTGATTGAACTCTCCCTGAATTCAATCGTGATTGGCTGTGATTTGAACACCCATTGCAGTTAAGATTCACTTTAACTTATATAGTGTTTGGATAAACTTCTACGCTGACTTTTGACTTTAAAAAGTCAAAAATTGGGGGAAAATGTGTTTGGTTGTTTACTTAACTTTTGACTTCCCGTGAAAGTCGAAAGTCAATAAAAGTAAAATAAAAATAAATAACTTTCCCAAAAAGCTACCCCAAGGTTACTTATGTGGGAAGTCGGTATTTGACTTCCGCATAACGTTGATGGGAAAAAGGTGGAACTAGTTCTCTCTTAGTAAAATAACAAAAGTTACTTCGTACGAGTAATCAAGCACAAAATTTGACTTGTGAATTTAAGAAGTTGTTTTTTATTTGTGCAAACTAAACATTTTTTTAAGATTGGCTTTTGTAGACTTCTTTGGAAGTCATTTTTTTAAAAAAAAATCTCTTAGGAAAGTCCTTCTATTCTTAAAAAAATTTATCCAAACAATCCCTTATTCCTATCTCGAGTGATTAAGGACTCTATTAGATTGTCTATACTTATTTACTTATTTTAAATGATTAATTTTTGTTTACGTTTTTTCTCTTTTCTCAATTAGAGATATTTTACCTTCAGCTATCGCCTTGTAGTGTAGTTGAGTTAACCCAAAAAAAAAAAAAAAGATGTTTCGTTAGTATTTTATATAAATGAATATGTAGGGGTGTTGGTTATTACAATAGAAGGTTGATGTAAAATGATTCCATATAATTTTTATTTGCGTTCGGTGAAGTCCATTAACACGAGTTTCTTTAAGGAATGGAGATTCATCTTTAACGATGGTGGACATTCGTTGAAGTTCCATTAAGAATTGGAATTGATGCATTCCGGTTGTCTAGTCCACAGATTCAAATTTTAATTAGGAAAATAGTTAATGTACCTAGGAAATGGATTTTACAATCTAAGGTTGGACCTCATTGGTCTATGCCCCCCTCTTAAATATCAACCAAAATGGATTTTACAATCCAAGGTTGGACCTCATTGATTCATGCCCCCTTTTAAATACCCACAAAACCTTTGATTGTAAAATCCATTTCCCAGATATGCTGATCACTGCTCTTTTAATTATATGGTTGAGAATAGAATTCAAATATTCTCCCATTTATTCCGGTTTACGGCCTTAATAATGATGGAAGGTAGCTCGTTCTCTATTTTAAGTTAGCAAAATGACGTCTTTCCGTGCTTGCTCGTATCCAGGGGGGAAGCCAATGGGCTGGGAGGGGCCATGGCCTCCTATATTTTTTTTGCAAAAAATCTTGTATTATATAGGTGTAATTTTTTTAAGTATATAATATCTAATTTTATATATAATTGCCCCCAAATAATGATATAATTGTTGATTACATGGGAGGTCTGCTGCCCTTAAAATTTTGTAATTTTTTTTATATGTATAATATACAATTTTAAAATATAATTAATTTTATTTACATACAGTCCACACCATGCATGGCCAAGCAAAAAGTGTCTCGCCCACTCATTGTTATCCATGTAGGGCAACTATTTACAGCGCCACATGTCTGCCTCCGCAATAGCTCAAGTAGCTAAAGGGGGGTGTCAGGTTCTTTCGTTTTGTAACACATACGTTCCACTCCACATTGGATGTTACCTTTTCCTTTTTTATTTTTGCTCAGTTAACAAATTCTCTTTCCACCCATGCAATATTCAATAGATATTAAGATATGGAAAAAGAAAATTTTTATACCAAAAGCTGTATATACAAGTACAACGCTTGCCCCATTGGTTGAGTGTGCATGACACCACTCGCTTGACCCATGATCAAGTCCTGGGAGGGTGTGATGTTGGAAAATTTACCTGACTACTAATCTCTAACTAATACTAACATTGTTGATTGTGGTTGCGGCTTAACTATATACTAACATTTTTGAGTCTTGTGATATTTGGCATGGTAGATTAGGCCATATGAATTATGAAACTATTAAATCAATGGCTAATCTACAGTTAATTACTAACCATAATAATAACCGCCAAGAGAAGTGCCTAACTTGCAGTAGATACAAAATTACGAGAACCTCGTTCAAGAATGTTGAAAGGACATCCAACGTCCTAGACCTTGTGCACAGTGATATCTGTGAAGTGACAAATACATTGGTTAGAGGTGGTAAGTAATATTTTATCACTTTTATTGACGATACTTCTAGATATGCATATGTTTATCTCATTCGTTCTAAAGATGACGTGTTTGGGATGTTTAAGGCATATAAAGCGGACGTTGAGAACTTCCATGAAGCCAAGATCAAAACTCTAAGATTAGATAGAGGTGATGAATACCTGGATATAGAATTCAACAAATTTTATGAAGAAAATGAGATTTGTCATAAATTGTCAGCGCCATATACTCCTCAACAAAATGGAATCGCCGAAAGAAAGAATAGAACATTAACTGAAATGGTCAACACCATGTTGGTTAGTTCAGGAGCTCCATCTAATCATTTGGGAGAAGCTTTATTGACAGCAAGTCATATACTCAATCGAGTACTCCAAAGAAAATTGAAGATAACTCCATATGAAGTCTGGAAGGGAAGAAAACCGAATCTGAAATATTTGAAGGTATGTGGATGCTTTGCTCATACAAAATTACCGAATTTGCACAATCCTACAGTTGGACCCAAATGAACTGATGCAGTACTTGTTGTTTACTCAATAACCAGTAAGGTATAGGTTTCTAAACCTATAGTCACCATCTCCACGTACATTTGTTGAAACAATCAATGCAGACTTCTTTAAGCACAATTTTTCGTTGAAGAAAAACTTAGAATTAGTGGGGGTCCAAGCTCAGTCAAGTACAAAAAGAAAGGAACCTGAACCAGTTGAAACCTCTGAACCTTGAAGGAGTTCTCGAAAAAGAGTTCCAAAGGACTTTGGTCCTAACTATGAAATATGTTTGGTATAAAAAGATTCTACTACATATACAGAAGTCGTGTCTTCACATGATGCTGTATTTTGGAATGATGCTATTGCCGACGAGATGCATTCTATCATGTCCAACAACACATGGTCTTTGGTGGACCTGCCTCAAGGCACCAGGACTATTAGATGCAAGTGGATCTTCAGGAATAAGTTAAAACCAGATGGAACAATTGACATATACAAGGCTAGACTTGTAGCGAAAGGCTTTAGACAACAAGAAAGTTTTGATTACTTTGATACCTATGCTCTTGTAGCGAGGATATCAACCATCAGGATGATAATAGCTCTGATTGCTGTTAAGAATTTGATTATTCATCAAATGGATTTGAAGACTGCTTTCCTCAATGAAGATCGCGAGGACGATATTTACATGGATCAACCAGAATGTTACATACTGCCTAAAAATGAGAAGTAAGTATGTAAGTTGCTCAAGTCGTTATACGAACTCAAGCAAGCGCCTAAACAACGACATGACAAGTTTCGAAGAATACTCCTAACTAATGGTTACTAGATCAATAACGGAGATATTTGTGTGTACAATAAATTTAACAGACTCCGGTGTTATTATCTACCTATACGTAGATGACATGCTCATCTTCGAGACTGATCTGGATAGTGTCTTTAACACTAAAGCATTCTTATCCTCCAACTTCGATATGAAGGATTTGGGTGAAGCCGATGTTATTTTGGGAATCAAAATATTTCGAAGTGCTGATGGGATTACCCTGTCTTAAGCGAGCTACATTGAAAAGATTCTCAAGAGGTTCAATCATTTCGATTATAGACCGGTTCTCACACCATATGACTCTAGCATTAAGCTGGCGAAGAATGAAGGCTGAGGTATAGCTCAACTAGAGTACTCCCAAGTGATTGGCAGTATTATGTACGTCATGCACTGTACCAGGCTTGACATAGCCTATGCAGTAGAAAAGTTGAGCAGATATACCAGCAACCCTTCTCAAGTGCATTGAGACGCTCTTCACAGTGTTTTAAAGTATTTAAAGGGTACCATGCACTACGTGTTGTATTATGAGAGTTTTCCCGCTATTGTCGAATGATACAACGATGCGACGTGAAATTCAGAACAAGATGAATCTACCTCAGTGACTGCTTTGATTTATATTTTGAGAAGATGTGTCATTTCATGAAAATCCAAGACGTAAACTTGTATAACTCATTCCACAATGGAATCTGAGTTTATAGCACTTTTATCTACATGAGTGGAAGTTGAGTGACTTAGAAATGTATTGGTAGACGTATCAATATGGAGCAAGTCAGTGCCGACAATCACAATTTGTGATGATAATCAGGTTACTATGCTTACAACATACAGTGTGAATTATAATGGGAAGTCCAGACAGATGCGTCTGAAGCATCAACATGTAAGAGGTCTAATTGATGATGGCGTTGTGGTCATTCAATATGTTAAGTCCAAAGAAAATTTGACAGATCCTTTATCTAAGGGCATTAGAAGAAATATAATCTCATCGACATCGAAATGAATGAGACTGAAGAACTTGTAATGATATAAGACATAGTGGGAACCCTACTTGATGAGTTTCTCAAGTTCAAAGGGAGAAACGAACTACAGTATTATTTATTTGTATGCACTATATTTATTGAAAATGAGGCATGTCCATTCCTATGATGTAGTAGTGAAATTTCTTATAGATGTTTATCCTACAAATGATCTCTTGTATTTTGTTGAGGTTGAGAATTTTATGATAATTCTCTTGATGAGACCATGAACTTATTCAGGTCAGAGTGAGTATAGAGACGCTCTTGATGGCTCGCCTTTCTGTGTGTGGAAGCTAGTCACTTCCTATGAGATTACTGGTAATCTCTAGAGGGGACAGTAAACTGGGATTTGGCACATACTCAAAAGTGCAGAGCTAATGTGTACAATTTACCTCTAAAATAAGTGTGTGTGCGACGAGTCCGGTTTTTCCATATAGGTCCGCTAGTTCAAGACACGTCCACTACGTTCTCGGATTAAATTTGATTAGTTTGCACTAAGTGAAAGTTCAAACCCTAAAGGTAATTTTATTTATGCACAAGACTTTCTAGGATGCCCATCCTATAATAGTTTAAAATAATTTTTGTATAAATCAAGTGGGGGTTTGTTGATTTTGATTTATTAAAAACATAATTTTTAAATTTATTTTAATAAAATAAAAGTTGGGTACGTTTTAATGATTTGAAAGAAAACTATTTGGTTGGATTTAAAATGATGTTTTTACACTAGTGGTTTTGGGGAGAAAAAACCATGTTTTCAAAAGAAAACTGTTGTGACTTTTATTTGTTTCACATCGGAAATTAGTAAGAGTTGAAACCAATTAATAAGTAATTCCCTCTCCTTAGAAATTATTATCTTGTGTGTACTCATACACCAAGTGTGAGTGCACTAGCGAGGTGCATTGGACCAAGCGCGACACACGCATGCGTACGTGCACGTGCAGGGGCAATGGGCGCTATTAGATGCACTTTACACTTCTCGTCGTCACTTGAGTTAATTACCTATTTTTTTTTAAGAATAAAAGTCAGATCAACGGTGTAGAACTGATCAGGATTGAGATGGTGGTTCAGATTCCATGATCCATTACGGATCATGGGTGTGTGTCCAGGTTCATTAAACTTGGTGGACTATTGAATGAGTCAGTTGGGGAAACCCAAGAGACTCAGTGAGTGAGTTGGTTTGGAAGCCCAAGTGGCTCCCAAGGCCTAGCCCTTACTATATAAGGTGAGGATGAAGAGGAGGAATTCACAGAAGTTAGAATTTGTATCAGATCTGTGTGAGATTGAGCCCAGAAAGAGAGCCCGAACTAGAGAAGAAAGCTTCAGAACTCAAATAGAGATCTGAAGCCCATCTCAAGGTTGAAGACGACTCAATCAAGTAAGTCAGTTCACAGTATTTAACAAATCCATTCGGACCAGTTGATCCTCCGTCACCAAATAGAGAAGTGATCTGACTATTACTCTGATCATTGAGATCCTCCATAACTAAACAGAGCACTGTCCGGATTTATCAAGAACAGAGAACAGAAGGAGAACTTGGCCAGTGTAGTAATACACTAACCATTGGGCACTGTTACCAAATAGAGCCCGTAGACAATTTGTTTACAAACAGTGTGTCTGTTCCAGAATTCTCAGAATTTGGTTTACAAAATTCATACAGATCCAATTCTGGAACTGTTTCAGAATATCTCCTAGAGAGTAATTTAGATTGGCAATCACTTGTGATAGCCTAATCTGGTTTATACAATCTGTGTAACCAGGATAACTCAGACCTCAACTGGAATAACAATTTTGGGCATCCTAAAAAGAGGTTTAAATACAATTGCTACCAGATAGTGTAGATCTATAGAGAAATGGATCGATTCCTGGCTAGGTTGAATCCCGGGGATAGAGTTGCCTTAATCCCTCGTACAAATAGGAGGCTCTAACTATCTTCAAGAAGTGTTTACCACGCCTCTTAGCTGAATTTGATTTGTGGTCATCGTGTGCAAGCTGTTTGAACTAATTAAACAACAATACTTAGGTCTCTCATCCCTAATAATAGTAATTCAAGTGGTTCTTGTGAGCACGAGTTTTGGGAAAACCCTGGTTTGAATCTCACGGGTGAGTATAGAGTTGCTACTTATTCATTCGGTAAGGATAAGTCCCCGGGATTTGGATAAGGTCTTGATCTACGGTCCGAGGTCAGGGTAAGAGGTTCGGTTAAGTCCGGGGAAGGGGTTAGGCACCCCGACACTTCCACTTTTCAGTGGTTCCCTACTTGCTAGGGTTAAGCCAAATTAATCTAAATGTTAATCAAATGCCTCAAGTATTTAAGAGAATGTTAATCTAAGAAAGAGAAAACCCTAGACTAGGGTCGAACCCGGGTTGCGCTGCCTACGTACTCACATAGGGGTGAGATCAGACCGAGCGTAGTTCTGGCACATGAGCTCGTGCCGAGGCTAAGGGTGTGTGTGTGCGCACCAAGGGTGGCTTAGGGTCTAACCGGGAGGCTAGGGGTGGTTGACCGGGTTGGTCAAGTGCTTGGCATTGGGCCCGGTAGGCCTAAGGTAAGTCCGATAGACTGGGGTTGGGCCCGGTAGGCTAGTTTGGGCCCGGTAAGCCGAGATTGGGCCCGATAGGACAAGGATGAGCCCGGTAGGCTAGGGTTTGGCCCGGTAAGCCGAGATTAGGCCCGGTAGGCCAAGGGGTGAGGCCCGGTAGGCCCAATGTGTCTTAACTAAGGGTTAGAGTTGCTAACTGGGGTTAAGAAAGATGATTAACCTTGGTTAGGAGTCCTAACCATAGTTAAAAAGTTTAATATCAGATTTTTTGGTCTTTTTGAATTTTTCTGATTTTTTTGAGATTTTCTCAGATTTTTCCCAGCGGTCAAAGATGCTTAACCACGGTTAAAGAGGGGAGGTCACCATGGTTAAGGGTCTTACTCATGGTTAAATGGTCAAAAAAATACCATTTTTTGGTTTCTCCTATTTCTCCTATTATTTTGGATTTTTTGAGCATTTTTCCAGATTTTTTCCGGTTAAGGATTTTTTAACCAGGATTAAGGGTCAAAAATGGGGTTGACTCTGATTAAGGGTCTTAACCACAACAAAAAAGGTCACAAAAGACATTTCTGAATTCCATGTAATATTTTTGATTTTTTGATGATTTTTCCAGAATTTTGCCGGGTCATCGACCGCTTAACCATGGTTAAATGTTAACCACGGGTGGGCTTAATCATGGTTAAGGGGTCGACTGAGGTGAAAGAGGGCTCAGGGTCCATGGCAGGGCCTAGACTGGCTTCCTACCCGGCCTAGGCCTCCACAAATATCAAAAATTGTAAGAAACTCAAAATTTCTATCAAATTTTTAACCATAGTTAATATGAATTTAACCATGGTTAACGGGGGAATCGTAGAAATTCGAGACTACCAATGGGTAGCCTGAAGTCCAGTGATCGTTTTAGGCCTTTGTGGGGCCCAAGGAGAGGTCGGATGTGGGCCCCACAGAGGCCCAAAATTGCCTCGTTGCACATCACATAAAATGACGATTTTTAAAACAACTACCAAACAGATTTTTTGGCAAAGTTTGCGGCGATTTTGCCACTGATTGGCTCAACCCCCAGGGGATCCGAGACCAAGGTTACGAAGCTTGCTGTGAGGAGAACAATTTGGGCCATTGTGGGGCCCAAGAGGAGGCCGTATGTGGGCCCCACAGAGGCTCAAAGTTAGCTACTTGGGCTATTTTTCAGATTGTCGACCCCACTTTGGGGTCGATTTAACCATGGTTAACGGCGGAATTGGAAGCTGAAATTTTACAGGGGGTAGCCGGGTATATGGGAAGTCTAACCATAGCCTCGGTTTTGACCAAAGCCGGGTGTAACCAGGGTGAAATCACAGTTACAGGCAGTGGACCCGAAACTGAAATTTCTAGAAATTTTTTGAAAAAAAAGAAAAAAAGCACTGTTGGGGGCTGTTTGGCTTGTGCATTGAGAATCTAGGGAGGTTCCTCATGGATTGAGGACCCCCGGGACCTCTAGGGAATGTCCGCCATGGTGGGGGGTGGTGGTGCCTGTGGCCACGCCCCAAAGAAAACCCCACAAACCTAGTTACTGAAAAAAAAGAAAAAAGAAAAAAAAAGAGCAGAATGGGACCCCTGGAACTGGACCAGGGGTCCCTTACAACAGTGATAACAATAGAATAAAGGAACTGGGGCGGGGGGTGGCGTGTATACCCTTGGCAACGGCGGTGACAGTGGCGAGCTCTTGGTGCGTGGCTGCTGTAGATGATGTTGTGGGTTTGAGTGAGATACGAGAAACTCCTTGGGAGATTTGGACTCTCTTTTGAGACCCTGAAGAGACCTAAAGACAAGCCCTGGCAGAAGGTGGAGCTACTGTGGAGTTGGAGAATAGCCTAACTGAATTTTTTGCAGAATTTTTTTTTGTTTGGGATTGTGGTGAAGATTGCAAACTGATGTGGAGGTTGGGGATGACTTGAGGATGGTTTGTGACCTTCCTAGATGGGGAATAAGGATTGAGATGGAGAGGGAAGGTGGTTGTGATGTTTTTTGGATTGGTTTTTTTTTTTTCCAAAACTCCTCCAACCGTGACTGCTTTGGTGGGTTTTTAAGAGAGAAGAGGGAATGTGATGGATGGTGGAATGGATAAGGATGAGGATGAGGTGGCACTAGGCGTGGGAGACCAGGCAGTAAGGGTGGCAGGAGAGCTGGCCAGGCGGGAGGACGGTCTGCATCGTCCCTTTGACAGGGATGATGAACAGTGCACAGGTTTGAAATTATTATTATTATTATTTTTTTTTATGTTATGGTTTGGTTTGGGCTTAGCCTTATATGGATGGGCCAACACCCTTGTTGGCTTTGCCAAACAAGGGTGGCCACCTAGAAAAAAAAAATCCCTTTTTTTTTTAATTATCATTTTTATTTATTATTATTATTACAAAAAAAAATTATTATTATATATATATATATATATATATATATGTATATGTATATTCAAAATTCTTTTCTCCTTTTTTTTTTGTTTGGTTTAGGGTGGGTCCCACCCCCTATTACCCTAAAAATAATGGGTTTTTTTTTATTATTATTATATTTTTTGTGTTATTATTTAATTATTAATTTTTTATTTTATTTTGAATTTTAAACTTTTGTTTTGTTTACTTTTTGGGCCTAACCACCACACATGTGGGGAAGGCAAAAATGGTTTTGCCATTTTGAGAATTGGCTCCAAAATTTGAATTTTAAAATGAGTGAAGTGGGTCCCACTTTGATTGGGCTTAGTGGGTCCATGCTTGGGCCCAAAAACAAGGTTTTATCCATTTTTAGAGTTTTGGACTTGAAAAGGGCATCGAGCCCATGGGACTTTGCCTAGGGCTTGGGCTAGGGCTAGGCTAGGGTTAGACCTAGGTTTAGGTCTAGGGTTTAGTTGAGTAGGGTGTAAAAATTGGGTGCTTACAGTTCTCATCTAGTTTTGATTGGTCTAAGTAAGGCGGTTCATTAGTTTAATGCATTAAACAATTCAGAATTCCAGTATGAAATGAGAATGTTTTCCTAAGGTTAATGAATAGAATGTATAGTTAGAATGAGTCATTGACGATTGCATACATGAAAATCACGGATTAAATTATAGTTAAAATTATTAAGAGGACTTTGTGTGTGTATATATATATAATCACAGTGTTACCATATTATCAAATGATGACGCCGCCTTTTAATGAATCAAGAAAGAAAATATAAGGTCCAAAACTCGAGCTCATATATTTTGAAACTTGTCTCCTCAAGGATGAATGCATGAAAATGTGAGAAGATGATGTCCTATGAGAGAGTACTCGAATAAAGAAAGAAGTTAGAAATTGAGTGCAAATATAAAGGGGAATGAAACTTCAAAGTAGAATAATATATTTTAATAAGGTGTAGTTTATCAAATGTTAGGGTGCACCTAGCACCACCCATATATAATCTTCTTAGCACTACAAAAAATACTCTCCACCATTTCACTCAAAATTTTCCAATTTATTTTTTTGGCACAGTCTAGTGTTAGTGGATTAGTATAGTGTGGTAAAATCACAATGCCCACTTGCACGGGACTTGAGCCCGGAACCTCCCTCATAATGAGAGGATAAACTACCACTCGGCTATTCTCATGGTATGTATAAATTTTCCAATTGAACCATTTGCAGTTGGTAATCTTAAAAATAGATAATTTCATATATATTAGATTTGGTAGACAATTGCCAACATTGTAATGATAAGATGCTGAATATCACAAGTCCAACAATATATGTGCTTAGCGAGATAATGTACATTTGAAGCTATAAAACTAGTTTAGACTGCACGTGCAGTACATTTAAAATAATATTAAAGATTGATATAATATAAAAAATTATAAAAATACTATATTTTTACACTACATTCATTAAAATAATGTTAAAATTTAACATAATCCAGTGTTCAATTCAAGATTTTGGTATAATTCCAAGAGCTATCATTAAACATAAATTCTACAAGCCTTGATTTAGAATAATAATGAAAACTTATGTTTATTGGCAACAAAAAACAAAAAGAGAGCAAAGAGTAAAGAATGAACGAAATCCTTAGAGATAAATTTATGATGTAATTTTTTTTCTTTAAGAAACAAGAGTTAGATAGGTCACCTACGCATCGTCATCAAAAATAAAAATCCCGATAGAAACCGACTTCAATACAAAGAAAAGTTTTAAATAATATTGAGAAATCAAAAAAAAAAAAAATGTATCTCAATTTCTCATTACTTAAAATTATGTAAATAAAAGTATAGGAATGAAAAATGCATTTCAATTTCATTACTAAAATTACGTAAATAATAGTATTAAAAGGGAAACAAATCATCTGTGCCCATCCCTAGGTTCTTCCCTGTGGCCATGGGTGTTGGAAGGTCAAGATGAAATAGTTTTATGGATGTAACAGTTGTAACCACCTCTTGGAAAAATTCTAGCCTTCAAAACCAATAGCCACTGGGAAGAACCCAGTGAAGAACATAGAGGATATCCTTCCTATGAAAAGGTGACACATGTTGATACTTTGCTTTATTGCCGTGCGGCGTTGCTGTGCACCGTGAATAAGAAATGGCTGTTAGACATGATGCCCAGAAAAGTCATTTAGATTGCAAGATTCTTATTAATTAGATTAATAGAGACTTCTTCTTTATCTATTGTATATTCATTATGGGTAACTGACTATGATCATGAGATGATCTATACGATATGAAATATCGACGAAGGTCCATAGGATATATTGTAAGAAAATTATGTGATGGGACTATCACAGACAGATATAACTTTTCAGTTCCTTATACCTTATATGGTCACAGCTACGGGTGAAGCTGAACACTTCACTTATATGGCTGCCATAATGTTAAGATGTTCTCAATGATTGAGATGTAGTTTTATCTCAAACTATTGTAGTGGAAACTACACATCAGTATATGGGTGCTTAAATGTACACTGACCGATTGCATGCAATGAGAGATCTCTTGCATAAACATATTATCAGATAGTTGGTCTCTCATTCACATTGAACAGTTTCAATGATCCTTAGATCTGATGAGTTCATTTATAACTGAGCAGTAATTTGACTGTTTTGATTCTACCAAAGTACTATCTATCTTAGGGACTACAATACAGTGACAGTTGGATAGTCAGAAAGTTGTTCGAGTCATGATGAATTTCAAACATGAAATCTATGTTCATTAAATTGAGAGATTATCCAAGTTCTGTGTAAGATAGTCAATTAAGCTTAAATCCAGCGCATGTGATTTTGAAATCAAACAAGTTTGAAATATATTTTTATTTAAAAATATTATATATAATAAAAGTTTTTTTTTAAAAATGTTTTACATGAGAAAATGTTTATCATGACAAAATCAAATGTCTTGAAAACCCAGATGATGTGCAATGGGTTATGAGTTAGATAGTATATTAATCTCGAATGTCCATTAGGGATAATGTAATTGGAATGATCAATTGAAGTAAAAAGTTCATGTGGCGGGATCCTTAATGATTAATGTTCTTACACTGTGATTCAACTACAATATGGATATCTCACATCACTTGTAATTCCGATGTCATTCCTATTTAGGGTCAATGAGATAACATTGGATAAGTCAGGGTTAGAATGTCGCAGAGCAATCTGTGGAGATGCTCACATAAGAAATACAAACTCAATAATAAATTAAATGTTAATCTATAATTTAAATGATTAAATGTTAATTATTAATAAAATGGATTAAAAGTTAATCTATGATTTAGATTAAAAGTTAATCTAAATTAAAAGATATTAATAATGATTATTTAATTAACATAAAATAAAGGAAAATGAGTTTGACCTATATCCATTAAACCCATAAAGAATGGACCTTAAAAGTGGGCCCAAGCCCATGGAATAAATCCTTAGGGTGGGGCGCCCACTTAGACTTTTCTAATTGGATTAGGATTTGGTTAGTTAAATAATTATTGTATAATAAGTCCTTATTTTATAGGATTAGATTCCAATACTTGGAATGCAAGAAAGGAGATGTAAATAGAAGTTTATTAAAACTTGGAGACCAACCTTCTCAAGTTCACGCCCCCCATAAGCTCATGTCCACCCCTTTGGGGGGTTTCCTAATTTGATTAGAACCCTAATTGTTAGGAGTTTGTTGGGATTCCTATAAGCTAAGAATTAGTTCCATCATTTTAATTAAGGAGTCCTTTTAGGAAAAAAAAACCTAAATTAGAAAGTTTGTTTTAATTAATGATAAGAGTTATCATTATTTAGTAACTCTTTTTAAGGGATAACTTTTAAATTGGAATATGATTCTTTCCTAATCTGTATATACCCCAACACCCCAAACCGTGGGGAATTAATTCATTTAAGAGATTTTGTTCTCCCCTCCTAAAAACTGTGAGCTTAAGGGAGAAATCACCCTCCCCAAATTTTCGTGAGCCCCCTTGGGTTGATCCAAGGTGTTTGAAGCTTAGGGTTTTGAACCCTTAGTTTTGGTGAGATAGAAAGTCTACTCCAACATCATTCTTCATCTCTTTCTTCTCCAATACTAAGTAGAGATTCAAAAGTTTCGTGAGGATAGCGAAAAATAAGGATCGAGCTTTGAATATTTCTTCGAGAAATCTCTACAAAGAATTCAGACGGTTTGAGTTGGTTTTTTGCTTCATCGGTGAACATCATTCACCGAGATAATTCTCTAAACATGTAGTTAGTATTATTTACTTTCTATGGTGTAAAGATCATTGAGATCCAGTTTTCTGCATAAATTTTTATCTGGATTCCCTTCAAGGGCGACCTTATTGACTACTATTATTGAGTGGACCTGCATTAGTAATTTAGTATAGACTCAAGCAGGGTGCCTCTTGACCAGTGCTTTAGATGATGCAGGACATCTTGACAACAGACTCCGAGTTGCAGGTGTCGACTATGATGCATGGTTGCTAGAAAATTAAAAATAGTATTACAAAAAAAAGAAACAAAGGAAATCAAAAGGACTTCACAAGCTTGGAGGAGAGTTCTTGATGTTGAACTGGGTTGAGATGCTTGAACACTTTTCTAGATGCTCCTTCCAATTAGAAATCCCCGGGCGATTGGCCATAGAAGTGAATATCTCAAAAGGTTCCTTTTGCAAACCTATGCTGCTTGGCCAAAGGCAACGCCTCCCATACGTGTCATCATATTGTGCAGTCCGTCTGCCAATTTTACTAGAACCGCTCTAGCATCTGTCATTGCAAGGAAAATGGTGTGCAAGCAAGCCTCGATTGTTTTGTTTGCTCTGTTGTTCACAATGAAGGTGTTGCCCTATCGATAATCTTCAACATGAATAATAGAGAGCATTGAGTTATGAACAAATTTCAAAAACAAAAAAACAAAACTTCGACTCACAAAGTCAGTGGGTGGTGAATATATTTTGTGAATGAAGGCGGTGGGGCGGTGGAACACTGGATGGTGAGGCAATGACATCTATCTATGAAGCGGTGAGTTCTTTTTGGATAAGCTTTCCTGACCTTGACAAAAGGTAACTCAAAAGTCTCTTCTATGAAGAAAGTTTTCGCCAGATGTACAGGGTATAGATAAGAGGCAACTTGATAGGATAATTTTGTTGTCACTTAGCGAAATAAAAGGATGGTAATTTTGGAAAATAAAGTTCGGTAAAAACTTTTGTAAGTTAATAGAGTTACGCTTTCTTTATATAGGTTATAGATATAGTTTTCGAGGCTCCAAAGAGAAATCTTTGAACAATATCTCTAGGTGATTAGGTCAAAGCTTTGACGAAAATAAACCGACATCAAAACAACCTTCTAGTCAGAGGTGTTTTTTTGGTTCAAGTGGCGATATTGAAATTTCTTTTTAGATTAAAGTAAAACCATATGATTAAATCAAATGAGCTGTCCGACCATGAACTGTCTGTTATGGATAATCCCCTATATTTTGATGTGAACCTTTCCGTAAATGATTATACAAATTTTTTGGTAGTAAGGTTGAAGATTAGCGCCGGAACGCACTGGCGGACGTTAGTACAAGTCATGGAAATCTCAAAGCACATGACGGTGCACGGTAGCAGTAACAGCCATACTTTGAATAATGACGAAATAGCGAGTCTTATCTGAGCCGCATACGCCATCTGCGTTGGAAAGCGTGCCAAGCCATCTATCTCCCTTCCGCTCTAATCTAAAACAGAGGATCTGAAATCTGAGAGGAACAGATTTTTGAAGAACTTGCAAGATCAGAGGATTTGGATTTGGATTTGGATTTACAAGGAAGATCTTTCTTACGGAAGATCCATGGATTCAACAGCTCATCGTCGCCTGAAAGCAATTCAAGGCCATCTTGCATCCACCGCCGGCGATTCGCAATCGCAGCTCCGGACAAACGAAACCGCCGGAGAGTTCGTTTCTGGTAATTCTTTCTCGATGAAATTTATCGAAGCTCTATAACATTTGGAAGTTTTCTGCGAAATCTGGCTTCAAACCTCGATTTCAAGGATGGATAAAAGTGGGGTTTTTGCTGTTGTTTTTTCACTTTATGAAGCTAGGGTTTCTGCAGAAATGGACGTTGTTCAGTACCCAAATTGAAATTGATGGTGGTGATTTTATGACGTTTTTGTACTATTTACTTTTTAGCTCATCGTTCTTTTAGTTTATTCGGGCCCTCCACCATATTGGAATTCGACTTTATAGGTTTTGATCATTTGTTCAAAGTGAAATTAATGTGTTTGGTTTGCTATTTACAAAATAAAATTTTATGCTTGTAATATTATGAATTGGACAACGAAGATCCCTCTTTTTCCTATCTAAATTGCCCAAGGTTGAAACTTTTTGGGTTGCTATATTGTTTTTATAAATAGAACTTAATAGTCTAGAATTTTGACATCAAAGATCCCTCTTTTTCGTGCCTAAACCACTTAAAGTTGAAACTTTTGACACACTTTTGGGTTGAAAGTTGTGAATTGAACTGGCCCTTTTTGTCATTTCCCCCATTTTTTGTTCCCCTCGAAATTTTCCTGTTCGAAGGTGTGTACTTTGGAATTTGTATTCCATGGTGGTATAGTTCTGGATCGTATTCGAGTCTGATGCAGTTCACATATTCAATTCTACTTTGATTCACTTGTTGTGTGGGATCCCGAAGGGACATCCTTTTTGAAAGATTAATCCCAAGCTATTGATCTCTTTTATGTACCTTTTGATATGCTTTTTTGATATTTCATGCTCGGATTTTTGGTTTTCAAACAGATCCTACTTTACTATAAGATCGATTATTGTAGCTGCCGGATATTTAGAGTACATTTTTGTCTTCCGATATAAATTTTTCCGACAGCAGTATAGGGGTCAAAATAACAAAAGCTAAGATCATAGGATGAAAAGGTATTGTAAGACAAAAATATACAAAAAGATTGGTTTGAGGAATGTCATTGCGAGGTAGGCTGTTGGATGTGGTGTAGTGTTTATTGTGGTTTTATTATTATTGTTTCTTTATTTTGGGTGACATGGGGCTGTTTTCTGCAAAGGAAACAAGAGGGTGTGGCCCGTGTGGGGTTTTGGAAGCTGACATTTGCTTGGGTAGTTGGAAAGTGCCTATTCATCCAAATGGGGGTTGTGGGGAAATTAAATTTTGAGATGTTGTTTTGGTAAATGATAAAGTAAGCATCATGCACCCATGACAAGTGACACAAAATGTTGCGCATGTTTGGAACTCTAAAGAAACATATTATAAATTATCTATGGCCATGTTCGTAAAGTATTTTTCCCTAAGAAAGAAAATTAACCGTTTCACAATCACACTACAAACTCATAACCACATAGAGTTATGACATGGCTCCAACACATCATCTCGAAAGACATCACCACAATTGATTTTTTTACCATGGTAGTTATGAATTTCCTTTTGCTTGTTGCTATTGATTTCACATCTATGTTTCCAACCAACCGTGGATCCGAATTGCATGGCATATCGATAACCCACTACAATTTTACTTCTGCAAGGAAATTAAACTTCAACTAGAAGGAACGTTAACATATTACAAAATGTAAAATTAAAATTTAACACATTTTATACTTACTATTATTAGTAAAGAATGCTACATATGAAAATGATTAGAATCATAGTGCTTCCCGTACTTTTGTGCATTCTCTATTTTTAATTAAAATATTATTCTAACTAAAATTCTAAAATTCAGTCATAAAAGTACATTTCGTTTGCTACTTGTCCATTTTTGTTCAAGACTTTTAATACTTTATTTGTACTTTAATTTGTTAGTTAAAATATTACTTTATACTTTAAATATGTTTCCAACCGACTGCTGATCCGAATAGCATGGCATATCGATAACCCACTATGATTTTAATTCTGCAAGGAAATTAAATTTCAACTAGAAGGAACGATCACATTTGTTGACCTAATTAATGCTATACATATATTAAAAAAATTTAAAAATAACATTTAACACATTTTCTACTTAGTATTATTCTAACTAAAATTCAGTTGAAAATGTACTTTCTGATTGCTACTTATCCATTTTTGTTCGAGACTTTGAATTATTTTTTTTTACTTTAAAATTAGTTAAAATAGTACTTAATACTTTAAAATTAGTTTCAATTAAACATTGAACACATGCATTTATTGATTTATATATTTATATATTTTGTGATTCAGTTTAACGTTTGGGATATTTTTTCTTCTAATTAGAATAGTATATTATTAAAATAAGAATAGAAATGTAGGCATTTATTTATTACAAAAAATAGGTTCATAGTACTTGTGACTAATTCATTGGAATCCATACTCAATAATTGTTCACGATTTTATCTAATGATTAAGCCATTAAATATCTGATTTGTCACTAATTGCTGTATTTATATTTTAAAATTTAAGGAAAATAATTTTTTCCAAAATATCTATCCCAACTAATAGTCTTGTAGACCGGGCCAACCTTAACTACATTTTAATCAATGAAATATAACCTGGAGATAGAAAATAGCTATAATCATAATCTAATTTTTAAAAGTATTTTATTAAAAGTTATAAAATTCTTTTTTTCCCCGAAAAGATCTATCCCAACCAAGTTGTGGACCAGACCATGTTCAACAACATAAAAATTAATCAAATATAAACATGAAGATTTTAAAACAAAACAAATTGTCACGGGGAGAGTAGCAGATGGAACCCTAAAGGGACAACCAATCCCTATAGGGTGGCTCTTTGGAGAGCAATCCTTAAGGCTACTTCGGATTTTGATCGCCATATCAGATTTGTCATTGGGAATGGGGAGGAGGTCAAAATTTGGTCCGATTTATGGTGTTGCTTGAACGCTCTAAAACAGGACTTCCAGTCACTCTATCTGCTTTCTCTTGATCGATAAGGGGTGGTGGCTTCCTCTTTTGAGAAGAGAGGCGAGACCATAGTCCGGGTCCCCCGTTTTCGGAGACCATTACAAGATTGGGAAGTGAGTTCGTTCATCAGCATGTTGGAGCGTCTAGAATCCGTAAAACCTATGCTTAATTCTAGGGACTCTCGAGTGTGGTCTAGGGACAAAAAAGGTAGGTTTACTGTTAACTTTTTCTTGTGGGCTTGGAGTCATTTTATTCATTCCACTTTCCCTAGCAGAGTGGTGTGGCATTCAGGCATGCCATCCAAGGTGTGCTTTTTTCTATGGACTGCTTTTTTGGACAAAATCTTGACAGTTGATCATCTTCAAAGTAGAGGCTGAAATCTCCCAAACACGTGTGTGATGTGCTTGATAGCGACGGAATCTGTAGATCATCTTCTTTTGCATTGTCCTGTTGCGTTTACCATCTAAAGCTTCTTTCTAGCTCATTTTGGAGTTGCATTGGTTTACCCTACTCCTTCCAGAGTTTCTTATCTTGTTGGTAGCCGGGCTTGTTGGGTCCTCGGCTTGAACACTATTGGGCGCTTATTCCAGGAGCGGTCACATGGTCCATCTGGACGGAGAGGAATAGATGGACCTTTGAGGACGTTTCGCTATCAGACGCCAGAATGACTAGGCGTGCATGCTGCCTCTTGGGAGACTTGGGTGTCGGTCAGGGGTCCAATCTCAGGATGGGGGGAGCATTTACTCCCCACCCAAGGAGGTTGTTTGTTTCTTTTGGGTGCTCTTCTTTTCTTTTTGGCCTCGAATTTGGCTTTTTTTTGTGTAATTTTCTTTGTAGGTTTCTTTCTGTATCTTGGTTCACTTTGTGAATCTTGCTCTTTTGTTTTCTATTATTAATATATCAGCACCGTTTACCAATAAAAAAAAAAAAAACAAATTGGATTTTCCAATTTTCTCGACTTTTCATCACACAATCCGAAAATAAGCCATAAATTTATGTCAATCTTTTTGTCTTTTCTATTTAGTTCCCTTTTTGCCATTTCATTTATATTTACATTTCCGTAAACTGCTTGTACTTTTTTTTGATCTATATTAATATATTTGATATTTATTAATAAATAAACCCCATAAAATTGTGTAAATGTAGGATTGAATCATAGTTTTGAGCGGTGAGATTTAGTTTTTGTTAATTAACTCGGGCCTCAATCACCTTTAATCTTCAAATTTGTGTTAATGAAAGTGGAGTGGTAGGTTTTGACCAATTTAGTCGCAAATTTAAAGCAACTTGAATCAATTTTCTATAAAGAATCGTTTATGTTGAAGTCAAACAAATGTTAGGAACTTTTGTACTTTCATATTACACGTGTTTAGTTTTGGGGGCCTTTATTAACCAACTCGTTTTCGTTAATAAAATATGTCAATTTTTGGAAGTGGGTGTTCAAAACCAAGCTAAAGCCAGAGGGGTCAGTTGAATGAAAGAAGGCGATGCAGGAAGAACTCAAAGCTATCATAAAATAATTAATGGAGCTAGTTCCTGTCCTTATCATTTGCTTGGGTAGACTCTCGCCTTCTCTTTCCGGAAGACAGTTTTCTAGATCCATGGTTTTAAAGAGATGAGTGAGGTGTCAAATTTTGAAACCTTGTAGGGAATATAAGTATTGTGAGACAAATAGGGATATATAACAAGAAAAAGGTTCATATGGGGGAGATAGATACTATCAACTATTGGTCTTTGTTGCACCCTAAAATTTTACTTTAATTTTCTCTTAGAGCTCTCTTCCCATAATTTTCAGTTGTTGTGCCCAACCCATAAGCCTTGTCCATTTAAGAATTATTTTGAAGAGTTCATCGCAGTCAGTCACTAGGACAAATCAATAATGAGTATCACTAAGAAAGCACTTAGAAGAAGCCTTCGAAAAGACCGTTTCCAGTGACTAATTCTTAAGTTGGAAGTCGTAAGGTTTTTATGAAGAAGAAAAATTGTTTTTCTTTTGAGATATCTGAGCCTTTTCTTTTTCTTTCTTTGTTTTTATTTGAAATAGTATCTGATCAATAAAGATTGCGAGCAATGGCAATCATGAAGACACCAGGTCATTGTATCTGTGTGTCTTATATATGGATTTATGCATATATGGAGGATGTCTATGAGATCCATAGCCCATAGGGTTTGTCAAAGAAGTGGATGTGTGAGATGATGTGGTGGTTTCCGTTGTATATACAGACACATTATTTGCCATCTTCATGCAATTGGACCTTGGATAAGTATATCAGTGAGTTGAATTCTGCAAGGAGCCAAGGACGCTGAAGCAAGTGTCTGTGTCTAAGTTCATAGGTCATTTGTCCAAAGGAGCGACTCTTCTTTGAGGTTTTGAACACATCATGTAAAAAAGATAGGAGATGGAACTCGGGGTGGGGGGGTCAAATCATCCATGTTTGGTGAAGTTCATTCGGTTTTTATATTTTTTGGTCATAAATACTTACACCCGATAGGCATCACTTGCTAAGTAACAAAAATTCATGAATAATTCGCTTTTAGCTGATAGTAGTCGGTGAGTTGTGTAAGCACCCAATTTGCAGTTTAGAGGGGTCTACATACCAACTTTCACCTATTGGAGATCCCTCATGATTTCCTTAAGCTTAAATTCTTACAAAAATATCCTTAGTTTTAGATATATAAAAAAATGGCCTTGTAATTTTCAATATTTACTAGTATTTTTAAAGGCGATAGCGTGAGGCAAGGCGTTAGGACCTTAAGATGCATGAGGATTAAGCTTCACCACAAAGCCTCATGCTACCTCATTTAACAAATAAAAATATTATATATATATAAGAAAAATTATAAAAAGATACAAAAGTCAATGAAATATTATAATATATATATATGTATTCGTGTACATTTTGTGGGTGTGTGCGCGCATGCGCACACAGGAAGCCTAAATGGAAAGAGAGGATTATTTGCGTCTTTGACAATCCCTCCTCTCCAACGTCCTCAATTCTAGCTCGGATACGGCTCTTGATTGTGGAAGGTTGTCCATCCGTCATATGGGGGCGAAAGTGGGTAATATTTTGCCACGAGGAGTTAGATTTTGAACTGTTGCATGCTTCTATACTTTTTTTTCCTTTTTGGTCTCACCCCTATGCTTCTCAGTTTACTCCCCCGTAAATTGCTTGTAGTTTTTTTTGATATTCTATTATACTCAATATTTACTGATCAAAATTTGTTTTTACAAAAAATGTTGTGATAGTGTGGTTAGGAAGTTTTACGAAGGACATTTCGACTCAATGCTGAGTAGTCTTTTTTCCTTAATTCCAAAAATTGAGGGGCTCAAGACTTGAAAGATTTTCGGCTAATTAGTTGGTGGGAATTGTGTACATGATATTGGCCAAGGTCCTGGTCTCTAGGTTAAAGTTAATTTGGGGCTTAATCATTTTACCTCTAGAGGGAGCCTTTGTTGGCGAGAGGCGTATTTTGGATGAAATTTTGATTGCCAACGAGTGTGAATGTGATGTAGTAGCACCTTCACGGGGTCACCCCACCACTTGGTGGGACGTAGCTGAGGGTCTCGACCGATTCCTTTGCTTGAGCTATTGTGATAAAGGGATTTAATCGGCCCTTCTTATCTTTCGCAGCTTTTGGGATCGGTGGTTGGTTGGTCCCTGCATCGGGTGGTATCAGCGCCTAAGTCTTGAGTTCGAGTCTTCTCAAGTGGGGGAGTGAATAATGTAGTAGCATCTTCACGGGTCGCCCCTCCACTTGGTGATTCCCATGTAGTTGGGGCACAACTGAGGGTTTCGATCGATTCGTTTGCCTGAGCTATTTGTGATAAAGGGATTTAATTAGCCCTTCCCATGTTCCCATCAATTGCGGCTTTTCGGATCGGTGGTTGGTTGGTCCTTACATCAGAATGAGAGAATTAGAAGCGATATTTCTGGTATTATGTAAATTTAATATGAAGAAGGTATACGATCATGTATATTGGGAATTTCTCGAGTACATGCTTTGGGAGAATGGGTTTTGGTGCAAGATGGAGGAATTAGATGAGGGCATGCTTCTCTTTGGTGTCTTTTTTTAATCTTATAAAGGGTCGTCCGACATGATATTTTAGAAGTTGTCGAGGACTGCGCCAAGGAGGTCCCCCTCGCCATTCCTTTTCATTTGGTTACTAAGACACTGAGTAGGTTAATAAGTAGTGCATTAGACTCTAAGTGTCTCCTAACTTTAGTTTGCCAATGGTACATTGATCTTGTGTGAGTTTGTGACCATCTTATAGACAGTTAGGTTATTTGTGTTGTCTTTTCGGGTGTTTTGAAGCAGTTTTGGGACTGAGAATCACATTGGGCAAAGCAAACTTATTGGGGTGTCCCCAATTTGGATGAATTAGTGTCTTCTTTGGGATGCAAGACGAGGTCCCTGCCTGCAAACATATTTAGGTTTGCCTTTGGGGTATAGTTTTAGGGCCAAATCCGTGTGGGATCCAGTCATTGACCAGTTGAAGCAGGTTGGAAATTTGTTTCTCTCAAAAGGAGGACCATTTGACTCTTATAAGGAGTACACTCGGCAGCTATCCGACGTATTTCATGCCTCTCCTTACTATACCGGTCTCCATAGTAGATAAATTAGAGGGAATTCTTATGGAATGTGAAAATTGAGACCAAGGCATCATTTAGTAGACGGGAGTTTATTTTTTTGCCCAATAAAGATGGGGTCTGAACTTGAGATCCCTGGTGGATGGAGAGAGAGAGAGAGAGAGAGAGAGAGGTATATGGGGTGAAATCTTTGTGGGAGCCTGGGGAGTATAAAGGTTTGTATGAATTCGGGCTGTGGAAGACGATCTTGAAGATCAAAGAGAATTTCTCAAGTCATACCAGGGTCAAAGTGTTCAGCTTGGTTTGGTCCCTCCTTCTAGGGACTGTTGTATGGTCGACATGCTAGGAGAGGAATTGGAGAATTTTTTTTATTATATCGAGGGCCCCATGGAGTGCATTATTTCAGGGATTCGGCAGCTCGTAGAGGGCTTGAGGAGTTGGATGCCTCCTTGTGATATTGGGAGTTTTTCCTTGTTTTAGGCCCTGTCTCTATGAGCATGGGGATCTTGTATTTCTATGTTCACATATTCACACTTTTGTAAACACCTTTTTGTCATCCTTTATTATGATATATATTTGCTCTGATTTACCCATAAAAAAAAAGTAGCAGGCAAAGCTGATAATATTAAGTTACATAAGGTGAAATTGAAATTCATCAGTTCATAGTTGTGCTGGGGTCCATGGCTTCTTGAATCTCTGCTTCAGCCTAGTTTGTTTGCATTCGTGGCTTATGAGAAAATTCTTACGAAATCTGCTTCTTGTCAATGAAGCACTTCTGTTGCTGTCTTGAATAATCTTTGGGAATATTGTATTCCTTGTTTCTTTCAATGGAATCCCCTGCATTCAACAAAGAAATGTTTGCCCCAAATGACCATTCAGTTTGGTCTAGTCATATCGGTTGTCTAATCATTGTGGTTACAATTTTTTTGGTTTCCATCTTGTTCCTGCTTTACAACTACATGCACTGATATATCCAAATGATGGCTTCAAATTTTGAGCAGCGAAGGGTTACAGTGTTGTTCTTCCAGAAAAATTGCAAACAGGAAAGTGGAATGTATACAGGTATGGGGGTTTCTGTTTATTCTTCAGCTAGCTCTTCTTTTCCCTTTGACCGTTAATTAAGGTATTGTTCTTTGATGGCAGATCCACACACTCTCCTTTGAAGCTTGTGAGTAGATTTCCTGATCATCCTGAAATTGGAACATTGCACGATAACTTTGTGTGAGCATCTCTCTTATAATCCTTTATTTGGATACAGTAGGCTTGGTTCTGTATATTATTATTATTATTATCAAGTTCCATTGCAGCTGTGTATACTTGGAAGTTTCTTCATTTACATTTGTTTTCATTCAGAAGACTTAAATCAGTTGCGTCAAATACTGTGAATTTAGGCATTCGGTTGAGACTTTCCGAGATTACAAGTATTTGGGTACGCGAATTCGGGTGGATGGAACAGTTGGAGAGTAAGTTCTTTTCATTAAAGTTAAGCTTTCAGTCTTCTATTGAAGTTCCCTTGTCCAATTACTTGCATTCTCTACACATGAAGGTACAAATGGATGACATATGGAGAAGCAGGTACTGCCCGGTCAGCAATAGGTTCTGGTCTTATGTATCATGGGATACCAAAAGTGAGTTATTTCATCGCCCAATTTATGTTTGGATAAGCTTGTGCTCCATTGTATTTTAATAAGATGTGGCTTACTTCATTGCGAACATTTGCATGTTTTATGAACAGGGAGCTTGCATTGGACTATATTTTATCAACAGACCAGAATGGCTCATTGCTGATCATGCGTGCTCAGCATATTCTTACATTTCGGTTCCATTATATGACACTCTTGGTACTTCTTGTCCATTTGAAAAACTTTTAAGTGAATCTTTTCCTAGCTTGGCCAAGCCTGTGAATCTTATATATATATATATATATATAGTTGGATGTGAAGCTTATATTTACTATGTTGTTTCTTCTGCAGGTCCAGATGCTGTTAAGTATATTGTCAATCATGCTGGTGTACAAGCTATTTTTTGTGTGCCACAGACATTGAACATTGTGAGTTTGATCCTTGCTTCTTTCAGGCGTTAGCGTGCTAAGCAGGAGATGATAGCCTCTAACAAATTATCTGTAGACATGTTTTCTTTGGTGAGGGGATTTGATTAGTTTCTCATCCAAATTCTGCCTGGCTTACCAAAGCATTTCGTGGTGAGAAATGAAATTGGACTTGAAAGACTGTTAAAGACTGGAGTTGGACTGTAAATCTTTGACCAGAAAATTCCGAACTATGTGTGCGATTTAGATATAGAAACTTAAATTGTGAAAAGCATGCAATGGCCATCATTAGAATCATAAGGTTCAAAATAAGTTGGTGAGACAAATGAGTTCCTAGTGAGGCATGACAATAAGTTTATATCAGGGGTCAACTATGAAAATGTGTCCTTTTCAATTGGTTATGAGTGTATTGATGGCTTATATTTAAGAGGAGGTTCCTCTGTGTATGCTAATTGCAGATGTCATGGTATTGTTTGATGGGATTAAAGAGGGGATAAATGCAAAACTTGGACCATAGGGAGATATCTTAGATTCTAAGGCGCATTTGGGTAAGTGGTTGTGGAGTTATGGAGAAGAGAGAAGAAAGCCTCTGGAGGAGGGTGATTGGGGCTCGATTTGAACTAGGATTGGTATGGGATTTGATAGAGGTTAGAAAGCCCCATGGGGTCAATATGTGGGAGGCTATCTTGTAAACAAATGAGTGGGAAGAATATTACCTTCAAGGTTGGGACGGGGAATGAAGTTGGGTTTTGGGGGGGGGGGGGGGGTTGTTTGTTGTGGGCAGAATAAGCTGAAGAATGATTTTGGCAATCTATATTTATTAGCAGCTGACAAAAGTTGCATAGTGAGATCCTTTTTTGTTCTCAGAGATAATACTTTAAATTGTATCTTGGGGATTATAGGATTTTGATAGGCTATTGTCTAGTATTGTCTCGGTCAATCTTAATCCTTTGGGTAAAGTTAGCAAGCTTTGGGATGACAAGGACAGTTTCACTATGAAATCTTTGTAACAGCCCTTTAATGGCAATCCAGCCCCCCTATTTCCTTTCAGAGCTGTTTGAAATCAAGGCATGATATCTAAGGTTGTGTACTTCCTTTTGAACCACTACTCTGGATAAAACTGTCACCACAAATTATTTAAAAAATAAAGGGTGTAGAATGACAAATAGATGCTTTTTGTGCTTGGTGCGAAAGAAAATGTTGATTATCTTACGCTTCATTTTCCTTGTGTTAGTACTTTGTATATTTGGAATATAGTCCTATCTCGTTTGGAGATGAATTGGGTGTTCCTGTGTTGCTTTAGGGAATTACTTTCTTGCTCGACCAAGTGGGATGTGGATACTTCGACGCAGCTTTGTGGGGTATGATCTCGGGTGTTATTTGTTGTGTTTGGGAAGAGAAAATTGGCGGGTGTTCGAGAACTTGGCATCTTCCCAAGATGTTATTTGGACTAGTATCACTCAACTTTTACTATTTTGGTGCTTGGTTATGGAAAATCTTTGTGATCTAGGCTTGGTCTCAGGGTTGGGGCTATGGTCAGTGTGTGTAATAGTTTGGTATGGTAATAACCAATGTTTTAAAACGCTAAGGCGTGAGGCGAGGCTTTATGACCTCAAGATGCATGAGGCGTAAGCCTTGAGGCGTGAGGCTTAAGCTTCACAAGAAAGCCTCACGCTCGCTCCCTCATTTTAATTATATATATATATGTATACGTGTGCGCGCGCACGTACACACATAGATATACTATATAAAATTTTAAATTATTTAATCATAAAAAAAAAACATAAGAAGGGCAAACAAATGCTCAAATTTAGATTTTTACTTATTTTGTTCATACACATATTGAAGATTATGTTCAATCATTAAGTCATATGGTGGATTTCGAATTTTAGCAAAAAATTGCAAAGAAGTCATGAACTACATTGTAGGCTAGCAGCTCCAAATCCTTGCAACTTCTACAAGGGAAATTAGTGTGAATTAGACTTAAAAGGATTTTAAAAGCCTAAATATGTTAAACATAATAAATTAAGTATTAGTTGAAACAAATATCATCATTATTACTACCTTCCAAAAAGAAATTTTATAATTATTTTTATTGAATTATCCCAAATAGAAAAATATTATTATTTATTAGTTTAAATAAATAAATAATCGACATTTAAGTCTTCTAACCCTTATTTAGTTAATGTATGAGGCGCACACCAAGAACATAAAGTTGTTGAAGTTGAATATTGGTGGCGCATGTAGATTAAATCTAGGACCCAGTGTTGGAGGAGGTTTTGTCCGTAATTTTAATGGAGATCTCTCGTGTTTGCTTCTGCTAAATTCAATGGCTGACCTACTAATAATGTAGCAGAAACTCGTGCTCTTTTAGATGGTCGAGCCTCAATGTGTGAGGTGTGTGCCTAGTGAGCCTCACACTTTGAGGCACAAGCCTAATGGTTGAGCCTCAAGGCATTTTCCTTGATCCTCGTCTTGAAGCGAGCCTCGAGGTGTAAGCCTTTGCTTATTCTTCTTTATGTTCTTCAATTGATGAAATTTTATATCCATTTTCAATCTAATGCATGATCTATATTTATCAATAGAAAAAAAACCTGGACTGAGAGAGGATATAAGAAATGCAACTTTTGTATTACACGAATTGGGGTGAGACGATTGCTAAGATTGGTGGGATCGATTAGTTTTTGAGAAACTGGAGGTTTGCTTGGGGGATTTTTCGATCTCCATTCGTTTCAGGGGGGTGGGGGATGATTTTGAGTGGATTTTCACCTCGGTGTATGGTCCAAATCTGCGAATCTTTAGATCCAATTTTTGGTCCGAAATAGAAGGTATTTCGGCAAGATGGCAGCTTCCTTGGTGTGTGGTGGGGGATTTCAATGTGATTCGATTCCCTGGGGAAAAGAAGGGGGGGATTTCCAGGATAATTTCGCGTAGTATGAGGGATTTTTCAGCTTTTATTAATGGGCAGGAGTTGCTAGACCCTCCGTTGAAAGGAGCAAAATTTACGTGGACTGATAAAAGGAGGCCTCCGATTATGTGCAGATTAGATAGAGCTCTTTATTTGGTGGGTTGGGCGGAGAAGTTTCCTAACATTTTTCAGGAAGCGTTATTCGTATGGTGGTTCGGATCACAGACCGATCCTCTTGAGGGAGAGCTTGGCTCTAGGGAAGAATAGACCTTTTAAATTTGAGAACATGTGGCTGAAAGTGGAGGGTTTCAAGGAGTTGGTGAAGGAATGGTGGGATGAGATGGTTTTTGAGGGGCATGCGAGTTTTGTGTTCATGAAAAAGCTAAAGGCTCTAAAGATTAAAATCAAAGACTGGAATTCCAAGTGTTTTGGCAGGGTGGATAAAGGTTGAGGGAGATTGAACTGAAACTTAAGGCCTTGGAAAAAAAGGAGGAAAGCGAGGGGCTGGGAAGAGAGGAAGAAGTGGTTCAGCGGGAGTTATCAGGGCATCTTATTTCCTTAAGAAGGCTCGATGAGATTTCTTGGAAACAAAAGGCCAGAGTTCAGTGGCTTAAGGCCGGGGATAGAAATACAAGATTCTTTCATGCGTGTGCCAAGGCTAGAAATCAGGCGAATTCTATCTTCAGTTTGAAGGTGGGAAACGAGGTCATAGAGGGTGATGAGGAGATCGGTATTGCGGTGACGAATCATTTTCAGCATCGGTTTTTGAAGTTTAACAGGGAGCGGCCTCGGATTCAGGATCTTAGGGTTGGGCAAGTGTCCAGGGAGGAGGTGGCTGAGTTGGAGAGGCAATTTGAGGAAGGTGAGGTGTGCAGGGCTATCAACAAATTGGGGAAGGATAAAGCGCCAGGGCCCGATGGTTTCACTATGGGCTTTTTCAGGGGTTGTTGGGATGTGGTGAAAATAGATCTGATGAGAGTGTTTGTTGAATTCCACGAGAGGGGGAGATGGAATAAAGAGGTCGGAGCGACGTTCATATCTCTAATTCCAAAGACTCATGGAGCGGAGGAGATTAAAGATTTTCGGCCAATAAGTTTGGTGACTAGTTTGTACAAAATTGTGGCCAAGGTCCTTGCGGAGCGATTGAGGAGGGTGGTGGGGAAGGTGGTGGGGGCGTATCAAGGGGCGTTTGTTAAAGGTAGGCAGCTGGTCGATGGGGTTTTGATTGCTAGTGAGTGTATTGACTCACGGAGTCGAGCAGGGATAGGTGGCCTTGTTTGTCAGGTAGACATGGAAAAGGTGTATGATCATGTGGATTGGGGTTTTTTGGAAGAGATGCTTATTTCTATGGGGTTTGGGGAGAGATGGATTCGGTGGATGAAGGGATGTGTTTCGTCGCCATTTTTTTCTATCCTGATGAATGGGTGCCCGCATGGCTTCTTTTCTGGTTCTCGAGGTTTGCGTCAGGGCTGTCCATTATCCCCTTTTCTCTTTATCATGGTGGTAGAAGCTTTTAGTAAGCTCATTTCTAAGGCAGAGGGGCTGGGGATGATTAAGGGGTTTTGGGTGCGGCTGGAGGGGCCTGTTATTTCGCATCTTCAGTATGCAGATGATACCATTCTCTTTTTGGAGGCGGATAGGGAGCAGGTTGCAAATATGAGAGTTCTTAGATGCTTTGAAGCTTTATCGGGTTTGAAGATTAATATTTCCAAGAGTAAGTTGTCAGGGGGTGGGGGAGGTGGAGGAGGGTTTTTTGGAAAGAAGTGCTCGAAGCTTGGGTTGCAGTTTGGTTTCCTTGCCAATCAAGTACCTTGGTCTGCCTTTAGGAGCAAATCCGCGGTCATTGGCTATATGGGATCCGGTGGTAAAGAGAGTGGAACTGCGGTTAGCGGGCTGGAAGAAAAGATTTCTGTCGTTAGGAGGAAGGATAACGTTGATCAAAAGTGTGTTGGCAAGTCTTCTCATTTTTCAAATGTCTTTGTTTAAAATGCCTCAGGTGGTGGGAAAGAGATTGGAGAAGCTTCAAAGGGATTTTTTGTGGGGGGGGTAGGGGGGATTCCAGGAAATTGCATCTTGTGAAATGGGATTGGGTTACGAGACCTCAAGAATTTGGAGGTCTGGGTTTTAGAAGATTAAAGTGTATGAATAACGCTTTATTGGGAAAATGGATTTGGCGTTTCAACACAGAGAAGTCAGCGTTGTGGAGGCGGGTTATTAAAGATAAGTTCGGGGTAAGTCGGGGAGATTGGAATCCGAAGCCGGTAAGGAGGCCGTTTGGGGTGGGAGTTTGGAAAGGGGTCATGATGACTATGGCTTCGATTCAGAAGTTCTTGAAATTTCGGGTGGGGAATGGAAGCCTGGTGCGTTTCTGGGAAGATGACTGGTTGGGGGATGGGCGGCTGTGTCAGAGATTTCCAATTCTTTATAGGTTGGTGTTGAGGAGAGAGGTGGAGGTGCAGGAGTGCTATGAGGTGCAGGATGGTGAGGTTAGATGGGGGCCGCGGTTTTGTAGAGATAACTTTGGGGAAAGAGAATTGGGAGAATGGTTGGAGCTACAAAGAATACTCAAAGCCTGTGTGATCCACCCAGAGATGGAAGACAGTAGGAGATGGGAAGGGGGTGCTGAGGATGAGTTTTCCACGGCTCATTGCTATTTGGAGATGTGGAAGAAGGAGAGGGGGGAGGAGGGGAGGCGCATACTTGGGTTTGAGAAGATCTGGAAACTGCGGATTCCTTCGAAGGTTCAGGCTTTCCTTTGGGCTGCGTCGTTAAATAAAGTACTTACGATCGATCACCTAAGGCATAGGGGTATGGCAATCCCAAATAGATGCCCGATGTGTAGGCAGGCTGAGGAGAATGTCCAGCATCTTTTCCTGCATTGTTCGCATGCGCAGGCAGTGTGAAACCATTATTTGGGTCTTTTTGGGATGAGTTGGGTGTTGCAAGGGGGCTTGGGGGAAGTAGTGTTGGGGTGGCCCTCAGGAGTGTTCTGCAGGAAAGGGAATGAGGTTTGGAAGATGCTTCCGGCGGCGATCTGTTGGGGTCTATGGAGGGAATGGAATAAAAGAATTTTCGAAGACAAGGAAGACTCTTTGCCTAAGGTTATTCTCAAGATCGGGTGGTTGCTATTTTCTTGGTCTTCCGTTTTCGCGGTTTTTAGGAAGATCTCCTGGTCTGACTTTTTGTATAGCTGGTCAAGTTTTTTAACTTGACGTTCTTTGTTTTCTTGTGGCGATGTTTCTCGCATCGTTTGTACAGTCTCTTTCTTCTGCTTTAATAAACTTTTCATTATCTATCAAAAAAAAAGATTGGTGGTTAAGAGTTATCTTAAAGCTACTTGTATTGGTATCTTAGCTTGCTTATTGAGGAGGGAGAGATCTAGTTTTCTCCATAAAATTAGAGATAGGGTGTATAGTTGGAATTATGTAATTTATGATGATTGTTAAGTCATTTATTCTTATTTATTTAATCTTTGGGAGCATCCCTCGTTCCCCCAAACTTTGTACATTTTTTTCTTAAAACAATTATCTTTATTCATTAAAAAAACGTGGAGATCTGCTTCTGGAGTGTTATGTGTGGAGTGTTATGTGTTCGACACATTTTGGTTAAACTTGGAGAACAAATTTATAATACACTAGTAACACCAACGATGCTTCATGGGGGTTGAATGTTGGGCAACTGTGAAGCACAATATTCATAGAATGAGTGGCTGTGATGCTAGGATGGATGAGTAGAAAGATTACGAAAGATAGGATAAAAATGAGCGCATTGGATAGAATCCAAGAGTAGTTCTAGTTGGTGATAAAATAAGGAAGAGTCTATGACTCTATTGAGATGGTTTGGATATGTTCAATGCAGACCAATTACAACACCAGTGAGAAAGAGTTGGTGTGAGTTGAAAGCTTTAAAAGGGCAAGGGTAAGGCCGAAAAAGATGTAGATGGGGGGGGGGGGGGGGGGGTTAGTAAAGAGATTTGATAAAACATGCTCTAACCAAAAATATTATTCTTGCTAGACTAAAATAGCATAACAACATTTTTGTTGCTGACCCAAATAGTTGTGATTAGGCACTGATGTTGAAGAAGATGATGATGCAACAGCCTTTATTTTGAAAATGATAATGAATCCTATATTCTTATTATCATGTGGGATGTGGATGGGATCAAGATTAAATATTATTGTGAAACTATGTCATAAGTTGATGGAGAGTAGATAAATGCCAATACTTTACTAGGACCAATTTTTACTTAGCTTAGATTGAAGGAGGTATCTAAGTGCAACTACTATCTTTTCCTTTTTCTCTTTACTTGGCTTATATTGAAGGAGATATCTAAGGGAAACTACTATCTTTTCCTTTTTCTGGAAATACAAACTCTTCTATGGAAAAAATTCCAACTTGAAGGTCCGGCTGCATTTAAACTTTTGGTTGCTTTATTTACGAATTAGTTGTCCTGAAACTTACATTAAAGATCTTTTCTGATTCTTATTATATGTTAGGTATGGATATTCCTGCCATCAATTTACGATTTTCTGATCTTGTATAATTTGTGACGGAAAGTAGCAAAAACTTAAGTTTTTCATTTTTTTTTTCTCCCTATCCTGAATTAGAGTTAAAAGAAAAGATCCTTTTTATTTTATTTTTTTATTTGTGTTGTATTTCCTTAATTCTTGTTTTTTTTTGTTGGAGAAGCAACTGCCAATATCGCTTATAGGGCATGTTCTATAATATCCCCTACATAACAAAATTAGAACAATATCTACTTATAAACAATCAGATTTTAATGGTTGTACTCTTATCATTTCAAAACCACACTCATTTCTCGTATTCAACTTTACAAATTGCTTATTTCAAATTTCGCCTTTTCTGATTCCAAGTTGTGTTTCTGCAACATTTCTTATGTTTCTCTTCTGGAATTTGCAGTTGCTGAGCTTCTTGGCTGAAATTCCATCTGTACGTCTAATAGTGGTATGAAAGTTTACCTTGCCTTTGACGATGATATGCTTGAATAAAGTAGAAGTAAGTCTGATGCTAATTTCTTAATTTTTTTTCAACAATTTCATTTGCTTTTTCATGGCATAGGTAGTTGGAGGGGTAGATGAACACATTCCGTCGCTTCCATCAACATCTGGAATCGAGGTTATATCATATTCGAAATTATTTAGTCAGGTAATTGTATATTCTTCTATAACTACAAGTTCTTATGGATTCTTGGCGAACTTCCTCTGGAAACAACTACACATTATAAATTGTTTACCCAAAAAACCAATAAAAAAGTTGTGTACCCAAAAAAGATGAAAACATAGTTGGGATTAATTTTTACATGTTGAAGTTTAATTTGATATATTGGGGAGTCGCTTTGAAAAAGAAGGTTCCAGTGATGTAAGGAGAAAAGTGGAAACAACCTTTCCATCTTTATGACTAGTATAAAACCAAAGAGAAATTGGAACTTTTTTTGCGCAGCCCATTTAATGCTTAAATGTTCTTATTTGTTTGAGGAAGGCCAAGTGTGTTTTTTGACTTCCAATATTACCTTATTCTTTCTAATATAATGTGTTAGTAATGGCCTTGCATTTTTTTTTAATGAGTAACAATGTATATTGTATGGAAGGAAAAAAAACTTACATTATAGGGGAAGAACATTCCCGCAAAAAATGAAAGCAACACACAAATTTACAATATATATCAGATTCATAAAATGGGATTTGGTTCTAGTATTATTCATGGTCCATCCTCAGTATGTCTTTTACTTCTTCAAGAGTTAATGAAATTAGAAAAGCTTCTAGCTAATCGTGTCAAGCACACTTTCAGAAGGGAGTGGCTAGTGTCGTCGAAAGTCGAAATCCCCCAACACAGAATATGGGAGCATCTTTCAAATTAGACTGACTCTCGCATCAAAGGGACAATTCAGCCAATGTGCAATAACCTCCATAATCTGTCCAGAAAATACCCATTCCATACCAAAGAGGAGAGATAAGAAGAAACTCCATACCAGCCTTTCAAAAGAACAATGGATGAACAAGTGATTGACACTCCTAATGTGTTTTGCACATAATGTATTAATATGACACCATCATCCCGTGGTGTTGGTGATGATTTACTAGATGGAATATTTTTCAACACAATTCGATCAAAGATTGACCTTCCAAATCACCAAAAGGAGTTGGTTGAGAATGTGCTGTCGCGAATCCTCCTTCCAAATCCGAGAGTCCTTCCCAATCGGTAGAATAAGAACTTCATCCAACCTCTGAAGAAGAAAAATGCATTCCTCAATTTCTCTTTTAAGCAAATTTCTTCGAAAGCACCAAACAACCTCACTACTGTGTCCTTTGAAAGTATTTGTTCCCTATCACCTCGTTTATGTAAAGACGTGGACATAAAGTGCATAGCATTGATCTCCCAAATCTATTTTTCTCACCATTCCCAACCAAAAAGTCAACATGATGCATAAAATCCTCAAGCATAAAGCTACCCTTTCACACACCCACTCTATAAGAGGAAATGACATCTTGAGAATCCCCAATTCCTTGAGCAAACTCCATATACCTAAGACAAATCTCCCTCCTCTAAAGGTCTGAATTCTCCTTATTATGTCTCCATAGCCATCAATCCAGTGAGTACTATATGTAATTCTTTAACTTCCTAAAACCGACCATCTAACTCCCTAGTCCGACACACCCAATCCAGCTTTACAAGATGAAATTTCTTCTTATAACTCCTACGATTTCACAAAATTAACTCTTTGATGCTTCTTTATACGGTCTGCTACCACTGCTGGAATCTGAAATAAAAAACAGATGGTAATTGGAACTTTTAAATCTTAAGTACTTTTGATCAACTCAATTCGGTCTCCAAAAGAGAGGTAACTTCCTTTTCACTCTTTCCACAACCAGATCCCAAAGCTTCCTAGGGCCTAAGCACCGAGTGGTCCTTTATGGATGACCAAGATAAAATATCGGGAGAGTGCCCAACATGCACCCCAAATGTCTAGCACACTCTTCAAAAGCACCTTCTTCGTTCTCCATTCTTTATATTAATGCAAACACGGGATAGCGCCTCAAAACAGGAAAAAATGGCTTTAAGATTTCGTATTACACATGTAAGCACTAAGAAAGCTAAGGGTGTCATTGGTGCACTGAAGGTTAGAGATCACATGGCTCTCCTCTCCTACCGTGAAACCCTCAATCAGACCAATCTCTTATACCTACCAAAATAACTTGCTCAAAGTGTCAGCCACAATGATGAAAAGGAATGGAGACTGAGTATCTCCTTGCCCAATACCTCTAGAGCTGTTAAAGAATCAGTCTGGAACCCCGTTCAAAAGAATGTAATATGGACACCAATGAAACACAAGCCATCATCCATATTCTCCATGGGGATTAAAAGCTTAATACTTCTTAAGATATAATTGAGGAATAACCATTCTACATGGTCATAAGCTTTCTCCAAATGGATTTTGAAAACTAGGCTCCTTATACCTTTCTAAATCTTGGAATTAGTACATACACCAATAATAATCCCATCTAGTAAATTTTCTTTTGAAGAAAGCCCCTTGGTAATCCCCTACTATCTTACTTACCGCCCCCTTCAAATGACGGGAACCTTGCCCAAGATCTTTCAGACACTGCATGCAAGGCTAAGGGGGTGTTTGGCCTCGTTCCCGCAGAATGATTTCTCCTTCCGCTTTTAGGAATGCGTTTATTATAGCACGTTTCTTGGATGATTCAGTGGAGCGTTTCGTAATCAGAACAATTATTAAGGAACAAAAAAGTTGCTCCTCCTTACGGAACAAAACGATTTCTCTCGGGCCTGATAAATAAAAAATTTCAAGCGTCAAGGGAAAACCCCTGTTTATGAGTGTTCCGATTTCAAAATCAGTTTCCGATCCAGAACGATGCCAAAATCCCCCTAATAGGCTGAAAGACTCTGAGATCCTCTCCCCCTTGTTTCGTGGGAATTAGGGTGATAAGCACAGCATTAGAAATTATTTTCCTCTTGAGTGAATTTATTGAACACCTCCAACAGGTCTTCTTTATGATGTCCCTACATGTCTTGCAATAAGCCATTGAAAACTCATCCTGTCCTGAAGCTTTATCCCTGTTCAGCGACCTAATAGACTTGCACACCCCCTAACCATACCTCCTCTCGAGTGAATTTGCCACATCCAAATCCAATTGCACAACAGCTAACCTGTCCAAGGGAGACCTAGCAATTCCCTCCAAAGCATTAAGTTCCTTATAATAATTGCATCACATCTGCATTTTGCTCTAATCACATCATCAGTACAGTGCTTGCAGAAGGTAAGTGCATTAACTATATTTTTTGACTTCCAATTTGTCTGCATTTCTGTGTTTAGTGATGGCATAGTCACCTGTGCGCGAACTGCTCTTTCTCTGACTCTTGATTTAAGCATCTCTTCTTGTGAACTCTTGTTTATTCTTTGCGTCTCCTTTGTGGGGGGGCGGGTTGATTTTAGTTGTATATGTAGTAATTTCTTTGAGGGAAAAAGCTTTTTCGTATCTAGATTAACTCCTTTGGAGGGACTGAACGATATAAGTAACTTGTTTGTTGAGTGATTTATAGTTGTATTTGGAGTGAGAGAAATTAGTTCAGACCCCTATGTCTAGAGTTGTTTATGGAGAGGAGACATGATCCTTTTTGAAGTTATGGTTCAGACCTCCCATCGTTTGGACTTGTATCTGGTAATCCTTCACTCGTTAGAAGTTATAGTTTGCCCCCTCATGTTTTGAATTGTATATCTGGATTAATCCTTTTAGGATTTCGGCCCCAAAATTTAGTATTTGTTGTATGTGTTATGCTCGCTGGAGGAAGGAAGGAGAGGATGTGTTGTTGCCCTCTAATGTTTGAGGTGGTTTTATTTAGAGAGTAGATTCGCTCATTTCTGTGGTAGTTGTATTTATGACTAATTCCCATTTTTTTCCTAATAGCAAGTGTCTATCCCTATTATTGTCCTAATGGCAAGTGTTTCTTTAACATGGGAGTGCCTTAATTGCATATATATAGTGCGATATGCCAATATCTTGTTAATGGAATGTTTTTTTTATTGGTCATATCATGGGTTCAAAGCTAGTATATGTTGAGATGGATGAGAATTTCAGCCACTTTGAAATAGTCTAATCATTTCATCACCAATCAAATGGTTCCTTTAGGGCCGCAGTGGTCTTCAGCCTTTTTCCCCCCCAAAACCTGAAGATGCTGCAACCATCTGCTATACAAGCGGTACAACTGGGACACCAAAGGTATTGATCTTAGGCTCCTATGAACTTCAGTTCTCTTCTTGCAGCTAAAGTGTGCTCAAAATGATTTGGCTGCCTATATTAAACTACATTACATTTATTTTTGTTCCTCTGGCAAAGGGAGCTGTATTGACCCATGGAAACATGATAGCAAGTGTTGCTGGTGCTAGTCTTACCGTTAAATTCTACCCCTCGGATGTGTGAGTTTTGTTAATTTTGTTCTATTACAATACTATATTCGAATAGTTGTTCTACTATGTCCTGATTATTTATGCCTGACTGCTCGACATCCTTTGCTGAAATCTTGTATAATTGACAGTTACATATCTTATCTTCCTTTGGCGCACATATATGAACGGGCAAACCAAGTTATGACCGCATACTTTGGAGTTGCTATTGGTTTCTATCAGGGGGTATGGAACTCAACCAAATAACATATCTTTAGTAATTCTTAGCCCTCTGTATTGTTTTAAAAAGGCAAAGGTGTGACGTGAAGCATTAGGACCTTCAAATGCATGAGGTATAAGCCTAACTGATCGAAGGTGTGACATGCATTTGAAGGTCCTAATTCTTCACGTCGCTTGATAGTTGTTTTGTTTTGTACATTGTCTTTTTAATATAATCCTTGTTTAATGATAAAAAAAAAAAAAGGAATGATGCTTAAGCTCACTCTCCCTCATCTTTAAAACAAAAAGTAACTAAATTGAAAATTTTTCAAAAAATAGTGAGAGAAATAATGACAGATTACTACACACACACACACACACACACGAAAAATATACAAATAGTTCAACCATCACATTGAAAACGTTATGAGACACTAGAAAGTACTTGTTAGTGGATCACTTGTTGCTTCATTGTCTGGTGGCAAGGGAGGTTTGATCATATTTCTTTGTGCATCTAGACATTCCTTGGATCTTTCCCGGCTCCTTTCGGGGGTTCTTATCTTGTTAGCTGTCAGTGGTGTTCCCAGCGCCAGCAACGAGTGTGTGGCCTCTTCTTCTAGGGGCAGTTGTGTGGTCCCTCTGGAAGGAGAGGAATAGTCGAGCATTTGAGGAATCCTCCTCATCGATCTCCCGCATTCAGACTAGGGTCCGCCGCCTAGTCTCTGCCTAGGGTTCAGTTGGTGGAGCTGAGGGGGACCCATGGGGGAATACTTTTGACTTGTGATTGCCCAATCATATCATATGTTTTTTTTGATCGGTAAATAAACAAATTTGTTAAAAAACCAGAGAATAAGGGCAACAAACGACAGCATAATCAAGAGTTTACAAGACAATAAACTCAAAGACAATCTAAAAAGAAGCACAACCTTGACTCTTGGCCACCTCCCTCCCCCTATGAGGAAGACTCATCCTAGCACCGCCCTAAGCTCCTCCCTATCATGATGGATACTTGCCCACTCCAACAAAACCACCCGAATTCGAGCACAAACACGAGAATGGGGCGCCGTAGTATCCTCAAAAACTCTAAGATTTCGTTCTTTCCAGACCATCCACGCAATAGCACCCAGCAGCCTCGACCAAATAGCCTCCATAACACCATTCTCATTGACCCTTGGCCAACACTCTAAAAAGCTGAGAAAAGACGTAGGAAAGACCCACTCATATCATATGTTGTTATCTTTCCCTGGTTTGTATTTTCTTTCTTTTCTTTCCTGATTTATTATTGGTGAACCTGTGGTTGTAGTTTCCTCCCTTATATATATTACATCTTTTGCTGATCAAAAAATTATCATATTGAAAAACAAATAATGTTTGATCATCAATTCATATCAAAAGGTAAAAGAAAATAAGGATTTTGGTTCCAGCAAATAGTAGGAAAGAAGTCATGGAGGAACTCAGGTTTCAACAAGTCATGGAGGAACTCAGGTTTCAACGTCTATTAGATAAATTCTTAATGTGAAGTAGATCCTCAAAGGGGTTTTAAAAACTGTAAATACACTACACAGAATGAGCGAATGTGTTATTTGAAACAAATAGAAAGGTAAAGAGAAAAAAAGAGTTTTCAAATCAGTTTTGTGTGAGAACCCTATCCTTGATTAATCTATGAGGTGGACACCTCTGACAAATGGAAAGCCTCTCTAGGCATGAGGCATGCACCTCAGTCCTCATGTCATGTGTTCCTCACTCTTTGAGGTATGATCCTCTTAGGTCGAACCTTGAGGCGTAAGCCCCACGCACCTTTCAAAACACTGGTCTGTCTTTTTTCTAATGAGTAGCTGAAAATTTTATATATGAATGTGTTGATATTACATGTACGGGGATTCAAAAATTTCCTCCAAGAGTACTCTGTCAATAGAAGCTTAATTGTGGCGGTTGTTCTTTTCTTTCTTTTTTAAAGTTAGTTTGTACTTTGTATTGTATAATTTAGTTTTCTTTCCTAGGGAAATTTCCTCATTCCCTTAAACTTGTAAATTTCATTTACCATACAATACAATTCTCATTTTTTAAAAAATTAAAATTTCCCTAAAAAGAGAATAAGGCCTCATTTGGATAGACTTCCAAGAGAAGAGAAATACTTCCTTAGGAGTTACTTCCTACAAAGTAACTCCTAAGGAAGTCTGGCAAAGTCATTCGAAGAAGAAAATAGTGTTTGGTTTACACATCCGAAAAGTGACTTAAAAATCCAAAAGTCAAATTTACGTTTGGTTTGCATTTACAAAAATTATTTTCTGAAAGTTTTATATATGTTATCAAATTGATTTATGGTCATCTATTAACTCTTATAAATTGTGTGATACCGCTGGATAAAAGAGGTGAAAAAATATGTTTTTATACTTGTTCACGCTAATATACATGAATGTTGGTTTGTCATGGAGTTTTACATCTGTATTAGGCATTTTTTGGGGTTAGTCCAGTTATCTCCAGAGCTTTTGTTCATAGTTAATCTCTTATTTTAAAATCATAAAAATTGAATTGATTTTAGGGTTGTAAATTTGACCCTAATGTAAAGGTACCCGGCCCAACACAACCCTCAATTGAATTGATTTTAGAGCTATTTAGCAAAGCCCACCACTAATAACAATGATTGTTTTATGATATGGGAGTACTAGCTCTACTCTCCTTTTATGTAAGGAGCAAGAAAATAAGGATTTTGTGTTTTCGGGCCACCACACAAATGTTTTATTATCCCGATTGACACAACCCATCTACTAGTAGCAAAATAAGGAAAGTGTAATAAAAAGAAAATAGGCTTAGCAAAAACTTCAGGGTAATAATAGTTGGTAGGGTCCACCATTATTTTCTACTCTTAATTTGGTGTACGGTTAGGGATGGCAACATGGTTCAAAATATCGGGCATCGGTTGCTATATTGGTAAGTCCAAAATAGGATACATATCGGCGTATCGGTATCGTATTGGTTGGATACGGCGGAAAAATTCAGGATACGCTAAAAAAAGCTTGGATACGCAAGGAAAAACTTAGATACCTTGCATAAAACCTCTTTTAATGCAAATATAAGCTAAAAATAAACTAAATGAAGGCCTCTAACTACATTTATAATTATACATATAAGAGCTACCAAATTTATAAGTTAAAAAAGGCGTGCGCACTGATAAATATGTATGAAAATACAAACCATAGTTACTTAACCAAGTGATAGAAGCTCACTTGCATTCATAAATCAAAAATATGAAAATACATAGACCCTTGTATTCACAAATCAAATTATATACATGATAGAAGCTCAATACCATATTGAGATTCGTGCTGACTTATACTTTATCATTGTGGGATTAGGAATTGAGTAGATTGATACATTATAATTGGTCAAGACATGATGACAATACTGTGTCCAAGTCATCATCGTACAGTACATTCTTAGGTACATTTGTACATATGCCTGCTACTGAGTCGTGATCTGTTCATAACTATCATTGGAAGACTGGGACTGAGCATCATAACCAGTGACTCTTGATAAGTAGGGTTGGCCTGGAGCATCATAACTAGTGGTTTCTGATAAGTAGGGTTGGGCTGGGGCATCATAATTCATAACCAGGGGGATAACCTTATTTACATATTAATATCTAAAGTAAATGAAAGTAAAATAATTTACTTAATAATATATTATGTAAATAAGTTGTGTGTATCGGGTCAGTATTGTGGATCCTAGTGTAAATGAAATGAGAAAAAAAATTAACTGAAAAATCCCCGTATCGAATGTATCGGGCCTGTATCGGCCTGATACAGTGGGAGTTTTTTTTTTTTTCCAGCGTACCAGTATATCGGGTAGCTCCAAATAAGATACGTATCGGTCGATACGTATCAATATTTTAAACCATGGATGGCAATGGGTTGGGTTTCGGTCGGGGCGCCCCCAACCCTATCTCGCCCCTAATGGAAAACTCCTACCCATTCTTGTCCCAAACCCAGGTCGAGCAGGTCGGTTCCGATTTTCAAAACACTTCTCAACCCGTCTCCATCCCACCTTGTCCCGTTAAGCACTAGATGGGGCAGGTCAGGACTATACTTCATATTATAAGTAACATATAAAGGTAATTTTAGGGTTAAATTAAGGGTAAAATAGTGATTTCACAATATATACGGGAGCGGGTCGGGGAGGCTTAAACCCATTCCCGGCCTGAACCCCACTCGGGTTTAACATTTCATTCCCAAACCCGTCCCAATATGGGCAGGGCTATCGGGTTACCCGATGAACCCGGCCGTTGCCATCCTTATATATGGTTTATAGAATGGAAAGTGGGGTTAGCAAACTCTTTAAGGTAATCATTTGGTAGGGCCCACCACTTATTTTTCATAGTAGTTGATAGAATGAAACCAAAAAAGCTTTTAAAGTGTAATAGAATGAGAGTGGGGTTCGCAAACAAAGGTAATCATGTTGGTAGGGCCCACCACTATCTTTCTTATAGCAAGTGTACGGTTGATAGAATGAAACTAAAGAAAGCTTTTAAACTCTATCAACTAAAGAAAGCTTTTAAACTCTTGGAAAACGGAAATCTCCGTCAAACTTCCTGCAAAAGTCGCAAGAAGCACTTCCTACAAAAGCTACACCCATCAGCTTTCTCAGGAAGGAGATATTTCAACTTCCCCGACTTTTACTTCCGTGGGAAGTTAATTTAAAAATAGATAACCAAACACACTTATGTCTAATTTTTAACTTCCCCAAGCCCAGAAGTTATAGAAGTCAGAGGGGGAAGTCTAACCAAACGCCACCTAAATTTTAAGTTGTTAGATACAATTAACCTTAATTTACCTATGAAGTTTGCAGTCAGTGAACTCCTTCAAGATCAACGACCATCCAAATAATCTCCACCCGATATCTCTACATGTCTTTGGAAGAGCTCAATATACTCCTTAAGAAATCATTTGTTTAATTCCATCTACAGTCTCCAACATATGGCGAAAGAAAGCAAATTCAGAGTATTCTACTTCTCCCAAAAGGGCCACCTGACTAGCTTGAGCAATATCCCTCACATCTCTAGGGAGAAACATGACTTATCGAAGAGGGTTATGACGAAGTTTCATACTGCCCACGCAAAGGAGTAGTGGATTAATAGATGATGTACTTTCTCCTCAGCCTTCTTGCTCATTGTGTATCTGTTTGTGATGGTTATGCCTCAGTTTGTTATATGATCCACTTTCAAGGATTGTAATCCAAATAATGGCTTTAAGACTTTAGGGGATTGATGGTTTTCAGATTTTTTTCGAGTTGCATGCTCCTGTCCAATTCACCCTCGTCTTCTATCAATGACTCATAGAATGATCTGAGTGAGAACCCCTATTGAAATTCCCTTTCCATATGTGTAGATTCTCCCTATTTGCATGGATTTGGACCTCTTGGAATCTTTTTAGAAGTGCCATACACTCTTCGATATCCCCGTCTCTGTTTCCTGCGGAACCGGACTCTAGAGAATCTCCCCTTTTGTTCTCTTGAAGTAGTGGCAAACCAAGAATTCCTTCTACGGGACCATCCTATAAATGGTATGAAATTTCGGTTTCGGTATAAACTTTGGTCTCTAAGGGAGTTGACATGTTTTAAGGAAGTTTAAAGAAGTCTAGGTAAGGAAACATCAGAAATCTAAGATGAAACTTCAGAAATTCAATACTTAAACATAAATACACAATTAGAGTTCATTATATTACTGATGCAAGCGTGTAGTACTCAAATGTGAGAATCATGTTAAGTGACATGCGTTGTCTGCTTTGAGCTGTAATTTATTCTCGATATTTCACTATATTGTCAAAAAAATTTAATTATACATTACCCTCTTTGTCATGTGATGGGGATATGTGTTCTCTTTATTTTTCAACGATTATCCATGTTAATTGTTTTAGAAACCTGGAAAACTTATGAATGCACATTGAAGTTGATAAATAATTGAAATTTACTTTAGTTTCTAAACCTATTTCAATATGCAATTGATGAGCCCAATGTTTTTACAGGACTGAATCAATATGTGAAGAGGAGGAGATGGATAGTTAAATAATTTTTAATTTATGAAATACTATTAGGAAATTATTTAATTTTTTAATATTACTAAAAAGCTCTTATGAGCATTTTATACTAATAACAAAATTATTAGAATAAAAATTATAATTTATGATAAAGTTAATGCTAACCACACTCTAATAATAAAATAAGAATTTATAATAAGGTTAATGCTAGAGACACATGTCTTTCTTTATGACGAAAGTAAGTTTAAAGCAAGTGGAACTAACATTACCCTTTTAAGTTAAAACTTAAAAAGTCATTCAATTTACAGATTATTTTGGTACACTTTGGTTAACTTTTATTGAAGTTCTGTATTTTCTCAACATTTTTTTTTCCAGTTTTGGTCGAAGTTTACTACGAAGTCCAGTATTTTTAAAATACAAGTGCATTTTGCTTCGGACACCACGTAAGTTGATTCAATTTGGTCAACTTCGTCGGAATTGAGTCGATTTTTGACACTTATGCTGGAAAATCTCGCAAACCCTTTATACTCCATACCAATCATGCTCCCAAAATCTGAATCTCCCTTGTTTTTTATCACCAAAGCTAGTATAGTTCACAAAATCCTCCTGGTCAAGCATGACTCCTTTCCAGATGCCTACCTGCCTGTAGGATGTGTATACCGAACTTTATACCAATCACTCTTCGATAGGTTTGTACTTCCCTGCTGAATCTTCAGAGCCATTTGCATCGAAGAGCGTTGTTAATACTCCTCAACTTCGTGAATCTTGGCCCCCAAACTCCTTGAGGGTGAGGGTGACACATTTTAAAGCACTTGTCTGTTCAGGATATTATATATATATATATATATAAATAATATAGTACCTTTGCATATACGTGTTGTCAAAATGCTTGGGCACCTTGGAGCTGAAACCCCTGGGCACCTAGGCACACTCTCAATGAATAGGACACGGACAAAGGAAGTGATAGGGGTTAACAGGTTGCGGGTTTATAGGTAGGATTAGGACAAGTTTTAGGGTTCAATGTGTTGCTGGTTTTATGGACACATTTAGGGATAAAGAAAGGTTTTGAGTCCTTAGGATTAGGGGAAAAATAGATTCTTTAGGGTTTAGAGTGCAGGACTTATGGTGTAGATGTGCTGGACAGTTGGTGGGGATTATCAACAGTAAAGTAAATAATGGATTAGGGCAGTGTAACAAGAGGTGATCTACCGCTCCTCGTTTTCTAGGCACAAGAAGCAACCATTGGCCATCTGCCACCCTCGATTCTATCTCGTCTGGGCATCAACTAAGTGTTTTTCTTCTCCTTCCGAGACTTCTTATCCTGTAAGTTCTTGGCACTTGGGGGAAGGGCGTTTCTAAGGGGGCGCTTTGATCATCGCCTCGGTAGCTTGGTCCTTCTGGATCGAACGGAACTCGAGGGTATTCGAGAACTCTCCATCCCAGGCCATTAGTACCAGTCTACAGGCAGGTCACCTATTGCAGCACAGGCAGGTCACCTATTGCAGCACTAGTGCTCCATTGTGGAGAATTTTGATTTAACATGGTTGCACTTTCTATTGTAATAGCATAGTTTATTTCACAGTTTTTCACTTGTACTCTCTAATCTCTTTTAGTTGGGCTTGGGTTCACTCTCTGGTGATCCCTTGCCCCTCTTGTATTCCTTGTTGACATTATATATATATATTTATATACATCTCACTATTGAGAGAGAGAGAGAGAGAGAGAGAGAGAGAGAGAGAGAGAGAGCTGGTAGGCTGGTATTGTACGGACTTCTCCCTTTCTTCTGTTCTCCTTTGGCCGTTGCAAGCCCTAGCTATTAAAAGTTCCTATCATTTAAAGAAAATTTTGCTTATTGATCAAATTAGCCTCTTCAAGTGTAATGACTTTTATACCTTTTAGTATCATTAAAATTATTATAAATACTACAGTAATAGAATATACACGCTTAGGTGCCCGCCTGAGGCGTCTAAGCAACCGCTCTTGACAACACTGTTACATATACAGACAAATAGACGAGATTCGGAAAATGAGAATTACGTTATATAACATTTGAAGCTTGCAATGTTACTTGATTTCCTTGCTTCGATGATGTCAGCATCAGGAGCCATGAGGTTGAGAGCTGAGACGCGACTCGATCTGATTACAGTAGAAGCTCATTCCTTTAAAGTGCTCTATGCATACACACGTTGACAACTGAAATTGCAAGCAAATGATGTAAGATTATTTCCCATTTAGTAGGATTAATGATTCAAACTTTTATGATCCATTTGATACTGTTTATCAAGTAATCCAAAAGAAATTTGTAGTTGATTGAATATCATAGCCATTAAAAAAAGAAGAATTTAGTACCTTATACTCATCTTCAGGGATTTAATGATTTTTACTTAAGAACATCTCCTCTTTGTTGAAAAGGATATTTATGATATTTCATGTTATTAGCTATATCATGTGTATTACGCGTACCGTATCTAATACACGTAATACACATAAGGGTAAAAGTGTAATTCTCTTCTTTAGTAATAAGATACAAAAGAAAGGAGAGACATGAATCATTCATGCTCTCAACCCTATTCACTTTCTTCTCTCTTTCTCTTCTCTTTTCTTCTCTTTCTCCATTCTCTACCTCTTTCAACTCTCTTAACCTTTTTTGTGAAGAGATAATTATCTCCTTTAGATCCTTTAGTAGCACCATTACCATCCAATATTCACATGAGCTGTTTCAGCCTCTTCCCTGCTTGCATCTTCGACTCTCCAAGACATTCAATTGCATCTGCATGGTATGTTTGCCTTCTATTTCGTTTTTCATTGATAAGATAAGATTTACATAGAGATATGAGGATAGAAGAGGACAAAGCCTTACCAAAACCAATGGAAGTGGTGTTGAATATGTGGTAGAGAAGTAGGAGATCAGAAGCTTTTCTCTCGGACTCCTCAACTATCTAAATGGAAAATGTGTTCCTGTTTAAGCGACTTTAAAAGAGTTGGAAATGGTATCGTGGCAGCTATTTTATGGTCCAGTCTTTCTAATCCTCTTTTATTGGCAACATGGTTGAAGTTTTGGGCAAGGTTTAAAATAACGGTTTCGGCATATGTAACGCCCGAAACTGTGACATAACGGACAAGTCTTACCTTACAAAACACGAGATCATTTTTTTAAAATTAATTATGGGTAACTCTTGGCCGAGTTTTACATTACGTAATGCAACGGTTTCGGGCAATTCCTATGATATCTTTTTAAATGCAATAACATGGTATGTATTGTAACGGTTTCTACGAGGTTTATTTCCATTGTTTTAGGAGTTCTATTCTAATTTCTAAAGTATCTTTCTCGTAGATGGTGGCCATAGACAAATGCTCAGGATACCTTCTTGTCCTTTAGAGGAATGTTTCGTTTTTAATATATGTTTCATGTGTTGGAAATGCAAAGTAGCCATCAAGTCATCAACAAATTATCAATTGCACTGGAAAGCTTTGATTTATTTCCTTATTGTCATGTCGAGTGGGTTATCCTGTTGAAGATGTTTGGTTTGTTTTGGTGTGGGCCATATACAATTCAGGCAGTAGTTGTAAGATCATATGGAAGTTGTTGCCTTTCAGTTTAAGCCATAGGAGTTATGACATATAGGATCACAGTGGGGTATTGTCCCCGTATCTGCACATTGTGCTCATTTCCCATCAAGGAGTTCTTCTGATCGAATGACTGTAACCATCCAACTCTCTCTGGACTCTGGACTCTGGACTTCAACTCTCTCTTGGAAACTTATCTTTCTTTGTGTTTTTTTCTTCTGATGGTCGAAAGGGGCATAATTTAGTGGTTATAGGCAGTGTTTTTGGGGTAACAAGATCACCAAATGTTCTTTGAAGGTTAATCTTACCCGAAGTATTTCTTACCATGGCCCAGATGCCATACTTGATGCCTATCTTACCTGGATGAGGGTACAGGTATTGGGTATGGGTGATTCCAAGTGCCGCACTTGTATACCTTTTCTAAAAAAAAATTATCATTTGTGTATAGCTGAATCATTTTCGACACATACAGTACCAACGTCATGTCGTGTCAGCATAAGGGATGTGTAACATGGTTTGAGGTTAAAAGGAAGGGACAATCTTGCCATCTAGAAAAAACCTAGATTTCCCACCAGTCAAGGTAAAAGTACTCTTTAATCTATCCTAATTCAACAAGGAGCAACTAGTATTTCCAGTTGATGGTGTTTTCAGCCCTATGGATTGAAAGGCTCGAATCAGGTGGTGAAATTTGGTTAATTGATTTCTATCTTATTAGCAGCTATATATATATATTTTTTTAATAATGATAAAAAAAAGTTTCTAACTTTATTCTAGCAAACACCTGACACACTGAATTATAGCTTTCACGACTAACAGATTCACACTATCATTTCTAAACATTAATTTATTGTTCTAACTCAATATAACAGTTGAGCTACAGTTACACGCTGCCTTGTTCTGATATATGCATAGTTGCTATAGACATTAAAGAATTTTAAAGTTTTACAATTCATACTAACTGCATATCGAATTTTATATGCAGGACAATTTGAAATTGATGGATGATATGGCAGCTCTAAGACCAACAATATTTTGCAGTGTTCCTCGGCTGTACAACAGAATATATGCCGGGTACTGTCATGGTTCTGTACTATAATTTTTCATGTGATTGCAGTTTGTATCTCTGCTCAGTCATGATCATATCTGAGTTAGACTTTTACTTTGAATATCCCAGAATTACAAATGCTGTAAAGACATCTGGGGTACTGAGGGAGAGGCTATTTAATTCTGCCTACAATGCCAAGAAGCAAGCGATATTGAATGGTAAAAATATATTAACAACTAGATCTGTTTTGCATGAATGCATGAAGCTTCCTAGTGGCTCTTTTGCCTTTCATGATTGTTAATATTTAATAACAGTGTAGAACCTATGGTTTAAGATTTTGATCTGTTTGTTGTCTTTCTCATGGGGAAATCCTTTGAAGACTTTTGTTATGGAGTCCCTAACGAAATGTTAATGTCCTTTTTCTTTTAAATCAGTGTCAATGTGCTCACTTTAAAATCAATACATTAGGCCTATCTTAGATGTGAGATGCCTATTTCTTAGAGCTTCTATTGTTCTCAGCTGCAATGTCTTTGGAGTTAATTATGGGACATGCAACGGATTTTATTGTTCTTTTCGGTAGAAGTGCAATTGTTTATCCAATGTCTGTCAACACACTCATAATATGTATGTACCACGTGCACAAAATGTAATACACACAGACAAACATATATTTTGCATCTTTTCCTTGCTGGAGTGAACCTTTTAGTGATCTTCAGACGTTTATGGGTATGTTTTATGATGATTTGAGCTGCTTTTGTCATTCATTGATTGTTTTACATACGATTGTTTCAGGAAGAAATCCATCACCCATGTGGGACAGATTGGTATTCAATAAAATTAAAGAAAAACTTGGAGGACGGGTCCGTTTTCTTGCTTCAGGTGCCTCACCTTTGTCTCCTGATGTCATGGACTTTTTGAGGGTGTAAGTTGATCGTTTTCCTAAGCATCAAGTATATTTGCTTGATACAATTTTGCATGGTTCAAAAACCTGAAAACTCGACTTGACTCGAAAGTTAACTGGGTCGAGTAACTCGGAAAACTCAAAAAAACTTGACTCGGTCCAACTCGAAATATATATGTAATAACTTTAAAAATCTGGGTTAAAAGAACTCAAAGTACGTTGGTTTTACAGCCTCAAACCTATAAACTAGGTTTAATTGAGCCAATAGTAGGTTGTCTTTGTAGAACCAAAAAATTATGATTCAAAAATAGTTTGACGTTCGAGTTTAGGTTTAAAAAAATGATATAAATACCCTTCCATGACTCGATCTAGTCTGGCGAGTCAAAAAACTCGGCTTGACTTAACCAAGTCACTCGAGTAACTCGACAAATAGTGTCTCCTTCGAGTTTTGAGACGACTCAATTTGAAATTCAGCTGAGTCGAGTAACTCGGGTGACTCACCGAGTTTTGAACTATGCAATTTTGTATTATTTTTATTGTATGTATGCTTAAGTTTTTGTTCCATAACAAAAAGTGTATGATAATTCTCACAGATGCTTCGGCGGTCGAGTAACTGAAGGATATGGAATGACCGAGACTTCTTGTGTTATATGTTCTATGGATGAGGGTGACAACTTATCTGGTCATGTTGGCTCTCCTAATCCAGCTTGTGGTGAGCTATTGACAAATGACTAGTAGGAAAAATTAATAGCTCATCTGATGGAACAGTTCTATAAGTCCAATGTTGCTTGTAAGCAGCATTGTAAACTACCTGACATCGACCATTATAATAATAGGCATCAGATTTAGTTGACATTGGGTTATAAACTTGCTTTATGCACATTGGTTATCGACTTCTTGACCAGCTAAAGTAGCAAGAATTGAATTTCTCTACAGATTTACACCAATAGATGACTATTTATTTATTTATTTCTTCATTTGGAGATTGACAATATTCTTTAAGAAGCCGAACAGAGTTTAGGAGTTTTACAACTCATAAAGTCCTCATAAAGTAGCGGTTAATTTATCAAGGTGGTTGATTTATTTTATAATTTCTTTGAAGGAATTTTAATAAATTTTGGCTGAAACCTCACACATACATCAATATAGGGCTTTAGAATGTTGAATACATGCAGGGGCAAAAAATGGTGGGGTGGGATTGTTCCCACCTAGGATCTCTAAGAGGTCAGAAAAACTGTGATGGATTATTATTGATGCCTTATATATCTTTTTTTTTGGTTGGTCCAAGATATATGGTGAGAAGTCTTAAAAAATGGTAAACCATTTGTATGGTAAAGGTCATCCAATCAAGTTTACTTTTGCCATTAGAGACTACTCATGTGGGACCAGCTGAATGGTTGGTTTTAGCTCTTCTATCTCTTTGCATTTAGCCCTTTAAATCTAAACACCCATTTTGGTGGGGTATTCAAAGAGTTTTCTTTAGTTTCTTGTAAGCAATATCATTCTTTTTGTGGTGTATCTCTTATAGGTTGTGTTTAGAAAGTTCTTGATGCTGCAATTTGTCATTGTTCTTGTTGAGTAGCTTTTTTACAATTGTCTGTGGACGGGTATGGGGATGAGGCTAGGTGTTGGCTTGCTCATGGTACAACGACATGAGTATGTGGTTGATATAATTTTTTTTAAATTATAAATGATTATTATTTTTACTTCTTCTCTGTTAGTGCCTTTGGGGTTTGCTACACAAATCCTATGCGGTCATTCTAGTCCACTAAGACCCATATATTCGGCTAAGGCTTGAGTATCAAATCTTTTCTCACTATCTCTATCCATGTCCTTTTTCAATATTCGGCTAGAGCTTGAGTATCAAATCTTTTCTCACTATCTCTATCCATGTCCTTTTTCAACTTCCCCCTGCCTTTTTAAGCCTTCAACTTGCTCATTCATTTTTGCTGGTATCTATCTTTTGTATATGTTTGTCAAACCGTCTAAATCGAATCTCCTTAAATTTATCACCTGCTGGAGCTCCTCCTAAACTATCTAAACAAACTCATTTTTTTATTTTGTCTTTCCTAATTTTTATCTTCATTCCAGCTACATTCACTATGTTTCCTTTTGGTTTCCAGATCAAACAATTACCTCCTGGCCCAATCCACATGTTTAGGGTCTTTCACCCAAGGGATTTCTATCACCATTCTTAATGGTATTCTTTTCACATATTAGATAAACTCATAAAAATAAAATACGATATATACATATCAAATCACTAAAATCAAATACTATATATATACACATCAAATCACTTTGAGTGCCAAATTCAAATAACGCATTGAATAACCCATCAGATCTTATCAATTCACATCAAATCTTATAAAATCACTATTCATATATAAAATTCTAATTTGAACACGATACTTAATGAACTATTTCTAATTTGGAAGTAGCATACGAAATTGATTATTTAATCAATAAAAATCGAATTTCAAAATTCCTCTAAATTACTCAAATTCTGATATAATTACAATACGTAATTGAATATCAAACCCTAATGAATAAGACAACTACTTACTATAATCGAATTGAATATCAAACCTTAAAGAATAGGACAACTACTCACCGGAATTGAATTTTTGTACCTTTTCCTCTATCTCCCTTTTCTTCTTCCATTTCTTTACTTTGTCAAGTCTTCGTGAGATTTAACTCTACCTCACCTTCTCTATTTATAGATGGAGCCATGCCTCCATATAAAGACGTGTGTCTTGTGAGATGTTGTAAGAGAGACTTGTGTCTTGTGAGGTGTGCTAAGAGATGTCTAGAGAATGGCGTGTTCTGTGAGGTGTCTAAAGAATGACATGTCTTATGAATTGTCTAGAGAATGCCATTTGTCTTACTTTGTATAAATTTCTTTATTAATTTTGTTTGCCTTAAAATATTTTTAAATTGTATTTTAGTCCTTCAAGATTAAAATATGAGACTTTTTTACCGAATTTGAGTTTTAGTAATGTTTCGATAAAATGGAATTTATGAAATTTTAAGATTGAGAAATACCATAGCATTTGCAAGTTAAAATTTTAACCTAATTCCTAAAAGCGCTAAAAAGCGGATTTTGTTCTTGAACTAAAAAGTTGCCTTTTTATTTTACAGGAATTTGAATCTAGGATAATTTTTATTGAATTTAAATGGGGTATAAGTATAACCTTATTTACTTATAAACATCTTAAGTAAATGAAAGTAAAGTTTGTTTTCATTTACTCAAATTATATTTTGTGTTAACAAGCTGATAAGTTGTAAATAGGTTGGCAATTAAGAGTGCCCCTGATTTCCTCTAGCCTAAAGAGGCTCCCGGGCGATAATGGTCCAAAAAGCCTGGGTGACTGCCTAGGTAACGCCCAAGCGACACCTTGACTACACTGATATGCATGGTCATTTGAATGTACCTGGGAAAAGCTTAATTGATTTCATGAGGATCTAAGAAGTGACGGGATTGGGGTTCCTAATAATTTTCCTCTGTGATGTGTATTTTGTTATTGTGATCTAAGCTAATGTTTTCCTTTTTCTATTTCAGAAATAAAGCTTGTGGATGTCCCTGAGATGAACTATACGTCTGAGGATCAGCCATATCCTCGTGGGGAAATCTGTGTCAGGGGTCCCATTGTTTTCCAGGGCTACCATAAGGATGAAGTGCAGACGTACTCATCTTACACATATTGCAACTTCTTTTGGTTGTTTTGGATTTGTCAAAAATTGAATGTACCTGATGATTCAATCAAATTGGACAGGAAAGAAGTAATTGATGAAGATGGTTGGCTCCATACAGGAGATATAGGGCTGTGGTTACCTGGAGGTCGCCTTAAGATTATTGATAGGTAAGGTCAGAAAATCTTTTGTGATATTCCTCAAAAGGAATTGATACTGGTACTGCCGAATTTCTTACGGAAAAAATTGTCGTTTAACTGAATCTAGACATAGTTCTTACCCATCTAATTGTTATTCATCACCTAGAAATCGCCAGGCTTCTCATTTTAAGTTTTCCAGTTGGACTTTTGATAATGAAATTTTCGGCCTAGATATTCTCAGGTCTCAACTTGATGTATTGCCAACAGCAGGTGGAATACACCTACCGCACATCAAAGACACGCAGATAACAAATTATGCCATGTCTAGGCTTCACGGATCACTCTTGTAACAAAACGTCCAAACCATTCAGTACTTGGATTCTCTTTGGCACCAAACCATACAGTCATAGTTAGTTTATTTTTAGCACTTAGATTGTTGCTTGTTAGATTTTCTTACCATTAACGTTTAGTACGTGGTCATGTTTAAACTAATATAAAAATTTGATTACTATGGTAGCACAATTCTGATATTAATTTCATTTCTCAGTTTGAACCAAGGAAAATAACAAACATGAATAAACAACACAAACTTTTGCCTAAAGTTATACTAATGAAGAGAAGTAAGTATTTACACTTTTTGAATACTAATTAACAACAGCAGGATGTTGGGAGGGGCAGGTTGATTTACTTTCTAGGTGGGTCAAAGGACTCAAAACTGTTTATAGAGCTGACGAGGACAGCTAAGAACTCATATCTGAAATGGGTTTTGATAGTTGGCTTTGCTGAACCAATTAGAAAACTGATGGTTTATAGGGCCAAGGGATCTTTTCCAAGATAAAAAATGGACTTTCTGCCTTATTATCCTATAAGGATTTTTGCCCCGCACTTCACTTTTTTCCCATCTTATTCTCTTAAAGAATTCAGGTTCTCATCGTGGTGGTTCATCAGTTTTGTTGTCCCTCTCAGTTGCGAACATAACTGATAAGAGTTGGTTCGTCCTAGTGAATAGTGATGTTTATGTGATGATATGATTACTAATATAGCCTGTATAGCTATCCCCTAATATATCAAACCCTTCCAAAACCATAAAACTAATCGAGTTATCCCCGATTGACCAAAGTTTAAACCCTTGTGGTATCTGGTGTGTTCTGACTGGATAAGCTAGAAATCATTGTATTACTTATTATTATTACTATTAACTCTATTGATTATTGATTGCAACAAAATCTTTCATAATGGGATTCCGAGTTAGCAACATCTATTTTTTCTTCTTCTTCGTTTCGGAATATTAACCAAAATGCTTTAGATCATATAAACTATAAAGCTCTAACGTCATACTGAAAGAGCCTCATCAAATAATGACAGGAAAAAGAACATTTTTAAGCTGGCACAGGGAGAATACATAGCACCAGAGAAGGTTGAGAATGTATACGCGAAGTGCAAGTTTGTTGCTCAGTGTTTTGTATATGGTAAGGGAGTCAGGTTTTACTTTGTATTTCCAACATGCTCTAATCTTCTCTATTCTGACTTTTTAATTGTTTCATGATAATAGGTGACAGCCTGAACTCTTGCTTAGTAGCTGTTGTCTCGGTGGATCCAGATGTGTTGAATGCTTGGGCTGCATCTGAAGGCATCAAGGTAGCTCAGCCCGGTTACTTCAATCTCATTCTAGAAGCGCACACACACACACACAAGCACACAAATATGGACTATTGTACTCAGTGAAGTTCAGGAGACCTTTACCCTCGTGTTGCATTTAAACGTTGCACTTGGGATTTGTTTCCCCTCATTAAAAAGACAAATGGAAACACGCGGTAAATTTGATTCATGTAGATAAAATAGAAGCGCATGCTATTGCATGTGTTGCTTCTTGGAGATGCATTTCTTCCTACCACTAAACACCGCACTGGGAATACATATATATATATATATATATAGATATAGATATTTATATTATTTGCAACTTCCTTTGTTTATGTGGAATTTGCCCTAGTTTGCAATGGCGTACTTAGTTTATTTTTGTCAATCACAAGGTCATTGAACACATGACCTCAAGTTTGTGAGGGGAGAACTACCCAGTTGAGGCATGAGTTTGACAATGTATTTGTGTTATTTTCTTCCATCAGAAAGCAATACAATTTTGTCCAATACAATTTCATAATTATGAGGGGTATCTCTTTATTTTTCAAGAAGCTGAAAGCAATTTAGCCAATGTTATGAGGGCGCACGCGTATGTGTTATATTGACTTTACAAAAGATAGAAAGTGCACAGTATTTTATGGTTATCTGCCAATGAATGCGTGCAGTGTGAAGATTTAAGACAACTGTGCAATGATCCAAGAGCAAGGGCAGCTGTTCTGGCTGACATGGATGCCGTTGGAAGGGAAGCTCAGGTGATTCTTTTAGACAAATACTCTCTTGAACCCCTCAAGTTGCAGTCAGAACTTTTTCTTAAATTCATTTTCCCCCTTTTCTTTCGACTGTGCAGTTGAGAGGATTTGAATTTGCAAAAGCTGTAACTTTAGTGGCTGAACAATTCACAATGGAGAACGGCCTTCTCACTCCAACATTCAAGGCAAGTGTTCAGTTTCAATAAACTTAGGGCAAGAAACTGAAGTGAAATTATTAGAATAGAAGGGTATAACTTTGTTTCTTATTTTCTTCCAGATCAAGAGACCTCAAGCAAAGGCATACTTCGCGGAAGCAATATTGAACATGTATGCACAGCTTTCTACATCTGACCCAACTCCCCAGAAAGTGTTGTGAATTAAGTTAAAAAGAAACAGAGGAATAAAGAATAAAAATCGTTTTTTTATTCCATTACTAGAAGTCTTTTGGCCTCCTTGATTCAAAAAGAGGTGAAAAAGGTGGAAGGCCTGGTGCCATCCTCTATTGTTGTTGAAGAATCACATTATTTTCAAGTTAGGTTTTGTATGCTCCTGGAGTAGGAGCCCGGGAGAGCTGGAGAGGGATGCGGGATTTGAACAGTTAATTTTTTCTGTACTCTTCAAGCTGTAACATGCTTTAACTTAAAAATAAATTTTGATTAATTTGTCTAAAAACAAATCCAAATAACTCTGATATGTTCTATTTAGTTAGTGAGACTATTGCATCACCATCAAATTGAGATGCATTGGTCTGATACGATGCGATTTCCTGTGATAATAACAGAATGGTTTTCTTCCGGATCATCGGAAAAGTGCCATGGAAGAGGTTTTAAAGCTCAAATATCAACTTTAGAGGTGTTTTTCTAGTTTTGTTAGGAATTCTCTAGGTGTGCCTATTTGGGTAATTAAGTCCCGTAGAACATCTAGTCTTTCCAGGGCTCCCACCAAAGGGATTCTCTATATATACACAAAAATTAACTCAATTGAAATAGAGTTTCACCTCATTTATCTCAATTCTTGATTGGGACTGTGAGGGTTAATCCAGACTGAAAAGGAAATCGAAACAAAAGGAGAAACGAAAGGAGATCACTGGTTCCTTCCTTGAAACACTAAACGAAAACTTACTAAAAATAAAAAGTTTTTTTTTAGAACTATGTTTTTGACTCCTGCAAAAGGACTTTTCTTGGCTTGGAGTCGGCCAACTAACTCACATAGTTGCCACGTTGTAGGTCTTGTTGATACGGTCGTTTTGATCGTTTTGAGTACTCGTGGGTTATGAAGCGATATTGAGATCAAAAGTATTGACCATTTAAAGTTGATTTTACGTTTTTCGATTTTGATTTCCTCCTATCTCGACGTCCCAGAAATTGCTTGGCTACCTGTTCTACATAAGAGGCTATGATCATTAAGGTTCAGTGAAAGGTGAAGAGGTGAACATGTGATCATGCTTGCTTGATATTGATGGTGAGATTTGTAAAGTCTAAATTTGTGATTGGCTAAATTACGTTAGTTGTTTGAAGTCATAGCCGTCCTGTTGATCACATTCACATTCGTGAAGATGAAGCCTTGAGAGGTTAACTGAAGAATATTCTGTCTGAAGCTTCGCTCTCACCATTTAGGATGGTAAGTGACCTATATACCTAGTCTATACCTTAGACAGATTGACCTAGATAATTGTTTTTACATTAGGTGATTAGAGGCTTGATCATGTTTTGGGAATTTCAGTCAATGCATCATGCATTTTAGGTTTGCGGAGTAGTTGGCTTGAGCAAGGCCTGTATGGCTTGAGTGAATTCTGTCATGCTCGAGCAAATTGCTCTCGAGATTCAATGACTATAATGCCTAAGCTATTGAATGAATTCTCGAAGCCAATTCGCTCGAGCACATTGCTCTCAGGTGTGGTTGTTTAAATTCAAATTGAATTCTAGAAGCCAACTCGCTCGAACGAGGTAAATTTAGCTCGAATTGCTGTCGAGTTTGGTTGTGTGTAATTCAAATTGAATTCCCAAAGCCAATTCGCTAGAGCGAGTATAAGTTGACTCGAGCGAGTACCATAGAGACAGTTATTTAGTAACTTCCAAATTTTTTTTTTGGGTACGCTATAGATTCTAATTGATCTCTTGAACGAATTAGAGGTTTAGAGATTATATTTTTTTAGAGAGTTGAGATAGCTTCGAGAACTCTAGGATTTCTCAACCCACTCGATTGAGACCCATTAATTCTCCTCTCCCTCTCTAAAATTGCAAGCTTAATTTAAATCGTTCTTATCCTTGCTTGCTTAGATTTTCCATTGGATTGAAATCCCTCTAGATGTTATTAAACCTTTTATAATGAAAAGCTCAAATCTTTGATCCAAAGCCGTTGTAGACGGAGATCGACCGTGTTGGATCATGGACCATGAGACCTTTGAGAAAGCTTGACTGTCGAGGAATTAGAGCCATTGTGATAGAAATCGAACTTGCGGGTTCGTGGTTTGCAAATGCGAAGAACTTGTCCCGAGGATCATTGTGTTGAGTCCAATTTGGTGAGGTATGTACTTGCGTTGTTTTTCTCATAGATATCACTTTTGTTGAACGAGGTATCATGGTTTTAAAAAAAAATTCACGTAAAAATCTCTATGTTTTAAGGTGTGTGAATTGTCTCTAGTTTAACTTACCGCTTGGCGAAGCAACATATTGAGGCCCAAAGAGCATCTTCGAGTCGACCCTCCTCCCAGATACTAAAATTCATGAAAAAGATTTGGAAGATTCCAATCCCCCAAAAAATTTAAGTCTTCATATTGCGGCTTTGCCATTATGTAATTGCAGTTGGTTCTAATCTATGTAACGGGAAAATGGTTGTTGATCTCTACGGATTTGCAATAGAAACCACGGATCACCTTTTCTTGGACTATCTGATTGTTAAAAGAATGTGGTTTGGATCAATACTGTAGTGACCCTAATTCATTAATTACATTCAAGGGGTAAATTGGTAATTTACACTCTGAGGGTAGTTAAGTAATTAGTATTTGGTGTTTGGTCATAATGGCTAATCTTGGTGGGTTAGGGCAAAACCAATGATTTAATTTAAGTGAGTTTAATTGGTTTAATATTTATTATAACCAAATAGATCTTAGTAGGGTTACCTTAGTAATTCTCTAAATATGGTTTAATATAAATAGAATTTATTAAAAACCAAATTTGCCTCACTTATGATAACTTGATTTAGGAGGCTGAGATACGTACGTTTGGGGATGGAGATGAGAACTGTTGTAGAGTTTTGGACATTTGGGGTTAGAGAGGAGAACTGCTGTAGAGTTTTGGAGATCGGTGAATGCTCATAGAGAACTGGATTTCGAAGCATTGGACCATCTGGGATAGCATCAAAACTCATCTAGCGATCATCTTTATTGTTGTCTTCTTGAGATCTAGAGTTAAAGGCAAGTGGATACATCTGTAGTGTAGATGTAGGGTTGTTGTGATCACACAATAGTTTTTATGTGTTTTCTTCTTGTGTTAATGATTGTGTGTGCATGAAAATATGATAGATTTAAAAGATATTTAATATAGGTATTATTATGATTTATTAGAGATGTTATGTGTGATTTTAATAAATGATAAAATAAGATATTAGATTTTAAGGATAAAAATATGAGAGATCGAGGAGATTATAGTTGTTTCGTTTGGTGAATTTTCAGAATTGAGTTTAATTTAATGAATTTACTCAGTTTTAGTATACGAGTTATGACTTTAAGACCGTAAGTCTGATTTTGGTCCAATAGTACATCATTTCGAAGAGCTCAAAAAGATCTACAACTTTTGTGAATAAAGCTTTCCTAGAATCAATAGGTTTGTGGGTCAAAACCTTAATCGAAAATCAAAAATGAGAAAATCATACTAATTTTTCTAAGATACTTTAATTGAATGTATTTATGATTTGGGCGTGAGAACATTATTTTGTTGAGATTCCTTTATATCTCATTAGTTAATTTGTTAAATGATTAAAAGATACATTTAACAAACTTAAGTAATTAGTTACTAAAAAATCTATTAGTAACTTGACTTATATCTTATTAATTAATTAATTGGGTGATTGAAAGATACACCTAACAAACTTAATTAACTAATTAGTTAGTAATTGAGCTCCTTTATGCTAGTATAAGAGTTTTACAAAACTCACTAGCATAAAAAAGGTTTTCAAGCCCTTGAGAGTTTGTGAAACCCTGAACCCCATTATCATGAGAGATTGAGAATTTGTAGGATTATGAATATTTGATAGTTATAACTAAGGTTTCAGTTATAGGAACACAGCTGAAATCCATTTTTGTAATAAAGTATGCTATGTCTGCCTAGATTTTAATTGTGTATTATGATCTTGTCAGTTATAACTATGTTATTTAATATTTTGCTATGTTCTTATGATGATAAATAATTAATCTTCTAAGATAATGGTGATTCAATAAATAATGTGATAATCTTGGTTAAGGGTCAATCAATGAGTAAGTTGTGTAAGACCTCCTTAAATGGATCTTAGGGCGATGTTGTGTACCACCCAATGATGGTTTCAGGGTGGTGTAGAGTACCTACCCAGAAACCAATAATTGAGCTGAGTTGTGTAAGATACTCAATTCTTAGATGAGTGAATTGTGTAAGACCCAATGGATATAGTAAGCTGTGTGAGATCCCAAAGATTCTCTTAGTTAATAGGGTAAGTAATGTAAGACCCCTATTGACCGAAATGAAACATAAGTAAAGACTTCTTTGAATAATATGCATAACGTGTTAGTCATCTTATCATATGAATTGTTTATGCATCTAAATTATAATTGCATTCTCATGTTGAGCTGTGAGCTCACTCTTATTGATTCTTTCTTTTAGGTGGTGATTAAGAAGAATAAGAATTGCTCTCGCTTGAACAAGTGAGACCGGCCTTTTTTTCCCCTGTTAAAGTGAGAGAACTGTAGTGTGATAAACTATATGAAAATTTTAGATGATTTAATTTTTGAGAAAATCATGTTGTTGAGTCTTTTAGTTATGCTAGATATTTATATTAATTTTCATTAATATTGGAATTATGTTTCTGGTTCACGCCTTGATATCAATACAAATATTAGTATTATTTTGTATAGGTTTCGGGGCATGACAAATACTATCCTCCCGTTTTACAGACTCTAAACCATTATCTTTTCAAGGATGGTGGCATCGCTAGACACAACTCCTTGAATCTAATTCTGGAACCAAAGAATTTGCTATTTGTCTATGCACCATGCTATGGAGTATTTGGAAATTGTGTAACGACTCTAGATTCAATGACACCAAACCGGACCATACTCTAGTAAATAGGCGAGCTAATAATATGGCCAACAAAATTCTAAAGTCTGGGATCCACGCATTTAATCTTCTCCAACATTGTTCTAGGACTCCGAACCAATGTTTTAAACCCATACTGGACATTGACACGGCCAATGAGGTGGGTCGGTCCAAACCGGTCGGACCGTCAGGTTGATTCGGGTTGACTCAATGAACTAGTAAGATAACACTTACAACACCCCTATTGGATATTTTTACAAATACTTGGTACTTGGTATGCATAGGTACTATCATAAATCAAAATACATAAAAAAAAAAAGAGATCTCATAAATTGAAAAAAAAACCCAAAAAAATCTCATTTTTTTCACCAAAGCAAGCATAAAAAAAAACTCCTAAATAGTCATTCTCATACAAATACATTTCAATAGTTAAATAGTAGTCATAAGTCTCAAATAAGAATGTAGAAAAAAATGTTTTTGTCTCAAATAGTTTAAAATAAATAAAATTTAATGTTCAAGAACAATGAAATTTGTTCATGACATCTAGCAACACATGTATGCAACGTAAAAGTATAAATTAGTAGTATAATACTTACAACACCCATATTAGACATTTGGATAATGCTGACATCAACTTCTTTTAAGACTCACTCTCTTTGTTTGGAGAGAGTTTGAGTGGAAAATACGTGTCATTCTCTTAATGGAAGACAATAACACGTCTTTTCTATAAAGAAAGTGAGTTTGAAAGAAATTGATGCTAGCATTGCCTAGACATTTTTACGAATACTTAATAATTAGTATGTATAACTACTAGCCTACTACAATCAATCAAAATACATTTAAAAAACCATTGATTAAAAAAAATCCAAAATAATCTCCCTTTCTCACTAAAAATACATTGAAAAAAAGAGATCTTAGAGATTGAATTTATTTTCTTAAAAATAATTTCACTTTTCCACCTAATTGTTTTTTAAAAAAGAACATAAAGATTATATTAATAACAAAGATTTATTGAAATTTGGGATTAGTATTCAAATGAAAGTAACAAAAGTATATGAACCCTTGAAATTAAGTTTTTGTCCTCATCTTGATTTGAGTTCCCTCTCCATCCTAATCTCCTCTCCACATTTCTATGTAGGTTTTTCATTTCTCTAACATTTTGTTTTAAACTCCTATTTTTAAAAAACATATTGTCATTAATAATTAATCTTTTAGTCGAGAGAATGGGCCCAATAAGTTTTAGAATAAAATAGATAATGAAAATTGGTCTTTTTTCATAACCCGGTTGGTTTAAAAAAATCGTCCGAATTGAATGGGTTATTCCGAGTCAAGCGGTTTTCATTGGGTTAGTCTGCGTTAGACAATCGACCCATTATTGGCTTAACCCAACCCGTTGATTGTATCGGATGGCGGGTCAACCGGTCCAACCGGCCGGGTCGGTCTAGGTTTTAAAAAATTACTCTGGACTCTCCCCCATCAAAGCTTGAAGTGGCTGCTCCGGATTGCGAATGGATTAAAATCAATGTGGATGGCTCGGCGCTCCCCTTCGGTATGGTATCTGGAGCTAGTATCATTGCGAGGAACCACTTAGGTAATTGTTTCAGCATAATTTCCAAACCATTATGTGGAGGTCCTGCCTGCCTGGTCAAGGCCGAGAGCATCCGTCTGGGCCTGCATGCTACTTTATCTAATATATGAGATCAAATTATTTTGAATATGATTCAGAAGAAGTTATTGACTACCTAAATGGGTCTTCTGTTCAACGCCAATGGGAGATTCAATCCATCCTGGAAGACATCAGAATCCTGAGAAGCCTTTATGAAGTATCATCTTCCGCTTCATCTTTAGGCAGGCGAAATGAGGCAGCTCACGCCTAAGCCCAACTTGCTCTCAATGATAGTATCATGGACATTTCTTGTGCCACTCCTACAACACAGTCTTCCCTTGCCTCTTAAGGAAAAAAGAAAAGAAAAAACTTAATATAAAAATTAGTAGATAATCCTTAGTAGAATTTCAAAATTAACCCACCTCTGATATATTGACAATCTCATCTAGCAACCAAGTAGGTAGAGGAAGAAGTTACCGTTTTCCACATAAAGTTATTGAATGGTAATTTGGGTGATGTTTTTACTCATGACAGATAAGAGCATCAAATAAACAAACAAAAAAACAGATGAGAGTAGAAAGTTCATGTGGGCTTCGTACAGACATGTCTTTTGAGACTTTTGAGACTCAGACCAGCAGCATCTGCGGCCATTTTATCTACTATTCTCCTGAAAGGACAGTCCTTTCACCAAGTGATATATCCTATTTAAAGGCTCTCCTCCCAATACCAAACCTCTCTCTCTAAATGACTGATGTACTCTAACCAGGAGTTGTTTTTTTTTTTTTTTTTTTTTGGAAAGAAGAGAGCAAGAATTCACCTTAGACAAACTTAAATGACTGATGTACTCTAGCCAGGAGTTTTTTTTTGTTTTTTTTGAAAGAAGAGAGCAGAGACTCCACCTTAGACAAACTTAATGAGGTCTTAGAAAGATGCCTCGGATGGTCTCTGCCGAAGCTAGAAAGGGCTCTGGGGCAACCATAGAATAAGGGACATGTGGTGTTAAAAGGGGAGAAGTCATTTCATTTTCTCTCCATGATTTTGACTTTCCCCACTTGATATCTCTTCTCCTTTACCTCAACACTTTATCGCCATGTGTCATATAGTGTGTGGGAAAGTCAAAATCAGGGGCCATCTTTCTATCACTTGTCCCCTATTCTATGGTTTCCCGAGACAAGTCTGGCTTTGCCAGAGACAATCCTAAAAGATACTTTTCTACTGGTACCTGTGGCTGTATGTATCCCTCTCATACTGGTGGTTTGTAATCATACCTCTCTGCCTCTCTTAAATGCCAAATAGAGTCAAACCGATTTTTATTTTTATTTTTATAATAGTGGATATCTTAAGCCTGAAAGCTAAGATTAATCTTACGGATTACATAGGGATATCCCCACCCCATGCAATAGTTAGTGAGGGGAGCTAGGAATTGAACTCAAGACCTCCGAGTTTACGGTCAACCCTATCTACTCTAATAGAGTTTTTAGGAATTGAACTGGAGAGCTCTGAGTTTACGGTCAAACCAATCTACTCTAGCAGAGTTTTTATTTTTTATTAAAGAATAGAGAAGAACCTCCACCTTAGACAAACTTCATCATGAGGTCGTACAAGATACTTCCCTATTGGTACCCATGTGTATCTCTCCTATGGATTTAGACAAACTTCATCATGAGGTCGTACAAGATACTTTGCTATTCGTACCTGTGTATTTGTCCTATAGGTGGTGTACGATCATATTCTCCTGAACATTTGAATAGTCTATCCTTTAGCCCAATTAAAATGTTGGGCTTATAATTTCAAATACTATATTGGAATGGGGTTGTGGCCTAACCTTATTTACGATACCAAAAACTAAAATAAAAAATAAGTCCATCATGGACTGTATAACACTATTTATTAGGCAGCCACGTGACATGTAAAAGAGAGAAACTCTTATGGTAGAGTAGTACTTAGTAATAGTTTTCTTTTTGGTATCTAAAATATGATTGAGCCATAACTTGATAGTTAAACAATGGTTATATTAACTAATACCACAACTCATGAGAATGAATCTTAGACCACCACATGGGGATAATGCTACTAGCATAAGCAGGTATGTGTTTACTAAGTAATTGCCGCAATTATAACATCTACAAGGATAATTATTTCACAAAAGTAGTATTAAGGCTATTTTATTTGCATGGAGATAATTCTCTAGGGTTTTTTGACTCAGTGCCAGCTGAGAACAGAATAGATTACAAGCCTACAAATTGGCCCTACAGGTAATGCATATGCAAGGAAGGTATGACAAAACTCAGTCGATCACCGAGGTCAAAAATCCATAAGTTCTGAAGATTGTAAACCATTCGATTTCCCCAAAGTCCACTTAATGAGGTGATCATGATCTTCCATTCAAGTAAACAGTTGACCTTAAGAGATCTTCCACATGAGGCCTATTTGGGCCTAGCGTTCCGGATGTGCGTGAAGTGTTCTCAAGAATACCTCTCTGGTTTACTCCCCGGTTTATTGGATGTATTTGTATTTGCAAATGATTCAGTTTCGAGTCTTGGTGTGACGGTTGAGAAGCTCATCAATTGTACTAATCTAACTCAATTTTCAAGGGCAGAGCCACATGGGGCTAAGGGGATTCAACATCCTTGAGATTTTGAAAAAAAAATAATAATAATCGTATATTACTAATAGGGGCGTAGCGTGGGAGAGGGGTGGAGTCGGGGGGGACAAGAGCTGTGGTGCCCACTAAACTTCTGAGAAAATTTATACGGGCTCTAGTGCCCCCTAAACTTCTGAGAAAAAATATATATTATTTACAAACAAACAGACAGACACAAAACGCAATGGGGCATGAACTTGGACCTCAAAATAAAAAAATGTGGGAACTACGCCTCAAACCCTATTGTTAGCCTCCTCCTAGAGAATTCTGCCTCTGCACCGCCAACTCGTGACCAACCTACTAACCCAAATAAATAATGACCAAACCCCAAAAAGTAATAATAATAATGACCAAACCCCCAAAAAAAAAAAAAAAAAAAAACTCAAGATCCCAAGCTCACTTGGGGCCCTTAGAAAATGGAGGGTATTGAGGGTGGGTAGAGATGGGGGATTGTACTTGTATGTTTTCTCTTATAAAGACATAAGAAATATGGAGTTTGATATGAACAATGTTAGGATCTTATGAGAATAGAGACCATTATATGAATGTGATGAAGAAAGACAAAGACAACTTAATTCGTCGTTATTGTGTAGGGAGAAGAGGACAAAAGAGATGAAATGCCATTGATTGAATCAAGAGATCTAAGGAGACAGGATCTTATCATAATCTATGATATATACAATATAAACAGACGAGAGAGAAATAGAGAGAGAAAGAGCATGAGCCACACGTGTGCATGATCTGCCTCCGGAGACATGGGCTTGGTGGGTACGTCTTGGTTCTATCTTTCTTTATCGAAAAAAACAAAACAAATAAAGAGGATGTGTTGACTCATAGAGTCAAGTCTTGAAAGCCCTTGTATGGGAGTAGACGAAAATGAGTCTCTCCCAAGTCCAAGATATCCACCGGCATTGCATCTTTCATAGAGAATTGGAGGATAATTGGCCATAACTACTCTAATTGCAGTCAATCTGTCCATTATGCAATGATTAAAGCACACTCTTACCTAAAGATGTTTAACAAACCATCCTGACAGCTCAAGCTCAGCTCGTTAAAAGCTCGAGCTTGCTTGTTTATTTAATAAACATACCAAATTCAATATTGGTGTTCACGAACAAGCTTGAACAACTCAACTACTTGACAACCCCTACTCTGACCCAAAAATATGGACATGTGGTTGATAGATGGTGAGAGCATGGGTAGACCGAGAAGAGGACTAGCATTCCTCCTACTCTATAAATTGTTAAGCAAAGGAGTTTTTTGCATATCAGCTGGTGCTTCTTTTGTCTTTGCAAATACACTGTTAAGAGTAACAGTTTTGCAAATTAACTCATACATGGTTTTGCAACTGTTAGACAAACAACCTTAATCCCTATTTTCGTTAGGCTTCCATTTATATTTTTTTCTTCTAAAAACCAAAGTTAAATGTTTTAATCTTCAGGGTGAGTGAATCTTAACACAGTTAAAAGGAGTTAAAAAGAGACACATTAATATTTTTTTCTAAAAATCAAGGTTAGATGCTTTAACCTAATGGTTAATAAATCTTAACCATAGTTAAAGGGAGTTCAAAGGGGACATGTTAATTTTTTTTCTTTTAAAATCAAAATTAGATGCTTTAACCCTAATGGTTAATAAATCTTAACCACAGTTAAAGGGAGTTCAAAAGGGACATGTTATTTTTTTTTTCTTTTAAAACCAAGGTTAGATGCTTTAACTCTAAATCTTAACCTAAGTTAAAGGGAGTTAAAAGAGAACATGTTAATTTTTTAAAAAAATAAGGGTTAGATGCTTTATATCTAAGGGTGTGGATCTTTATCACATGGGATAAAACTTGTTAACCATAGTTCAAGGATAATCAAAGGCTTTTGCGAGGTTATGAAATATCATAAGAGTGTAATAGTCATTTTCCTAACATTAACAACCGATAGCCTAACAAAATCAGGGATTGAGTTTGTTTGTGTAACGGTTGCAAAACCATGAGTTAATTTGCAAAACTATTACTCATAACAGTGTATTTGCAATAACAGTGTATTTGCAACGCTGGTAGAACACATTAGATGATATGCAAAAACCCCTATATAAGCCACACACATACATGGGTAGGTAATAACATCATAACAATTTAAATAAATTTCGGACTGAGCATATACTTTCTATATCATGACACAGGGTTATTAGGCTAAAAGGATAATTTCCTTTATCAAAGAATTTCGTTTTATCAAAGAATAATTTCCTAAGGTTAATGAGATCTTGTCAGAGAACATCCTATATTTTAGGACAAAAACTAATTTAGGATTTTGTAATTTCAAAACCTAATTGTGCCTTAAAACAATGAATTTTAACTTCTAAGACAAGGTCACGGTTAACCATAATGTCATACCATGCATCAAGAAGCTTTATTATTTCTTAAAAGGTAGTCTTTGACATTTTTTCACTATTTGTTTCCTTTTGTTTTTTTGCTTTTGGATGTCATTTACCTACATTAGTAGGTATTAGTGGGTTAGAGTGGGTAGAGTGGGGATTGGAGCCCTTGTAACTCGTCACCCAGGGGATTAGATCCCAAGACCTCCCATATATGGAGAGGCCACACCCCACCATCAGCACAATAGACGGGGTGTACCATTTTTATCCTTATGATACATTTTTCAAACATAAAGAAGATTCACCCTTGTTAATTTTTCTAACCATCTTTAAGATTTATCAAGTACTCCTGATTGATTTAATGCTTACTCAATTAGGATTTTTACAGATAAAAATAAAAATATTTTTTTACTGTATATGTGGCACTGTTTGACTGCGTACATAATGCGTATGCATGCAGCATGCGTAGAGTAGCAAACCCCTTGTTTTTTTATGGAGATATTTCTCTGAGGGAAACAAAAAACATTAAATAAGTAATAATATTGTTCAACAGGATTTAATGCTGAAAGAGACAAGATTTCATTGTAGTATAACAGTAACAAAAAGGTTACTCAAATTCTCACTGTATCAGCTGTCCTGGCCTTTTCAAATTGCCCAGAGCCAGGCCTGGCTCATTTCTTAATGCTGTTTGCAAGCAAGTACTTGCAAGCTCCATGGACTGAGCCAATCTGCCTCACTTTACAGTCATTTTTGTCATTTAATGGTGTCTCTGTCTCTCATATATATAATGTTTATGTAAGCTTGGATACCTAAAAGCTTAAGAAAGCATGATGGCTGGGTGCAATAACTATTAATTATGGATCATAAAAGATTAAAGGGGTGCTGGTGCTGTATGCTTAGGTTGGTAGAAATGGGGATGATTCTTAAAGGATAAGTTGTGTCTTAATCAAATGGGTTCTTCATGGACCACCAATCACTTACCTCTCTCTCTAGATTAGGATTCTTTAATAATGTGGATCTTCATCAAATGGGTTTTGAGTGGCCGACCACCCCCTTAGCTCAAAATATACTCTCTCTTTCTGAAATTTTTGTTTAATCATTTGTTTTCTTATTCGTCAGAGATTATCTTAAAGACTGGTTTCTCAAGCTTAACCAGAAATAATTTCAATCCCACTTAGAAATGCTCCTTCCTTTTCAACATGGCGTAAAAGTATGGCCTTTGAATCTGCTTTACCAAAAGATGAACAAACAAAACCTTTCTTTAAATAATCATAAGACAATACCCCCAATGAGTGAATGAAGCCTATATATAAATAGACCCTACACTAAGTAGTTTTATAATTTTAGGTGGCGTTTGGTAACACTAATCTAAATAAATAGAGCGTATTTGAAAATTATGCTTAGTTAAACTTTAAATTGTTAAGTTAAAAGTTAATTGCATGTCTATCTTTTTGAACTAATGATTTTACCTCTAAAGTAAAAAGTAGCTTAAAGTAAGGATTTTTATCTCTAAAATCTCAATTCAAAAAGATGTAGACATGTAAATAACCTTCAACTTAACAACCAACAATCTAAAATCTAAGAACAATTTTCAAATAAGCTCTACCTATTTAGATTAGTATTACCAAACACCACTTTAATCTTTACTAATATAATATTTCAAAAAAAAAAAAAAAAAGGGATAGAAAAGCTTTTATAAATAAATAGAGATCATACTCATGTTTTATAATCTTTACTAATATTTCAAAAAAAAAAAAGACAAAAGCTTTGGAGCTTTTGTGATGTATAATCTAGGTTTTGCTATGGTGGTTTTTTTTGGGGCAGTAGTTTTTTTTTCACGTTATATGCTATAATCATTTTTTCTATGCATTAACCTAGGAGTTAATTAGTGACCAAAAAAAAAAAAAAAAACCTAGGAGTTAATTATGCCATGTCGTTATATATGTGCTATCAGCATTTTTCTAAAACCTTATGGGGATACATTAACCTTAGGGGGTTAATTATGGCGTGTCATATGGAGGAGTGCGTGTACGGTATGCTTTAGAATTTTCGTTAGCATTTTCCCAATACAAATATAAAATGAAACCAAATCCTTTACGGTTATCACCCCTGAGGTCGCCATGTGTCCCTTTTGTGACACCTATTAATTGTGGTTAAGATTCACCTACCCTTAGGATTCACCTACTCATTCTTACCTTTTAGAAAAAAATATTAATTCTTTTAAAATTATTTTAATATTAAAAATAGTTTTTTAATATAAAATAATTACTATTTTTCTAAAAACCAAGGATGGGTGGGTGAACCTTAAGGTTGGGTGAATCTTAACCATAATTAAGGGGTGTCAAAAGGGACACATGGTGACATGAGGGGTAACCGTAGAGGATTTGGTGTCATATATATATATATATAAAATATAACAGTGGACTTCGTTAGTGAGTACACACACCCTAACACACTCATACGCAAATGCTTGAACGTTAGCACATCACCATTTTTCTAAAACCTTAGAGATCTCTAGAGGGTGCATCAATCCTAATTCCTAGGGGTTAATTCTTATGTCGGGCATTGGATGGCATCGGTGCGTGTTTAGGGTATAGCACTATTTACCATTTTCCAAAGAAAAAAAATCCTAACTAGGCTAATATGTTATATCTAATACCCTATAATAGTACTGCACCATTTTTGTAAGTTTCCGTGGTGTTTAACATATATAAAGAGTTCAAAAATGACTCGGAGTTCTGTTTCAAAGCATTTCATGGAGCTCTGCCTACCGCCGCATTTGATTATGTGGTCAAATGTGTGGTTCTCATTCATCATGTCACCCTTTTTTAACACCCTCAATTGTGGTTAAGATTCACTCATTCTTAAGAGTTAAGAAATCTAATTTTGATTTTTTTTACGGTAAAAAAAAATTATTAACCTTAAATTTCTTAAGTTTAACCATAATTATTAAAAAAGAACAGGTGGAAACAACATTTGACTACATAGTCAAAATGTGTGGTCGGCTAATCACTGCCCTAGTCAAAACACCTTTTAATAAGGCTCACGTCTCAATTATTTTACTATGTTTACAAAAATGTTATTTTCTTTGAAAATTATAAACAAGACCTCCGATTGAAGTTAGCATGGCTCAAAAGGATTCAGTACCCTAGGGGTGTCAATGAGCCGAGCCAGATCGGCTCAACTCGAAATAAATCGAGCTTGAGCTTTTACTTTGGGCTCATTGAGCCGAGCCTTAAAAGTGAGCTCGAAAAATAAATGAGCCGAGCCTGAACAATAGGTGGCTCAGCTCAGCTCAGCTCGGCTCGATTAATTTTATAATAATGCCATTTAAAAGTTAAATTTATATTATATATTTAGTATATCTTTTTTTTGGTAAAATATATTTAGTATACATTAACATAATTATTTCCGTTTAAGTTTTAACTCAAGCTTTCACCCGAGTCACATGACATAAAAAAAAAAAAAAAAAAAACCCTTCTAATTTTTATTATTATTGAATTTAGTGCTTATCAATGTGTATATATATATATATCGAGCCGAGCTCGAGCTCAACGATTTGTGGCCGAGTTGAGTTGAGCCCAAGCAGTGCCTAGCTCGGCTCGTTTACACCCCTAGTTCACCCTGAGATTGACCTCTTTCCCTCATTGTCGGTCCAGGTGTTTACAAACTACAATATGAGAATGGCTTAGCGACTAGCACCAACCCGCTTGGAGTAAGCGAGCTGGGAAGCCTGAGATTAATGCAAAAGAGCATTGCTTAGCAGACGCATGGGTCCGTTTCATATTTTACCCGTGTCCTCGTGTCCCTTTTAGCACCCTTTAATCCTAGTTAAGCTTAACTAAATTAAAACTAAGATGTTGCATTTTTTTTTGGGAAAACCATGGTTGGATTGCTTAACCCTAAGGGTGAGTGAATCTTAACCACAGTAGGTGAGTATTTAAAATTGGGGTGTGAACCAGCCATTCTGTTACAAAATGGGAACCAAGGGCAAGGTTTTTAATTTTGAAATTATCGGAGATTTCGATCAGGCAATCCGAACCAAAATGCCAAAATATTGTGGGATTTCGACGAAATTTCGAAATCCGAAGTATTAATATTTTATTAATTATATATATATTTTTAATTAAATATATATGTTAAAAAATAATATTTTATTAAAAATTTATATATTTATATAAATATCATTATTTTATTTTAGAATTAATATATAATTTTCGAAATTTTACGAAATTTCAATAAAAATATCGAAATATTTCGAAATTTTTATAAAAAATAATATAAAAAAACTATTTAAAAATAAATTTCAGAAATCTTCGAAATCCGAAATTTGACCCGAAATATGTTTTCCAAAACAAAGTCAATTTCGATGTCGTTGGGGTTGGACGAAACCGAAATTTCACAAATTTCAAATCTTGACCACGGGTACGTTAACTATTTTCCAATGAAAAATATTATTCATCCTTATCTTCCTTGTTATGTGGGGTCCTCTGAATTGGGCTTGAATGATGAGCCTATTGTGAGCTCTGATTTAGGTTCTTGAGATGGGCTTGGTGGGGAATCTAATTATATCCCTCAAAACCAATCTCAAATCAACCTCTCTAAAGGTAGGGTTCAATATAAGCTAGCTAATTTTTTCTTTTATTATTTGAGCTATCTTGGTATATATCATTGCACACTTACTAATAAAAATAAATTGATTTAATTTACATAATCACTCTTATTTTTATTTTATTGGTCTATTTAGATAACTTTTTTGGGAAGAATAGTTCCTGATAATTTTACGATTAGCCGTGCAAAATCAGATGTGGCAACAGGCCATTTTTTGTCTAGAACTAATAGAGCTAAGCAAATTACTGTATGTGACAGTCATGGTAAGCCGAGGTTGAACACATGAATGGATATAATCACCCAAATTAAGAGGATAAGCAAGGAGGTTTATTTTTGGTTAGGTCACAATCCCAATTAGCACAGTGGTTAGTGATTTAAAGAGCCAAACACCCTGCTTAGGAGCTGGTTAAATAGGGTGGGCATATCAACCACCACACTAAGGTTTATATTTGAGGGGAGGGGAGGGGAGGGGAGGGGAGGGGGGAGTTATACACGAGATCGAATCATAGCCAATCGCGATTGAATTTGGGGAGAGTTCAATTGCGCCCACAGGTTAAGACGTGTCCCCTATTAATCGTAATTAAGATTTAGAAACCTTTAGGGTTCAACAATCTAAACTTAGTTTTAGAAAAAAAAAATAAAAAAAATTATCCCTAAACTTAAGAAATTTTAGCACTTAAGGTTCAAAATGTTAAAAAAAGTATTTCTAAAATCTAAAGTTAGATTGTTGAATTCTAAGGATTAATGATTCTTAACCATGATTAATAAATATTAAAAATGATACGTGTTGGCTTGTGGGCGCGATTGAATCCTCCCCCAAATTCAATCTCAATCGTGATTGTCAGATCAATCAGATTTTTGGGCTGTGGCCATTAAAGGGCAGAACCATCTCATGAAGAAGCTGTATTTTAATGGAAATTTTCACGAAATCTGCCTTGGTTATTTCTTGGTGGTTGACTCTATTCACGCAATCGCTCTAGTAGAAAATACTTAACCTACTTAAAGTTTCCGATATGCAACGAAATGACCAGTTCTGACGGGTCCATGTCTTACTTTTAAATACTCACCAACAGTTATTAGTCGGTTAAGCAATCCAACTTTAGTTAACCAAAAAGAAATTGTAACTTTAATGGGGGTATTAAATAGGGGTACGAGGATACGGGGTAAGTTAGGCAGCGGACCCACGGGTCCGCTGATCACTTCTCTTTTTCGTTTTACATAGGTATCTTCTTTTCTTTAAATAACTAACTTTATCCATACGATTAGAGAGTGATAAATCAACTGGATAATTATTATATTAGATATTTGAGATGGAAACAGAGACAAGTAAACTTGAGTGGCAAAACTAACGGCCGCTAGCCAGAGGACTAACGGCGGTTTCCTTGCACGGGCTCGGTGGCAGACTGCTCTTTCCCGAAGCAACAAGCCGTTGCACGAAGCTTTCGATTCTCTGTCCGTTAGTCTCCGTCAGTAACCGCTTCCCGCCAAACGGCAACGACTCCACTCCTCTTTCCCCCAGCACATCTTCCATTGATGGCTCCCCACTTTCCTTTCCATGATAACCGTTTGCCTGCATCATTAACGCCGTTAATAATCCGCCATTAACAGAAGAAAATCTAAATTTAAAAACTCAAACTCGAATTAAAATACCTGGATTCTCACATAATCCGTACGATTAAGACTGAATGCGTTTCCGAGCATCTGGTCGACGGTCTCCGAAACGCCGTTAAAAACAATATCAACGACCGACAGTGTCGAGCATTCTCCGTTACGACGCAGTTTCCGGTTAGACGGACTACTCAAGTGTCCGTTCTCTAACGACAGAACGAGCAAGTCTTCCACGCCGTTAACGGACGGGAAATCATGCTTGTTGTGCAAGACGTGAGTAACGGCGGCGGCCGTCGGGTTATTCATGACGAGTCCTCCGTCAATGGCAAAACAAGACGTTTTTCCGTCAATGGACGTTAACTGAAACGGTTTGAACAGGCTCGGAGTCGACGATGTAGCACGGCAAACCTTCCAAAGGTCGAAATCGAAGCTCGGAGATTCCAAAGCATCGGCTCGGGAGAAAACGAACGGCGCGGAGCTGTTAAGATCATAGCATGGAACAAGAAGAGGCTTACACGTATCTTTCAACGTCAAAACCTTACCGTCCTTTCTGCATAACACCTCTTTCAAGACCTTATCGATGCTTCTACCGGAAAATCTCCGACGACGACCTAGAATTCCAACGTGCTTTATCTTGAACATCTCGGAATGTTTCTCCGTCACAAATCTAACGGCTTCTCTAGCGGTAAACAGCGGACGGCCATTACCGTTATCGGCCGTGAGCAATGCAGCAAAAACAGCACCGATTCCAGATCCGGTGAAGACATCGAAGAAATCGGCGATCCGAGAGTTAGGATCTTGAGTTCCGGCTTGGATTTTGTCTTCGAGATGGATTAAGGCTGCTCCGGCGACAAGGCCTTTGGTTCCGCCGCCGTCAATGCTGAGAATTCTGGTTTTCTTGCCTTCGTAATGCGAGAGCCATTTCTGCTCTAGTTTTGTGAAGATCTCCAACGTTATCTTACTTAGTTCCATTTCTCACTCTCACTCTCTCTCTGAGTTTACAGAATAAGAGAAAAACGAAGATCTTTAAATTTGGCTCTTGATTCGGAGATGTTGAATCTATGAAGAATCCGTGAAAAAGGAAAAATCACGATTTCTTGCTGAGAAGCATTAATGGCCGAAAAAATGCTCCACTGTCATTTCTCTCTCTAAGAGTACGAGTCGTCTCTCTTTCTTTCACTCTCCAAGTGTGAGACTACGCTGGGTATTTATATGCGCGATTCTGTCCTTTGCTCTGGTTCGTTTAATTTCGCTTTTTTAAAAAGAAAAAAAACATTTTTCACCGTTTTACTTTTAAGTTTTAACTCAGTATCTGCAACACGTGTAAATTTCCTTCCTTCAGTCGTGCACACGTGCATCTATGTGCACCGTCTGATTGGCTGACAGGAACGCAGACCCCGTGTCTCCGGCTTTATTATCGGCTTGGCGGGTGATGTAAAAACAAATTGAGGTGTGCTTTTCCTATACTCTCGGTCAAACTCTACTCTCAGCCCCCACCAACCACCTATTCATTTTCAAATCAGTTATGGTGGTCAAAGCACTCTCTCTCATCAAAAATGGATAGGTGGTTGGTGGAGACTGAGAGTAGAGTTTGACTGAGATTAGGGCTAGCATTTCTCAAACAAATTACTTTTTTTCTTAAATTTAACCTCCTGGTGGTTCTGCCTAAGTTTTAACTAAGCTGCGGTAATCCGTGAATCTTTAGTTTTTAGTTGAGAATGTAATTATCATTGAGCTAGTATACGAGTTGGCTCGAAACTCGGTTGGTCGGGTCAAATCGGATCGGCCGGATTTTGAGCCAATTCGGTTGTAAATTCGGAAGTGTAAAAACTCAGCCAAAACTCGCCTTACTTGGCCGAGTCGAATAAATCTGGCTGATCCTTGAAGCATTTTTCTAAAACAAAAACAAAAAAACTCTTCTTCTTTCACTTGATTTCTCAGTCATCAAAGCATCCTCATAATCTCATGGCTTCTTTGTTCTTTATCGAAAGCAGTCATGGTAGGTTATGTTGCAACTGTGTAATGTTTGAGTTTGTTGGATCCCAAACAAACCCAGGGTTCTGGCTTGATGCTCAATCCCCGCTAATTTGAGAAAGAGAAATAGGAGATGTGAATGTTGGTGTAATTGGGTTAAATCCCTGTACATACAGCCACTTAGCAAATATAGACAGATAATAATAATATATAAATTAAGCAATTAATTATTTAATTAATTAAGGTAGAGAATCGCTACAATTAAGTCTTTCTTGAAGATAGTCAAAGCTTCCGATGTGTAAGGGATGTGATAGCTCTATCTCCGGGATACAACTTAGCTCAGATTCTCTCTGGTCTTCCCAACGAGTTTGCACTACTCGGTAGAAGACGGGGTACTAATATTTCTTTAGGATGTCCTTTAAAAATTAAATATATACTTATATATATCCATTTAATTAGGGGTTGTCATTAATCCAAGTGTCCTGAAGTCTCGTCAGATTTACAGGAAGAGATTATCTAAATTATTAGATGAATTCCAAAATTACCATTTTACCCCTTAGGGTTAAGAGACTATTTGGTTACAGGGTTAGGTCCACTCTGTTTTGGTTTAATCCTGTTTTAGCCTATTTTAGTTTAGGTCTGCACCTATTCTATTTGGTTATAGATTTTGGTTCTGTCCAGAATTAGTTTTGCACAGAATCTGATTCTGGTTTGGCCAGAATCAATTCTATCTTAAGTCCTATCTGGTTACAGTTTTAAGTTAATCCATTTTAACTTAATCCGAGTCTTGTTTGGTCACAAGATTATACTTAATCCAATTTTATTCATTCCAGATTATATTTGGTTACAAGTTCAGGCTTGTCCAATTTAACTCATTCCACAAGATACTCCTATTTGGGAACGATGATCCTTATAGGAACCATCATGTGGATATGGTAGGATCACACCCGAAATTGAATGGTCACCAAGATGATTCTATCCTTATAGGACAAATTCATTGTTCTACCTGATCTGGTTTCCCAGATCAGGCAATTGAACGATCCGCAAGTGGACTGTTCTATGATGGACGGTTGAGAAGCCCAACGACATTCTGCAACCTCATTAGGAGCTGGAAAACAGTCAATTTCCTAGTATCCATGGATCTGGATCGATCCGGACAACCTGATGGGTCTGGGTTCTGGAATATGGGTTCTGTGTCTTCATCTTCTTCATTGAGCTCCAAGGTCCACCATTAATGGAGGTCTCCAAGTTAGGGTCCTCCTAAGAGGTCCCTGGTTCGGAGTCCACCTGATGGACCATGGTTCAATCGGACTGGACTAGGGTGCACCTACTCTGGTCTGGGGTCTGGTCTTAGCTCACTGGTCTGGGTTCACCTTGGCTCACTCGTCTACGTCCATGGATCTGGATTTGGTCTGAGTTCCAACCACACCTAATACCTCTCCAAGGCTCTCTATTTATAGAGGACCAAGGTCCCCTTGCATGTGCATGGGCTCAGCCACCTGGCTAGGCCCTTCCTACCCCAAGTAGGCCATGTTGAGGCCACTTGGCACTCTGGATCAGGCCTTGGTCAGACCAACTCATGATGGGCTTGCACCCACTAACTCAGGTACTCATTGAGTCTGATCCACCTGACACACCCATGTGTGTCCTTGGATCTCACACACCCAGATCCGACGGCCCAGATCCAATCTGAGCCTGAGACTTGATCAGACGGCTCTGATCAATCACGATGATCATCCGATCAGGGTCAACTTTGATCAACAGTTCTGATTAGATGGACGGTCTAGATTTAGTCAAAATAAATAGCGACTCAAGCGACTAGCGACGATGCGAAGTGCAAAGTGCGCCTCATAGCACCCAAAGCCCGCACCGACCCGCACTTGCACTGGAGCCTGTGCGAGTGCGTGTGCGCTCACGCTCGTTGCTAGGGCAACTTGCGCACCCTAGTTATTGTCTAAATGAATTGGTGGGTAATAGTCTACACCTCATGCTTGGTTGTTGAAAACTAAGCAATTAAGGGGGTAATTAAACCCTCTAGATTTTCTCTTCCTTTCTGATGTGGGACTAAAGAAATAAGGGAAATCCACTAAAGTGTGTTTTCTCTCTTTCAAGAGATTAAAAACCCAATCTAAACAAAGATTAAATTAATAGGGGGTTTTAGTCCATGATTAAAATCAAAATCCCAGATCCTAATGATCCAATTTTTTTTTTAAAATTTAAAATCAAAATCAACAGTGAAGAGATTCAGTAATGAAGCAAAATCTCCCTGCTTTTACCACCCCCAATAACTATGGATGGCTAGCTCGGGGTAGCCGCCGTCGAGAATGCTGCATGTGGGGCCTTACCAGTGAATGGTGTTGAAACCTAGCTCTATATAGGAGTGTTGGACCTATAGGGCTCTAGTTACGTAGGGGCAAACATATGTTTGTGTCTGTCCAAGCAAGCATATTAGTGTGCATTGATTGATAGAAGCGGCGAGTTTTGGTTGGGACAAGCTATCGCATGCATGGAAGTGAGGCAAGCTATTTTAGCTTGCTTAGCTGTGGTGTTTTGGAATTCACTTCTCTAAGAACTGCAAAAAAGATTGGATCTTGTGCGCCGGCTATGCGTCAGGTCTCTCTCTCCCGCGAGGCAGCTTTGTCTTTCTTACGCTGTCTCAGAAATGGCTTTGATATTTTCCATAAAGAAAGACATCAATCAATAAAGCAATCCATCTGCGAAAGAAATACGGCAGGCACCTGGGCTGCCTCACTACGCCGAGATAGATTTGGTCTATCCGCGTTCATCGTGAACTCTAGTGAAACCTCGTTGGCTATGTGATCTTCCTTCTATGCATGTTGGTTTTTCTGTTTTGACCATACTCAGGATCTCAGGATTATGGTTGTTCCATGGTTCGTGTTCCATGGTTGTTCCGGACTACCTGTCTTTGGGTTTTGAGTTCCTTATTTATCTTTCTATCCTATCCTTCTTCTTTCTCTCTTTCTTTGTGTCCTCAGTGAGGTGTGTGCCCCTGTTAGCTGCCCTCTTGGCATTTTTGTATCCGGTTTGCTGTTTTGTTTATGATATGTTTTTTTCTCATTGTCCTTGGCGGAGAGCTCGTTGCTCTAGTTGCCGGATCCACCTGCAACCTGGCAAGATAAGACCTTCGATACTTAGTTCTAGTTAAAATCAGTAAACTAGTAAGTATTCTTGCCAGCGTCTTGGTGTTAGGGGGTGGTTTCGGTCCTCTTTAGTGTTTTGTTTTTCTGTCTTTTGGGTTGCGCTTCGCCTCCGGCCTAAGTGAGTTGCCCTGGTGTTCGGGGGTCTTCTCCGATGGCCAGTGGTGATCATGGTTGTTCACGTGGGGCCCGAGGTGGTTTTGCTCAGGGCCCTACTCCTGCTTCTCTTGGTGGTAGGGGTGGTGTTGCGCTTTCAGCTGATGATGGGGAGGAGGGTTGTACTGGGCTGTACCCTACGACCTCGTTTCGTGATGTGCTTGGGTATGTGGAGCGCAAAAAAGCTACCTCTAAAGCTGCCATGGGGAAGGCTTCGACAGGTGATGATGATGAGGTACCACCACTTGATGGACAGGGGTTTGGTCCGTTCAGTCCAACGAGCTCCTTTCTCTCTGATCCTTTGGTTGGTCAAGTCTCTTGCGTGGGCAGTGAGGGTGGGTCCCATGCACCAACTCTCCTTTTTGAGTCTAGGAGAGGTCCTTTATCTCCTAGTGTTGTAGAGCATAGTGTAGCAATGGTGTCGGAACCTGTAGCATTGGTGTCATCATCCAAGGCTTATGATGAGGCAGCTTGGGTTTGCGATCCGGGGTCTATCTCTAACGTGGGCCTCATTGCTCAGGGGTGTGGTGGGATGGAACCACATCGCAACCCATTAATTGAGCTATCTGCTAGTATTTGTTTCAGTCCAAGCCGGGGTGGAGTGGATGGGGCCCCTTCTTGGAGTTCCTTGTTTAATCTGTCTAAGCGTATCTCGGCTGCCACGACCCTCTTCTACATCACTCCAGTCAAATCCGATGGCAAGCTCATAATTAATAGATCAATTGAAGACCTTGAAGTTGATATAGTTGAATGACAAAATGTCTTGGTAGGATTCTTCGTAATGTTGTTAAGTGGATGTGGAAGTTGAAGGGGGCTGTAGAAGTGTTTGCGCTAGAAAATGGGTTCTTTATATTCAAGCTCAATTGTCTGGAGGATAAGAGAAAGGTTTTGGAAGATGGTCCTTGGAAAGTCAGATCTTCCATGTTGGTTCTCCGGGAATGGAATGGAGATCTGAAGCTAGATAAGATTGAGGTGGCCGCAGTGCCGATCTGGATAAAAATATACAACTTGCCCTTCTTTATGTGGAACTCATACTATCTGGGCTTAGTTGCGAGTGAGTTGGGAAAACCTCTATGTGAGGATAGATTGACGCTAGACAGAACTCACCTGAGTTATGCAATGTTTTTGTAGAAGTATTAGCTGATCAAGACCTCCCCAATGAGATGGAGTTGAGATTCAATGGTGTCGACGGGATCAAGCTTAGATTGAAATATGATTGGAGGCCCCCGTGATGTGTGACCTACAAATTGTTTGGCCAGGTTTTGGATCATTGCTCTAAGTCGACTGTGCGATCTAATGGGCCTAAACAGAGGAAGGTATTACGGAGCCATAGTAGGGGTCGATCGCGGCCCAAAATTTTGAAATCTTGGTGGGACGTTACCAGGCCGAACTCTAGAGAAAAAGGGGGAACAAGTGTTCTTGGCTCTGAAATGGCCGATCGGGTGGTGCCGAACGAGCACATGGCCGAACCTGAAGGTGCTGCAGATGGTGGCCCGGAAGAAGGAATGAAGGACATCCAGCCTATGAGCCAGAAGAATTTGGACCATGACCCTAGGTCCCCTAGTCCAGAGAACGGGCCCTCCGCCTTAGTTGGAGTGTTAGATGAGACTATAGCAGATTGCGTTGCTGATGACTCTAAATGGACTACCGTAAATAAAGCTAAGCGATCTTCTAATCGGCATATTGATAGTGGAAATGGTTCCAATCCTAACAGATTTTCTGCCTTAGTGATACCGACGCTGATGGTGGAATTCAAGGCTTAGGACAGCCTATGTTGGAGATACACCCCCTACTAGGGGAGGGGACAGGTGGTTCGGTCATAGGAGAGAAGGCATGGGCTGGGCCCTTCTTCAAAATCCTCTTTAAAGGTCCCTCATTCTGCAAGAAAGGATAGAAGTAATACAGTTAGGTTTCGTGGCCTGCAAAGCGGTCCCAAACCCATCTAAGTGATGGCCCTTTTTTTAACCTTGTTGTGATGAATTTTGGTTACTGGAATGTGAGGGGGTTGAATAATGGGTGTAGGTAGCGAGATGTAAGAGATTTTTCTAGGAAATGCAAGCTTTGCCTTATGGGGTTAGTTGAAACTAAAGTGAGGAGTATTAATGCCGCTATGGTGGCTAGAAAAATCAAGGCGGATTGGGAGTGTATCACTAACTATGCTTCTGAGCTCAATGGTCGAATTTGGCTACTTTGGGACCCTAATCGAGTGAACATTGAGCCTATATGCATCACTGATCAGGCTATCCATTGTCTTGCCAGTTCCAAGGGTGGAGAAATTTTTGTTGTTGTTTCCATCTTATACGGGTCTATTGATAGAGCCCAACGTGAATTACTTTGGATTGATCTAGCTAATTTCAGTCATATCCATAACTTGTCGTGGCTAGTCATAGGAGATTTTAACACTGTTCTTTTTTGCTCTGAGAAGAGAGGTGGTCTCACAATCCCGTCTAGCGCCCTGGAGCTCGTGTCTAATAAAATTTTTGAAGCCAGACTACTGGACTTAAGGTGGAAGGGCCTAGTTTTTACATGGTCCAACGGATTCATTGGGCCTGGCCAGATTGAGTCGAAGCTTGATAGATGCATGGTCAATAGTATGTGGGTGCAAAATTTCCCGGATGCTGAAGTAATTTTTGGTTCCTGTAATACATCCGATCATCGTTAAATGGATGTTACTTTCAATTATGATTGTCAAGCGAAGCCTGTGGCTTTTAAGTTCTTCAATCATTGGACGACAGATCCAAATTTCTTAGAGACTGTTCAGGTCGCATGGTCGTTTAGAGTGGATGGGACTCCGATGTTTCGTCTGGCGCAGAAACTCAAAGCGGTGAAGCATGGGCTGCGACAATGGAGCAAAATTCAATTTGGTATTCCATCGCACTGAGTTGAAACTACTAGGGATCATCTGGCTAATTGTATGAATCTCCTTGATGGGAATCCGCTCGATGAAGATCTTCAGCGGCTAGTTCAGGAGGCCAAGCTTGATCTCAACAAAGGTTTAGCCATTGAAGAATCTGAGCTTAGGTAGAGATCAAGGATCCAATGGTTGCAGCTTGGTGACAGTAATAATAAATTCTTTTACAACACCTTGTGTGGTCGAAGGAACTGAAATTGCATAGACTCTATTAAGTGTGAGGATGGCTTGTACACTAGAGATCCTGACCGTATCAAAGGGATGGGGCTAAGCTATTTTTCCACCTTGTTTGGGTCTCATGCTCACAATGAACTGAACTTGGAAGATATTCCATGTAATCATCCTGAGGATATTGATAGGGACCGAGCAATTGCTGCATTTTCTGAAAAGAACATAAAGGAGGTGGTGTTTAGCTCTGATGGGAACAAAGTTCCCGATCTGGATGGATTCACGGCTTGGTTTTTTGAGGTATGTTAGGAGGTAGTCAAAGCCGACTTGACTTGTGCTATCCTTAGTTTCTTCTCCAGTTCACGGTTACTGTTTGAGATGAACTCCACCCTTATCACCTTAATTTTGAAGACTGAGTATCCGGAGGTCTTTGCTGATTTTTGGCCTATTTCTGTCTGCAATGTCGTGTATCGGTTTATTTCCAAATTATTAGTGGCCAGGCTCTAACCTTTGATGGGCAAGCTCGTGGATTCTAACCAATCAGCTTTTATGAAGGGTCGTCATATCTCCGACAACATTCTATTGGGCCAAGAGCTTCTCAGGAACTATCACCTCAAGCGAGAGCGTCCAAAAGTGGCCATTAAGGTTGACATAAGGAAAGCATATGACTCGTCTCTTGGTCCTTCCTAGCTTCAGTCCTTCAGCAGTTTGGCTTTCCCCACAAACTTATTGATTGAATTCTAGAGTGTCTTATTGGCGCTAAGTACTCGGTTTTCATTAATGGGGAGCGAGTCGGTTACTTTTTAGGTGAGAAGGGCCTTCATCAAGGAGATCCTATGTCTCCTTATTTGTTCATGCTTGTAATGCAGGTCCTCTCGAGTATGTTAAACTAGGAAGCCATTGAGGGCCGATTGCTTCCCCACCCCCGATACCATAATCCTTTGATCACCCACCTATGTTTTGCTGATGACCTCATGGTTCTATCTTCTGGAGACCTTGGATCTATATCCGCCATTGCTTCTGTATTCATGCGCTTTAAAGCTTCTGGGCTCGAGGTGAACTGTAACAAGTCTTCCCTATTATTAGGGAATGTGGATACTTGCTAGTCTCGCCAAATGCAAGATCTGTTGGGGTATTAGGCAAGGTTCTATCCCTATCAAATACTTGGGATTACCTCTCTCTTCTACTCGCTTGTGGCGTACGAACTGTCAACCATTAATTGAGAGGATATCTAAGCGCATCTCACCTTGGAAGAACCATTGGCTTTCTTATGGAGGCAGACTTGAGCTAATCAGAAGTGTGCTCAGTTCTTTTCATCTATATTGGTGTAGCATTTTTATGTTGCCACAAGCAGTGGTGTCTAACATTGAAAGCTTGCTGGCCCAGTTCCTTTGGGTAGGTCCTAACTGGCAACAAGCTGTGTACAAAGTAGCTTGGGGAATTGTATGTGGTCCAAAAGATGAAGGGGGTCTCTGCATAAGATCGGTGAAGGATTGGAATAATGCAGCCTTGCTTCGGTGCATTTGGGGGCTCACTAATGGAGAAAAATCGTTATGGACAGATTGGTTTCATGCTAGATACTTGAAACATGACTCTATTTGGACTATGAAAGTTCCTTGGTCGCCATCGTGGTGCCTCCGTAGTATCCTTAAGGTCAGGCATTTAGCGGAGCCTAATGTTCGTCATCTCATTAGTAATGGCAAAGATACCCTTCTTTGGCGGGATCCATGGCACCCGAGGGATATTCTTTGTCGTCTGGGGCCTATTATTGATTCCCCTCAGCTTGGGTTGTGGCGGCATGACAAAGTGGAAAAGCTTCGCCATGAGCTTGGATGGAAAAATGAGCTCCCTCCAAGGCCGGAGTTCTATGAAGCATGGGAGGAGATTCCAGAAATTCAAATCCTTGGTAATCACGAGGATAGAGTGATTTGGACCACAACAGCAAATGGAAAGTTCTCTATTAAGTCGGCCTGGGATGGGCTCCAATCTCGACGTCCGAAGGCCTCTTGGTCTGAAGTGCTCTGGTTTCCCTAGGCGATTCCTTGTCATTCCATGATTGCTTGGATTGCTATAAAGTATGCTCTAGTTACTAAGGCTAAGCTAGTCGCTTGGGGTCTCCTCCAAAGTGATTTATCTTGCCTTTGTCGCCAGGATTCTGGAACTCACAACCACTTGTTTGTTACATGTCCCTATATGAATGAGATTTGGCAGAGTATTATGAGGTCCATCTTCCTCCAGTACAACCAATATTTGCAATGGAGTCACTTCGTTCATTGGTTTGTTAGGAAATGCATGAGAGCTAATCTCCAATCCATCCTTAGGAAGGTTGCTTTCAATGCTGTTGTGTATCACATATGGGCAGAATGAAATAAGCGCACTTTTCGAAATGAATTCCTTTCTCCTAGGTTGTTGTTGAGGAAGATTATTGATGACGTCAAAACCAAGCTAAATGGGATTGAACTCCAAGTGCATGACGACTTGCCCAGGAGGCTGGTTGTTGATCGTTCGGGACTTGATGTCCGGTGGCGTGTTGGGTCTCTTGGGTCCCCTCCGATGGTAATACTGTGAAAATCAACGTTGATGGGTCCTATAGGAACGATAGAGGTGGTTATGGATGCATCATTCGAAACGAAAGTGGATCAGCGATAAGTGCTTTGGTGGGTATGAAGGAGGGCTTCTCGGTTATATACTTTGAATTATTGGCCATCTTGAGGGGCCTTGAGATTACCTTAGCTCAAAATTTGCTTTGCGTTCTAGTAGGGTCTGACTTTTTATGGGCGGTTAGTTGTATCAACTTAGGGTGTGAATGGCCATGAGATAGTCTCTTTATCTTGACTAAGATTATGGACTTACTGCCTAGATTTGAGATATTCGAAATCGGTTATATTCATCGTGAGGCCAATCAGGCCGCTGATTTCCTCTCAAAGCTAGGTACAGTTAGTGGTGAAGCTACTTTGGATTCTTCCTTGTTTCCGCCTTCGTTTTCAAAGATTTTAGATCTTGATGTGAGAGGTTGTAAATATATTCGGTTGTAATTCCCTTTCCTTTTATTTATCTGGTTAGGGTCTGCCTAACCCTAGCTTACCGTCTCCAAAAAAAAAAGTATTAGTATATGTTGTTTTTACCATCCCAATGTCCTGTTTCATTTCAAAAACAATGGGCTCAGAATACCTTGTTTTTTCACTTGAGTTAGTGGTATTAGTACATGTGTTGTTAGTTGCTGAGTTGGGCCTATAGCTATAGGTGGGGTCACAACAGGAAGGTGGGTGCATATTGAGTTAACAAATTCTTTAATAGCATCACAAAGCTCGACCATTTAACTTTCTTTTAACTCTAATGAAAAGTTTTAACTTTAGGCTTAATTTTTTACATATTTTTTTTTTAAACCATTGTTTAACTTTAAGAACTAGTAAATCTCAGCCACGTCTAACTAAAGACAAAAGAATCTCAGCAACAGTTAATAGGTTATAAGGGACACGTGTTGACATGTGAGTGTGATTGAACTTGGCAATTGAATATGATCTCAACTCTAGCCAACAACATAATGTATTTTGATGAATCCCATATATTTATTTATAATATTATATTATATTAGGTGTAATTTTATCATTAATTTTCAATTCTTACTATTTATATATATAATAAATATAAAAATACAATATATTTTTCGAGTTCTAGATTTCGAGTTCTTTCGAGGTTTTGCCGAGTTTTCGAGTTTACTCGACTCAACATGGTCTCGAGTCGATCCAAGTTTTCGTATTTTAAAATACTATTTTATTATTATTATTATTATTATTACATTTTAATGATCAGTTGGGGTTATTAATGTACATTATTTTTGCGGAAAAAGTTGTCATACATCAAACACATTTTCTAGCAAAAGAAATAATTCATAATCTGAAAATAATTACTTCCTTAGTTGGTGACGTGAGGAGGGGCACCTTGAATCCCCTTTTCTTGCCACTTGTACCCGTTTGAACCCGTTTAACTGTGGTTAAAATTCACTCAAACCTAGGATTGACCCATCTATCCTTGGTTTTGAGAAGAAAAACAATTAAACATAGTTTTAAAAAAAATAAAATTAACCCGAGCTCATGGTAATTGAAGGCGTGGATTTGTAAGAGTGAGGAGTAATAGTGTAAAGATAATTGACTTCCCTGATTAACCGAGCCAAATCCTACTGCCAGCAATACTAAATTGTGGGTTGATACTCTTTCCTAATGGGTCACTTGAGTATCCTGTAATTGAGAGAAAGTCTCTGTCACAACCTGTATGATAGAGAGAATCTCCCACTTTATTGTACAGCTGTGTTCAAAAGTCTATAAATGTAATGGTAATGCAATCCCACAGACAAGTTGGGTTTTATACAAATCTCTGAATTTATATGGTATCAGAGCCCTCACAAGGCTATAACTTTTTCCCTCTCTTCTAATGGCATCTGCTTCTTCTCCCGTTACTCCTTCACTTGTCCCTGTCCTACCAAAGGTTATCATTAAACTAGATCGCCCCAACTATATTCTCTGGAAAAGTTAGCTTCTCCCAATCTTATATGGGGCTGACATGTTAGCCATGATAGATGGCAAGAGTCCTGTTCCAGATGAAGAAATCACAGTGGACTCCAAGTCTACTATCAATCCAGCTTATCTTGCATGGAAAAAGACAGATCAAATCCTTCTTAGTTGGTTACATACCACGATAACGCCTCCTGTTTTTGCACAAGTGATCAACTACAAGACTGCTTGTTCGACTTGGGACGCTCTCGATTGGGCTTACACATCTCAAACTAATGCTTGCTTCTTGCTTCTATCAGATCAAGCACGATCTCTCTACCATTCGCAAAGGTTCTTCCACCATCACTGAGTACATGGATCGAATCCGAATGCTCTCAGATGAGTTATCTTTTATTCAACAACCCATGACTGATTGAGAGATCATTGGTTGCGTACTTGATGGACTCGATCTTGACTACGATGTGGTCGTCAACACAGTTCAAACCATGATCACCACACCTTCCTTTGAAGAAGTATACAACATGCTCCTCAATCGTGAAAAGCGTTTGGAAGTCTACCATTCATCTCAGCAGCAACCGACTACTGCTCTTCTTGCCTCACAGTCGCGGCAATGGTCATAGCAATTACAAACATCGTGGTACGAATCGTGACTTTCAAAGTCGTGGACAATCAAATGGACGGGAAAATAATCGATATCGAGGGACAAGACATGGGAACTCTAATGGCTTCACCAACAAGCTTGGATCTTCTACAGATCGATCTCTAGTGACTTTTCAAATCTGTAATAAACCGGATCATGGAGCTCTCACATGCCAACAACGTAACAATTATTCTTATCAACCGGATGATTTACCTGCGACCTTTTCTGCTATGAATTTATCTCACCCACCATATGATTCCATTTGGTATCCTGACACTGGAGCAACAAATCACATGACAGCGGATGATTCGACTTTCATTAATCGCCAAGATTACCATCGATCTGATCAGGTTACCGTGGCCAATGGTAATACCCTTCCCATCTCCGGCACTTGAAATTTGCATTTATCTACTTGCTCTTCCACATTTTTTTTGAAAGATATTTTACATGTGCCACATCTTACAAGTAATTTACTCGCCGTCTCTCGATTTGTTAAAGATAATGATTGTATATTTCAATTTGACCCTCATGGTTTTTCTATTAAGGATCAACGCACGGGGAAACTTCTCCATCACGGCCCGAGTAAAGACTCTCTTTATCCCTTTCAAGTGCAACCCAGTTAAGTTTTTTCTGGTATGGTTAGGAAGAACTCCACTCTTCCTATTTGGCACAATTGGCTTGGACACCCGAACCCTCGGATTCTACGCCATTTATTTCACACTGTTTACCTTGTTTAGTGAATAAAAGTTGTCGCTTGAATTTTATTTCGTCAACCTCTCGTTCTTTTGCACCTTTGCAACTTATTCATTCAGACTTATGGGGACCTGCCCCGATTTTATCTTGTGGTGGTTTTCGCTATTATCTCATCTTTATTGACGATTTCTCTAAATACACATGGATTTTTCCCCTCGTGCCCAAATCTGAGACCTTTGATTATTTTTGTAAATTTAAATTGGCTGTAGAAAATCAATTTGGCATTAAAATAAAATTCTTCCAATCAGATGGTGGAAGGGAGTATGATAATAATGCATTTGCTGCTTTGTTTTCTGATAACGACATTCATCATCACCTAACCTGCCCATACACCCCTGAACAAAATGGGGTGGCAGAGCGAAAGCACCATCATGTAGTTGAAACTGGACTTTCACTTCTTCATCAAGCTTTCTTGCCTCGCCGCTTTTGGATGGAAGCGTTTTCAACAGCTGTGTTTCTTATTAATAGACTTCACACTAGGTTACAAGTCACCTTATGAATTATTATTTCATCGTGTTCCTAATTATGCTATTTTGCGGACGTTTGGTAGCCAGTGTTATCCTTTTTTAGGGGCAACAAAAGATGACAAGCTCTCACCAAAATCTGTTCCCTGCATTTTTCTGGGATATGACACGCATCAAAAGGGGTATCACTGCCTTGATGTGAAGACATGACGAATTTTTCTCCCCCGACATGTTCGGTTTAATGAGGTTGTGTTTCCCTTTGTAAGCATATTGTCTACTGGACCACTTCAACCAACCACCTCACTTGACCTTTGGTTTAACCCGGTTTAACCCACACCCTCTCCTAGTGGCCTTCTCTTATCATTTCCTACTTCCACCAACCAGAATACACCCACCCATGCACCTATTCTATTGGTGCCGAACATTCTTACCCAAACACTCTCTCTACCTTCTCCCATCACCCTACACAACCCCACTCCATCTAACCCCTCTTAACTCTCGGATGCTCCTCCACCTCCAGTCACCACGAGTTCCACGCATCCCATGGTGACCCGTCAACGTGATGGGACACGTCGCTCAAAACTCCCTTATACAGCCCTTCTAGCCGACATCCACTACCCACTTGCCTTCAAGTCATTCTTCATGAGGCCAATGATGAACCTACTTGCTATACCACTGCTTCTAAAATCCCACATTGGAGAGCTGCCATGCTTGATGAGTTCAATGCTCTTATCAAACAATGGACATGGTCACTTGTTCCCACCTCTCACGCTACCAATATCGTGGGCTGCAAGTGGGTCTTTAAGGTTAAATGGAAAGATGATGGGTCCATTGAGCGCCATAAAGCTCGCCTTGTGGCTAAAGGCTATAATCAAAAGTATGAACTTGATTTTGATGGAACTTTTAGCCCGGTGGTCAAACCACCTACTATTCGGCTGGTTCTTTCACTTGCACTAAATCGGGGTTGGAGTATTCAACAACTTTATATCAAAAACGCCTTCCTACATGGCGTCTTCAACGAGATTATTTATATGAAGCAACCACCGGGCTTCACAGATCAGAATTTTCCCAATCATGTTTGCCTCTTGCACAAATCCAATTATGACCTTCGCCAAGCACCCCGAACTTGGTTTGATGGGTTCAGTGTTGCCCTATTTGAATTGGGTTTCATTTATAGTCGCACCGATACCTCCATGTTTCTTCATTATGCCAAACATGGCCTCACTGTGCTTCTTCTTTATGTGGATGACAACTTGCTCACCGGTGCTAGCTCTCACTTTATTGCATCTATTATTTCTTAGCTTCGTGCCCGTTTTGATGTTAAGGACTTGGGTCCCTTACATTACTTTTTGGGAATTGAGGTTCTTCGCAATTCTACTGGGATGCAACTTAGTCAAACGAAGTATGCTCTTGATCTATTGAAGCGCACCAATTTTCTCTTGGCCAAACCGTGTTCATCTACTGTTGCTACGGGCACTAAATTATCTCATCATGATTCATCATCACTGGTTGATGCTACCTCCTACAGAAGTATCGCCGGGGCCTTACAGTACCTCACCATCACACGACCTGATCTCACGTATGCTGTAAATCAAGTCTGCCAGTATATGCATCAACCCCGACACACTCATTTGGCTGCTGTTAAGAGGATATATATTGTGATACCTCAAAGCCACTCCTCACTTTGGGACACATCTGACTCCATCTTGAGATGAACATCTTTATGGCTATTCTGATGCCAATTAGGCCGGATGTCCAGATGATAGACGATCCACCACTGACATGCCCATCTACTTTGGACCAAATCTTCTCACGTGGGCCAGCAAGAAGTAGTCCACCGTCTCTCGATCCAGCGCTGAAGCCGAGTATAGAGCACTTGCTCATACAGCTGCAGAAATCCAGTGGCTCACATTTCTTTTTCGGGAATTACAAATTTCTCTTCCACGGCTTCCCATCCTACATTGTGATAATGTAAGCGCAACATACTTAGCTGCCAATCCGGTTCTACATGCTCGGACAAAGCATATCGAGATTGATTTTCATTTTCTTCAAGAGCGCGTGATGCGGGGTGCCCTTCAAATTGTCTTTGTTCAAAATGCTGATTAACTTGCAGATGCCTTTACTAAAGGACTTCCTACCATTCGCTTCCAGCATCTTCGTGACAAACTGGCGATTAGATCTAGTCCGCCCATCAGTTTGCGGGGGGATCTAAAGATAATTGACTTCCCTGATTAACCGAGCCAAATCCTATTGCCAGCAATACTAAATTGTGGATTGATACTCTTTCCTAATGGGTCAATTGAGTATCCTGTAATTGAGAGAAAGTCCTTATCACAACCTATATGATTGAGAGAATCTCTCACTCTATTGTATAGCTGTATTCAAAAGTCTATAAATGTAATGGTAATGCAATCCCATAGACAAGTTGGGTTTTATACAAATCTCTGAATTTATAGAGTAATAGTTCATTCCTCGCCGTGGAGCGAACTATTGCTCTTCGTAATATTCACATGGAAATCTCTCCAAGCCCTAAGCCTTTAGTTGGTTATGTAATGGCTTTTGGGTTTGTCACCTAACTTTCAATTACTTAATTGGAATACCAAAATAAATAAACAAAAAATTGATTCGAGCCCTAGGGATGGTCCAGTGTAGCCCAAATCCAAGCTGAGTTCAATTTTGGGCCTAAAACTGTGCCAGAAGAGACAAGTCTTTTGAAACGATGGTCTAGAAGGTCTTTAACTCGGGTTGGGAAGGATAGGCCTTGGGATGGCAAGGCCCAATGTGCAGGCCTAAACCCGAGGAATGCTCCTTGTGAATGTTGGATCCTAATTCCTAAACCCTACAAAATAGATATGAAATGCACTTTGTAGAAGATTGGTACTTATGCTGTTACGCATCCTATTTCACGGGGACATACTTGAGTTCTAAATAGAAGTGGCAATTGGGCTGGGCTAGCCCCAAGCCCAATTGTTTGGCCTAAAGTTTAGGTGGGCTGAGCCTTTCTTAATTTGGGCTAGGTTGAATTTGGACTAGAATATAGGCTCAAAGTAAATATTGGGCGGTGCTTGGGCTACCCAGCTCAGCCCAAACTCAGTCTGACCCGATTTATATTTTTATATATAATATATAGTATACAGAGAGAGAGAGAACGCCCATGGTTCTTCTCTTTCCCTCTTCTCTCTTGTCTTTCCCAATTTTTATTCCATTTTATTCTCTTTCTCTCTTCAATCTTCATTCTCCCTTATTATTTATTAACGCTCTGTCGTAGAGTCGTAAGGGTCAGGTAGTCGGTCAAGCCATGACTTGATTGCCCTTTAAAATTCAGAAGAGTTGGATACTCTGTTTTTGAATTTTCCTAGTATTTCATCATGACTTGATTGCCCTTTTTGTTTTTTTTAGTGATATTATTGTTTGTTTTCTCATATATTGACATATATGTTGTTGCCCTTTTTAATCAAGATTTTAGTTTAATTGTGATTTTATAATGCAATTGCAGCAATTCATGGCTTTTTTTGACCAGCTCAAATTTGGCCCGTACTCAGTCCGAACATGGCCTACAAGTTGCTTAATTTGGACAAGCCCGAACTCAACTCGAACTCAATCTACTTTGGGCCTGCCCGAACTCGGTCCAAAGCCCGATAATATTTGTGAGTCGAGCTTGGACTAAGATTGGGTTGGACTGAGCTTGGGCTAAGGTTTTGAACTTTGGCTTGAGCTTAGGCTAACCCCAGCCCGACCCAGCTCAACCTAATTGCCACCCCTAGTTCCAAACCTGGAAAAGTGCGTGTAGGGTTAGATAAAAAAACAAGAGCGTTAATCCACTCCTCGTTTGGCCCTCATCGCTGACATGCATCATTTTAAACTTTGGTTAACTCTCTTTAATTAGTTAATAGTTGTGATTAATTTTGAGTTGGAGCTCTATTTCATGGTGTTGAAGCAATGCTCCTCTTTTTACACTATGCTAATGTCACCTTTGTAAATAAGGAGAAAAGTAGGGGGAATTTTATTATACACTTTTTGTACCCAAAATTACAAGTTTGCCAATAGCATAATGTAAAATTGGAGCTCTGCTTCAACTCCGTGAAACAAAACTCCGGTTTGTATTTAAACTGTTAATATTTTTACCATGATTTTTCTAAAAATCAAGGTTAAAAATATTAATGGTTAGAGATTCTTAACTGTAGTTACAAGGTTAGAGAATCTTAACTATAGTTACAAAAGTTAAAAAGATACATGTGTCGCGGATGAGGGAGGCGAGATGCCGCTATACGGATTATTTTTCAAGAAAAGATATGGCACGTGGATAATCTAGGGGTTTTTTTTTTCATGCTATAAGATTTAACAATATTTGTCCAAAGAATACCAACCAAACACAACACTCTTCTTTTATTTGGACTTCAGGTCAGAGATGCAGCATAACAAACAAAATCTCTTAAATGATAAATAGTAGTAGTACTAGAAAAAGGATAAAGTTAAATAGGAACGGGTTTCAAAAGATAAGGGAAGATCTCCAAAATGACTATTTACAGGGGTGATTTGATAATTATAAATATAAAGAAAACTATATTATGTAAATTTTTAAATACCCCTGTCAAAGACATATTTTGGAGAGCTCCGGCTATCTCTTGAATCATGCTTCTGTTTATATTTAAACTAGAAAACTCAAAATTGTTGCTATTGATGGATTCACCTTCTATCCATTCAAAACCTTTATTTAATCAATTTTTTTCCCTGAATTTGTGATTGAAGTAGCTGGCTCTTGCGCCAATGATGGGGTGTGGCCTCTCTGTTGAAGGAGGTATGAGGATCCAATCCCCGGGTATGAGTTGCAAGAGCTTAAATGCTTAAGTTGACCACTAACCCTGCTAACGTAGGTAAATGATATCCACAACAACAAATATAAAATCAAATAAAAAAGAATAAAGCTTCTAGGACCGCACTTTGGTTGAGTTGAGACCATGACTTTAAGCATTGGTGGGAGCCAAATGATAATATATCAAGACAAATTTGAGGATCACTAATTGGGGTGGAAAACAAGACAAGTGTCAACATCGTTGACGCCCATATGGCACAACTGGTGAGGAGCCAATAACTTATAAGAATGTCATTGCTCTTGATGAACACAAAACTTAATAAAATCAAACATCTAGGTTAGCCATGGGCAAAAATATTAAAGCACAAACTGGCCCAAAGCTGCATATATGGCCCAAACCATCCATTTTCGACTGGCTCAAACATTCTCTTTTTCTATCCGATGCCTGGTCTGACTCTAGCCCGTTTAAGTATCATTAGATCTTGAAGTCCAGTTAAAGCCCAGCAAATAGTCTTGTAGGCCCATACCCGGCCTGAACTCATGGATATGAGTGTTGGTAGCCTTCTATTACTATAATCTTTTCTTTTATTGGACTAGGAATTATTGTCTTTTTAGAGGACCCCCAGATTCAGATTGTTAAAGTCAAGCAGGTATTCACGAAGTCCTTTGCCCGAACCCAACCCGAACTCACCTTCGGCTCCAAAATTGGACCTGGTAGATCTCCAACTGACCCACCGCCGAGATTGCAGCCTTATCTTTTATAGGTAAAAATTAAAGAGCAATAGTCACCTCCTAGTGCCGAGGAGAGGACTATTCCTCCTCGCTCTCACAAACCCTTTGAACTATGGTTAAAATATTGACCACCTCCTGTGGTTAATTTTTCTTTTAATATTTTTTTCTAAAAACTAAGGGTAAATGTGTGAACCTAGAGTGACTGAATCTTAACCACAGTTAATTGAAGTAAAAAGGGCACGAATGGCCCCAAATAGGGGGATGAGACGGTAACTCACCTCCTCGGCCCGAGGAGGTGACTATTTTCCAAAATTAAAATGATGTTGCCTATATATTAGGCCTTGGCTTGGCCCAAAAGCCACAATACTCCTCAGTGGCTGGTAGGTGTGGCCCAAGCCTAGCCGTCTAGGCCTGGTTGGTTGAATTATTCATATAGTTTTTTGTACTTAATAGTTAATAGTTGAGCAACCTCGCTCTCACATGGATTCCCCTTCAATTGCCTTAAACTTGGGTTAAGTTTTTTTTAACCCTATGGTTTAATTTTTTGTATTTTATTTTTCTAAAAATCAAGAGTAGATGGGTGAACCCTAAGGATGAATCAATTTTAACCACGGTTAAAGGGGGTTAAAAGAGGGACACGTGAGAAGAAATGGGGAGCCGAGACGCACCTCCTTACGTCACCAACCGATGAGGTGATTATTTTCCTTAATAGTTTATACTTAGCAAGTTTTGGCTCCAAATTGGTTTGTGTAAATTCATTATTGTCAGCTAGTTTAGTTGGTAAAGTCTCTTGGCGTCGTATTAGAGATCTAGTTCGAATTTCACCTACATGAGGGTTGGGGGGTTTTATGGGAGAGGGAGGGTTACTCCTGATTGTGCAGCCCATAGGTCCATGTGGCCTCCAATTAACCAAAAAAAACAAAAAACTTCATTATGTTTCATAGCTATGGACCATATTAAAAAGTGGTCCATCAATTGAATTGTTTCCCCTCCTTTGTGCATGTCATGGTTAGTTGGTTAGTATTTAGTATGTGAGCGCTATTTTGGGCTACAAGTTTGGGTTGAGGGTGCCATCTTGAGCTATGGAAACTTCAATCCAATCATTGATTTTTTTTAAAAAAATTTTACGAGACTTGCTCTCAAAACAACTCTCATGTAAGGAGCACACCATCGTTGTACGGACAGAAGCCCTTAAACCATTATAGCGATCCTACTTATATATATTAATCCCAAGCACCTTTTGAATTTGTAGCTCTCTCCATCATCCCAAGCACTAACTGATTCCACTGTCCACAGGACGGCCAGTCCCTGTCGCATTACCAAATCAAAAGTAAGAGAGGCGTGCTAGCCCAAGCCTATCACAAAGACATTTCCATTTAGAGGAGTGCCACACATATATATATATATATATATATTTTTTTTTTTTCCCAAAGTCATTACTACCTCTTCATCGGGTTAAAAAGCATTGCTACTCCCCGCCCTCTTATGCTAGTGATTGGGGTGTGACCTCCAGATGTGGGAGGTCAAGGGATTAAATACCCTCAGGTATGAGTTGCAAGAACTCTCCTGTCCAATGCTAATCCCTAATAACCTAACCGATTCAAGATTACTAACGTAGGTACACGATAACTCCAACAATAAATTTTTTTAAAAAAGCTAAAAAGTAGAAGTTCAAATGAAGTTATGTTTTGCTTCGGTTCTCAAGGTAAGGAGGTGATAAAGTGATATAGTAATACTTAATGCTACAACCTTGAGACATAAGAGTTTGAAATTGGGCTAGCATTTCTCTATAACAATCTGAATGAGAAATATGTTGACGGGTTATTTTTGTAAGGATATGTGTTGTTTTTTGGCTGAAAGTAGGATTACCACTCGTCAAATAAAGGAGATCATATCATAGCCAATTGCGATTGAAGTCTTCCTGAGTTTAATTGTACTCACAGGTCAACACGTGTCCCTTTTAACCTCTATTAACTGTGTTTAAGTTTCACTAACTTTTAGTGTTCAACAATCAAACCTTGATTAAAAATTCTTAACCCTTGGATTAATTTTTTGAAAATATTTTTTCTAAAAAACTAGGCTTGATTGTTGAACCCTAAGGATTAGTGAATCTTAACCACAATTAATAAGAGTTAAAAGGTGGCGATTTCAATCGTGATGATTGTGATCGGATCTCCAAACAAATATCATCTTGGCCATCAATCAGGCATCAGGGAAGGGAAGCTATAAAGTTGCCATAGAGCCGAGAAGTATGAGATACAAACCCCCATCCCACCTATGTCAAATTGTGCTTCGATTAAAAGCAAATGGAAATCAGACTCATAAAAACAACAACAAACAATTAAAGCCAGAACAGAGTCGAAAGAGCCTCAGAGAGAGAGAGTCTGGTAGATTCTGCGCAAGTTAGCCCCATCCAGTCAATTCGCACCTTCCGTTCTTCGATTATAAAGAGCTCTCTCTATTCTTCTCGAAGAAATTCTCTCCAAATCGATCTCTGTTTCTGCAAATCTTTCACATATATTTCATCTTTCTTCAATTGCAGATCTGCAATTCGATGATTCATAACTCACAGATAATCAACCTGTAATGCTGTATGGATTCGAAATATCTCTAATCTTCTTCTCCAGCAAGACGCTTTTCAGCTTAGGGTTTAGTTTTCTGCGAATTTAGGGTTTTTTTTTTTCTGTGATTAGAATTCGAACTCTGCTGTTCTTATTGGCGGGGGAATTGGATCATGCTGTCGAATCATCTTCAGAACGGCATCGAGACGGCGAGGCTCGTCTGGTCTCGACTGCCGACGTCGGAGGAAGTTGAGATAGATCAGGGGAGCTTCAGGAGGAAGAGTGATGGTAGCAGGGTCGAGAGTCTCGACTATGAAGTCATCGAGAATTATGAGTATAGGGAAGAACAGGTTGAGTTTCTTAGTCTCTAAGGCGAATTCTAATATCTAATAGAAATGGTGCTGAAACTTGCGGTTTTTTTTTCATGTATTTGTTTATTTTCCTTTGTGATCAATAGGCACAGAGAGGAAGGCTATATGTTGGATACTATGTGGGAGTGAAGTGGTTCTTTGCGCTGCTTATTGGTGTCGGTAAGAGAATTGGCTCTTATCTCTGGTTGTGAATTCATATTTTGCTATTGAATTCTAGTTAGGACTTATTATGTATATCTTGTATACCTCTTCCTTTTCTATTCATTGAATTTAATTAAATTAAACTATCCAAAAATTTTACGCGATGGTTTATATACATTTGAATTGATTTTGTTGAATTATTATGTTCATGCTGGGGGAGAGATTTGGTAGTCACCTCAAGATGGAGAAGTTGAAGTGTACTTTGAATGAGAATACATTGATTGTAGCATAATGATAGAGGCCTATAGTTTCAAATCCTTCGGTTGGGTAGACATGCAATCAATGACCTTAATTGGGATTCAGAAATGGATTTGGCATCAGTTTGTTTGGGTTGTACAGTTAAGAGCCTAATCTTGTCCAATTTGTTGTTTGGTGTATAATTTTTGTAATTTAAGATAGCTTTCATAGCAGTGAACTCAGAGTTAAATAGTTAATTAATGCATATTGGGAAGCAAAGTAAAGAAGGTGGTATATCTTGTTAGAACAACAAATTGATTGATTTGTTGATTACGTTTATTGATTTGTTTATTTCAGTTGAAAAACCAATAAACCACACCAAGGACTAGGATCTGTCAATATTTTCTAATAGCTCTACAGGGCTATAAAACTGAAAATTGAATCTAACTATGGAAGGTGATGTCTGGTTATTTCTCATACACTTCTAGGCGGTGCTAGTTGTAAATTGTAATAAAGTTGAACTAGGTAGATCTTTCATGGAGAGAATATAAATAGCCGGAAAATTCCATGAGAAAATAATCAACTCAGTTTTCTCTTTTACGATTTTCTTAATCTCATAGACCAACAAAGTAGCCGAACTGGGTGAGATCTTTCAGGAAAAGGGAAGATTTAACTGGTCACACATGTTCTTATGGAGAATAGAGAATAACGTGAAATAAACGCATTAGGATTGCTGTCAAAACGTTTACCAGTAAAAATGAAACTTATTGTAAATCCCCTTGCATCAAGAAAACATTTCTACTAACTTCTTTTTGAAAGCTTTGCAGAAAGTTAGTGTTTTCTTTCTTTTTGTATAAGTAATAGTTATATCTCTTGTCTGGAAAGTCCACGTCGAACTTTGACATGTCGGCTGCTCGCCGAGATTTTTTTTCTATAAATACTAGTAAAGAAGGAAAATATAAGTTCCTGCCGGAAATATCTTGCAGATTCATTGTCTTGGAGGTGCTACAAAGAATTTCGCAGGGGCAGGGGTGGATTAGGGGAGAGAATTGTATGAAGAATAATGCTTGAGCTTTAGTTTCGAGAAATTTTGTATGTTTTCACTTTTGTCAATTCTTTCCTGTTGGTATATTTGTTGTTGTTGTTTATTTAAAATTTAAATTATTGGTTTTTGAATGGTAAATGGAATCAAATTGATAATGAAAATTTACTGTAAAAGGTGGCTACTCCTCTCAGAAGCTTTTCTATGCAGTTACTCTTTTGATTTCTCTCTCTCTCTCTCTATGAATTAATTTTTGTTTTCAAAAAAAAAAAAAAACAGTAAAAGCAGGCTAGCAAGAAGAGCCTAGCCCAGGTAATGCACAAAAAGCGTGTATCTTATATCAGACATAAAAGCACAAAACACTTCCGATCACCTCATCCAAGAAAAGAAATTCGCCCAATTAATCTCCTCAAATTCTTGAGAGGAGAACACCGAAAACAAGAAGTTTTCATTGTCAGGATCGCCTTCTCCACTGGATTCGACGAGTCTTCAAGTACTCATCGATTTCTCTCCTTCCAAAGTTCCAACGCACTGCCTCCAGTATAGTTTTCCAGATGGTTATTTGTGAATATCAGGGTTCTTTCCACACCATCCTAACAAAAAATCCAGCATACTTCTCAGAAAGAGCCAATGGACCCCAAGGAGTTTAAGCATCTCCCCCCACCTAGCTTTCTAGGATACAAACAATATAATAGTAAATGATCAACTGATTCACCATCCGCTTCGCACATATAATCCCTATTGGCGAGTCTTTATCCTCTGCATATATGATGACCTGTTTTTAGGTTTATAGTAACACTATTCTCCACAGTAAAACAAGATGAAATATTTGATGACTGGATAATACGATATGGGAAGTGATGAGCTGATATGTTCAAACGTCAAAAAAGAATGATTTTATTGAGAAGAAGAATGATCTATCTGTCCCGATAGTTTGATTAACTATTGTTTTTAATTACTTATAGAACTGTGAATTCCTCTCAAGTAACGTGGAAGTGTGGAACACATATAACATCACGAGAGAGGAGGCATGCTATCCAGCTGTCAAATTCTGTAACACAGCCTATTGAGGAGGAGAAGAGAAGAAAATGAAAATCTGAAATTCAACTCTGATGATGGTGATGATAAAGCTCAAAGTGGGCTGTATCCCCCACGGGGTGGTGAAGGGAGACCCACCCCTCAAGAAGGGATGAAAGTCGGCCTTAGTGATCCGATGGTGCAGAGTGGAAGGGCTATCTCTCAACTGATAAAAGTTACTCTAGGGATATTAGGCTGATTTCTCCCAAGAGTTCACATCGATGGGAAGGTTTGGTACACCAATGTTGGCTCTTTGCCAATCGGGGCTGTAGTATCAACTATCAAGTATGTTCTAATTGGCGATTCGCCCATTAAAGCGGTACGCGAGCTGGGTTCAGAAATATTTTTTCTGAATATGCATTACTTATTGCTTCCTTTTTCATAGACAAAGCGTATTCGGAATTTCCTTTCATTCCAAGCCATAACTTGTATCTATGTGCTTCATATTCGTCTGGAGTTCACTCCCGGAAATCACTCTTCCTAAGATTCTTATTACCATGTACATTGAAACATTTTATGTTTGTATTCCAATTCTGCGTTTCCTTTTATGCTGTTTTATCTTAGATAAAATCTGGTAATCATATGTTGGACTCCTTTTGGTTTTCTCTCAGGCACTGGATTTGCTGCTGTGTTTATTAATATTGCTGTTGAGAACTTTGCTGGATGGAAGTTTGCAGCAACTTTTGCTATAATACAAAACTCTTACTTGGCGGGATTCATGGTGTACATATTAATCAACTTGGTTTTAGTCTTCTCTTCTGTATTTATCATCACGCAATTTGCACCAGCGGCAGCAGGATCTGGTATTCCTGAAATTAAGGGTTATTTGAATGGTAAGCCATACTTGGCGATCATCCTTTTTAACTACAACTTATCTTGAGAGACTTGTGATAGCCACATAAACGTGCAGGAGTTGATACACCTGGTATCCTTCTTTTCAGAACATTGATTGGAAAGGTCCGTTATTTATTTATGTATTTATTCCATAGTTTTAAAACTCGCCGAGTCGACTCGAAACTCGGGCGAGTCGACTCGGCTCGGCTGAGTTTCGAGTCGAGTTTCATGAAAAACTCGTTTTTGTCAGAAACTCGCCCCGATTCGCCCACGACTCGCCCCGACTCGCCCGACTCGCCCCGACTCGTCCGAGTTTTTGCACTTTTTTTTAAAACCTAAAAATCGAGTAAACTACCTACCCGATTGACTAAATTATGTTTTTTTTCTTTTTTTTAACATACCCCACTCACTTTTAAGTATAAATACAAAACAAAAGTGGAATGTTTAGTATATATTGAATTATATATCTTATTTTAGGCATGGTTTATCATTAATTTTGAATCTATACCATATATATTATTAGAAAAAATATTATATATGTCCGAGTTTTAGGTGTCATTACTCGGACGAGTTTTGCCCGAGTTTCCGAGTTGACTCTACTCGGCAAGTTTCCGAGTCGAGTCGAGTTTTCGGGTTTTAAAACACTGATTTATTCTATTGTATTAATTGAGATTGAAACTATATAAATGTCACACAATATATTCTTCTCTGTTGGTGGTTTTCAGATATTTGGAAGCATTGGTTCAGTGGGAGGTGGGCTAGCCCTAGGCAAAGAAGGTCCTCTTGTTCACATTGGTGCTTGTATTGCGTCTCTGCTTGGACAAGTAATAAGCTCATTCTGATTGGAAAGTTTAACTGCATTCTGAAACTATACTGACATTAAAAGGGTTTCTTATCTTGTGTTTTTCACTTAAAAATGGGGGCTTTTATGGTAATAAAGCTATTTTTGATAACTATGGTACTGGATTCACCAACAAGTCAAGCAATTGTGATATAGGACAAAATATGCCCTAATGGTTTTCGGGCTTCAAAATTTTGGATATTTGATGAAAACCCTAATTACGGCTATATTGATTCACTTCAAGAAAAATCTAAAATTAATTCATTCTTCTAATAAATTGAGACAATTGAAAAATCATATATAATCATATGATTATAATTTGAAATTTAAGATAGGAAAATAAAGTAAAATTACATTGTATGATAGATGGATGGGTGTTGAGCGAATCCACACCCTTGGAATTGATCTCGTGACCTTTCCCGGATAATATGAAGAAATCTGTGTAACTAGTTCAACACTAGAGAGCTTGAATGAGATTATTCAAAAAATTCATTATATTCTCTAAAGAAACAAAGCAACATATCTATATATAGGTGAAGGGGGATAGCCTTTCAACCCTAATACTCTCTAAAATGGACTTTACCTCAAATAAGTAACGTAAGAGAATTTCTAGAGCAACTAAAAATCATATATAAACTCTAAATACTCAGCTCAATATTTGACATATATAGTAATCTGAAAATTACTATATATAGTAATTATTCAAAACTCTTTGTACCTTGACTTAAAAGTAAAGTAAGCAACAAATCCTAATTTAGCAATGACTGTAGTAACAAATAACTTCTAAAATAACTGTAACTTAATTAGTAAAGACTCTAGACTTGAACTAATGTTTACTAACAACTTACTGAAGACAGTAAAAGTAACTAAATCTACCAAATTCTGTAAAATAACAGAAATTATGAAAATGCCCCTAAGTTGGGAGATTTTTGAAACCTCTCAAAATAAAAGGCTTTTCCATCCCCCCTAAGGTGCTCCCCCAATTGTATTTCAACCCTTTCATGCGACTGGTTTGATTTAACCTTGTGGGGTCAATGTGGGCCTCACTTTTGCAATCCCTATTTTTTTGGGTCTTCAGAATCTGTCAGGACTTGAATAATGCTTCATCTTCCTCTGTTGTTTCTTTTGACTTCAATTGGAGGGTGATCTAGAGGCCATTCCCAGTGAATATGTGTTGGTCAGCATGTGGAGTCATGGTTTTCAAATACTCGTATTGATTCAGGCCATATTTTTGACTGACAAAACTTACCAAGAAATCTGTTCTATATCTCTTCTTGGCTAAGTTTTGCTCCTGCATTAAATTGTTTCTGAAGTGTATCCAATGGTTATTGCGGCATTCAGTACACCGGGAAATTGTTTTTTACATAAATGTTGAATGTTCAACTACGTGTCCTATTGCTCCTTATGCATGCTTGATCTCTACAATGTGTGAGCATGTATGCTAGTTTCAATTTCATGATGTCATCTATAGATGAGGGGTATTTTTACAAACTGGTGGGGACACTTTTACCAAACTCTGTAGCAATATACATTTATAAAAGAATACAAGAACACATTGTATCTAACATTTGTGTTACATATATCTTTTCTATGAGGAAGCTGCATATTTGTTCTTGTACATCACTTTCTTTTTGTCTATTAATGCTACATGTTTATTATTCTTCTATATATTTGACCTTCTGATAATTTTTTCTTTGTTTACTCCATTATATTGAACTTCCAATTAAGAATCCAAACTTGTCTTGAGCTGTCTCAGAGTTCTGTCTCCATATATGGTTCAGTATTTTCTTCTATAGTGTTTCTCTTACGAGCTTAATTTTTTTCTTTTTCCATGCTATAAATAAACTCAGGGTGGGTCAACAAAATATCATCTAAGGTCAAGGTGGCTACAAGTTTTTAAGAGTGATCGAGATCGCCGTGATCTTGTGAGTGATTTATGCTGTATAAGTTTTACTTTCGAGGTTTCTACTTATGTTGCCTATCAGGAGATACTATCCTTTGGATTGGTTGTTCTCGGTAATAGTTCCTTTTTCAACCAACTTGTTTCATTATTGTTTTTTTTTTTGATCAATACCTCATTTTATTAAGTGAAAAGGAAGAAAACAAAGAAAGACAAAGGGCCATCCAGTTTACAAGCTAGTAAACTTGACCCCGGCCTGCTACAATACCTTTAACCTTTCCCCTCCCCCTCCCCCAATAACAATACCTCATTATTGTTAATTCTTCATACATATCTGAAATTGGATTTGGTTATCTGGTTACATACATTTCTTTATAGTATGGGTGTAACAAAGTTCTGTTATGACCCCTGTGGATCTCTTTGCACTAGTTTACTTTAAAGTTTTATTGTGTATCGGCTACAGAGATGTACTATATTATCATACTGGATCTGGATTTCTCATAAAATTGAAAGGCTCTGTTGATGATATTACATTTTTAATGCTTTTGAAGTTCCATGTTGCAAATTGGATGTTTTATTGTAAATTATAATACTATGCAACAGCATCAAAAAATCCTGTCTGAAGATAAATTTCATTTGCTGTAATTGACTAAATTCATATATTTTTTTTGTATTCCTAGTATAAGTCTAGAGTGGTAATTTGGAAGGTTACAAAATATCTTATGCTCAAGATGACATTGTTCAGACCAAATTGGTGGACTTGATGGCGTTGATTTCGCTCATTTAGGTTTGACTTGATTGTGACAGGGTATTGGGAAATAGGAACTAGTATGTAAAACTCATGATGATACAGTTAAATCATTTCTTTTTCCTAATTTGACTACATATCAATCTATTTTCAAAATGACAGTACTCAATTTAAGGACTGCAAATCACTTTCATTAATTATATTGCAATTTGTAACAGGATTTGATAATCTACATTATTTTTGCAAAGAAAATTCTCCTGACATTTGATTGTAGAATTTCATCCTATTTGAGTTTATATTTAGCAGATATTGGATTTTCAAAAATTGAACCATTTTATTCTCTAATCCCCTTCCTATTTGATTTGCAACATTGCAGTCCTATTTGTACAATTATTTTTACATATATACTTTTCCTTCTGAAATTTACCAAGTAGATAAGCACAATTTCAGGAGGTATGGGGGTTTTTCCTCCCCCGCATGGGGGTTGCATGGGTCTTCCCCTCTTCCCTCTATGAATTCTTATCTTGTTGGCTTTTGTTTAGGGGGGTGGGTACTTGGGAGGTGATTTGGTCAATGCTCCCTGGGGCTATTTCTTAGTGGGTTTGGAAAGAGAGAAACTTCAGAGTATTTGAGAATGTCTCTTCCTCCATTCCCTGACTTTGCGAGCATATCCGGTTGGGTGTTATGGAGTGGGCAGGGATCCATTGTACTGGGGAGGAAATTCAGGGTATTTTGTTCTGATATGTTTTTTCCCTAGGGAGTTAGGATCTTGTTTGCTCCACCTCGGTGCTGAGTTTATATGCTTGTAAACTCTTGCCGTGTTCTTTTCCTATATTCATCCTACTTTTTTAATATATTGAACTGCATTATCGATCAAAAAAAAAATTTCAGCCCTCTGTCCACCATTTTCTGTCACGTGGATTGTGCTTTTATGTTTTATATATATGTACATGCATGGTATCTTGAGAAAGTACTGTAAGCTGAAATAGTGCCTTTCTTATTTCTTAGATGGTAGATCTAGATATCTACAACATTAACCTCTCCAGTTCTGTGATATTGGAAATGATACTACCTTTAAATTATGCTCATTTTCACTGGTTCCTTATGTTTTGAAAAAGGTAACCTGTGGGTGTGCAGCTGGAGTTGCTGCTGCTTTTAGAGCTCCAGTTGGTGGCGTATTGTTTGCTCTGGAAGAGGTTACGTCTTGGTAAATATAAACCTTTTCTCTTGATTTTGTACACACACAACAACAACAATTGAGTGGGTTTACACATAAATATCTATTATTTAATAACTTAAAACTATTTTTCTTTTTTATGATTTACATTTTTATGTTGAAGGTGGAGGAGTCAACTTATGTGGCGCGTCTTCTTCACATCTGCTATTGTGGCTGTTGTGGTGCGTACTGCAATGGGCTGGTGTAAGAGTGGAAACTGTGGACATTTTGGCTCAGGTGGCTTCATAATATGGGACATATCAGGGTTAGACTCTGAACTTTTTTCTACAGTTTATTTTATTTTTATGTCTGCTTTGAGCCTCTGCTAGCTTTCTAACTACTGGCTTTCTATTAGTGGTCAAGAGGACTACTCGTTTGCAGAGTTATTGCCGATGGCAGTTATTGGGGTTATTGGAGGTCTTCTTGGTATGTGTTTAGTGCTCTGAAATTGTTAATGATAATGTCTATATGATTAACATCCATTGCTTTCCTTAATTGATCCAAGATGGTTCTTTCAGGAGCGTTATTTAATCAACTTACTCTATATATGACTTACTGGCGTCGACAATACTTACACAAGAAGGGAAATAGAGTCAAGGTATTTTAAAGACATATAGTCGGAAATAGCTCATCAGCAGTACATATTGTTTCTTCAGGCTTACACTTGTCTTTCCAATTACATCCATCTTTATTTTAAGTTTTAACTCTGAATATCTTTTTGCTGTCACAGATTATTGAAGTATGCCTTATCTCTCTGATAACCTCAGTTATTTCCTTTGGATTACCACTTCTAAGAAACTGCAGTCCATGCCCAGAATCAAACGCTAGTTCTGGTATTGAATGCCCTCGTCCACCAGGAATGTATGGGAATTATGTAAATGTAAGCTCCCCCCTTGGGCATTACTCTGTCCTTTTGGAACTTTGGATTATCTTGTGGCTAAGTTTGGGTTTTAGTTTGTCCTTGTTCTTTCTATTTGGCATGTAAGGTACTGTGTCCAACACCTATTCAGTACTACTCTTCATATAAAAACTGATACTGAAGCATTTACTGAGATTTTGTTTATGTGGAGAATTAAATATGTGAGCATGAAGAGAGAGAGGGAGAGAGATGGAGATTTAGATAAATAGAATTCTATGATGAAGTACAGCATTATATTGTTTACTTGTGTGTGCACCCATGACCGTGACCATGACAGAGCCTGGAGGCTTATCTGTGCATAGAGTCGGTGATGCAGGACAATGCAATAAACCTAAGATGAGATGATTGAGAGATCAAAATTGAATTGCGGTAATAAGGACAATCACAAAATTACTTGGGATTTCACAATTACAATAAAGAAAGCCCAAAAGGGGATTAGTAAACAACCTAGGTCAATCACAATCTCGCAATAATGAATATTCAAATCTGATTTGGGTGATCGTAATGGAAGTGAGAACTTCCACTAGCTTAGGGATTTCGGTCAATACTCAATGTGGTTTCCTTGTTCAATTAAGGATTTCAAAGATTAGTTGAGGCTCAACAATGTTTGCAAATTGTTTTATGCATGTTAAGTATGTATTGAAGCAATATGGAATTGTAGAACACAAAACTAGCAGCAAAAACTAATAGGGATTAGAAAAGGTTAGGGTTAGGTTTATGGGTATTCGCTGTGTTTTAGGGTTTTGGAATTAGGGGAGGGTTGTGGCTTCAATATTGATGGAGGGATAGGGCTGTAACAGCAATATAACATGTCCAGATTTGCTAGAACAGCAGTAAAGAATGTATAATAGGGCTGCACTGAAACAAGGGGCTGTACGGAAATTAGGACAACAAGGGGTAGGAAATAGGTGGGCTGCTGTAGTGGCTGGGGCTGGGAAAAGGGCTGCGGCTGCAGATATTGTTGTAGGGACAGGTGCAGCAGCAAGGTATTGCTATGGGAGTCTGTGGGAAGGCTGGAACAATAATGAGGAAGGCTGTAACAGCAAGGGGTTTTGTGGTAAAACTGTAATAGCAAGGAAAAAAACTGTTATAGGGTTTGGGTGATTAGGTTTTGCAAGAGAATAGCAAATAAAGAAGAAAATAAGAGAGAATAGTTGCGGTGAACAGTAACTCGTGAAGAGTACCCGTGAATAGTGATTTGAAAGAGATAGAGAATAAGAAAATAGAAAGATTACCTTGGAATTACTCCAAGATTGGTATCACACATGACATCACAGGAGATCCTAAAAGCTAAAAAACTCTCATGTTTTATTCATAAAAAAATTGTCCCTCATAAAAGAGTCTTTACAACTATTTATAAAGGCTCTTAATACCTCCTACGAAATCTAGCCCATTAAACTAATTGATGGCCAAGATTAAAACGTAATAAAAACCTAATAACAAGTAATAAGACTAAAGTAATCTCAATTACTTAAACTAACATTATAACTCACTATTATCACACATAGGGCCCAATTTGGGCCTTATAAAAGCCCAAATTACACTCCTAAAATAAAGAGACATGTTGAATTCTTCCCATGTGCACATCTTTCCAATGTAAGGTCTTTATGATGAATCTTATGTGCACATGAGGCCTTCAACGCTCCAAATCATTCATCAAAAGCTTGAATCAACCTCAATATACATGTCGTCCATCCACAAGGAAACATGTGTAGGGGCTCTCCTCCTTCGCCCGTACACTAGCACACTAGATGCTTTGATGTCTGCATCAATTCTCCTCGGCTGAGAAGATTTCGCCACTGGCGATCGTACTGCTGCAAGAAGTCAAGAATTCATTGTAACTCATCCCGCGTGATCTGTCGTGAATGCCACGTACAATCAGTCTTTGACGTGATCCATCCCGGCCGGTCTTTCCACTTGGCGAGATACTTTTGATGTTTCCCATGTCTAGTGGAAACCATGTAAACTTCCAAGACATCCTCTATCTCTTTTGTATTGCTAGGCATGAGTAGTAGTGGCAATTGTAGAAGAGGTGGGTCCAGGGAAGGTGGGTCTGGAATAGGATTAGCTTGGGGGTCATCACGAAGTGGAGGCGGGTCTGGAGGAGGTGGGTCTAAGGTGAAGGGTGAGTCTCGAATAAGATCAACATGGTGTTCATCACGAAGAGGAGGCGGGTCTGGGGGAGGTGGGTTTGAGGTGAAGGGTGAATCCAGACTAAGCTCATCAGGAAGGTCATCATGTGGACTATCATATGGGTCAGTAGGTGATGCTGCTGGACATCTGAAAAGAACAAGGTATTCCACATTGAATATTGGGCTAGTACCCATGTCAGGTAGAAAGTCCACCACATATCTATTAGGACCAACCGCTTCAAGATCTTATGTGGTCTAGTACTACGAGCCTGTGATACCATTGCTATCACATAATCTCCCACTTGAGGCTCTTTATAGTAATCAGAGTGACAAAGTCGGGGTTTGGGAATAAGTCGGCAGATGTCAAGTTCGGAAAAAATTGAGAAAAAATCAGAATAAATAAAAAATAAATATAAAAATATACCGACCAATTTGATTAAAAAATATACAAAATAAGTTGTTTTGCCAAGTTTAAGGGAATAATTCGGAAATAATCCGGAATATTCGCGAATAATTCGGGAATCCAATAATTCGCGAATAATTCGGCAAAGCAAAAATGCGTGAATATTCGCGAATTTTTGAAAAAAATAGAGTTTTTTGTTCCAGAGATAGTAATAATGTGAATCAACAGATATTTTATACGTTTCGTTATTGATTGCAATTTGTTTTTTGATCTCATCATTCAAACCATGAATTTGCTACGCAAATGAATCTGTGGACCCACTCTGATGACGTATGAGAATGGAATCTAGTGCGTGCTGGATGTCATGCATGGGTGAGAGCTCATTTGGTACATCTTTAGGGTAGACCTCTTGAAATTCAGGGACTACTGACACCACAGATGGTGATAGCTCCACAAATAACTTAGGGACTGGTGGAATCTCCACAATAGACTTAAGAGCTGATGGTAGCTCCACAAGGGACTCGGGAGCTTGTGGTAGCTCCACAAGGGACTTGGGAGCTGATGATAGTTCCACAGGGGACTCAAGAGTTGGTGGAAGTTCCACAAGGGACTCAAGAGCTGGTGAAAGCTCCACAAGAGACTCGGGAACTGGTGGTAGCTCCACAAGGGACTCAGGAGCGGGTGGTAGCTCCATAGGGGACTCAAGAACTGGTGGAAGCTCCACAAGGGACTCGGGAGCTTGTGGTAGCTCCACAAGGGACTCGGGAGCTGATGATAGCTCCACAGGGGACTCCCTGGGACTGATGTTGTGAAGGGATTTAGAAATTTTCTTTTCATGACTTTCTCCCTTATTCATGCCCTTCCCAACAGTTGGAACTTTGGGAGGGAGAAGATTTAATTTTATCCTCTTGCTTTCATGGATAAAGGAGCATGTATTTGATATGCCAAATATTGTTACATCCTTATCGAATAACCAAGGTCGCCCCAAAATGATGTGGCCCACATCCATATGCACAACATCACACCACAATGTGTCCTTATATGAAGCAAACTATATAGGGACAAGACACCTCTGGACAACTGGGATGGAAGATGTATCTATCCACACAACTCGATAGGGTTAAGGGTGGGCTATTGGCGTCAATCCTAGACGGGAGATAGTATTAGATGAAACCACATTCGTGCAACTCCCGCTATCTATTATCACCTTGCAACTCTTTTCACCACACTTGACATAAGTATGGAAGATAGAGTTCCTACGTTAGTCATCATCTTCCTTGATTTGAGTTACGACACACCTAACAACCATGACTCTAGACTTCTCATTGGTGCTCTCAAAATACTCACTAGATTCACCTGTGATCTGGTTGAATTGTGTAGGGTCAATGTTTGGTTAGGCACTAACATGTGTCCAAAGGCTATATGTGATGCACGAGATGTTAATAAGCATAAAACCTAAATGCAAGAGACAAACCATAAGCTAACCTTAAGCTCTGATACCAAAGTTGATGCAGGACAATGCAATAAACCTAGGATGAGATGATTGAGAGATCAAAATTTAATTGCGGTAACACGGAAAATCACAAAATTACTTAGGATTGCACAATTACAATAAAGAAAGCCCAAAAGGGGATTAGTAAACAACCTAGGTCAATCACAATCCCACAATAATGAATATTCAAATCTGATTTGGGTGATTGTAATGGAAGTGAACTTCCACTAGCTTAGGGATTTCGGTCAATGCTCAATGTGGTTCCCTTGTTCAATTAAGGATTTCAAAGATTAGTTGAGGCTCAACAATGTTTGCAAATTGTAGTATGCATGTTAAGTATGTATTGAAGCAATATGGATTGTAGAACACAAAACTACAGCAAAAACTAATAGGGATTGTAAAAGGTTAGGGTTAGGTTTATGGGTATTCGCTGTGTTTTAGGGTTTTGGAATTAGGGGAGGGTTGTGGCTTCCATATTGATGGAAGGATAGGTCTGTAACAGCAATATAACATGTCCAGATTTGCTAGAACAGCAATAATGAATGTATAATAGGGCTGTCACAGAAACAAGGGGCTATATGGAAATTACAACAAGGGGTAGGAAATAGGTGGGCTGCTGTAGTGGCTGGGGCTGGGAAAAGGGCTGCGGCAGCATATATTGTTGTAGGTACTGGTGCAGCAGCAAGGCATTGCTATGGGAGTCTGTGGGAAGGCTGGAACAACAATGAGGAAGGCTGTAACAGCAAGGGGTTTTGTGGGAAAACTGTAATAATAAGGAAAAAAACTGTTATAGGGTTTGGGTGATTAGGTTTTGCAAAAGAATAGCAAATAAAGAAGAAAACGAGAGAAAATAGTTGCTGTGAACAGTAATCACTCCAAGATTGACAACACACCATTCCCATCACAGGAGATTCTAAAAGCAAAAAGCTCTCATGTTTTATTCCTAAAAATTATGTCCCTCATAAAAGAGTCTTTACAACTATTTATAAAGGCTCTTAAAACCTCCTACGAAATCTAGACCATTAAACTAATCGATGGCCAAGATTAAAACATAATAAAAGCGTAATAACATGTAATAAGTCTAAAGTATCTTCAATTACTTAAACTAACATTATTACTCACTAGTACCACACATAGGGCCCAATTCGGGCCTTATAAAAGCCCAAATTAAACTCCTAACATAAAGAGACATTCTGAATTCTTCCCATGTGCACATTTTCCTAATGTGGGGTCTTCATGATGAATCTTTTGTGAACATGGGGTCTTCATGATGAATCTTTTGTGAACATAGGGCCTTCAACGCTCCAAATCATCCATCAAAAGCTCGAATTAACCCCATATACATGTCCTCCATCCACAAGGAAACATGTGTAGAGGGATCTCCTCCTCCTCTGCTCGTACACTCGCACACTAGATGTTCTGATGTCCGCATCAGTCGGTATACTTTTGTGCCAACCATCAAGGGTAACAAAAAGTTGATCCCATTCATTTTTTCTAGAATAACACAAGGATCGAAATGAGAAATAGGGCCACTTTATAATAGTTCATGATCTTGAATTGAATGGACTATCATTTAAAACAAATCGGGTGTTATGTCCATCTTTTTATCTGGTGGTGAGCTTTTTGGTTTGGTATTGAGTTTTGTTTTATGCAGAAATACCTGGAGATGAGACAGTGAGAACCTGCTTGTTGAAGTCTGCAATTTCAAATGAACTCATGAACTCTATGCTCTATGTGGATTGCATTTGACTGGGAAAATATGTACTTCTGTAAAAGGCTGCATGCTTCCTTGCAAATCTAATCACTAGGGATAATTTGTCGTGTCACAATTCACACACACACACACACACACATATATATATATATGGATGAATAGAAATCAACAACGTACGAAGAAATCACAAAAACTTACTTTTTCTTAGAGGTGATTAAGATTTCATTAAATAAAAAGAAAATAACAGGGGTTCACAAAGAGTGAACCAAAAAGGAACCTAGAAAGGTCATACAACAGCATAAAGTTACATTAAAACCTACTGTTGTAGTTTGTCTTTTGTCTTTTGATGTTAAAGTCGAGGATCAAGTCCAATGTTTAATTGAGGGTTATCCCTGATTTTCCTATGGTCAATGAGAAATCAATGGCCTTTCTTTGTCATTGCTTGGTCATTTGACTGTTATTTTTTGATCTAGAAACGATCAAGAAGGATACATTCAAACCCACAAGTGCATATGTTCTACCCCTTTGGCTCTGGAAGAAAAGGATACCTTTACTCTCCACCAAATAGGATCTTAGAACTGATGCACTCCTTGATTATGAAGCTAATCTATCTTTCAATTAAAAGTTGCTGCAACTCTCATTTTAGTTGGGAACGTCTTAAATCTCCCACATTACATACTCTAGTGAGGAATGTTTCTGCTTTTTAGCACACCTAAATTTCTAACTGCTCTTTGGTTAGGGTCTTCACTTACTATTATAATTTTTTCTTCACCTTTTCCTATCTACCTTTGACCTTTCATTCTATGTATTTTCTGTTCCCATTTCATGATTAATAGGTTTTCTTATTAATCCTGAAAAAGAAAAAAAATGAAGATGATAATGAAAGCACTTATTTGCTTTGCTAGTTAATAATCTTATTGTCTTGAAGTTTTGGAGTATTATACTTTGGTAAATACTTTCTGAATGTAGCATGGAGACATTTACATGGATATATGGTCATTTATAAATGAAGCCCATTTTATTCTTCTTTTGGTATACTGTAATTGGTATTTATGAGCTTTTGTGGTAGTTCATCTGACTTCAGGAAATATTATTTGTACTGTTCTCTTTCCAACACTATGTATAGCATATTAGCATTGATAATCGGATCTTATCAAACTTCGTTTTTTTTATTCTGAAAAGAAATCAATTTTTTTAGCTACTAAAACATTTACTGTTTGAATCTCTAAGAAATTATCAAATCTGCTTCTGCTATGGTCTAAGGTATTATTAGATATTTTTATGTGCAGTTTTACTGTGCTAAGGACAAGGAATACAACGATCTGGCAACTATTTTCTTCAACACTCAGGTTCTTATGAATTTCTGGCAGCCTGTCTTCTTTCCTTTATGTGTTTACTTTCTTGTTTTCTTGTTTCCTTTCCTAGTTTTTATTATTTTTTCTTTTTAATGTATCCTATGTTTTGGTTGCAGGATGATGCCATACGGAATTTGTTTAGTGCAAAAACATTCCACGAGTATAGTGCTCAAAGCCTGCTAACCTTTTTGGTACTGCATTTCTTCACGGTCACTGCCTTTTCTTATGTGCAAGGAAACCATGTATAATGTTGCTGATACATATTGCTATATGAGTTTGAGAGAAAGGTCTAACATTCGTTATGGACCTATGGTATTGTAGCTTGATGAACTATGATATAGAATCACTATTAATATAGTGGGGCTTGTCCAATTTATTATTGATTCCTTGTCAATTATATACATTTGAGTTCTGCCAATAAAAGAGAAGTTAGTAGTTAATATTGCAGTTCTCTTAGTGCCACACTAATAATTCTAGGTCATTACACTAGCAGGAGATTAAAAAAAAATGTCAAATAGGGAGAGAGACAAGGAGATGTTCATATTTGAGGCTTTCCTAGATTCCCCCCCTTTTTTTTTGATCGGTAATCAAGGTTTTCCTTGATTCTTTTAGCAGCCTATCTAATTCATCGTCCTTTCCGTTAGCTGATCTCAAAACAAGCGAATAATTTCCAAGTGCCATTCTCCTTCTCTGACACTCAACTAATAATGGTATTTTAATCTCCATCTGCAATAAGATCAACCAAGTTCATGTCCTTTAGAAGTTATAGACGGTGAAGAAGACATAAGGCTCTGGCTTTATTTGAGTCCCATTACCCTGAGGGATTGGAATAAACGTGAACAACTATCCTCTCCTTATTGCATAAGACAGTGTCAATTTTGGAAAGACTTGGATTATCAGCAAGGGGAGGGTTACAAAAAAATTCGGGTTTGATTTGTTTATTTTGAATACTACTTTAAAAGATGTCATATTTTTGGTCCCTCTTTTCTCACTCTTTTTCCTGCATAAGTTTGTGTTTTTCTTCCTTTTATGTTCCTTTTTGTTTTCCTCCCAATTTTATTGCTTTTCACTATATTATAATTTTTGATTGAATAGTTAAAAACCAATATTAGTTTGAATCATGGTCCGACCAATCTGGCAAAAGATCGCTTCAAATAGTGGTACGGTTTTTAAAACATTAATCAGTCTATTGTGGTGGATAAGAAGATTGTGTTGTAAAATTGCATCCTTGCGGTTATTTTTTTTTCTTTTTTCTTTTGAGACTTGGTTGTATTTGGTTCAAGTTTATCTAATCAAGGACTTTACAATCATGTTAATATTTATCATGGAATGCCAACCTAGAATTTCCAAATTCCAAGAAATACCAAAATTTTCATTACTATCTATAGAATGAACTTAATAACAATTTTATTACTCTTTCTGTGCATGAGTTCACTTCTCTTATTTTGTGTTTTCAGGTCATGTTTTATACCTTGGCAGTGGTGACATTTGGTACCGCTGTTCCAGCTGGTCAATTTGTTCCTGGAATAATGATAGGATCGACATATGGACGGCTTGTTGGCATGTTTGTGGTTAATTTTTACAAGAAGCTCAACATCGATGAGGGAACGTGAGTCCCTCATTTATTTCTTCTGTTAAATTGTAATTTATGAGATTTTCTTGCTGCTAGAGCTTTGGAACTCATTTTCTATGGAATGTTCAATGTTGTTATGTTTGCCTTTCATATAGATAATGAATCAGTTAGTTGTAAATTTATTAATTCATTTAAAAATAATTTATTTTGTGGCGGAGGAAAGATTAGGCAGTCCCCAACCAGATATATTAACTAAAACCAAAATAGTTTCAATCGAGGGAATTTACATCCCCTATTGTCACGCTCTACAATCCGTGAAAGAGCACTGGGGAAGTCCTCAGGAGCTAACAAACAATATTAAACTGGTGAGCACATTTTAGACAAAAAATCAGCTCCTTGGTTAGTTTCTTGGTGCTGAAGTTTGTATGTGGTTTCTAACAGGGATTCTAATCACTGGCAACATTCCCAATTTGTCAGATCATGGTCTGTGGGAAGCAAGATATCTACTCAATTATTCACAGTTATTTATACAAAGATGTTGACTTTTAGCTTTCGATACACATTAACTTTTAACTGTTCTCTTTTCGGTGCATAATGGACATATGTTGACTCTGTTGCCAAGGCGGAATGCATCAATGAGAAATTGTAGCCCTTTGTGCTTCTTAGTGTCTTACAACTTTCCACTCAAGTCTAGACCTGTTAATTTTTAGTTTTTTCATCCCCTAAAATTTGCTAGATATGCTTTGAAAGCAATTGATTTTTTTATTTATTGAAATGTCACTGTTCTCCACAAAATTCATTTGACAACTCAGAAAGTCTAATTTAACTAGGAATAGAAAGTTAAAGAGTTATGCCAGAAGATGCACTTTAGCAGTGCGATCTACAATTAGTGAGAAAGAGACTGTTTTGTCTTTTTACTTTGATCTGTTGCGTATATAATATGCTTTTATTAAGAATCAACTATTTCTTTTTCCTTTTTCACTTGCTGAGATGTTCCTCTTCTGGAATTGGAAGTTAGCAAATTAGACTCTGTTATGAATTGATCTGAGTCTTATTAGAGACAATGCTTAGCTTCTTTGCTTTCCTGATTTAGCTTGTTGTGGATTTTGTATCAATCGTGGCTCCTATTCGGCATATGGTTTCTAAGTATTCATGAAGCCATGCTGTAAGCCAGAAATTCATTGACTGATTTGTTAGGCCTGAATTTATATTTATTTCCTGTCTTTATACTCCTTTGTCAGGCATCATGTCTATTGGTGCCGCTGTCATCCAGAAATACAATCTGCACATTACACTATCTCGTTTCTAAAGTATTTTGCATAAAAACTTGGTTGGATTCTTAGGTATGCTCTACTGGGAGCTGCTTCTTTTCTTGGAGGTTCAATGCGGATGACAGTCTCCCTTTGTGTCATTATGGTTGAAATCACAAATAATTTGAAACTCTTACCCCTTATCATGCTTGTTCTTCTTATATCAAAGGTATGTCCTTCATCTTTGTGTGTTAGTATGAGAAACACACTGAACCAGACATACCAAGTCTTTTCCCGCTGCAGGCTGTTGGTGATGCTTTTAATGAAGGTTTATACGAAGAACAGGCACGGTTGAGAGGCATTCCATTACTTGAGTCAAAACCTAAATATCACATGCGGAAAAGGACAGCAAAGGAAGCCTGCAGGAATCAGAAGGTCTATCCCATTTGAATGCTTTCAAAATGCTTTTTCTATTCTTCTATTTTCCTTCCATGCCAATTTTTCACTTACCATTCTCTCGACTTTCTACCTGTAAAAGGTTGTATACTTCCCTCGTGTTGTTAAAGTTGAAGATGTAGTTTCTATTTTGCGGAGCAACAAGCACAATGGCTTCCCTGTGAGTTAAGCTGGCCATTTTTTTTACTTGCTTAAAGTTCTGCTCATTTCTAAGTTATGCTTCATGTTGCTTTGGCATCCAGGTGGTAGATCACACAAGGAGTGGAGAAGCACTTGTCATTGGACTCATACTTCGTAGGTAGAATTTGCAAAATCTATTCACTTTCTATATGATTTGCTTTTGTAAGAAGCAAACACATGCTTAGATTGCATTGTGGTGTCTAAGATTTTGGCCGAAAATGAAAATAACTTGAATTGAATCTTGATGCAGTCACTTGTTGGTACTTCTGCAGTCTAAGGTAGATTTCCAGCATAGTCCTTTGCCCTTTGATCCAAGAGGTGGATCATTACCAATCAGGTATGTGGAGGGTTTATATTATTATTATTATTATTATCTAGTTTTCACATTTCACTCAAGTGCCAAAAGTTAATGAAATGGCTGAATAACCAGGCACAATTTCAGTGAATTTGTGAAACCTGTCTCTAGTAAAGGAATGTTCATAGAGGAGATTCATCTAAGTTCAGATGACTTGGAAATGTACATAGATCTTGCCCCTTTCCTAAACCCCTCCCCATACATTGTCCCTGAAGACATGTCTTTGACAAAGGTGAGAATTTTTTTCTTAGGTTTTTTTTCCTTCCTTTTTCTTACTTGTTTTTGAATGTATGGAATACATGTTCAAACCTTATCTGTAACATTTTGCATCTTTCCGATGGTACAGGTGTATAATCTTTTCCGTCAACTGGGATTGAGGCATATATTTGTCGTCCCTCGTGCTTCTCATGTTATTGGTTTGATCACTAGGAAGGATTTACTAATTGAGGTACTTAGCTGAATTATGTCCTTTTATGTTTTGCCATTTCACTGGAATGCATTGTGATTGAAGGCTACCGGTATGAATTGCAGGAAAACGAGGATTCGGCTACAGTTGAGCTCCAATCGACTAGTGTAAGGTCTTGATGATGCTATACCCGTGTTATTTCTCTTCTATCTTAAGTACCATATGATGGGAAAGTACCTCAAGTTTGATCTATTGCAAGCTAAGTCATATATACATGACTATTTCTTGTCACACCAGCTCTAATCTGTCAAAGATATAAACTAATCAAGTTCCAGAAAAGAGACTTGGCATTAGATACCATGCCATCAAATGAATGCTTTGCAACCAGGATTCATGAATGTATATCCATCAAAAAATTTACTTTTTAAAAAGAGGAGAGACAGTGCTTCATCTCATGGTCCTTGTATACCATTTCTACATATTATTAGGATGCCTTTTGCCATTTGACATGTTTATAGAATCACTTCAAACATTCACATGTAGAATTTGGAAACCAACTTGATGTTACTCCATTCTGTAGTGCTATGCAAGGGTTCCTCCTTGCATCTCTACCTTGGTAGAAGTAATAATAACTTCATCTTGGTTGGATAAAGGCCTCCTTGCTCAAGAGACCTTGAGTTCTGTTATGTCTGCCATTGAAATCAAGATGAAGGTAGCCCCTTGTTCAAAAGCACCTGGTTGTAATTAAGCCTAAACGTGGAAGTATTATTGCCTCGTCATTTTTGTTCCTCTTCATAATTGGACCTATTGAAACCCTGCTGAAACATGACTGTAACAATACCTGCTTGGAACAATTTGGAAATTGGAACCTCCCAAGTCTTATCATGTCTGTGACCCAATTATCTTAAGAGAAGAAAGAAAGATATCATGTTGGTACCTTTATAGATATGCCTTTCTGAAATACAATTACTCTTCTAAAGGTGAAGACTGGGTCTTCAGCGGTATGGACCATATGGTCTCTAAGTTTCAGGCTTGATAGCGATGGTGGTGAGCAGAGTCACTCTGCTCAAAGACCTTAAGGAGCAGCCTAGGCTTGAATCCTGACACACATCAATATGTGAGGGTTCATGCCTTGAGGCTCGCCTTAGTATGCCACATATGTTAACCTAGAACAGAGTTTTTTTGCCAATAAAAGTGAGGCAAAATTCATTTCTTTCTTTTTTTTCTTTTCAAACTATCAAACTAGCAATTAACTAACTATGTTTGAGTTATTTAGGGTTTTTGTACCGCTTTGAGGTTTTATATCACATTAAGGAATATTCTAACAGTTTTAAGGATTTTTAGCATCTGGCCTAGAAAAGGTTCAATATATATATATATATATATATATATATATATTTATAAAACCAAGTTGAAGCGATTTTTAGCATCTGGCCTCCAATATAGTTCGTTCATGACTTCTTTTTGACTGTTGGAACTGAAATAGTCAATATGAGTTGTTGACTGAACGTCCATTGTTTCTCAATATGTAATATGGACAAAAAATTGTCTTTATTGTGTGATTTTCTTGCCTCTTTACCAAGTTTTTACATATGATGGTTATATATATAATATTTCATGTTTTCCTGAGTTTTCTGTAACTTTTCTCATTTTAATGAATTTTCTGTTTTTGAAGATGAGGGAGCTTAGCCTCATGCATCTGAGGTCCTGACGACTTGTCTCATGCCTTTACCTCCTAAAATATTGGTTATAACTTTCCTGAGCCTAGTTAACTATGTCCATTTGTTACTTTTTGGTATCAATGTTGCGTTTCTGGCATCTGTTGTTTGTTGTATGGGAGTTGCTCTTTTCCCATTTGAAAATGATGAACTAGTATTTTATGAAATCTAGCTATCAAAGCTTCATTTCTATTTTATTTATTATGCTTGTCTGATGGTTCTATGACATATATTTCATCGTTTATGGATGTTCTATCTTGAAGTGTCATTATTCATAACTTACAAATAGGAAGTTGTTGGTGTTTCACTAGTCTTTCAATAGTTTTACTTATTGGGGCTTCTTATACTATTTTAAGTAAAAGTATTGAAAGATGTGATTAATTTGATTAAGTATTTGAAAAACATCATTGGATACAGGTTTAAAAACCTTTTTATTTATGCCTTCCTGTTTAGTCGAGTCGGATTGAATTCTGCATCATAAGTTGAAGTCTGGGGCTACTGTTATTTTTCCTTATTAATTATGATATTATAGTGAGAACTGGGGATATTGAAGAAATCGTACTGGTATTGAACCGTAGGCTCATGACTGGTATCCAAAAATACATTTTAGTCGAAGTTTAGTGGTTTCCATTGTCCATTATGGTGTATAGGTTTTGCACTCTAATGTTTTGGAACTAAGTTACTTGCTGGTCATCAGTCACCCGCCAGAAGAGGATTTATATTTATATGGTTTATGGGGCTAGCAATGAGGCTGCCACTCCCAATGAATCTTATATTGTACATTTATTTGTATTATTTTTAATATATATTGCTTTACTGATCAAATAAAAAAATGAGGCTTCTAGTGTCTTAAGCATTGTATTTTGGGAGAGGTCCTAGAATTTAACCCATCAAAACCAGATCCTTCCCTTAGAATATTAAACAATAACTTATGCACTATTTGTTTTAAAACTTGTCCTGATCTTGTGAATGAATCTTACTGTTAGCCATGCACACAGTATCAATTGCTTTTGGATGACAAGATGACTCCATACTAAGCAGTTCTTTTTTTATTTAAATCACAAAGAACATATGCTCCCAATCTTTGAAGCCCTTGCTAGTTCTTATCCTTTCTTGTGAATTAAAAAAAAAGAAAAAGAAACAACATATGCTCCCAATCTTTGAAGCCCTTGCTAGTTCTTAGCCTTTCTTGTGAAAATTAAATAAGTTAGAACAAATATTTAATTTAAACATATTATTGCATTTCGTTTCAACTTTCTGATTCTCTTTTAATTTTATGTTGGCAGAGCTCATCGACGAGATAAAAGAGTGGTTGGGAGGAGTGCAGATGCAGAAGACCCACTTCTCAACGGTCTTCTAGTGCAAGATTAAACATTAGGTTGATGTCGTCGTCCAATCTTCTCCAGGGCTTAATCATCCTCATGCTTCTTCTATATTGCTTACCGAAGTGCAAGATTAAACATTAGGTTGATGTCGTCGTCCAATCTTCTCCAGGGCTTAATCATCCTCCTGCTTCTTCTATATTGCTTACCGAAACCTAATTCTTGATTCGTCTTCCTCTCTATTTACCTTCCTAAGGTTAGAATATGCGCATTTAACTCCATCCATCAAATCTTGTATCTTATGCAGTTAGGTCACAAAAGGGATACAATAGTAAAGCAAGCTGGCTGTTACCTGGCAGGAAAAAAATGTTAATATGAGAAGTGAAATTGGTGTATGAATATTGGGTTTATGGTTTTCACAGGATTTCCCCATGAAAAGAGGGAAAAAGAGAAGAAAAAAGAGTGGTATTGCTTTTCTTGCTTTGCTTAATGCATCTATTTTTAATAACTGTTGGTGTTTGATCGATCAATTGCTCCTAGAATTACGAAAATGTGAGTAATAATATATATATTAAGCATGTAAATAATATATTACAAATACTTATTTTATAAAACTATAAAAATGTCTTTATGAGTGGTTCCTGAACTCAAAGTATAAATTTATCTAACCCAAAAAGAAAATATCAGTCAATTTGAATAAAAAATTTGACAAACTAATACCATTTTGAAAACAGTGTGGTTTGCTCAATTTCACATCTGAACCGAACCACGAACTAGTTCGGGTTCGTTCCAGCTCACAGTTTGCTCTAGCATACTGCGAACTTGGTAACCCTGGTACTGGAGCTCAAAGAACCCATTAGAATACTTTAGAAGCACCAGAGTACCACATGATCCTGTCCTTATTAACTGGTTTTAGCTCAAAGAACCCATTAGAATACTTTAGAAGCTCCAGAGTTCCACATGATCCTGCCCTTATTAACTGGTTTTCCATACAAGTTTACGGGATTTCTCTTCTTATATATTTATACTATATTCTAAAAATATATATTTGTTTTAATAGTGAACTAAGCTAGTGAACCAAACTAAAGAACCTAAAGTTCATTGAGAAAAAGAATTTTCTCATCTTATCCCTAGCGAACCAAACTAAAGAACCTAAAGTTAATTGAGAAAACGAATTATCTCATCTTATACCTAGCTAACCAAATTTGAACCGATGAACCAGGTAACATTGTGCAGTACTATGCATAATTTGGATTTTGACATGATCCATGGCTGGACTCTTTTCACGGTAGCTATCTAAATGACAGAACCAGTCACAACAGAAACAAAGCCTATCGTGTCCAACTCTAACCGCATTAACTAAGACGATTCTTCCCTAGAGAATTGAAGATTATCATGCGCCCTGTATGGTCAACATAAGCTTACCAACTCGAAAAATTTAAATCCACGCCGTCCAATTGGTGTACCCCACACTTCAATCATAACAGAAACTCCATGATGATGCAAATGCATGTCCTCTCACTCTGATGATCAAAGCTCTCTGCTATCGAATGATTATCTTGAATATAACCTTTCATTTCCCACAATGTGTCAAATAAAAGCATTAGAGAGTTACTAATCCCACACGCCAGAGACCAAATTTCCAACAACTATATATGCTTTCTTCATTCTGACTTTTATTCCCAACAATTCCATGGACAATCTCCAGAAAATTCAGTGTTAAAAGGCAGCTTATTTACTTACTGAAGCTTGTAGACCCAAATCCAATGAAGTATCAATTCACGGCTGTCAATGGATCGGATCCAGATCCGAATCTGATCTGACCAGACAGATCTTGACCTAATTAATGATCCGCGGGATCCGATAGCTAATATGAAATCCGATTATAATCGGATTGTATCCAAATATAAGATGATTCAATTTGATTAAAATTCGATTCGATTATCATATACCTTTATTAGTACATATAATAGACTTAAAGAGAATATATTTATTTAATATACTTGTTTTATCATTTTAGATGTAATACATAAATTTTATATGCTTAAAGTTTTAATTTTGAAGATATTAACATTAATGGAAGCAAAATAAGGTTGAAATAGATTTTTTCATATGATTAAAATTCAATTTTTAAATTTTCATATTAACCGGATCGGATTCCGTTCTTAAATAAATAATTGGATTCGAACTCGAATTGGGTAAGTCAGAATCAGATGGATCTCATATATACCTTTTATAAGTAAACTGTGTAAAATAAGCTTAAAAATATTAAAACATTTTAAAAAGAATTATTATTTTTTTTCTAAAAACTAAGGATGGGTGGGTGAACAGTAGGAGCGGATGAATCCTAACCATAGTTAAGGGGTGTCAAAAGTGACACGTGGTGACCTCATGGGCATAACCGGAATTGCCTACTCCGGTTGTAACAGTAGCTCTTTGGTGATAAACCGATTTGACCCTGAAGTTGCCATGTATCCCTTTTGACACCCCTTAACCGTGGTTAAGATTCACCTACCCATCTTTGTTTTGTGAAAAAAATATTAATTTTTTTTAAAAAAATGTTTTAATATTAAAATATTTTTTAAAAAATTAATATTTTTTCTATAAACCAAGGATGGGTGGGTGAACCCTAGGGGTGGATGAATCTTAACCACAATTAAGGGGTGTCAAAAGGGCCACGTGGGTAAATTGAGGGGTGACAAACGGACCGTAGAAGATTTGGTTCTTTGAAAATATTATTTTTTAACCGCGGTAACAATCTCGACACGGGTTGCCCCCACATTGAAAGTTTAGAAAAAAAATTTCAAATATGCGTAGTGGGTTAGCACTAATCTTTATTCCTCGGTTCAAAAACGTTGATTAATATTTTTTTTAATTTCTAAAATGCTCTTTAATTTATGTTTTCCTAATGAGAATGATCCCCTTACATTTTTCTAAATTCCCAAAGTACTCTTATCATATTCATCAATATAAGACAAAATTTAATCATCTATATAAGACAAATTTAATTGAATGTTGGCTTAGTTCCCATACTACCCCTTAGGCCCTTACTCATCCGTATTATACTTGAAATTCTCTACGGTTATACATTCCTTAACTATGGTAAAGAGTCATCCAACCGTAGAGTTCACCTACTTATCCTTAATTTTTTAGGAAAAAAAAAATTTAACCCTAAGAGTTAGTGAATTTTAACCGGGGTTTAAAAAAATAAATTTTTTTTTAAAAACCAAGGATAAATGGGTGACCTCTAGGGGTAGCCACAATCAAGGGGTGTCAAAAGAGACATGGAACCCTAGGGTTCAACGACTTATTCTTGATTTTAGACAAAAATTATTACTCTTTTTTAAACCTCGGTTAAAATTCATTAATTCTTAGGGTTAAATATTTTTTTCATTTTTTTTTTCTAAAAACCAAGGATAGGTGGGTGAACCCTAAGGTGAGTGAATCTTAACCATAATTAAAGGGTGTCAAAAGCGACACATGGCGACCTCAGTGGCATTACCGGACTCCTCTCTCTTGACAAAACGCATCGAAAGAAGAACATCTTGCCAAGGCTCCGTCCGCCCCTTTGCTGTACCTAAAATACCCCTAAAACCTTTTGTATCTCAAAATGTCCCTCCCTCATATTTCTATAACCAATGTGTCCCTCACAATTTTAGGATATCCAAGATATTCCTCAAGTTTCTATATCTAAAATATTCCTTAATTTTTTTTAAAAGTCGGATACTTCTTTCAAGTCTCTCTCCTCTTCCCCTCTCTCTCTCTCTCACGAACATCGCACGTGCCACCCATCGGTGGTTAGTAAAAAGCTTTCCCGGGTCAAATGGTATTGAATACAGAGTGGAAAAACCCCTATCTATAAGGAAAAGCCTGTAAAATGCTTTGGGTCTCTTACGTCCACCTGAATTCTCTTTATCTGTTTTATCTTCTCTATTTAGATTTCTATTATTAACAAATTATCTTATATTTATAAATCCATGCACCCATTCAAACACTTCCAAATCTCCCTCTTCTTTCTTTCTTCCTTTATTTCTTCTTCTTCCTCCTCCTCCTCTTCTTCTTCTTCTTCTTCTTCTTTTTCTTCTTCCATTGAATTGCATATTTCTCAGTTTATCTCTGAGAAGCAAAGATGGCGGGGGTCGTAGTGAGTGGCGGCGACGCGCAGGGATTTGAAGGAAGGATAACGGCTTACGTGATATTATGTGCCATAATCGCTGCATTTGGAGGCTTAATGTTTGGTTATGACATTGGAATTTCTGGTATGAACTCAACATTTTCTCCATTTTTCATGAGATTCTGTCATATATTTAATTTTTTTTTAAAAAATGTATGTTCAGTGTTCATAAAATAATAGCTATTATCTTTATCTAAACAATGGTTTCTAAGTGTTCATTTAATGGATTTCAGGTGGGGTTACATCCATGGATGACTTCTTGGAGAAATTCTTTCCTGCAGTCTATGCAAGGAAAGGGAAGGTTCAGGAAAACAACTACTGCAAGTATGATAACCAGTACCTTCAATTGTTCACATCTTCATTGTACCTTGCTGCTCTTGTATCAAGCTTTGGAGCATCCAAGGTGTGCTCGAAATTTGGTCGCAGGCCTACAATGCAGATAGCATCAACCTTCTTCATGACAGGAGTCATCTTGAATGCTGCCGCGATGAATATCGCAATGTTGATCATTGGAAGGCTTTTCCTTGGTGCCGGGGTTGGATTCGCTAATCAAGTATAAGCACTTCCTAAGATTATTATTTGCAAATTTATGTTCTATCTAGGGGTGGCAAACGAGCCGGGGCTAGGGTTAGCCCAAGCTCAGCCCGAACCCAATCACCCCAGCCCAAGCTCAGCTCACAACTAACATTGGGGTTTGTGCCAAGTTCGGGCTGACCCAAATTAAGCTGATTGTGGTACCAAAGTTTTACAGAATGAGAAATTGGAGAATGTGTAGGATTAGGGACTAAGGGTTAATTTTATTTGCTAGGGTAAAGGTTACCTTAGATCTCTGATAGTTGTTTCCCGGATCCAAAAGAGATCCGAAAGAGAGTACTTGGGTTCTCCCAATAACGAAAAAGTGTATCATGCCTAATCTAATTGGGATTCAATGGTGGAGGAACTAGATCCAAAAAAAGAGGGATTCTGGTTGTACGATATCTAATGAGACCGTACATATATATTGGACCAGGCCAGCCCAGGCCAGCCCAGCCCGATTGCCACCTCTAGTTCTATCTTTTCTGAAATCATCTTGTAGCAATGGTTGTTAATGGACTAATGGCTGAAAACTCACTTGCAGGCAGTTCCTCTATTCTTGTCGGAAATCGCTCCGGCCAAAGTCAGAGGGTCACTCAACATTCTCTTCCAACTTTTTATAACAATTGGGATTTTCATAGCCAACATGATTAATTACTTCATGTCAAATGTTCATCCTAATGGATGGAGGATATCCTTAGGCCTAGCCGGTGTGCCCGCAATCATTTTATTCTTAGGTTCCTTAATTATCCCTGAGACCCCAACAAGCTTAATTGAACGGGAGAAGTTAGAAGAAGGAAGGAGGACACTTAAGAAGATTAGGGGTACTGATAACATCGACGCCGAGTTTGATAGCATTATGGAAGCTAGTGAGATGGCTAGGCAAGTCAAGGACCCATTTAGGAAACTCTTGAAGCGCTCAAGCAGACCACCTCTAGTCATAGCCATTGTGATGCAAGTTTTCCAACAGTTTACAGGAATTAACGCTATAATGTTCTACGCTCCGGTACTCTTTCAGACTGTTGGATTCAAGAACGACGCTTCTTTGCTATCGGCGGTAATTACAGGACTTGTGAATGTGTTTAGCACACTGGTTTCTGTTTATCTAGTTGATAAGGCTGGGAGAAGGCTTCTGCTACTTGAAGCTTGTGTTCAGATGTTTATCACCCAGGTAACTTTCAGTCCTCTCAGTTTCTTAGAAATAAAGTTCTAAATTTTGATGATTTTTGGAAAAGAAGCACGTGTCTATTACAGATGGACAAACATATATTTTCATAATATTTTAAAATTATTTTACCCCTTTATGATATATATTATTTCAGCTTATAAAGAATACCCGTCTCTACTAGGTGGCTTTTATTATTTTAAAAAAAGTTTTGTATATGCGCTGCCAAACAATTTTATTGTCTATAAATTTATTTTTTACATATTTTTTTTTTGTCACATGTCTATTTTGGCTACATCACTTCGAAATAGGCAAGATCAGAAAAAATCTATCAAACGAACCCTAATTGGGTTTCTATTTAGAGAATACCTTCTATTATACACCCATTAAATTTTGAATCCAATGTGATGCAGGGAATAATTGGAGCAATTCTATTAGCAGATTTGTCACCCACAAGCAGTCTGAATGGCACCGAAGCAGGGATCGTCGTGCTACTTGTGTGTTTATTTGTTGCAGGCTTTGCATGGTCATGGGGACCTCTTGGCTGGTTGATTCCTAGTGAAACCTTCCCTCTTGAGACCAGGACTGCTGGTTTTGCCTTTGCAGTTAGTTCAAACATGCTCTTCACCTTCATTATAGCACAATCTTTTCTATCAATGTTGTGTCACATGCAAGCTGGGATATTTTTCTTCTTCGCCGCATGGATCGTGCTCATGGGATTATTCGCGAAGTTTTTGTTGCCGGAGACTAAGAACGTGCCGGTGGACGCGATGGTTGAGAGAGTCTGGAAGCAGCACTGGTACTGGAAGAGATATATGATTGAGGAAGATGGTGATTATGGTTATAAGATGAAGAATCTTGAGAGTGGTCCATCAAAGTAAAAATGGATCCATTCTCTTGAAAGAGTTTTCTGAAATCCATCCCCACTTTTGAAGGGGAGGGAATTTTTAGATGAATAGCTCCTTGATAGAGAAAAAACACATCTCAAAGTTTCATGCTTGTCTTGATCATTTTCTACTTTTGTAATTTCGACTTGAAGTACCCCCTCATGTATTTCTTTTTCCTAATAAATTTATTTTCAAAAAAAAAAGGGAAAAATTGGTCTCTCTCTCTCATGTGTTTTGATTAGGCAAAGTGATGCTATTCATGCTCAAATTAGTTAATGATTCTAGTTCACCTAAAGTGTAGGGTGTAATGGGCTGAATTCTGACCACAAAATCCTCTCTTATAAATGGGCCGGTCTCAGATCAGGGCCATTTAATTAGAATACAATAATGTAACAAGCCTGGCCCATTGACACTACCACTAACGTACATAGACAACTGTGTTAGCCCAAATTTCCAACTAATACCAAGATCCTAACATGAAAATCAGATTAATTTGCATCATAAGTATCTTCAACCCATATGCAGTTGATAAATGGACATTATAGAATTTTTTTGAAAGTGATAAAAACGGCCCAATGTTCAGCAAAGCCCATCCAAGATGGGTTGATATGGACATTGGTTTTTAACCAGGCCCAATCTAATTAAATGAGGCCAAAAATTAGCAAAGCCCATCTAAGGTGGGTATACATAATGAGCTTTTAACCGGGCCCAATCTAATCAACTCCCTCACTATCAAACTATATATTCAGAGAGCATTCCCTGGTACCTAAAAATAAACTATATATTTCAGCAGTAAGCGTCTTCCAAAGGATAAAACAACACAAAATGACCAAAATCAACTTACCCATGTCCAATTATTAGCATAGAAGTTCCATCACAAGTATAGACTCCCACAAAACAGATAAACTAAGCTCAAAACTCTTCTCCTAGAAAGAAAACCCAGAAACAAAAACTGCAAAAACAGCCATAGACAGCCAAAGCGAAGGAGAGGGCGACGGGGTTGGTACCATGGAAGAAGTAACAGCAGTGACCTCAATGTCGACCTTCTGTCCGACTTGGCAGTGAGTGGGGATGCCGCAGAGGAAGTAGTAGTGTCCCGTCATGTTGACGGTGATCGAGTCGTTGCCCGTCGTGTAGGTAATGATAGGGGACGAAGCGTTACACGAATTGTAATCAGAATGGCTCACTTGCATCACGTTGTGTCTATCAGAGTGGTACTCGAAAACTAGGCACCATCAATAATAATAAAGCATCATTTTTTCAGCAAGGAGAGAGCCATTACTTGGCATTTCTGAATCTAAGTTAGGGGCTTTAGCAAGTGGGTCGGGTCATGTTTTGGATAGTAACCAAGGATTAATCCAAACCCACCTGCCTGACCCGTTTAGAATGAATAAATAATAAACAAATCCCAATTCCCACGTCTATATTGTGTGGGACTTGCAAAGAATAAGCTATGTACGTGTGTGTTGTGTGTGTGGTTAGTTAAACTCATCGGAAAAAAAAAAAACAAAAAAAAAACACAAAAGAAAGTGCCTTGCAAAAGCTGACTCGATTGTTTTGAGGTGTGATTTGGATTTGTAGAATCGACGGGCAGAATTATAAATTTTCACCATGAAGTCTAATTCTATCCTTTGAGGAGCATTATAAAAATAGTGGCATTAGAATTCATCAATTTCTAAATAATACTATTAAAATTATATATATATATAATATTTTGAGCCCAACTGAGCTCAAGACGAATCGATTTCTAACCAAGTTAAGTCTCGAGCTTGGCTGAATCAAACAAGGTCTCACTTTTTAAACATTCAAGCTCAGATAAAAACTTGGCTTAATTTATTCTATAGCCTGAATTGCTAGTTTGGATCAAATGAACATACAAGCTAACTTTAGCTTTAGTGCAGATTTTATAAAATTTTAGTCTTATGGCCAATTCTCCCAGAGGGTTTTTTTGGTAAATTTTAAACACAACCCTATTTTTCACACACCATGGGCTTGTCCTAGTGGTTGTGTCTCTTGTTTTTAGGGAGGTGTGAGTTGAGTTTGAGTATTGGGTGCGGCAGTTGAGTGCCCACCATCAGTGCTAACCCTCCTAACTCCTATCTAAGGTAGATAAATGATCTTTTTTTTGATTGAGAGATACGCGATTAGGCTGCAACACCAGATAGTAGGTTAGTATATGTTCTAAGTTATTGACGGATGGAGATGACAACACTCACACCCTCTCGGGAGTGGAACCTGGACCAATGGAGTGGTGACTAACACACACTACCAATGGGGCCCTAGATAAATGATTTTGGACCTACCGAAAAAAAAAAAAAACCTATTTTTCAATTTCATAAAGGTAAACTTTTTGGGCCAATCCCTATTCCACACATCAAACGCCGAGCAGTGAAGAAAGCATCTGCACGAGCAACAGTTCGCTCCACGGGACAACACCAAATTATTGCTCGGCCTTCAACTAAATTGAACTTGGGTTAAATTCTTTTAACCCTAAAGTTAAATTTATTTTATTTTATTTTATTTTCTTAAAAACAAAAGGGAGATGGGTGAACCCTAAGGTTAATGAACCTTAACCACAGTTAAAGGGAGTTAAAAGGGGATAGGTGGCATGAAAAGGGCACCCAAGACGCCCTCCTCTCGTCCCTGACCGAGGAGGTGTTTATTTTTCTTCCGCATCTCCAGCACCCCAACCTACCATACCAAATGACCAAGATGACTTTCAAGTTTCAACCAACTACCATTACAGATGTCTAACGGAAAACACCATATGGTTCATAGAGGTGCAGCATGGGATCATAATGTGTCTGCCATGTTCCAATCGCTATTTGCCGCGTGGAAACGCAAGGTTTTTTGTTTTCTATACAACTCTGACATGAAATTAAGGGCCAATCACGGGATGAGGCAGCAGGAATAGTCGGTGGGGAGCACTAGACAAAAGACATGAAATTAAGGGCCCGTTGGCATCACTCCATAATTGTTCCTTTGGGGAAGAATTGTTTCTTAGGAGAAATGCAAAACGGGCCCTAAGTTACAGACAAAGTCTGAAAAGATCAAAACTGAAACGACAAATATGAGAAAACCAGAAATCTTGTGGTTGTCTTCTCCATTACAAGATAATCTTGGGAGTTTTTTGAGAAAATCTGGAAAGAAAAAAACCGACAAATAAGAAAAACCCAGAAATCTTTTAGTTGTCTTCACTGGTTACAAGATAATCATGGGAGATTTTTATTGCTTGTTTTGAAATTTTTATATAGAACTAAGAAATATAAATTAAGAAAAAACAACAGAGAAAACAGCACCATTTCAATTGAAAACAGCATCAATGTAACACAAAGTAACTGTACAGAGCCCTCTTTATGATGAACAATAGCAGAGAAAAAAATCCCACAATAAACTGAAATTCATCAGCTAGCTAGGTAGACCTTAAGATCTCAAAAAAAAAAAAAAAAAAATCTGAACCAGTACAGAGAAACCCAAAAGAGAAAAATTAAAGAAGAAGAAGAAGAAAGACTTACGGATGATATCTCCGAGATGGAAGGTCTTGCCAGCAGTCCACTTGTTGTAATCTATATTGTTGAGAGTGGTCCAACCAGCAGAATCTCCAACCTTGTAAACAGCAGCGAAGGAGACCTGCAAAGCAGCCATTACCAAGAACAAAGCCATGGTTCTCTCTATCAAAGCCATGGCTGAAACAAAGGAGAGAGAGAGACTGAGATACAGAGAAGTAAAACTGTAGAGAGAGAGACGATAACTGAAAATTAAGGCTAGGAAAATATTATATGTTGTGCTTTATAATTTAGAACGTTTCCTATCATCTCTGCTTTTTCCATACGTTGTCTTTTATTAGGACGGTCCAGATGTTGTTAAATCAAACCATCCATAGAGATCCGATTCATTGACTTCTAAAATTCGCCCGAATTTTAGGGAATGGTACGTTAGCCCGGTTTGTTTTCCCTGAAGCAGACAAATTTTTTAAAAAATACTAGTGGGTGGCACGTGCAATGCACATGAGAGCGAGGGGAAGGAGTTAACCATAGTTAATAAGAGTTAAAAAGGTCACGTGTTAATCCATGGGTGCGATTGAACTCTCGTGATTGACTGTGATTCTATTCTTTAAATAAATAGATGAGGATAGTTTAAGAATTAAAGTAAAATATTAAATTAAAGTTTTGTTTTATATAAGGGTAGTTTAGGAATTTAAAAAAATTCAGGCTACGCTTGCCCCTCCCATTATAATAGTAAAGATAATAATGGGTTCGGGTATTGCTTGGACTCGCACTGATCACAATATCTAAGAGGCGAGCTACCCTACTATCATGCATCCCCCAACTCTCTCATTAAAACCAGTATTTTCATAACCGGACCGGGCTTCAAACCACCGGTTTTCAGTTCCACTCGACCAGTCTGGTTTGACCATGTCGTTTACTGCAAAATAATAATTTTTTTTACCAGTTTTTTCTTATTTTTTGCCTTTCTCAGTCGGTTTCATCGATTCTACCAGTTTTTAACCCAGATTTTGCAGTTGATTCGGTCAATTTTGGCCGATTTTATTGGTTTTGAAAGCATTCCAATTTTGGGGTTTAAGAACTGACGACCTGGCCGGTTCCAGTTTTATTGGTTCAACCTAACGGTCTAATTTTAATTACAATGAACACTAGTTAAAATAATTATATCAATTAGGTTTTAATTGAAAGTAAAGACATGTGTTTGTTTTTGGTTGATAGTAGAAAATGCCTCAAAGTAAGACTAGCATGACTCTAATATTATATTACTAATTCTATATCTCTACTACTATAATGAGAATTGGAGGGTTGAGGCGTTGATTGAATTTTTATTTTTTAAATATCTTAAAGTGAGAATTAGAGGGCTAAGCCATTAATTGAGTTTTAAAATTTTAAAACTCTTAAAGATAACACATAACTTAATAATTGTATTCCTTTTATATAGATCACAATTCCTCAATTGAAATATCTCCCCTTATCTAACGCTCACCTAATCTCTTTCTCTCTGTGATTTCAAAACCGATTTCAAGCAAATATTTTACTTTAATGTGTTAATGTTTTACTATAATTCAAAAATTACTCTTTATCTATTTAAAGAAAAGAGTCACGCTAATTGTGATTGTGATTGAACGGGAGAGTTCAATCTTCACTCTCACGTCCATTGCACGTGCCACCCACTAGTATATATAAAGAGTAAGGTTCAATTAGCACAACCGATAGCACCTCTTGTTCATGAGCCGTTAGATTTCATTAGGATTTTAATCCAACGTCCAGGTAGGAAAACCGAAACAAGGTTCCGGTTTTGAGAAGAAATTGATTTGCATTAAATCTGGCCCTCATGTTCTCTCTCCTCTCCTTTCGTTCTCTTTCCCTCCCTTCTGTCATTCTCTCTTCTTTCCCTCTTAGTTTCTAATCCAGCTTTTCGTGTGTATGAGCTATACAGAAGAATGCAAAAGCGCAAACATGAAGGAAAAGGTTCACCACTCATGGGTCCTCTTTATAGTCCACTCATGATTTTGTAAACAGAAATCTCTCCTCTCCTTGGATCAAGCTGACAGAAAATTGTAAACAGAATTAATAAAGGGTTAGAACGTATAATTTGAGAAGAAGAATTTTATTTCAGCTGTTTGGATGCTCTCAATTCTCAGAAATCTCATTTCAAGTGTATTTGATATGATGTATAGATCTTTTGTCCAGTTAAATTTCTGGGTATTTAGCTGAAAGATGGAAAATGGAAGAAAAAAAACAGAAAAATGGAGAGAATATAGTAGAATGAACGGCAGAGGGACGGCTGGGAGAAAAGCCATAGCTAATGCAGGTGATAGTTAGTGGGGATCCCCTGAGAACGAGAGGCCGGCAGAGGAGGGAAAGAACACGATGACCGGTTTTAATGCAAACTTTGGTTTCTTCAAAAAAACCGGAACATTGTTTTGGTTTTCCTGTTTAACCGTTGGATTAACGACTCATGAACTTGCGCTTACAGGAGGTCTCAATGAGCGGTGCTAATAGGAACCTTACATGGTATTATAAATTATAACCGAGTTATCCCTACTCTCAAGACATTTTCTATTTTCAATCAAAATCCAACACTTACCTCTTTTTTTAATTTATTGGAAACACAGGATGTCCTAAACCCTTCCTGCCGGGATTAATCCATGAGGGTGCGACGAGAGCCCGCAACCCGTCACACCAGGTAAGTCCGGAAAAATCCCATGCAAGTCGGTCCTAAAGGAGGAGTGAGAAGTCGAACCCAAGACCATCCGTTTCACGAGATGTAGATGCCAGGAACCACTAGTCCACCCCTTCAACTAAAAATCAATACTAATTCTTGATATAACACGCATTGGTTGATGGCTAATAGGAAATACCCCGGAGTAAGGCTAGCACACTTTTATATTTTAAAGGGTAATTAAGGAATTTAACTATGAAGCAGAGCTATGTTTTCTACTATTTGAGCGGAGCTCTCCTTTCATGTAAAGTTGGTGGTAATATACTAATATTGTATTTATGGAAAAAAAGTTTACAAAACTATTAATACATCTCTAATTATAAGACTTCCACATTAAAAGGAGAGCTTCTCTCTCAAAACCTTTCAAACCCACGTCCGTCTCATATTCGACACCCAAATACAAAAGGTCCGTCTCATATTTAAACTCATAATAAAATTATTTTTTTTATTTATTCTAAGCATGTCCTGGTTAAGGTATCTTCTCCTTTTCAACTTGGCTTTGGATCTTCTCCTGGTGGCGATGACACTCACATGTCTTTGTGCAGTCGTAAGCAAACCAAAGTCTTATTTGGTGTGTACAACACATGTGGCGTATTTGGAGAAAAGATCTAGTGTCTTTTTTTTTATTTATACACGCTAACTATTTATCTAGGGTTAGAGGGTTAAACTCATGGTGGGCTCTCAACGGCCAAAGTCGAACTCGAGTCACACCTCCCCCAAATGGAGATACACAACCACTACGACAAGCCTGTGAGCATGGAATTTTTCCTACCCACTTTCACATTATGCTTTTGATTGAGAGTCGCCACCTATTCATTCTAAGGGATAGGTCCCGAGTGATTTAGATAAGACAAATGGTCTGTCAGAGTTAGGGTAAGTGGTTCGATTAAGTCCCGGGAAAGGTGTTAGGCACCCCAGGACCCCCATTTTACAATGGTTACCTACTCCCTAAATTTAAGCCAATTTTAATATCAAAATTAGTTAAAATACATAAGTGTTTAATCACATGCTAATCCAAGAAAAAAGAAAGCTAGAAGGGTTAGGGTCGAACCCATGTGGGGTTGCCTACGTAATCACAAAGTGAGATCAGACCGAGCGTAGTTCTGGCACATGAGCCCGTGCCAGGACTAGGGGTGTGTGTGTGTGTGCATAGGGTGGTCAAGGTCTAGCCCGGAGGCTAAGGATTAGTTGACCGAGTTGGTCAAGTGCAATGTTAGTCTAACCGCAGTTAGAAGGGTGTTAACCAAGGTCAAAAAGCCTAACAAGCATGTTTTTAGTCTTTTTGGATTTTTTTGAATAGTAGTTTAGGCTCGTTGCGGAGCATTGACAGTTTAAGCTATGAAGTTTTCTAACCTATGGCTGAAGTCACGACTAATCTATGACCTACTTAAAGATTATCCTAAAACTAACTTAAGGACTAACCTAAGATTAACTTTATGACTGGCCTAAGACTAATTTAAGGACTTCCCTAAAATCTAACTTAAAATCATAATCTACTCTAAGACTAAAATATAATATATATATATATATATATTTTTTTAGACTTAAGTTAAACTAAGAATAACTACGGTTAGCTTCTAAGTAGCCTATAAATTAGTCTCTAACTAATCAAGCAACTTTCCTAGAAGTAAAACTAGGAAATGACAAAATTAGATTATTATCAACTAATCTAAATAACACAAGTCTTACTCTAACTAAAAGACATTAGAAGCTAAACTAACATAAACAAATTTCGAATTGGACTAATCCTAAACCCAGTTTAACATAAGCACCAAGAGATTTGCAGAATTTAAATTAAAAAGCACATTTAAACTAATTGGAAACTAACACATGCATTAATACTAACAAGAGATCAAACTAACTAGGTGAACAAGCCTTATATTAACTAAACCAAAGTTATCCTAAGTTAGAAAACTAATTTAAAGCAATAACCAAGCAACAGGTTTTGTACAAGTTGCAACTATCCTAACAGTAGTCCAAAAATCAGATTTATTACAAATTATAATTACCCTAACAGCATAATCTAAACTCAGATTTACTAACTCAAAGCCTAACCCTAAAAATCTAAAATCCTAAACCAGAGATTAATAGATGGAAGAGAAAACTAACTGTGGTTATATTAATAAACAAACGATCCTACATTAGATTTTGAGTTAATGAAACACAAGTTAAACTAAAGCATTATTGAACTACTTTAATCTAAACTAACTAGTTTATCTTGGTCTAACTAAACTAATCTAATCTATAAGCAAACTAATTTAATCTAAACACAAGTTAAGTCAAGGAAAAAGGAGGGAAAAGGGGCTTACATGCACCTGCTCATAGAGAAGAATTGGGGTAGCTCTAGTGGAGTATTTGGGACTGTTACAAGGGCTGTAATGGGGCTGTTGCAGTGGCTGTTTGGGACTGTTACAGGGGCTGTAATGGGGTCATCCTAGGGATTGTCAGAAGAGGGTTGATGCTCGTGAAGATGGGGAGATTGCTGGTGGCGTGAATGAAGATGGTGGAGGTGTTAGCTGTTAATTTGAACAAGGGGTTGTCACAGGTGTGAAGGTGGACAGTACGTGAGCTTCAAGGGGGATTCCTCTCTTTTCCTTTTAGAGAAGTGAAATAAAGAAGAAGAATAGAGAAAGGAAGGTTAGAGAGTGAGAGGGAAAGAGGAGGAAAGGAGAAGAGAAAGGGGGTGACTATGTTTGGACGGAGCCTGACGTCTGAAGATTTTTTTTTGCCCTCCCCGAACAATAGTTGTGGTTGGGGTTTTAAAGGAGAAAGAAGGTGGAGATAGGATAAGGATTACACCACAGGCGTGGGGGACAACTGAGGAGAAGTCAGGTGGAGGAGGAGTGGCCTGGGAAGCTGCTGTGGCAGCAGGGTGTCTGTATGCCTGAGGAAGAAGACAGTGAACAGTAAAACACTGTTTTTTTGATTTTTTTTTTTTTTTGCTACGTTGGGCCTTCCCCTTACATGTATGGGCCAAAGGCACCTACTCTTATACCTTTTTGGGGTTTGGCTCCAATCTTTCAAATTTTGAAAATCAAGGTGGGTCCTAGTTGGGTTGGGCCTTGTGGGCCCATGTTTGGGCCCAAAGGTATTTAGCCACGGTTTGGAATTTTGGGACTTGAGCCCACGGGGCTTTGCTTAGGGTTTTGACTAGGGCCAAGTTAGGGCTAGACCTACGGTTAGGTCTAGGGTCTACCTAGGGTTAATCCTAGGATTTAGCTAGGGTTAGCTTAGGGTTTGGGCTATGGTTTAGGTTTTTGGACTGAAATGGGCCTTGAGCCCAAATGGTTTGGATTTTGGGGTTTTGCCTAGGGTATAGGATTTTACCTAGGGTTTAGGGTCTACCTAGAGTATGGTCTAGGATTTAGGGCTTAGCTAGGGTTAGGATGAGCTGACTATGGTTAAATTGATTAACCATGATCAAGAAGGGGGGGTGTAAAAATGGGGTGTTGACAAAGCCTATGGTGTGTGAGGTGGTCTTTCAACTTGTTACATGTGATTGTTATATGTGTCAGATTCGTGAGGTGGTATTCTTGCCGAAAGACTTGGGTCTTCTTTGGTGTGACATATAATGCTCGGCTTCGGATTATACATCTGGTGGACGCCCGGGATCCAACCTCAGGCATTCACTTCAATGGACATGTGGTGATAAGAAAAAGGGAGATGTCATTTCATTTTCTCCCATGATTTTGATTTCTCCCCCATTTGATATCTCTTCCGTTTTTATCACCACATATTCATTGATGTATTGATGTGTGGATGCCCAAGGTGAGACCTCGGGCGTCCACTAGAAGTAATCTGAAGCCATAATGTTCCTTTGTTACATTCTAACAATGATTCTTAACCATATATTTAATAGATAGTGATTTGATAGTTATTAGGGAAATTGAGATTTTTTTGGCCACTAAAGGTCTTTTCTTTTAGCCCATTTGACGTCTATTTGGTTTGTTTACATTTATCACCGAACAAATTACCAAACATGCAATGAATGTCGAAGGGCTTCGCATTCTCTCTGGCCCGTGCCAGAGAGGTGCTCTCGGGCCACCACAAATGAAGCGCCAGCTGGTGGGAGAAGTCATTTCATTTCTCCCCTAATTTTTGACTTCTCCCCATTTGATATATCTCTTCCTTTATCTCACCATTTTCTCACCATGTGTCAAATAAAGGCTGGAGAAGTCAAAATCATGGGACCCATGAAATGACTTCTCCAACCAGCTAGCGCTTCATTTATGGTGGCCCGAGAGCACCTCTCTGGCACGGGCCAGAGAGAATCCAAAGTCATATTGAAGGCATCAAGCAGAGTTCAAAAGCTGTCAAGTGAACTTTTCACTTTTATTACAGATGTTGAATACCAAAGGCATCAACCAGATATCAAAAACTATTTAATAGACTTTTTATTAGAGACAAATAGATGAAGATTTTTCAATTTCTATATATTTGAAGAGAGTATTAGGGAATATCTAAGAATTGTAATAAGGTGAATAAGATCCACAGCATCATTTAAGTATGTCCCATCACAATATTAGATTAGTACTAATCAATGATAGATTAGATATGATTAGATTGGTGATTTATTTTCTATAAGGTTTATCATGTTATCTCAATATAAATCCTGAATAAGTTTATTGTAAATCATCGAATTTATTCAATAAAATCAATTTTTTTTAATAGTTTGTATTTTCATTTAAAAAAAATTTGAACTGCGTTAATTTGTCTCAATAACAAGTGTCGCATTGAGATGGTTGCCACATCATCATTAGAAGCAGGGTTGAGATTTTGATGGACTTCAATTGGAAAGAAAGGTTGTGGCGGGTAGTGATTGGCTTTGGATCCATCTGATATATGGGGGAAGTGCCAGGCCATGATGACAATTGCCTTCTATTATTCCCTTCTTGTGGTTGAACGGAGTTGGGAGATCTCACAGATTTATGCGGCCCTCTCTAGATAAGAAGCAGAGCGCGCCATCACCTACAGCCCCTGCTGGGGACTTCCACGAAATGAAAACGGGCGGCATCGTCGTATGCTCGACATAATTGGCCCTGGTGTATATACCGGAGTACTCCTATGGCCAATCTGTCACCCAAATATTTGGGCTTGGCCCCATCTCGTTTGGAGAAAGCCCCCCTTATGAACACGTCCCTTTTAACTCATATTAAGTGTGGTTAAAATTTGCTAACTCTTACCTTGTGTTTGGTTGCGGACAAAATAAGTGAAAAAAAGAAAAGAAAAAGAATTAAACATAACACAACTAAAAGTTATAATAGAAATAAATTTTCTTTTCTTTTCATATTTTCACCTATTTTCTTTGACAACAAAACATATTGTTAGCGTCCAATAATCTACCCTTAGTTTTTGAAAAAAATATTAACCCTAACGGGTTAATATTAACTCTCTCTTAGGGTTAATATTTTTTTCCTCAAAATCAAGGTTAAATCCTAAGGATTAGTGAATCTTCACCACAATAAATACGGACACATGTTGACTTATGGGTGTGATTTAATGCGATTGACCGTGATGATGTTGTCCACGGTCTACCATTCTATAAGGTACATTATTTTAAGAGTGCTAGCCCAGACGCACTAGGTCAAATTTTTTTCCAAAGCTACAGAGTGGGTGCAACACGTAATGTGACTACCCTATAATTGGATGATGCTTATAATTGGAAGATGTTTTGAGTGCACTTGCTGCCACCACCTCACCTCGTTGGAAGACTAGGGCTACTATTTCTGATTTTTTAATTGGGACTTGATTATAGGACCTTCCGCTAATGTTCTTTAGTGTAATATGAATGAATAAGTTCAACTAAAAAAACATGAACATCATACTTTTACCTTTGTAATATAAATTACGAGGCCTATTCATCATCATCTGACATTTGGAGATAAAAAGAGGGAGAGATATTAAGTGGGGAGAAGTTAAGCACATGGGAGAAAATGAAATGACTTTCCCTTTTTATCGCCACATGTCTAACGATGTGTTGATGCCCGACCACTTTTTTCTAGCGTCCACCAAGGTAATCCAATGCCTGCTGTTGTTTTTTTTGGTATATACAGAAGAAGTTCCTAAGCTTACCTATCAAGAGAGGATATGATTATATGAAGCTTGATCCGAACCCATCACTAGGTAGATGTTGCTAGGATTTTGTGCCACATTAATGACATGATTCTATATTTTTGACCATCTGATCGGTAGGCGTATATTTTTCTCTCTAGCAGAGGTGAAACTATAACTTTTTTCACCATCTAAAAGAGAATAATCAATTTGAATGGTTAAGATCATTTGATCAGCTTAGATCGGACATATGAGACGGGCTGAGTGCAATGGACACTTAGATTTCCCCTTCATCTATAAATATTAACTTATTACAATATTGCTGCTACCCCTAAACAAGTCAAGAAAACAATGTTTTTGAAATAAGGAAACTTTGGTCTGAATTGGTCTTACAGTTAAAGATAATAGAGAGAATTAACAACACATGTCACAACCACGATGGAAGTTTGCAACTTGGCTAACATTTCTCTATTATATTTGTTTACAGGATTTAGATTGGATGGTTATTTATTAGTATTTTGGCTTAAACCTTTGTTTTTGTATTTGTAGGCTCTAATCATTTATCTATCTAAGTTAGGGGTTATGGGATTAGCACTAATGATGGTCGCTCAACGGCCACACCAAGACTTGAACTCGAGTCACACCTGCTCAAAGGGAGAACAGTTGGACAGGCCCCTAAAAGAACCCCTTTAAGGCGACTAGTGCTAGCCTCTCTCAGAGGTCTCTCAGAGGTTGAACTCAAGTTTTTGGATTTATGTTGATGTAAAGTCTAACATTGAGTAGTTGAAGGAGACTTCTAAGCTACGAATGAGAACTGTTGTTGAAGTTTTTAGAAATATGACATATGGCACATTATATTGGATATCATGGAATTAATTAAAACTTTTTTTGGAGTCAAATCCTTTACGGTGATAATCAGATTTGGCAAATCCGGTTATCACCGCTAGAGGTCACCACGTGTCTCCTTTGACACCCCTTAACCGTGGGTAAGATTCACCCACCCATCCTTGGGTTTTTTTTTAAAAACATTAATTATTTTTTTAAAATTAAAAAATTGTTTTTAGAGTTTTTTTAATATTAAAAACAGTTTTTTAATTTTAAAAAATTAATATTAAAAAAAAAAACCAAAGATGGGTGGGTGAACCTTACCCACGGTTAAGGGGTGTCAAAGGAGACACGTGGCGACTTCTAGGGGTGGTAACCGGATTTGCCAAATCCGGTTATCACCGTAGATGATTTGGCTCCAACTCTTTTTTAGTGACACGAGGTGCCCCAACCCCTTGGGTCGGGACTAATCCCCAATGGTGCGGCTCCGACCCACCCATCGCCAACACCTTGGAATTTAATACTACAATGAGTGTTAGGTAGCTAATAGAAGATTTTTTTTTTCTTGATGGGGATATCATTTATCTCCGGTTAATGATTAGTTGTTAGCTTGGGGATTGGAGCTCTTGCAACTCATCACATGAGGGAATAGATCCTGAGACCTCTCACCAGAGAGAGGCCACACCCCACCATTGGAGGCGGGGTGCTAATAGAAGATTTGCTCTCCCTAAGCTCTACCTTCTCAATTAAACAAGTATAAACCATTCCTTAGTGGCTAGAAATAATGGTTGGTGCTTTTTAAAGACAAAAGATGCCCGATTAGGCCCTAATTAGCCCTGCGCAAATGACATTTCCTCACCCCATCTATTGCATAATAATCATTTTAGCATCTACTCAATCTGATAGTAAAGATAATTTCTTGATAGATTGGATGATTTACATTGACCTTAAATAGGGTTTATATCGATTTAACAAGATGAACTTTTATGGAAAGTAAATCAACCTAAGATTCTAATCATACCTAATCAAATATATTCTATCTTTGATTAATGCTAATCTAATATAGTGATGAGATACATTTGAATGATATAATGTATCTCACTCACTTTTTTACAATACTCTTAGTATACTCTAACACTCCCCCCTCAAACATATGGGGATTGGAAAATCTCTACATGTTTGCCGTTCGTAAAAATTCGCTTAATTCTTGATCTCCACTCGCTATCGTTTAATTTTCATTTCGTGCTTGGTTGATCATGCCATTTGCTACTGTATATGTGTTGCTCAAAGTTGATTCCTCCACAATTGAATACCTGTTGGATTTGTTGTCATATATACCATGAAAAAGATAGAATTTGATGGCCATAGATGGGGCCTCTAATGGGCCAAAGAATAGCCTCTAATGGGCAAATTATAAGGAGCCTTGATGGGCTTAATTGATGACCTCAATGGGCCTGAAAAAATGAGTCTCTATGGACTAAAAATAATGCCTCTATGGGCTTGAGAAGTTATCTCGATGGGTTTAAAGAAAGAAGCCTCTAATGGGCTTAGGTAAAGGGGCCTTATGGGCCAAAGATGCAGCCTTAAAAGACTTGGAGTAGGCTTCAAAGGAGCCAAGTGATTGGGCCTGATAATGGTTTAAGTTGGTGGGCTTAGTTGATAAGGCCATGGACATAAACCACACTATGTGTATATGAGTTACACCGTAAGGATATCCAAGGCAACAAAAAGGATAAACCTGTGAGAGGAAAAAATTGTGATATATATTTTTTCAAGCAACACTAATGGTGTAGGCAATGGCAAGGTAGCAAATGTGGCTACTATGGAGGCAGTGACTACCAATGGCATCTAGCTACATTTGAGGAAACATAGATGCCACATTTCAAGACCAGATATGAGATCTCCGGATTCTTCAAGTGATAGAGGACAATAGGGCTTTGACAAGAAAAAATTATTTAAAACACCACAAACACCATTGTTGACCCAGTGCCTAAAACTCCACATCTTCAGATTTTATTGATTAAACACCACTGGCATTCAACATAACCAATGGAAAGTTTTTAGAACTTGCAACTAGGAAATTGAATGTGGGTAACAATGATAGTGAGAGTTATCTAACGAAAGGATGTATAAGAGAGATGTGATAAACAAAGAAAGTGTGATGAAGAAGTAGAAGCATGCATAAAAAAATAGTTCTGGGCCGAACGGCGGCAACAGTTGTCGCCCGCCGGAAAGGCTAGTTCAGCAATGGAACCAAGGAGAAATTTACAGTAGGGTCGGACCAACCTTAAAGATAATTTCTTGATAGATTGGATGATTTACATTGATCCTAAATAGGGTTTATATAGATTTAACAAGATGAACTTTTATGGAAAGTAAATTAACCTAAGATTCTAATCATACCTAATATTGTCATGAGATACATTTGAATGATATAATGTATCTCACTCACTTTATTACAATACTCTTAGCATACTCTAACACAATTAAAGATTTAGTAATAATACAAATTTAAATCCCCCTCCCCCCACTTTTTTTGTTTGGGTTAACTCAACAATACCACAAGACGAAGCTGAAGGCAAAAGCAAAGAAGACACCACATGCACTCACTCACTCATTCACACACATAGCCACACTCTCAACCCAAGTAAGCTTCACCCAAACAGTAGTGACGAATGAAGAAACGTGTTTCTCTCTCTTAGAAAAGTGGAGGAGAGAAACTGTAGCTAGTATTCTTTTTCTTTTTTTTTTTAAAAGAAAAAAAATAGCTCAGAATCTGGGACATGTGTTGCGCTTTTATAAGTGAGTGCTAGAGGAAAATACTTGAGCACATTTTTTTTTTTAATTGTTAGCACTTGCCAAAATTAGGACACAAAAAAAATTATTTGTGAACTGTAGACTACTGGCCCTATATCCCTTTTTTTTTTGAGATGATATGTAGGTGCAATGGCCTTGTGGTTGAGCGTGTGTGTTGAGTATAGTGTGTGTTTATTGTGTTACACAAAAACAAAAATTAAATGGATTTGTCCCACATCGGTGGGATACCACTAAGCTTGTGAGCCTCTACAGCCCTCACATCATTTTCTTTTTAATAATGTATGTGGGTGCAATGGCCTTGTGGCCTGGGCTTAGTGTTGAGTATGAGGAAAGTACGGAAATGGGCTCCGGATTATGAAAAAACCCGAAAATGGGCTCCATTTTGAAAATTTTATTTTTGTAGGCTCCTACAGTGATTTGAGTGAGCACGTGCTTTTTTTTTTTTCTCTCCAAAATACCCCAAACTCTGTTAGAGATCTCTTCCACACTGTGCGCCTGAGCTTAAACTTAAGCTTTCCCTTTCGTTGAAGCTTTCATCTAAAACCCAAGCTTTCCCCTTCGTTGCAACTGAGCTAAAACTCTTCTGCTTCATCTGAAACCCTTCAACACAAACTAAGCTAAACCCTTACTTCATTCGAAACCCTTTTAAAGAAGAAGAAGAAGAAGAAGAAGAAGAAGAAGAAAAGTGTTTTATACATTTTTGATCCATTTTTGATGGTTATAGTGTTCATTTTTGATTTTTTGTAAGGTTTTGTGCTCATTTTCGGGATTTCCTGTTATTACAGTTCATTTTATGTTATTACAGTGCATTTTCGATGGTTTTGTGCTCATTTTGGTAGTTTTCTGTTATTACAGTTTCTATTTTCGGTGATTTTCTGTTATTAGAGTGCATTTTCGATATTACAGTACTTTTTCAATGATTTTTTACTCATTTTCGGTGGTTTTCTGTTCCTCTGGATTCGGACAGATTTTACCCCGCTTTAGTATTTTGATCATAACTTTCGACTCATTTATCGTATTTTGACGATTCAACTTGCGTTGCACTCGTCTTTTAAAGGAGAACAACTTTGATGTTTTACAAAAATCCTAATTTTGAGTTTTAAATAGTCTAAATGGGCCTAAGAGTGGACTGGTCTACAATTTCATCAGATAAAACATCGAAAAACCCACTTTTGACTTAGCTTAGACTAAAGATATGGAAAAACATTAAACATGAACCTTAAAGAGGGTTCCAATATGGTTCTAATGGTTTAAGAATCATTCGATTCCGATAAACGATGAGAAAACTAGAACTTTCTAAAGTTTGAAGGATGTTAACAGAAAACCACAAAAAATGAGCACAAAACCATCGAAAAAGTACTGTAATATTAAAAATGTACTATAATAACATAAAAACCCCCAAAAATAGGCACTGTGATAACAGAAAACCACTGAAAATGAGCACAAATCCCTCGAAAATAAGCACAAAACTTTTGAAAATGCACCGTAACAACATAAAACCACCGAAAATGAGCACAAAACAATCGAAAAAGTACTGTAATATCGAAAATATACTATAATAACAGTGCTTTTTCGGTGTATTTCCCTATTTTCGGTGGTTTTCTGTGATCAGAGTACATTTTCGATGGTTTTGTGCTCATTTTTGGTGGTTTTCTGTTAACATCCTTCAAACTTTAGGAAGCTCTAGTTTTTTCATCGCTTATTGGAATCGAGTGATTCTTAAACCATTAGAACTGTATTAAACCCTCTTCAAGGTTCATGTTTAATATTTTTCCATATCTTGAGTCTAAGCTAAGTCAAAAGTGGGTTTTCCGATGTTTTATCTGATAAAATTATAGATTAGTCCACTTGTAGGTCCATTTAGAGCATTTAAAACTCAAAATTAGGCTTTTTGTAAAACATGAAAGTTGTTCCCCTTCGAAAGACGAGTGCAACGCAAGTTAAATCGTCAAAATCTGATGAACAAGTCAAAAGTTATGGTCAAAATATTAAAGCGGGATAAATCTGTCAGAATTAAGAAGAACAGAAAACCACTAAAAATGAGCACAAAACCATCAAAAAAGCATTCTAATATCGATAATACACTATAATAACAGTGCTTTTTCGATGGATTTCCCTATTTTTGGTGGTTTTCTGTGATTAGAGTGCATTTTTGATGGTTTTGTACTCATTTTCGGTGGTTTTATGTTAACATCCCTAAAACTTTAGGAAACTCTAGTTTTCTCATCACTTATCGGAATCAAGTGATTCTTGAATCATTAGAATCATATTGGAACCCTCTTCAAGGTTTATGTTTAATGTTTTTCCATATCTTGAGTTTAAGCTAAGTCAAAAGTGGGTTTTTCAATGTTTATCTGCTGAAATTGCAGACCAATCCACTTGTGGGTCCATTTAGACCATTTAAAACTCAAAATTAGGATTTTTGTAAAACATGAAAGTTGTTCCCCTTCGAACGAAAAGTGCAACGCAAGTTGAATCGTCAAAATCCGTTAAACGAATCAAAAGTTATGGTCAAAATACTAAAGTTGAGTAAAATCTGTCAGAATCCAAAGGAACAGAAAACCACCGAAAATAAGAAGAAAAACCATAGAAAATGAGCATAAAACCATCGAAAAAACACTGTAATATCAAAAATGCACTCTAATAACAGAAAACCTCCGAAAATGGGCACCATAATCAGAAAACCACCGAAAATGAGCACAAATCCATCGAAAATGAACACAAAACCATCGAAAATACACTGTAATAACATAAAATAAACTGTAATAACGGGAAATCCCGAAAATGGGCACAAAACCCTATAAAAAATAAAAAATGACCACTATAACTATTAAAAATGGATCAAAAACGTATAAAACACTTTTCTTCTTCTTCTTCAAAAGGGTTTCAGATGAAGCAGAAGAGTTTAGCTTAGTTTGTGTTGAAGGGTTTCAGATGAAACAGAAAGATTTAGCTCAGTTGCAACGAAAGGGAAAGCTTGAGTTTCGGATGAAAGCTTCAATGAAAGGGAAAGCTTAAGTTTAAGCTCAGTCGCACAGTGTTGAAGGGATCTCTAATAGAGATGAAGCTATTTTGGAGAGAAAAAAAAGAGAGGAAAGCACGTGCTCACTAAAACCACTAGAGGAGCCTACAGAAATAAAATTTTTAAAATGGAGCCCATTTTCGGGTTTTTTCATAATCCGGAGCCCATTTTTCGTACTTTCCTTGTTGAGTATAGTGTATTTATTGTGTTTTAAAAAAAAAACAAACTACTGTAGACTAATGTACTATTGGAGAAGAAATAGTAGCCACAAGTAAACAGTGAGGAAATCAGTCGAAAAAAAAAATTGAAGTGTGAGGAAAGTTTGGGTCAGAGGACTCACAAGTCAAAATTTGGAGAACCTTCCAAAGTCACTGTACATGATGTGAAGCCTTCATATATCATAAGTGTGAGCATGAAAACTTTCTACTTAATTTCACATTTTGGTTTGATTGAGAGTCGTCACCTATTCATTCTAAGAGATAGGTCTCGAGATGGTTGGATAAGATCTTAATGGTCTATCAGAGTTAGGGTAAGCGGTTCGGTTAAGTCCCAGGAAAGGTGTTAGACACCCCAAGAACCCCATTTTACAAATGGTAACCTAATTCCTAAATTTAAGCCAATTTAATCTCAAAATTAATTAACTTGCCTGAGTGTTTAATCAATTGCTAATTTAAGAAAGAAAAAAATTTAGATGGCTAGGGTCAAACCCCAATTGGGTTGCCTACGTACTCACATTGGGGTGAGATCAACCCGAGCGTAGTTTTAGCACATGAGCCCGTGCCAAGGCTAGGGGTGTGTGTGTGTGCATAGGGTGGTCAAAGGTCTAGCCTGGAGGCTAGGATTTAATTGACCGGGTTGGTCAAGTGCAAGGTTTAGGTCTAACCGTAGTTAGAAGAGAATTAACCATGGTTAGGGGCTAACCAAGGTTAAGAAAGCTTAACAAACATGTTTTTTTGTCTTTTTGTATTTTTTTCTGATTTTATTTGGATTTTTCCAGATTTTTCTCAAGTGGTAAGAGGGTTGGTCACCATGGTTAGGATTGCTAACCATGGTTAAATGGTCGAAACAGACCATTTTTGGACTTCTCAGAATATTTATGAATTTCTGAATATTTTTCCAGATTTTTGTTGGTTAAGAATTACTTAACCATGGTTAAAAGTTAACCAAAAAGGAGGTTTGACCATAGTTAAGAGTCTTAACCATAGTTAAAATTATCACAGAGGACCGTTCTGGAATCCTTGGAATACTTCTGATTTTTTGATCAATTTTTCAGAATTTTTTAGGTTAAGGGGTGCTTAACCATGGTTAAATGTTAATCATTTCCCTTTTTCTTCTTTGCCGCATGGATCGTGCTCATGGGATTATTCGTGAAGTTTTTGTTGCCGGAGACTAAGAACATGCCGGTGGACGCGATGGTTGAGAGCACTGGTACTGGAAGAGATATATGACTGAGGAAGATGGTGATTATGGTTATAAGATGAAGAATCTTGAGAGTGGTCCATCAAAATAAAAATGGATCCATTCTCTTGAAAGAGTGTTCTGAAATCCATCCCCACTTTTGAAGGGGAGGGAATTTTTAGATGAATAGCTCCTTGATAGAGAAAAAACACATCTCAAAGTTTCATGCTTGTCTTGATCATTTTCTACTTTTGTAATTTCCACTTGAAGTACCACCTCTTGTATTTCTTTTTCCTAATAAATTTATTTTCAAAAAAAAGGAAAAATTGGTCTCTCTCTCTCTCTCTCATGTGTTTTGATAAGGCAAAGTGATGCTATTCATGCTCAAATTAGTTAATGGTTCTAGTTCACCTAAAGTGTAGGGTGTAAGGGGCAGAATTCTGATAACAAAATCCTCTCTTATAAATGGGCCGGTCTCAGATCAGGCCCATTTAATTAGAATACAATAATTTAACAAGCCTGACCCATTGCCACTACTACTGACGTACATAGACAACTGTTTTAGCCCAAATTTTAAACTAATACCAAGCTCCTAACATGAAAATCAAATTAATTTGCATCATAAGTATCGTCAACCCATATGCAGTTGATAAATGGGCATTATAGATTTTTTTTTGAAAGTGATATAAACGGCCCAATACTCAGCAAAGCCCGTCCAAGATGGGTTGATATGGAAATTGGTTTTTAACCAGGCCCAATCTAATTAAATGAGGCCAAAAATTAGCAAAGTCCATCTAAGGTGGGTATACATAATGGGCTTTTAACCAGGCCCAATCTAATCAACTCCCTCACTATCAAACTATATATTCAGTGAGCATCCCATGATACCTAAAAATAAGGCAAAAGATTTACTTGTTGCTCACCAGAAGCAACGCTATTAGTGGACATGTGGTAAGAAAAAAGTAAAAAAAATATTAAATAGAAAGAAGTCAAAAACTAGGATGGAAATTTTTTTGACTTCTCTCCAGATGTCCTTTTTTTTCGTGGTGATGGCATTGCTTACCAGAGGGGAAACTCCGTGATTAACAGAGTAAATCTTTTGCCAAAAATAAACTATATATTTCAGCAGTAAGCGTCTACCAAAGGATAAAACAACACAAAATTACCAAAATACCCTTACCCATGTCCAATTATTAGCATAGAAGTTCCAACACAAGTAGAGACTCCCACAAAACAGAAAAACTAAGCTCAAAGCTCTTCTCCTAGAAAGAAAACCCAGAAACAAAAACTGCAAAAACAGCCATAGACAACCAAAGCTTACCGAGAAGCCCCTTCACTGAATGAGATAGAATAGCACCACTCTTCGGGGAAGGAGAAGTCCCGGGTGTCGCCGTTTGTCCCGAAGGGGAAGGAGAAGGCGACGGGGTTGGTACCATGGAAGAATTAACAGCAGTGACCTTAATGTCGACCTTCTGTCCGACTTGGCAGTGACCGGGGATGCCGCAGAGGAAGTAGTAGTGTCCCGTCATGTTGACGGTGATCGAGTCGTTGCCCGTCTTGTAGGTAATGATAGGGGACGAAGCATTACACGAATTGTAATCAGAAAGGCTCACTTGCATCACGTTGTGTCTATCAGAGTGGTACTCGAAAACTAGGCACCATCAATAATAATAAAGCATCATTTATTCAGCAAGGAGAGAGCCATTACTTGGCATTTCTGTATCTAAGCTAGGGGCTTTAGCAAGTGGGTCGGGTCATGTTTTGGATAGTAGCCAATGCTTAATCCAAACCCACCTGCCTGACCCGTTTCGAATGAATAAATAATAAACAAATCCCAATTCCCATGTCTATGTTGTGTGGGACTTGGTTTCAAAGCATAGAATAAGCTATGGAGCAATCCACACTGTTTTAAGGCACCCAAATTGTATTTAAAAAAAAAAAAAATAGTGCCTTGCAAAAGCTGACTCGGTTGTTTTGAGGTGTGCAAACTCTGCGTAGCAGGTGTGTTTGGATTTGTAGAATCGACGGGCAGAATTATAAATTTTCGCCATGAATTCTAATTAGGTTTTGAAATGGAATTCATGGGTACGTTAACTACCCATTCTGATTCTATCCTTTGAGGAGCATTACAAAAATAGTGGCATTAGAATTCATTAATTTCTAAATAATATTATTAAAATAATATATATATATATATATATATATATAATTTTTCAATTTCATAAAGATAAAATTTTTGGGCCAATCCCAATTCCACACATCAAACACGGCGCAGTGAAAATAGCATCTCCACGGATAAAAACCAAATTATTGCTCCGCCTTCAACTAAATTGAACTTGGGTTAAATTCTTTTAACCCTGAAGTTAAATTTATTTTATTTTATTTTTTAAAAAAGAAATGGTAGATGGATGAACCTTAGGGGTTAATGAACCTTAACCACAGTTAAAGGAAGTTAAAAAGGGGATAGGTGGCATGAAAAGGGGACCAAGACGCCCTCCTCGCGTCCCCGACCGAGGAGGTGTTTATTTTTCTTCCGCATCTCCACCACCCCAACCTACCATACTAAATGACCACGAGGGGACTTTCAAGTTTCAACCAACTACCGTTTTAGGTGTCTAACGAAGAACACCAAATGGTTCATAGAGGTCCAGCATGGGATCATAATGTGTCTGCCATGCTCCAATCGCTATTTGCCGCGTGGAACTAAACGCAAGGTTTTTGTTATACAACTCTGACATGAAATTAAGGGCCAATCACGGGAGGAGGCAGCAGGAATAGTCGGTGGGGAGTACTTAGACAATAGACATGAAATTAAGGACCCGTTTGGCATCATTCCAGCGAATAGAAAATTGTTCCTTCGGGAAGAATTGTTTCTTAGGCGTAATGCCAAACGGGCCCTAAGTTACAGACAAAATCTGAAGAGATCAAAACGACAAATATGAGAAAACCAGAGATCTTGTGGTTGTCGTCTTCTCCATTACATGATAATCATGGGAACTTTTTTGAGAAAATCTGGAAAGAAAAAAACGAAAAATAAGAAAGACCCAGAAATCTTTTAGTTGTCTTCACTGGTTACAAGATAATCATGGGAGATTTTTATTGTTTGTTTTGAAATTTTTATGTAGAACTAAGAAATATAAATTAAGAAAAAACAGCAGAGAAAACAGCACCTTTTCAATTGAAAACAGCATAAATGTAACACAAAGTAACTGTACAGAGCCCTCTTTATGAAGAACAATAGCAGAGAAAAAAATCTCACAATAAACTGAAATTCATCAGCTAGCTAGGTAGACCTTAAGATCTCAAAAAAAAAAAAAAAAAAAAAAAAAATCTGAACCAGTACAGAGAACCCAAAAGAGAAAAATTAAAGAAGAAGAAGAAGAAAAACTTACGGATGATATCTCCGTGATGGAAGGTCTTGCCAGCAGTCCACTTGTTGTAATCTATATTGTTGAGAGTGGTCCAACCAGCAGAATCTCCAACCTTGTAAACAGCAGCAAAGGAGACCTGCAAAGCAGTCATTACCAAGAACAAAGCCATGGTTCTCTCTATCAAAGCCATGGCTGAAACAAAGGAGGAGAGTGAGAGACTGAGATACAAAGAAGTAAAACTGTAGAGAGAGAGAGACGATAACTGAAAATTAAGGCTAGGAAAATATTATATATTGTGCTTTATAATTTTAATTTAGAACGTTTCCTATCATCTCTGCTTTCTCCATACGTTGTCTTTTATTCGGACGGTCCAGATATTGTTAAATCAAACCATCCATAGAGATCCGATTCATTGACCCCTAAAATCGCCCCAATTTTAGGGAATGGTATAATACGTTAGCCCTGTTTGTTTTCCCTCAAGCAGACAATTTTTTTAAAAAATATTATAATGGGTTCGGGTATTGCTTGGACTCGCACTGATCACAATATCTAAGAGGCGTGTTACCCTACTCTCATGCATCCCCAACTCTCTCATTAAAACCAGTGTTTTCAGAACCGGACCGAGCCTCAAACCACAGGTTCTCGGTTCCACTCGACTAGTCTGGTTCGACTATGTCTTTTATTATAAAATAATCATTTTTTTTTTCTATTTTTTCGCTTTCTCGGTCGGTTCCACCGGTTCTACCAGTTTTTAATCCCAATTTCGTGGTTGAACTAATTAGTTCTGGTCGTTTTGACTGGTTTTGAAAGCATTCCGATTTTGAGTTTTAAGAACTGATGACCTAGCCGGTTCTCAGTTTTACTAGTGCAATCGACCGATCCAGTTGTAATAACACTGTTAAAAACATTTGTTAAAATAATTACATCAATTGGGTTTTAATTGAAAGTAAAGACATGTGTTTGTTTTTGGTTGAGAGTGGAAAATGCCTCAAAGTAAGACTAACATGACTCTAATATCATATTACTAATTATATATATATATGGTATTATAAATTATAACTGAGTTAGCTCTACTCTCAAGGCATTTTCTATTTTCAATCAAAATCCAACACTTATCCTTTTTTTTTTGGAAACACAGGATGCATGTCTCAAACCCTTCCTGCGGGATTAATCCCTGAGGGTGTGATGAGAGCCCGCAACCTGTCACACAAGGTAAGTCCGGAAAAATCCTGTGCAAGTCGGCCCCTAAGGAGGAGTGAGAAGTCAAACCCAGGACCTTCCGCTTCATGAAGCGTAGATCCCAGGAACCACGGGTCCACCCTTTCAGGGATTATCTTTACGTTCAACTAAAAATAACACTAATTCTTGATTTAATATGTGTTGGTTTATAGCTGATAGGAAATGCCCTGGAGTAAGGCTAGCACACCTCTATAATTTAAAGGGTAATTACGGAGTTTAACTATGAAGCAGAGGTAGAGCTATGTCTTCTACTATTTGAGCGGAGCTCTCCTTTTATGTAAAGTTGGTGGGAATATTGTATTTGGCAAAAGATTACTTCTGGTGGCTGCCCGAGCTAAGCGCTCGGGTATCCACAAACCATTAAACACCTGACGTTTTTAAAGGGGAAAGAAATCAAATGGGGAGAAGTCAAAATCAAAGGGAGACAATGAAATGACTTCTCATCTAAAATCTCGCCAGCTGCCCAATGGTTTGTGGATGCCCGAGCACTTAGCTCGGGCAGCTACCAGAGGTAATCTTTTGCCATTGTATTTATAGAAAAAAAGTTTTGCAAAACTATTAATACATCTCTTCATCATTATTTTTTAATTTATTCTAAGCAGGTCCGGTTAAGTTGTCTTCTTCTTTTTCAACTTTGACTTTGGATCTTCTTCAGGTGGTGCTGGCGATGAGACCACCAACACCACTCCAACGGCACCACATATCTTTGTGTAGTTGTAAGCAAACCAAAGTCTTATTTGGTGTGTACAAGACATGTGGCACATTTAGAGTGGTTGTTGGCGATCACAAACTAAGATCTAGTGTCTTTTTTTTTTTTTTTTTTTTTTTTAATATAGAAGCTAATTATTTATCTAGGGTTAGAGGGTTAAACTCATGGTGGGCTCTCATAGGCCACACTCGAACTCGAGTCACACCTCCCCTAAATGGAGATACACAACCACTGAGACAAGCCTATGGTGTGTGAGGTGCTCTTTCAACTTCTTATGTGTCACATTAGTGAGGTGGTATTCTTGTCGAAAGACTTGGGTCTTGTTTGGTGTGACATATATTGCTCGGTTTCGGATTACCTCTAGTGGATGCCCGGGATCCCACCTCAGACATTCACACAATAATTGACATGTGGTGATAAAAAAGGGGAGAAGACATTTCATTTTCTCCTATGATTTTAACTTCTCCTTAATTGATATCTCTTCTTTTTTAATCATGCGTCCTTTTTTATCATCACATATTCATTGATGCGTGGATTCACCAGGTGAGACCTCGGCGTCCACCATATGTAATCTGAAGCCGTGCTGTTCCTTTGTTACATTCTGACAATGATTCTTAACCATATATTTAATAGATAGTGATGTGATAGTTATCAGGGAAAGTGAGATCCTTTTTTGGCCACTAAATGTCTTTTCGTTTTTGACCCATTAGAAGTCTGTTTGATTTGTTTACATTTATCAACAAACAAGTAATTAGTGGACTTTATCAAACATGCAATGAATATCAAAGGCTGAAAGAGAGTTCAAAAGCTGTCTACAGATATTGAATATCAAGGCATCAAACGGAGGTCAAAAACTATCCAATAGAGTTTTTATTAGAGATAAATATATGAAGATTTTTAAATCCTTATATATTTGAGAAGAGTGTTAAGGAATATCAAAGAATTGTAATAAGGTGAATAAGATCCTAATATCATTATCCCATTATAATATTAGATTAGTACTAATCAATGATAGATTAGATATGATTAGATTAGATGATTTACTTTCCGAAAGATCTATCATGTTATCTCAATATAAATCCTGAATAAGTTTATTGTAAATCATTGAATCTATTAAATAAAATCAATTTTTTTAATAGTTTGTATTTTCTATGAAAAAAAATAGAGATGCATTAATTTGTCTCAATAACACGTGTTGTATTGAGATGATTGCCACGTCATCATTAGAAGCATGGTTGAGCGGGTAGTAATTGGCTTGGGGGGGGGCACGCCATGATGACAATTGCCTTCTATTATTCCTTTCTTAGTTGATCGGAGTTGGGATCTCACAAGTCAACATGTGTCTCTTTTAACTCATATAAAGTGGGGTTAAAATTTGCTAACTCTTACCATGTGTTTGGTTGTGGACAAAATAAGTGAAAAAGAGAGAAGAAAAAGAATTAAACCATAACACAACTAAAAGTTATAATAGAAATAAATTTTCTTTTCTTTTCATATTTCACCTATTTTCTTGACAACAAAATAAATTGTTAGGTTCAATAATCTACCCTTAGTATGAGAAAAAAAATATTAATCCTAACGGGTTAATATTAACCCTCTCCTAGGGTTAATACTTTTTTACTCAAAATCAAGGTTAGATTATTAAATCCTAAGGATTAGTGAATCTTTATCTCAATTAATACGGACACATGTTGACCTATGGGTGCGACTTAATGCGATTGAGAGTGATCGGATCTCAGTTGAATGATGTTGTCCATGGTCTACCATTTTATAAGGTACATTTGTTTTTTTAAGTGTGCTACCCAGACGCACTAAGTCAAATTTTTTTCCAAAGCCACAGAGCGGGTGCAAAACATGGTGTGGCTACCCTATAATTGGAAGATGTTTTGAGTACACTTGCTGCCACCACCTCAGGTCTTTGGAAGACTAGGGTTAGTATTTCTAATTTTTTAAAAGGACTATGCTATTGAGACCGCAAAAGGGTCGAGACTGTGCATGCATGCATGGCATTTCAGGTGGGGCCCACATTCATATGGTAGGCTCCACATACAATCTCGTGCATCCATGCACGGACTTGGAGGTCTCGGCCCTTTTGCGATCTCAAAATCATTTCCCTTTTTAAAATGTGAATGAATAAGTTCAACTAAAATAAATGAACATCATACCCTTTTACTTTTGTAATATAAATTGAGAAGCTATACATCATTTGACATGTGGCGATAAAAAGAGAAAGAGATATCAAGTGAGGAGAAGTTAAGAAGATAGTGAGAAAATGAAATGACTTCCCCTTTTTAGCGCCACACGGTCGAATGATGTGTGGATGCGGGACCACTTTTTTCTGGCATCCACCAGAGGTAATACAATGTTGTTGTATTTTTTTTGGTATATACACAAGAAGTTCCTAAGCTTAGCTACCAAGAGAGGATATGATTATATGAAGCTTGATCCGAACCCATCACTATATAGATGTTGCCAAGATTTTGTACCACATTAATCACATGATTCTATATTTTTGACCATCTGATCCGTGGACGTATATTTTTCTCTCTAGCAGAGGTGATAATATAACTTTTTTCACAATCTAAAAGAGAATAATAAATTTGAATGGTTAAGATCATTTGATCAGCTTACATCAGACATATGAGACGGGCTGAATGGACACTTAGATTTCCCCTTCATCTATAAATACTAACTTATTACAAAATTGCTGCTACCCCTAAACAAGTTAAGAAAACAATGTTTTTGAAATAAGGAAACTATGGTCTGAATTGGTCTTAAAGATAATAGAGAGATTTAGCAACACATGTCACAATCACGGAAGTTTGCAACTGGGCTAACATTTCTCTATTATATTTGTTTATAAGATTTAGATTGGATGGTTATTTATTAGAATTTTGACTTTATTTTTTTTTTTTGGAAATTTTGAACTAACCAAATACACTCAACACACATCCACAAGACACACACACATCCTACAATCTCAACTTCAAGTTAGGGGTTATAGGGTTAGCACTCATGATGGGCGCTCAACGGCCACACCAAGACTCGAAGTCGGGTCACACATGCTCAAAGGGAGAACAGTTGGACAGCCCCTATAAGAACCCCTTTTAAGGTGACTAGTGCTAGTCTCTCTCCGAGGTCTTTCAGCGGTTTGAACTCCAAGGTGGCGTTTGGTATCACTAATCTAAAAAGAAGTGCTTATTTGAAAAATATGTTTAGTTTGACTTAAGATTGTTAAGTTGAAGGTTAGTTGCATGTCTACATTTTTGAGATTTTAAGGGTAAAAACTTCTACATTAAAAAGTAGCTATGGAGCTCCTTTTTGAAGAAGTGCTTTTTACCCCTAAAATCTCTAAAATGTAGACATGCAATTATGCTTCAATTAACCTTCAACTTAATAATATTAAGTTTAACTAAGCATAATTTTCAAATAAGTACTTTTTTTAGACTAGTGTTATCAAACACCATCAAGTTTTTGGATTTATGTTGATGTAAAGTCTAACTTTGGGTAGTTGAAGGAGACTTTTAAGTTACGAATGAGAACTGTTGTTGAAGTTTTTAGAAATATGACATATGTCACATTATCATTGGATATCATGGAATTAATTAAAACTTTTTTGGAGTCAAATCCTATACGGTGATAATCGGGTTTGGCAAATCCGGTTATCACCCCTAGAGGTCACCACGTGTCTCCTTTGACAGCTCTTAACTGTGGGTAAGATTCACCCACACCCTAGGGTTCACCTACCCATCCTTGTTTTTTTTTTTAAAAATATTAATTCTTTTTTTAAAATTAAAAAACTGTTTTTAGAATTTTTTTAATATTAAAAACAGTTTTTCAATTTAAAAAAAAGAATTAATATTTAAAAAAAAAAACCAAGGATGGGTGGGTTAACCCTAGGAGTGGGTGAACGTTATCCATGGTTAAGGGGTGTCAAAGGAGACACGTGGTGACTTCTAGGGGTGATAACCGGATATGCCAAATCCGGTTATCACCGTAGATGATTTGGCTCCAACTTTTTTTTGGTGACACGAGGTGCCCCAACCCTTCGGGTCGGGACTAATCCCCAAGGGTGCGGCTCCGACCCACCCATCGCCAACACCATGAAATTTAATACTACAATGAGTCTTAGGTAGCTAATAGAAGAATTTTTTTTCTTGATGTGGATATCATTTATCTCCGGTTAATGATTAGTTGTTAGCTTGGGGATTGGAGCTCTTGAATTTGAATTTGAAATTTGGTTTTGAAACTTGAGTTGAATATTATTTGAATTGAATGATTGAATGTAATATGAATTTAGAATTTGAATTGAATTTGATTATTGAATTTTAACTTTAGAGTTTGAATTAAGTTTGAAACAATGTAACAAGGCATATGTGATCCGATAGGGCATACGGACGGAGGTTCGGTATGTTAACCTGAGTTGTTGGGAACCGAGAGCCTATTAGATCAAAGGTAGAGGTAGGTCTAGTGAAAACCTATTTGCTTGAGATTTGAACCCCATATACTATGTCGAGATGCAGGGTATGATATGTTTTATTACAAGCACAACAAAAGGCTCAGTACATGCCTCCTGGATGGGTATTTATCTGAATAGAATGTCCTGATGATCAACCATGATTGGGGGATAGAGGTAGGGTACAAGCAAGTTAGGGTTTAAAATTCCCTCTATGATGGTTGCTTGTAGACTATACCCTTACCTAATCTATATGTATGAATGCCGGTGTAGTGCAAGGGTGTTCCTAAAGGATAAGAGATCACTTAACATCGTATATACGACTCACTTGAAAATGGACGACTAGTGTAAGCGGAAGCGTTCAGAATTCTTCCCTGAGAGTAATTACCCATCAGGTGTGACTCCACAGACCTTCAAAAATGTTAAGTCACTGACACTGAGGATAATTATCCATCAACCATTAGCGTAATAAGTCTGTCTACTGGGTTTAATTTGTTATTATACTGCTATGTTATGTATGAAATCCACATTTACAAAAACGCCAAAGAGATAAAAATGAATTAGAATTTGATTAAACTACTTTAGACATTTTGATTAATTTGAGATTAACTTGACTTAAATTTAGGTTTCGGCTTGAACCTTGGTCCCCAGCAGAGTCGTTAGAGCTGTAAGCATGAAAATTTTCACCCACTTTCACATTATGGTTTGACTGACAGTCGCCACCTATTTATTCTTAGGGATAGGTCTCGGATGTTAGATAAGGTCTTAATGGTCTATCAGAGTTAGGATAAACGGTTCGACTAAGTCCCGGAGAAGGTGTTAGACACCCCAAGACCCCCATTTTACAAATGGTAACCTACTCCCTAAATTTAAGCAAATTCAATCTCAAAATTAATTAATATGCTTAAGTGTTTAACCAAGTGTTAATCCAAGAAAATGAGAAAGCTAGATGGGCTAGGGTTGAACCTAAGTTGGTTTGCCTACGTACTTACATTGGGGTGAGATCAGACCGAGCGTAGTTCTGACACATGAGCCCTTGCCAAGGCTAAGGAGTGTGTGTATGTCCATAAGGTGGTCAAGGGTCTAACCCGGAGACTAGAGTTTAGTTGACCGGAGTTGGTCAAGTGCAAGGTCAAGTCTAACCGCAGTTAGATGAAATTTGGTCATGGTTAAAAATTAACCACAATTAAGGATGTGCACCAGAGTGGCTATGTTTTTGATATTTTTGATTTTGTATTGTTTTTGTGTTTTTGAATATTTTTCATTTTTTTTGGATTTTTTTGAATAGTAGTTTAGACTCGTTGCAGAGCAACGAGCTTAAACTAATTATGGTTATTTAAGCTTATCTAATTCGCAAATGGTAGATCAATTTACCAGGGCTTATCAAAATTATCCTAAAAGTTAACCGGTAAAACTAATCTATAAAAAAAGCCTAAAATAGTTACGTCTAAGAAGCTTACAAAAATTAAAAGTTATATCTAATCCTATATTGGATCTTAAGATTATCCTATGAATCTAGTCTAAGTTACTAACTTCAAAGTTAAAAGTAACCTCACATATTTTAAAAACTAAACTAGAGATTCTAACTTTAATTGATTTAAGACTAACTTAAGATCAGATTTTTTTTATTTTTTTGGAAGAAAAACAGAATTTGAAATAGCTTAAAAAGCTATCCAAACATGCAAGCTACTAATAAAGACCGAACAAGATCATAACATCTAGAATTCAGAATTTACACACTCATAGTTAATCTAAAAACTAATACAAATAACAAGCTTATAACGTATCCTAACTAACACAATGATCTAAACTGACAGATTTCTTACTAACCATGTTACTCTAATTTATCTACAGTTAAAAACTAATCTAACTAACAAATTAATTTTAATACTAACAATTTGCAAACTCAACACCAGTCTAACTAAACCAAAGGTTAACCATAGTAGATTAGAAAACAAATTTTAAACTAAAGCTAAGAATAAAGAGAAAGATAAGGAAAAGAAGAGTGTTAAACTATGAGTGTGCAGAAGGAGGGTTGTTCACGCTGTTGTTGTGGTAGTGGAATCTATTGTTGTTGGTGTTGAAGTTCACTGGGATATGAACTGAGGTTGGTTCGAAGGTGGAGATTACGGCTGGTACCGTAAAGCCACTGATGATGGAGTTGCTAGCTGCTGGGACAACTTTGGAGTTGTTACAGGGGCTGTTCTGGAGACCGATTTGGGCTTGATCAATGGCTGTTTGGGGGCTTGGACAGTGACCGTTCGGAGCTGGTTTTGGGAGCTATATAGATGTGTTTAGGGGCTATTACATGGGTGTTTAGGGGCTGTAATGGGTTCGTTTTAGGGATTGAGCAGGGCTGCAATGGTGAAGATGGGATGGCTGCTACTGTCATTGATCTAAGCCCCGAATAGGGGCTGTAATGGAGCTGCTACACAGGTTGTATTGAGGTTGTTACAGGGACTGAGCATCACTGATTTAGGGGCTGCCATGGGACGGGTTAGCTGTCGCAAGCCGTGGAGAGTTAACTGGAGATTGAGGACTGAGAGTGAAGAAAGGAGAGCTGGGGCGTGACAGTAGAGTTTCTACTATGTTGCTTGGGTGTTCTTGCCGTGAGAGACGAATATGAGATGGAAGGGAAGAAGATGGAGAAGAGAATGGGGTGGCTGGATTTGCTTGAGCTCAAAACGATGAGATTTTTTTCTTTAGGCCTCCTGATAACTTGTGGGTGTGGGGGACTTTATAGAACAAAGGGAAGACCCTTGGGGGGGTATTTCGGTCATTATCAGAGGCGTGGGGGACAAAGGGTGGGCAGCAGCTGTATTCGTCTCAGGCGAGAAGACGATGAACAGTGTTGGGCTGATTTAGGGGCTGCCCTGTGGATTATAAAGGTGTTTGAGAATTCAGTTGTGTGTATCCTCCATGTAGATGGATGGGTTGTTTCAATCCACGAGTCGTGGTGTGACGGTTGATATCTCTACCATTTGGATGAATTCTCTAATTCACTAGTGAAAAGATATTAACACAGTGAATTGGGGTTGCAGCCTAACCGTCTTCGCGACACAACAAAAAATAAAAAATTGAGGGGGATATCCATAGTGAATGATTTGATTCTACGAAAAGTTGTGGCACCTAAACAATTATTTTTTTATAACTATTCAATTTTATAAAAGATAAATTTTGTTTTCAAAAGTTCTTTGTCTCTTTGCCCATACTATGCCTTATTAAATTATTAAAAATTACAATATAATTTTTTTAGGAGACAATTGCTCCCTTGTCCAATGATTATACCCAATTAAATAATTAAACTTAATATAATTTTTTTCCAATTTTTTTAAAATAATTTATTATAAAAGATCATAATCTAAGAAAGACTGCCTAAGCAAAAGGGAGCAGAGTATAAAGATGTACTTTCCTTAAAGAGAGCCCTAGAATTACTCTTAAGCACATAGCTACAATTGTGAAAGGTTGGCACATTGGGTCACTCGGTCATTCCAACTTATGCTTTCCCCTACGAATTCCAAAAGAGTTAGGGGCCTTCATTTGTCATTCCTGCTTGGGCTAGTCCAAACCCGGAATTAATAGTAATAGATTCCGGCCCGAGTTTTAAAAAGGTTGTGGGGCTGATATATCAGACCCATTTAAAATTGGGCCTAGCGGCCCGTCCATTACAGTCTTGACTGCCAGGTCGGGTCATGGCTGTCAGGCTCTAACTTAAAGCGCTCAATACGCCACCAACGGTGCAAGTTAGCTATGTTTTATGGCTATCCACTAATTTACGTCAGCAGTCATCACCTACTACAGTACCACCCATCAGTCAATCATTACCGAACTTTTGTTCCACTAACTACCGGTCTATCACTGACTTGGAATTCTCTACTGTTACAACCGGACTCATTGGAGTCCAGCAATGTCCTCCAGGAAAACACGTGTCCTCTTATACCCCTTAACCGTTATTAAGATTTATCAATCCTTAAGTTTCAACCATCTAACCTTGGATTTTAGAACAAATATTAAAAAATTTAACTCTAAAGGCTAAGTTATTAACTAGAGTTCAAAGAGCACTAAATTTTTTTTTTTTTTTGTGTTGGATCGCTTTAGAGGATTCCAAGTCCACCACAGTCTATCCTCAAACATTAATTGAGATCGAAACACAGCCAACTGCAATTGAATTCAAGAAAAGTTCAATTACACTCACAAGTCAACATGTGTAGTTGTGTACTCTTTATCCCTATTAACTATGGTTAAAATTCTTTAACCCTTGATGTTGAATAATCTAATTTCAGTTTTTCAAAAAAAAAATATATGTAACTATAGTTAAAACATTTTAACTCTTAGGATTAATTTAAAAAAAAAACACAAAAGATTAGAGAATCTTAACCGCGGTTAAAAAGGTCAAAGGGGACACGTGCTGACTATGTGTGCGATTGAACTCTCCCTGAATTCAATGCGATTGGCAGTGAATCTGTGATCCGATCTCAATCCAGTGTGAGGATAGACTGTGGTGGACTTGGAATCCTCTACTGCGATTGAACTCTCCTGAATGCAATCGCAATTGGCTGTTTATTTGTCATCCAATCCACCACTGACACATATGCAATTGAATTCTTTGAATCGGCTATAATTACGCCATTTGGCCGCCACTTTCTCCTCTCTCGCAATGGGTTGCTGTGGCGATGAAGACGATGAAATTGACATCTTCAAGCAGCTAATCTCCAACTACCAGTCCTCCTCCACCGAAACCCTAACCCTAGAAAACAAACGAAATCCATCTCAAACCCTAGATTTCCTCAGAGACCGATCATCCTCCACCTCAACCGACGAGAACGCCGATCACATTCTCATCTCTCCGATGAACTCCAATTTCTCTGCTTTGATCTGTGTAGACATTCTCCGGAACATCTTTGAACGGTTGCCGGTGCCGGACCTCGCTCGGACGGCCTGCGTGTGCCGGCTCTGGAACTCGGTCGCCTCCGATCGAGAAATTCATGCCAGAGCTTTCAAATCTCCCTGGAAATTGAAGGATGTGATTGGGAATCCGATCTCCGGGAGCTTCTGGCGTGATAACAGTCTTCGTCGATTCGCCATTTCTCACCGCCTGGTGCGAGGCGATACTGTTGCTAGTCTTGCTGTGAAGTACTCCGTTCAGGTTTAGTTTCTTCGCGCCAACTCTCGATGCTTTACTGTTATTTTTGGTGATTAGTGTGATTTTCGTTGAAAGCTTCGAACTGGAATGAATGCATGATTATAAAATTAAAAGTTTGTTTTAAATTTGGGATGCAACTTCGTAAGTAGCTGAAATGAGTTATGAAATCTCTCTTTTTTGTGGTTTGATGCTAGCTTATAATTGATGCCTCCAGATTATTGCCTGTTATATAGTTGGATTTTCTGAAGTCTAATTCCGATTGAGAAATCTCATTATGTTTTAGTCATGGTATTTTTAAGTAATGAATCATGATCTTTAACTGAATTGAAAGTAGGTTGCAAAGGAGAATTGACATAGATAGGGCATATTTTTGGGTGTAATGAAAAAATTGATGAGGTTCCAAGTTCCAACAGATTTTCATTTTGAATTCATTGCTTTCACACCTTCTCAAAGGTTGCGGTAATGATCGTGATTAAGTCCTTCTTGGTGGATCCCCATTTCTTCTAGGTCAGGAGGTGTTCTATATGGAGGGGTTGAGAACCAGGGTTAAATTGTAGTTGGCAGAGTGGAAATAAGTATGTGAAGGTAGGGCAGAGAGAGAGAGAGAGAGTTCTTTGCAAATGGCTTTTGAGACTTCGGGAGGTGTTGTAGAATATCCTGGAGAAAGGTTGTTCATGATAGGTATGGGGGTTGAATATAGGAATGAGGATAATGCTGACCTCACCAAGTGAGAAACAGGGTTTTGACCGTCCATAAATGAAGTTGAGGTTACTAAGAAGGAATGAGTATTGAGTGGATGTTGGTGATAGGGTGAGGTTTTTGGAAGATCTTTGGTGGGGGATTGAAGCGCTATGCTTGATTGTTAAGGACTGGATAGTGGCTGAGAATTGTTTCTTTAAAATAGGTAGAAATTGTTAGAACAATAAGTTTAGAAGAAACCATAGAGATGAGAAGATTGTGATATAACAGATTTTTTGAGAATTCTGATAATTCCTGGGCTGCTGGCATGGCCAAGATAAGAGAGGTTAGCGGTTTGATTTTGGAGTTGCTTTCTTATAGATTTTTTCTTGTAAGATTCCTCACTAAGGAGATTCTCCCTTGTGAAGTTTCACAAGCTTTAACCCCTCCCTAGGTTGAAATCTTTTCTATTAGACTCTGATGTTCAATAAATTGTGATATGTTTGCAGATTGAGGATAATGTGAACTGTTTCTTCATCAATTGTGCACCCGATAGAGCTTTTGAATTGTTTCCTGTATCTATTTGGTGTTGTGTATATTTTTCTGGTTACATGAGAATGTAATTTAGAGATGTTAAATAGACCTTTTTGGCAGTGTAGGTATTTGCTTTATTTTGAGGCATTTGGAATTGGAAAAAAAATTGTGCTTGCCTCGATAGGCAAGTTAGTGGACAAGATAGAGTTGTAAGAGAAGGAAAAGTGGGGGTATGAATTTGAAGATGTAAGGGAAGTGGAAACAAGTTTATAGTTCAAGGCATGGTTACATGGAAGCTATGTATAGTGTGAGTTGCTTGTTTCCTATGTAGCTCACTTTCATCACATCCCGTTTAGTGGCTAAAGAGGGTTATGTATGTGGGAGGTGATGAGATAGATCCAAGTCTACAGCCAAGGTTGTAGACCTTAAATAAGTATTTTCGGATTAGAATCTAAGGAACCTGATTCTCCACCCATATCTCATGTAAGGCAAAATTGGAAGTATTGATGCTCATACTATGTGATGGGAGTGAGGTGTCTATATCTCATTTTTCGCTTATTGTATGTTTTAAACCTCGCTTTTCGGCTTCACTTCTCATTCTAGTAACTATGGTTCAAGGTACTCGTGTTTTACCACCTTCTTTTATAAGTGCAATCAAATGGACTTCGGCAAAGAGCCCAAGCTTGTGGAGATTGGCTTACCCTCGATCAAAAATTTAAGGAAAAGGGAAATTCTAGTCTTGTTGAGTACTCAGACAGCCCTTAAGCATAACACATGAGGACAAGTGGATGGCATGCAGAGGAACGGGTTCCAAATGGGTCCCATCTAAGAGATCTACGGGAACAAAATACAATATCATGACCCCAGCCATTGAATTTTACTCTATTTCTTTGGACGATTAAATTTTTCTAAAATTTCTACAAAGAAGTCTATAGATGGTAAAAAATCATCAAATCATAGTTACCAGAGCGAGAAGCAAAAACGAGAAGCAAATCGAAAGCCAAAAGCTGGAAGCGAGGCTTAAAAAATTCTTAGGAAACGGGTTGCGAGAAATGAGATATAGGTGTCTCATTCCCATTATTTTATTATGTGCAACTATATCTTTGAATTTATCTTATGTGAGATTTTTGTGGAGAAATAGGTGTCTTAGGTTTAAAACCAACGATACTTGCTCAGAGTCCACACTATAGGCTATAGATTCGGGTCTATCTCACCACTTCCTACATACATCTCCCTTTGACTACTAAATGGGACGTGATGAAAGCGAGTTTTCTTACATAGCTTCCCTACAACTATGCATTAGATCATGCTTAAATTTGGGCCACGTAATCTCCTAGCAGGGTCCATTCAGTGTTATCTCCCATGAGACATTTGTCTAGTTGTTTTGCATTTTTTTAGGCAAGACACTCCCTTATGAAATCTTATCTATTGCATATATATCCAGGCACATCATAGTTAGAGTTACGAGATTGGCTGATAAGTTGGTCAAGCATGTTTTAAGTTTCTTTATCAACTGGTATTCAGCTGCCTTTTGCAGCAATATTTGCCCCATCTTCTGTTTAACTTCCAATTGTCTAATATCCTTTTCTTTTCTTTTCTTTTCTTTTCCAGAGTAAAATTGTCAGTTCCAAGAAGAAAATAAGGTTCTTTTTCCTTTGTAATGATCCGAGAATTGATGCGATGACATGCTAAATTATTCTTTGCATCTACAGGTTATGGACATAAAACGTCTAAACAATATGATGAGTGAACACGGTATATACTCAAGGGAAAGGTTACTTATCCCTGTAAGCAAACCAGAACTTCTTGTCAATGGCACCTGCTACATAGAGTTTGATACCTGTGCCAAGAGGGAAGTGGCGGTTATGTATCTGGAGGGTGGACCTGACGGAAAGCTCAGCTGTATGTTGAATAGGATGAGCACCAATGGAGGCAAGAAGAGGGTAATTGAATCTTTGAAGAGAAGCATGCAAGTTGATGATGGAACTGTTGAATACTACTTGTCTATTTCAAATGGTGACCTTCGCGCTGCAATTTCAGAGTTCTCTAAGGACCTTAGGTGGGAGAGGCAGGCAACATAGGCCTAGTTGACATGTAAAATTGATAGTAAGGATGAGACACGGCAAATGAAGAACGCTGATGGGTTCTATGTTTCATGGGGATTCAGTGTGCTGTTCATGGGGCACAGGATAAGGATATTATTTTGATGTTTCAGCTTCTTTCCGTGTAATTCAAATTCCAGAAAATTTTACAGCTACAAATTAGAGGATCCCATTTTGTTCCAGATCAAAGATGGCCCCGCAGAGTTGCACATCTTTTGTTACTGTCCATTAAACCTTCTGCCAGTGCTCCAAGAAAGACCATTTATCGAATATATATTCGGGCTATAAATTTTAAGATCTCCTGTGGCAAAATCGGGCTATAGATTTTAAGATCTCCTGTGCCAAAATCAAGATAACGACCACAACAGGTTGGTGTATGAAAAATCCTATGTGAGACCATTTGATTTTCTTGGATCCACACAGTATCAAATTCAGTATCTTGTGTAACAGGGAGAACATTTCTATTAAGTGGAGAGTGATCGCTGAACTCCATAGACCTCTTTTGAGATACATATCATACTTGGAAAGTAAATGTCAAAACTACAGTGCTATTACAGAGTACTCCTAGAAGCAAGATCAAAGACTAAGGAAATAATTTCTGTTGCATTGCCCAAAGAATAATAAGATTCCAATTCCAATGGCTCTAATACACTACCCCAAATATGGCTTCCCCAATGCAGGATAAATAAGCCAGCAAAATCCCTACAGTTTTCTTTTCTTGTTTGTTCACTATACATTACAATAGGGAATTTTGCTGCAGAGAGTGCTTTCGGGCGGCTTCAATCGTAAATTGGTTGCTACTTGAAGTCAAAAGCATAAAAAAGAAGGAAAATGGATATGAGAAGAGGGACTTCATGAGCTCGCTCAATCAGTCAGACACTTGGTCAGATGGGTGTCTTGATACTGATTCGTTTGACATTGCAACAACCAATTCCTTTTCATGCTGCATTCTGAGAAAGTTCTGCGCAGTTGCTGTCACAATCTTGATAAAAAAGTTCACAAGCATGAGCCATACTACAGTATTCCACATTGAAGCAAATGATAGATCCCATTTCTTCACCTGAGAGAGAGAGAGAGAGGAAAAGAAAAAATGATTCAGCCTTCATCAACAAGAGAGAGAACAAAGGATAACCTGATCAACCCAAGTAGTTCAACTAAAATTGTTAGAACTGCCATAATAAAAACAAAAAACACATAAAGTGGGGCCTCCCCTCAAAGGATTTGGGGGTCAAGCAGGTGTGATACCTAGACCATGCTCAAACCCTGACAATCATAATCTTACCCATACCAAGTTAAGATAGCCAGTATGCAGGATGGGGAAGGAAAAAAGTATGAATTCATTCCTTATATATAGCTCGAGGCCAGTACCTTGATATTTGAGGGCACCGGAGGTGGGGCTGCCAGGTACTTCTCCCTTACCGTGTGTAATTTGGCGATGACATTGGGCAGGATAGAAGAGAGTCCAGGGATAAGGGAAAGCACCCAAATCAACTCCTTCTCTATCCAGTTGAGAAGTTGATTATTGCAAACTGAGATGATAAAAATTGTCTGCAATAATGGAGGCAAAATGACCGCCTAAATCAGAAGCCAATATAATTAAGAAGGCTTAAAAGCTTCAACATGGATCCAGATTTGGGTTTATAATTGAATGATATATGATACCATGAACTTATTTACCATTCACTTTTCTTCTCTCATTCCTTCTCTTTTGTTTTTTGGTTAACTGATTACAGAATTGCACTTGAAAATACCAAGAATCAAGACGACATAGCATAACCCAAGTCAGTCCCAAATTGCATAGGAAAGGGAGCAGCAAATGGGTTGAGGCCGATACTTTGGTCTAAACAGTTCCAAAATCTGAAGAATGAACATAATAAACTTCACAAACCTGTATGTGGGTCTTAATTATTGCCTTTCCAATCATCGTTGCAATGAAAAACTTCCAAAATGGAATCCCGAATTGCCCGCACATGATACCAGCAAGGTCAAATAGCGGGTTTGGCACCTGAAAAATATCAGTTAACCACTAGAATGCAAAAAATAAAAATAAAATAAAAAGAAACAAGTTAACTGCAAGACTTGACCCAAAAAATAAAATAAAAAACTACAAGAGGAAAATAAGTCTTCTTGCCATTTGTTGAAGGAGGGTTAGAAACTTAAAATATTTGCTTGTGTTTCTGACAGTCAGATTTTGAGACTATATATCCAATTTTGGCAATCTTTGGCTGGTTAGACTAACCTTTCTCTAATCTATGATGGCAATTTCTGCCATTTTGTTGAGATTTTGTCATTTTGGGCCTCAAAATGTGGTTTACAAGTTAGTAGTAGTGTCGAAATAGTGTTTAAGTCAATATTAGGCTAGATTAGTCATTAGTTATTTTCTTGCTAGACAAAAAAGTTGGAGTCACTAAATATAGTAATCCATATTACTTTGGTAGTTTTAATAAGAGAGATATCTTTACTTTGAGATGTAGTAGGATTATCTATTAATTTTAGGAGTCATAGTTACTATTTTAGAACTAGGATCCTAGTACGTTTCACTTTTATGTCAGTAGACTCCAGTACTGTATAGATAAGAGTTGTGAATTGTAAACATGCACTTTGAATTAGACATGACCAATAGCTTTTATGAGCAGTATTAAATGCAAAGACAAACCCTTGGAGGTCCATAAGAAAATGAATAATCCAAGCATGACAAATGCACTTCTCTTATTTTTCTGAAAGCCCCCCCCCCCTTTTTTTTTCCTAGTAAGCAAGCTACAACCTAAACTGCAGCCTAAAGATTATGATACAAAGCACTGTCCAATTGACGTCCAATTGACCTACAGGCTTGACCTCTTTCTTGTTGGATTGTGTCATAATGGACCATCTAAATAAGCCAATCACAGCTTTATTATCTAGTTACTTTATTATGTTTTATTGTCTATTGTCTTTTATGTAATTAAAGACATTTATGTCCTTTCATTCTGTTAGTAATATAAAAGAAGAGCTAAAGAGATGGAGAAACTAATTTTCCATACCCTATTTTTCTTCCTTCTTTCTCTTCCTCTCTTCTACAAACCCTAGTTTACTATTCTTAATTTTTTACTTGGTATCAGAGCAAGGAATCAGGGCCTGCATTTTTCTTTTTCTAATGGCATGAATAATACTGAGTGAATATTGCTGCGTGAAACCGGTATGGTTTAATATTTTTGAAGTTTAGGTTGATTTTATTATGAGTTTTTGGACTATCTAAGTTGATGTTTCATGCTCTCGAATGATTTTATGAAAAACAAAAAATCAAATTTCTATCATTCAAATTTAAAAGGTTTTTGGGGTTATTGATGGACATCTAGATCTACTATGAATCATTAGATCTAGAATTATAAGTGTTAGAATTTTTTGGGTGATTTTTTGAGGCGTTGATGTTTTACTGTATGAAGTTGAAAACCTTGTTGGAAGGTTGTGAAGTGTCTGAGTTGCTGATTTTTGTAAATCAGAATTGATTTAGACCTCTAGTTAAGACGTTGTTGGTATTCGAGAGATCCGGTTTGTTTACTTATTTGGCTTTTTAATCCTTAAATAAGATGTATGTCTGAGATTGGTGGTATGGAGGAACATTCAAGCATGCAGATCAGTACACATAATGCCTCCTTCACTGGTATTACCTCTTTTGGGGAATCCCCTGTTATGCTACCTCATTTTCCATAGTCCTCTAAGGACACCCAAAGAGGAACTTGAGCGTTTCAGTTCGTTACTTTCACAGAGTTATATTCTAGATTTCTCACCTTTGTTACTCAGACAGGTACTCATGCATCTACCCATCAAGTATCTTCATTAACCTCACATGGGATTCCTTGGATCATCGATTTAGGAGCCTCAAATCATATGTTTGATACGTTTCACACTTATCTTGTCTTACAACTCTTGCTCTAGTCCTTTGAGAGTGAAAATAGATGATGGTTCATTTGTATCTGTGTCTCGGACTCTCGGAAATGAAGCATTCATATCACCCCTACTCTCTCATTGTCATCTGTACTACATGTGCCTGTGTTTTCTATTAACCTCCTTTCTGATAGTAGTTTAACCAAGCATTTGCATTGTAGTGTAACATTTTTTCTATTTCATTGTGTATTTCAGGATCTGGTGACACGGCGATCAATTGGGAGTGGACGTAGAGTGGATGAGCTTTACATCTTGGATCAGGCTCCTATTCCTATCTTTAATGTTTTTCAATCCCGTAGTACTATTAATAAAGACCAAATTTTTCTTTGGCATCGTTGGTTGGGTCACTTATTGTTTCAGTCCTTAATTTTGTTTCCTCGTTTGTTTGAGTCTGTCAATGTACAAAGTTTGCAGTGTGAAATTTGTGAATTGGCAAAACATAGTCGTGTTTCATTTTCCCCCAATACTAAAAGAAGTTCATTTCCGTTTGAAATTGTCCATCCAGATGTATGGGGACCCGGGACCCTCTCCCAGTCTATCCTCGTTTAGATTTCGATATTTTATTTCGTTTATTGATAATTATTCCAGCTACACTTGGTTGTACCTATTGAAAACTCGAGATGAGGTGGTCAATACTATTCACACATTTCATAACATGATCATAAATTAATTTGATAAGAATGTTAAGATATTTTGCTTTGATCATGGTCGCGAATACCTTGAAGGATCACTCAGAACTTACTTTGCTGAATAGAGAATTATTAATCAAAACAGTTGTGTATACACGCCACAACAGAATGAAGTTGTGGAACGAAAGAACCGCCATTTACTTGAGGTTGTTTGAAATTTGTTATTACAAATGAAAGTTAAAAAAAAGTTTTGGTCTGAGGCAGTGCTTACAACAACGTATTTGATTAACCGGATGCCCTCCCGGGTTTAGGATTTTAAGTCTCCACATCAGTTATTGCATCCTGAGAGTTCTCCTTTTAGTCTTTCGCTTTATGTCTTTGGTTGTACTTGCTTTCTTCATATCCTGGGTCCAAACCATTCTAAGTTGGATCCCAAGTCCATCAAATGTCTATTCTTAGAGTATTTATCCACACAGGAGTATAAGGTATTTGATCCCCTGACAGGCAAGGTTCTAAATGTCGATATTGCTCGACATGTCGAGCAGCGAAAAAAAGATATATCGGAGATACATCGTTTATCGGTGATTTTTGGAAAAAAAATGGGCTAAAAATGGAATTTTCTAGTAAAACTTTAGAAAATATTAAAATAGATGTTAATACACCTTTGAGAATAAAAACATTTAAAGAACAACAATATATATATATGAGATGCAATGAGAAGAGAGCATAGATATGTGTTGACGAGTGACGATAATGTATGGTTGATTCATGTTTAGTGAAATAAGTTTATATATCATTTTTAGTGAAATAAGTTATATTATTTGGACAATGTTCCTATGTATATTATTTAGAATTATTAGCTATTTATTAAAATTCATAACTAAATAAAATATCCTTGTATGTCAAGTATGTATAATCGAAAATACATAAAAGGCCTTATATTAAAATTCTAATACTTTTTTGAATTGAGTGTATAATATAAATCAATATTAGTTTTTAATATATTAATTTTTGCATAAATATATAATATATTTTTTTACATGACACATCATTTTTAGAAAATTTTTATACTAAAAATATTATAGTAACTTATAAATTATAGCTAAGTGTTTGTTATTTAAAAAAACCCCTTAAGAGTATAATCTTATTACTAATACATAATTTTTAATTTATGAAATATTATTAGAAAATTATCAATTTGTAATATTACTAAAAAGTTCTTATCCACCGTCTTTTATATTAAATGTTTATGTATTTTTTTAAACATTGTTTTTAGCGGAACGCGTGGCCAAATGCCGGTCCACGTGTTCCTTTATACCTCTTTTAACTATGGTTAAACTAAACTAATTAAGTTAATTTTTGGAAGGCAATTAACTAATCAAGGTTACTATTTTTTTTTTTTTCAAAAACAAGGTTGGATGGATGAACCCTAAGGGTGAGTTAATCTTAACCCCAATTAGTAAGTTTTAAAATGGGGGCATCGACCAATAAGGGACATGTGGACCAATACTAACAAAACTCTCTTTTAGGGTGTTCAAAACATGTCTTTTTCTTAATAAAAGACAGTACTACTACACATGTCTTTCATTTAGAGAAAGTGAGTTTAATAGAGAGTGAAGTTAGCATTACCACTTTATGTTTAGCTCTTAAAGTTAAAATCTCTTTTTGGGTGTTCAAAACACATGTTTTTTTTTTAATTTATAAAAGACAGCACTACATGTGTCTTTCATTTAGAAAAAGTGAGTTTAATATAGAGTGGAGTTAGCATTACCACTTTAGGTTTAGCCTAACGTTTAAAGTCTTTCTTTCTCTTTCCATTTTCACCAAAACGGGAAGAACGGAATGCTGGTTACAGCGATGGCGGAACATGAGAGGGGGATCAAACTTTTGGGGTTTCGACGATGGACGACGGCAACACAATGACAACGGGCGACGACAATCACAGGTATGTACTATTCCTCCATCTTCTCTTCTCTGCTTCTCAAATTGTTTTTTTTTGTTGTTTCTTTTCTTTTTCTACAATTCTCCTTCTCAATTAGTGAGTGAGTATGGTCACTGACTTTTTTTTTCTTAAATGGTTGCTGCAAGTGCAGAACCAAATGTCTTTCAGTCCGTGAGTGGTGAGTGTCACAGAGCATTTTTTTTTAAAATCGGTCGATATCGGTGAGATATTGGAGATATTTTGCCGACGGCGATATACTCCGATATCATGTAAATTTTTTTTTAACTCTGTATAGATGTGTCGGTAGGTAACGATACCGACAAATATCGGCGATATATCGGCGATATTTTGATCCTTGCTGACAGGTAAGAGGTTTATATCTAAGGATGTTTCTTTCTTTGAGTTAGTTCCATTTTTTTTCTAGGGTTCCTCTTAAGGGGGAGAGTGTTAGTGAAGAGATACCCCTTCCAGTACTAGTACCCCTCCCAGTTCCTATTCTGAGAGAAACTCCTTTAGTGTCGTTGTTGTCCTCTTTTGATGACACTATAGAGAAAGAAAAGAAGCTGAAGACATATTCAAGACGTTTCAGGGTGGAGCCTCGATCAACTGAACAACACTCTCAGCATACCTTTGTGGACCCAAAATCCATCTACTTCTCTGGTTGCTCTCAGTCCAAGTAATTCTTCATCTTTACCCAACACTATTAATCTTGATACTCTTATTGCCTTCCGCAAAGGGAAACACACTTGTACATCTCATCCTATCTCTAACTTCATTTCTTATGAATCTTGTTCTCCATCTATTTATGGTTTTGTCTTTAGTATCTATTCTATCTAGAGTCACATATGCATTGCAGTACCCTAAATGGAAGGAAGCAATGTGGGAGGTAATGAAGGCACTCATAAAAAATAATATATGAGAACTTGTTGATGCTCCTAAGGACAAGAAGCTAGTTGGATGCAAGTGGGTTTATACCGTAATATACAAGGTTGATGGTATTGTTGACAGATACAAAGCAAGGTTGATTGCTAAGGGATTCACATAGACCTATGAGATCAATTATCAGAAAACATTTGCTCCTGTAACCAAAATAAATACAATAAGAATTCTTCCTTCAGTAGTAGCAAATCAGTCCTGACCTCTCTTTCAACAGGATATGAATAACGTTTTTCTTCATAGAGATCTCCAAGAAGTTTATATAGCTTTACCTCCTGGGTTTAATGTTCAGAATCAGAAAGGTAAAGTTTTTCATCTGGAGAAGGCAATTTATAGCTGTTTAAGGTTTAATGGAGTTGTGAAGAAGTTTCGGTATACTTAATGTCACTCAGATCATACGTTGTTTGTGAAGCATTTGGAAAACACAACTACTGCACTTCTAGTGCATGTAAATGATATTGTTGTAACTGGAGATAACTTGGGGAAGATACAGAATCTTAAGGATCTTCTAGCCAAAGAGTTTGAGATTAAAGATTTGGGTTTACTCAGGTAACCTTGGGATTGAAGTTGCCCACTCAAGGAAAGGCATCTTAATATCTCAAAGAATATATCCTTGATTTGTTGGAAGACACTGGAAAGCTTGGCTCGAAACCTGTGGCAACTCCTATGGAAGCTAATGTTAAGCTTGATTATAAGAATGACGAGTTACTCGAAGATGTTGGTATGTTCCAGAGACTTGCTGGCAGGTTGATTTATGTATCCTTGACTCATCCCGATAATGCTTATGCAGTGAGTGTAATCAATCAGTCCATACACAATCCTAGGACTGTAGTCTGTACACCTTGAAGCTGTGTAACGAATTTTAAGATACTTAAAGTCTTCACCAGGTCGATGGTTATTATTCAGACAAAATGAACACTTGAAGGTAAAGGCGTACACAGATGCTGATTGGGCTAGGTCAGTCACAGATCGTCGATCTATGTCAGGCAATTGCACTATGGTTGGTGAAAATTTGGTTACCTGGAGAAGTAAAAAACAGTATGTGGTTGCACAGTCTAGCGCCGAAGCAGAGTATAGAGCAATGGCTCATGGAGCCCGTGAGTTTTTGTGGGTCAAGAACTTGATGACAGAACTGGGTTTCTCAAATCCATCGGAAATGACACTATTCTGATAATAAAGCTGTTATTAGCATTGCACATAACCCAGTGCAACATGACAGGACCAAACATATTGAGGTTGACAGACATTTCATAAGAGAGAAGATAGCTTTGAAGATAATTAGTCTTGCCTTAGTAAGAATAAAAGATCAGTAAGCAGATGTTCTTATGAAAGCGGTTGCTTCATCACATCATCATGGGCTTCTCAATATAGTTAAGACGTCTAAGCGATTAGGCCTGGCTAGGCGAGGTGTTGCCCAGGCGACGCCCAGGTATTGCCTAGGGGGTAAAAATAATTAAATTATATATGTATATATATATTAAATATAAAAATATATAATATTAATATATACACTTAATAATTCAAACCTCTTAGGGTTGACAATAATCTAGGCAAATATCATTTAATATTGTAAGGCTTGAATGTAAGTCTGCTTCTGCTAAACTATTAATTGACTTTTTGACCCCGTAGATGACAATATTTCTAAAGACTAAAATATGAGACTTTTTTTACCGGACTTTTGGGTTTTAATAATACTTTGTTATAATAAAATTTATGAAATTTTACATTTTGAGAAATAATTTAGCATTTGCAAGTTGAAATTTTGACAAAAGAGCTAAAAAAAAGAATTTTGTTTTTGAACTGAAAAGTTGACTTCTTATTCTTTAGGAATTTGGATCTTAGATAATTTTTATTGAATTCAAACGGAGGTATAACCTTATTTACATATAAATATCTCAAGTAAAGGAAAGTAAAGTGTAAAACTATTACTTAAATGTTATTTATAAGTAAATAAGCCGTAAAACTGTAAAGCAGGCTAACTGTTAAAAGGTCCAGGTGACTACTGCCCGCCTAGAGAGGTGCCTAGGCGGTAACAGTCCAAAACCGCCTAGGCAAAGCCCAGGCGACGCCTTGATTACACTGGGGCTTATTGGCAAGCTTGGCATGCTGGACATTTATGCCTGCTTGAGGGAGCGTCTCATAATGGACCATCTAAATAAGCTCATCACAACTTTATTATCTAGTTACTTTATTATGTTTAACTGTCTATTGTCTTTTATGTAATTAAGAGCATTTATGCCCTTTCATTCTGTTAGTAATATAAAGAAGAGCTAAAGGGATGGAGAAACTAATTTTCCATCCCTATTTTCCTTCCTTCTTCCTCTTCACCTATTTCTCTCTTCCACAAACCCTAGTTTACTATTCTTAATTTTCTACTGATTGAAAATAAAAATGTAGATAATTAGAATATAAAGAAATGAGAAAGCAAAACAGTGAACTACGAACAACTCAATCCTTGAGCTACATCAAGAAGGGCAAGGGGACGAGGACCAAGAAATTAGGGAACACAAGCAGCAGAGTGAGCATGAAATGCATTTTCAAGGCACAATTGATGCGATTTCCTTCTTGCTCATTGATGAGTATATACGTATGATGGCAGCAGAGAGAAGAGAAGAGGGATCAACCTATTGTTTTGGTACAACTAAGAGGTAAATTGAAAAGACATACAAAAGAAAACTAGAAGCGAGTGGAGAAAAAGGAAATAAACTATTTCTCAAGTACAAGTGAGAGGCACATTTGGACCTACAGAAAACGCAGGGGGTGGATTCTGTAAGTCTTAGCTTTGCTGTATAATGTATCTGCATTACATTCGAGCCATTTTTAAGCTACATAAATCTTTAATGGAAAACAAGGATGAAATTGCTAGCATATCAATGCAGACATTCGACATGTGCACATAATGTGTCTGGAAGTGCACAATTAAAATCCATACTCTAGATATAGCTGGTTTTGCAATGGGTTAATTGAATCTGATGAGACGTCACCACCAGAAAAAAAAATCTTTATGAATCTTACTCTTGAATATATATACAACTTGTTAAATCACTTTTATCAGTCATATTATGAGCTCTCTAGAAGTTGTTACTCTTCCAACAGCTAAAAATCAGACCGACAGCACTAAAAGAAACTCCAAGATGCTCAAACAAAAAGGTATAATTTATTGAAATGGAAGCATTAGGCATGTCAGGTATAAAGACTGGCTCATTACAGAAAAAAGAAGTACTTCTGTTACTGGTAAAGTTAGGCTAGAGATAATGGAGTAGGAGATGATCCAAACTAACCGAAGCAAGTATTAAAATCGTAAAAATGTTCAGATGTTGCGAGTGTGAACGGATCCAGCGTTTGATTTGTTTTAAGCGACGAGCTATGACTCCGTTATCTTCTATTGGGGAAGCATCCAATTCTTCCATAGCATCACATTTGCTACCTGACATGCGTGCTGCACAGAGGTATAAGTTAATTTAATTGAAATTAATTGTAGAAGTACAATTCACTAAATCATGACTTGAGCCTACTCAGATCTAATGCATTGTGATCAGTACCAAGCTATTTAACAAGGAAAACTCTCCTTAGAAGTTACAAGCATTTCAGAATCGAAGATAGCACATACAAATATAACACAAGTATACAACCATCCAGACAAAATCACAATGTACTTTCATATTTTCTGTTATAATGTATTTATCCCCATACCCAAAAAATCTCTAAATATCCATGAAATGACCCATGGGACCACTTACTCTTCCACATCCAACGTATAATCCTATTAGTCTCTCCTATTCTACAAATACTAAAGTTAAGTTAGTTACCCACATGAGATGTACTCTAGATGTCAAAAAAGAAAATTACAAAATGCTCACAGAAATACATGCCGACACGCGCGCACACACACACATACATGAAGAAAAAAGTATAATATAGCAGTACCTTTCACCTTGTTCAAAAACTACGTTAACATGTTCTAGAAAGTAGAAAATACCATCATCTACAGACATTGGTTTGTCAGAAGTAAGACCACCACTATGCTTATCTCCAGATGCAGAGATGCCCTTATAAAAAATTAGGGTTCACATTGAACTCTAGCTTAGACTCCACTCCACTAAACACTTAACGATGGGCTTTAAAGTTTGGAACCATTTTCTGTTGAAAGGGCATCTTTGTACAAGCCATAGATTTCTCGTTTGTTGCTCCTTAATCACTTGCTGCACACCTAACCCACTTATCAAAATACAGATTTTCTTGAGAAATTGCAGATGTATATCCCACAAAAGAGTCTTTAAAGGAAATTAGGACAAACTTCGTATCTCTAGGCACCCTACAATCTCTTTGCTAGGACATGAGCAATGGAGTTAACTACTTGCAACATAAACCATAGAAACAACTCTGACTGTCAGTACCAAAAATAATAATGTCAAACACAGCTGCAATTCTCCACACTGTAGCAAAATTGAAATCGACACAACTTCCATACATCAAGAGTCTCCTTCAGCTACAGCCTATCAAATTTCACCAGCACAACCATATGCATCTAAGACTATGAGGAAGAAGTGTCTCTATACATGAAGATATTTGCACACAGGTACAAAGACGCAGAGAGAAGGGGGAAAAAACAGCACACCAACCTCAAATTCATAAGGTTTTTTTTCTTTTCGGTGGATAAACATTATAAGTTTTCAATTCTACGATGAATCAGCATCTAGAAATATTCTAAACCTGATAAGTAGCATCATGCTTAAATCAGTCTTCGGAGCACAGGAAGAGGTCCTCTACATGCTCAAGATCACTTTGAAAGGTTCTCCATGGGTAGAGCATTACGTCATTGCCACTGGGAAGGCCCTAGTGCCATTCAGGTAGATTAATAAGGCCAAGCTACCATAAATACAATCTATATCCTATAGCACTATACTAGGTTCAAGATCCTATAGTTGGCAACATAATAGACACACACACACGCTTAAATCAACCTTGACACAAATTGAGGTCACCTGAAAGTCCATGATTACTGCAACGAGTCTTTTATGGGGTTTTAACTTTTAACTCTTCCTGCAGGTTCTTTCATTCTATATCAAAATGTTAAAGATCTTAGATATAATATAATGCAAACATATGATTTAGAATAGATACCTGCACTTGAAATAAAATATGGAGGAAGCTCTCCTAGCGCAGTTCCAATGCCCCATAGTATAGCCTCTAACTGAACCTGTGGCAATATGCTGCTTAGCGGAACCCTCAAACCATTTAATGATGGAAACACAGGGGAGCCATATTCAGAGCAATCCTTAACAAGCCATGAAGGACCTCTTTCAAATTGTATTGTATCATATGGTGCACTTTTCAAATCAATTCGGCCACACTGCATGGTTTTTATCGTGAACAAGGCAATATGTGGGCCCAGATATAGCACAAATGTGTGCAAACCAGATCCTGCACAAAAAAATAATAAATAAATAAAGAAGAAGAAGAAACTTGGTCAGAAGTATTGTGCTAAAGCATTTACTTGATCAGGTCAAGACATATCAATCAAGTAATCCCAGACACAACATACAGATCCCAACTTATGTAATATTTATTCATTTTTATTGGACAAAAAATAAAGACATATATGAAAAGATCAGTAACTACCGTGAGAAAAATTGATGGTGAGACAAATAAGTTACTTGTGACAATAGGTTTACATTGATTAAAGGTCAGATCTTTTGACATTGATTGTGGATAAACTGACGTCTTTATTCATTTTTATTGGACAAAAAATAAAGACATATGAAAAGATCAGTAACTACCGTGAGAAAAATTGATGGTGAGACAAATAAGTTACTTGTGACAATAGGTTTACATTGATTAAAGGTCAGATCTTTTGACATTGATTGTGGATAAATTGACGGCTCATATTTAAGGGGGGATTCCTTCATGTATGTTGTTTGCAGACAACATGATATTGATTGATGTTAAATAAAGAGGAAATAAATCCAAAATTAAATTAGTGGAAGGCTACCTTGGGATCCAAGGGCTTTAAAAGACTTCGGACCAAGTCAGAAATACATGCAATGCAGCTTTAGTAAGAACACAGATATGGTTGAGGCAGTAATTAAGATTGATGACGATGACATACCCCAAAATGACCACTCCAGTATCTCAACTCAATTATTCACAAGAGCATAGAGATTAAGAAGGATGTTGAGATCCATGAGTGAAAATACTAGAAACTATGAGATAAAAAATCAACACATTAAAGGGAGTCTCAGAGTAGCTCCAATAGGTGAAAAACAGAGGAAAGTCCACTGAGATAGATTGGACGTGTTCAACAAAGACCGATTACGGCACCAGTGAGGAGCAAATAGGTGCAAGTGAAAGGCTTTAAAAAAGCGAGTGAAAGACCAAAAATGGCGTGGATGGGAAAGTGAGAAAGATTCAATAGCACATCTTTAATAGAAGTTATGGCATGTAATAGAATGGAATGAGAAACACGATTCATGTTGTCAAAGTGTCAAACCCATTTGGGAAAAAAGAAGAGAATTAATTATCTTAGATCAGTTTATAAATCTGAAAGGTTTTCCTAGATGCAAACCTGGTAAGTAGGGGTCGGCCTAACCCCAGCTTACCTTCCCAAAAAAAAAAACCAACTCTGGTGGTTTTAATTAACCTGTCAAAACATGAGAGTGTAATTACAAGTACATATACAAAGTTCGACATCAAGATACTCAAAAAGATAGCCAAGAAACTTAAAAAAATACCCAACCTACACTTCAATTTGTCAAACAAGAAAAGAAAAAGGGTTAGATGGTTCACTTCCCCCCCCCTTTTCCCCCCGATAAGTAGCAATTGTATTGCTAAAAGTAATGTACATGAACTGATGTACGTTTGAACTTCAGTCACAAAAGAAAAACAATGTACAACTATGATCTATACACTCTCAATCTCAAAAGGAAAACAATGAACAAGTATGATCTATAAACCCTATGTACAAGACGCCTCCAAAGGATAGAGATCATAGAGTTGACCCCCCATAGATAGAAGTGTCGACTTTTTCTCCTCCTCAAGACCCACTAGGGTATCACTCCATGATACTATCAATTTCCTGGACACAAATGACTTTTCTTCCTGCGCAGAAACATCATCAAAAATCCTTCAAATTCTTTCTTTCCAAATGCTTCAGCAAACAGCCCCAGGATTCATTTGCCAAAGACACCTAGTGTTGTCCCAACAGACATAACTTCCACCACACATCAATCAAGTAGAGTTTTTGGTAAAACCCAATGGATTCCAAAGCATATGAGGACCACCCATCCCACTCGCACCCCCCCCCCCCCCCCCCCCCCCCAAAAAAAATATATATATATATATATATATAGTCACAGTGAACTAAGAGATGATTCATAGATGCCTTGCCCTTCATACATAAGTAGCATCATTTCCTTGCATAATCATACTGAACTAGGAGATGATTATCAGATTCCTCGTTCTTCGCACATAAGTAACATCTATTTGGAAGTCTCCATCCTCTACTCATTAAAAAGTTAATTCTACATCCATTCATAATGCCTTTGACTAATTACTGGTTTTGACAACATTCAAGTTGCACATGAAACTTGGCTGCAACAAGCCAACATGTCTGATGAGGGCATATGTCTAGGATTTTCTAGATCAAAAAATGCCTCCCCGTCTGTAATTTGGCTGCCACCAAGCTATTTGACTCAATCCCAGGAAATCGAACCAATGTAGCTTTCTTAATAATGCTCTAGGTCTGCTAGACATGTACAGAGTTATAACAGCAATGCACAGAATGCGTTATACCCCATTCTATGATTGGCCAACAGTTTAATGCCAAATTTGGGTACTGGATGATCTGAATCTCCTCATGGAGCTGAACTTAAGAATTTGATACCATGAAAAGAATAGAGCAGTTACAACATATTGGTCGCAAACAGAATGTTTTAGTACTTCTTGATCAAACTAAGGTTTTATTTCTCATAGAGTGTGGCCTTTCTTTACTACAAGGTCTATGAAAACAAGAAAGTGAACTTAAGTATCATATATAAACACCTGAAGGTATATTTGTATGTATGCAAGTATAACGCTATGAGCTTGATGCAGAAAGGATCAATTTTTTTCCAACAGCATTTTAATTAATTTATTTATTTTTAATTGGTTCAACAGCAGTTTTATATCACAAGAATACTTAACCTTAAAGGAAATAGAATGCATGTAAATTATAGATATAAATTCCACTTACCCAGACCGATTGACGATGCTACACCAAGGGCCACCCACCAGAATCCAAATTGGAAATAACGAAGAATCTCCTGAACATGCTGCAGAAACATGTCATCAAAATAGATATGCTAATCACTATCATTCCCTGAAGTATTTAAACAACACTGATAATATGCATGCTCAAAACTAGACAAAAGTTTGTAATCCACTCTAACGAAACCCAGAAACAGCAATGCATATGGAACTTATCATCCCTGTTATTAATGATATACAATTTTAAGCTTTAATTAGGTTGTCAAATGACCATATGAGTCACCATAGCCTTCTCAACAACCGGTACCAGCAGAATGTATGCAACAGAGTGATGATGAGTTTAAGGATCATGACCAAAAGTTCTTATTCACATAGCAAGAAGTATGTTAAATGGCCCTGCACAATCACGTAACATATTACTAGATAAAGCTAGTAAGGTAATCTGCATGATATAATACCTTTTCATGAGGCCCATCAATGGTCATAAGTAGAATTCCAAGAGCCGCTACCAGGGAACTCAAAAGCAGAAGCCATCCACCTTTACCGAAAAGATATAATGTTGACTGTTTAAGATATTCAACAGTAGCCAAAATGAAAAGTTTTAATGTCTTGACGGGTTGTGCTGTTAATGTCAAATTTTCTAGTTCTTGTTGATGCTTCTCAAGGAGCCCTGCAAACATTAGCAAATCTATTAGCTAATGGAAATCGATGGGACTTCCTAAAACTTCCACTATTAACTTCAGAACCTAACATCTTAATGTCTTCTTTTTAACATCTTAATGTGTGAGTGAGATATATCTCCTCCGATTATTAACAGCGCAAGAGCATCTGGAAGTATAAATAGGCAATGCAAAAAAAAAAAAAATTGTCTGGAATTTTAATTTGTTCCTCAATCTTATGTATTATCGCTATATCTCCTACTTAGCAACCCCCATTACAAAATTATAGCAACAGCCTCTCTTGGAAGATTATATTGCACTTCAGAATCAAGTTCATATCATGCTTTCAAATATGTATTAAACTAACAAGGATCATACCGCCTAGTACCCCAGATTGATCCATCCAAACAATTACCACCTCTACCTCCCAAATATTGTTATTTTAAACAACAAAAAATGGAAGCAATATGCCTTTCATTTGCTATGACTGACAGAAAAGCACTGATTCCATCTGAAGGAGGCGAAAAGGGATAATGTAAATGGTGTTTATCGCCACTTAATGCAGGCCCCTGAGCATTTCATATCCCATTTTCTTGCTGCTACTAATCCTCCAATCCACTTTCCTCAAACAAACAGATAAGAGTTCTGATCATTCCCTATTGTCCAAATTTAAGCCCTAAATTTTTCCCACCTAAAACTGATTATTTTTCTGCGTATCCAGCACATATCGTTACAGAGTAGTTGCTTTAAATAAATAAAATCCGGGGGAAAATTAAAAAAAAAGGAAGATAAAACGTAAAAAAAGCAACGGTTTGAGCCCTAACTCGAGCCATATTAGGGTTTCCACTTACAGTTACCGAATTTGACAAGGACAAAGTCAAAAACCCTAATCGAAATTTTTTAAAAAATCAACAGAACAAATTGAAACTGAATTGCTCACCTGAAATCGACGCATCAACAACAACTTGAGGCGAAACACGAGAAAACGAAGGAGACGCTACTGGTTTTCCGGACACCATTGATATCGTTTCTCTCTCTAACGATGTTGTGTATTACAGACTTACAGTCCTCCAAAAACCGCAAATTGGGCTCCCGAAAGCCAGATATCCAGATCAATGGATCCTTTGAATTCAAATCCGAATTAAAAAGAATAGCTGCTTTTAGGGTTTTGATCGAATTGCAGAGCGAAAACAGAGAAGAACTCCTTATACGCTTGAAAATCTCTGTAGAGAAGACATTTAAGAGAGAGAAGAATGGTTTTTTGTATTGGAAAACAGGATCACCTCAAGTATATACTTGAGAGAATATCTTAAGCAATCATATCGTTGCACCACGTGTTTCATTAACTTTATTTGGAAACGATGACCTAAAGTTTAATTAAAAATTGATAAATTAGGACAGTTGTCGTCACAATATAATTTTTTAAGAGAGTCTCTCGAGCATTTGGTGGCGGGGATATGCTCTCTTCCGTTGGGACACGAATACAGGTTTTTTCGGTTTTAAGGACAAAACAAAAAGTTATTCACAAAAAAGTACTCCCCTTTTCCTGTTTTTTCATATGGAGTTACTCTGTACAAGGGTGTTGGGACGTAGGTATAGTTCTGTCCTAGACAAACTAAATTTAAGAGCTTTCTATTGTTTTGATTCCATGGATAAGGGGCTGATTGGATGTAGGTATAGCTCTGTCCTAGATAAACTAAATTCAAGAGCTTTCTATTGGCGGTGTTTGGATGTAGGAATAGGTCCTAGACAAATTAAGAGTTTTCTATTGTTTTGATTCCATAGATAGGGGGTGTAGCGAAATGTGTTCATTCCTGTCCTCATCGGGGTTATATTTGGCCTGTTAAGTCTCGTTACTATTATAAAATACATCATATGTCTTAACATCTGTTTGATTGTGTAGTTTTTATTTTAATTTTTATAAAAACCTAAGGGTATGTTTGGTTGCATAGATAATACGTGGAAATATGAGAAAGAAAAGAAAATTTTAGATTTTTAACGGTATTTTGTTCAATTTTCTTTTATTTTCTCTATTTTCATGGCAATCAAACATGCGGTAAGGGTTAGGTTTAATTCTAAGGATTAATGCCTCTTAACAGCATTAAAAGGGAATAGATGCCAACGGGCCCTAAGCGTAGAGACTCTTGAGGCTTCTAGAAATACTCATTTTCTTCCTCAATTGTAGACAATCAAATTCTTTATAGAAATGTCGTTTTGCCTCAGATGACATGACATGAGAGCTTAATCATAGATTAGATTTTTGTGTATAACTTCTTACGTTGGGATGCAAAAAACGAATAGAAAAAAGAATAATAAAATCAAAGAACAAGACAGACAACGATCCACATGATTCACTCAATGTGGGTTACGTTCATCTAACGTAGGCGATATGTCTATAGAGATTCATGCCAATGCATTATTTTAAAAAACAAGAGAATAAACTTGTAAATGAGAATAACAAACCCTTACAAGAGAATCTCTGCTTCTCAATTTTTTCTAGAATTTTGCATTATCTTAATGCAAGTCTTAACAAGACTATAAGTACTAAACTAAAATACGAAAAATAAGAACCGTAAGATATATATGAAGAGTACAAACACGAACAAGATTGGCCACGAACTTGGTCCTCAATGTAAGCACCCCATTTTTGCACTCCCTATCCCTCTTCCCACTTCTTCAAATGCTCCAAAGTTTACCCAAGGCTCAAGCCCATTTGACCAAACTTATACCTAAAGAACTCAATCAAACCGAATTACCTAATTTCATTACCCAACCCAAGTACTCAAGCCCAATTACCCAATTGCTAAAACCAAAGCCAATTTCTATAGCCTAAGCCCAAATGTCATAGTCAAAGTCCAATAACCATAGCCCATGACCCATCTACTAATAACTCATGATCCATAAGATAGTCCACATATCCATATCTACCTAACCTATATCCTATAACCCATGCCCATATAACTCATAGTTCACTCAATCCATCAACTTTCTTACACCCTTTACAACACTCAATTCATCAACTTTCTTACACCTCTTACAATCCTCTTACACCTCTTACAATACTCAACCTCAACTCTCTTACACTCATTACAATACTCAACTATCAACTCTCTTACACTTCTTACAACACTCAATCTATCAACTCACCCTACAACACTCAAGTCTTTATCCACTAACTCATTTTATCCCCCATGTAAAAAACACAACTCAACCTCTTAATTTTCCTATAAATACCAATCTCTTAGCCTTTAGATTTATCCCTCAAGACCCCTAGAAGGTTCCCACTGACTTGTGTTTCTCTTGAGTTTGAAGAATGGAGAAGAAACTAAGGTTTAGAGTTTTGAAAGAATTCTAAGACTAAAAGCTTAGAGTTCTTCACTTCTCCTTTGTGGACTCTAAACAAAACCCTACCTCTTGGAGCATTGAAGAAGAATCCTTAGAGGAGTAAACACTCCTTCTTTCATCATCTTCTCTTTTCTTTTATCTTATTTTTATTTAGTTCTCTTCTTGATCTATCATTTTTCAAGTATAGTTGGGTCTCTCTACACCAATATAATGGTGTAGAGGGACCCCATATCAAAAGCAAGAAAATGTTCTTTTTCTCTTCCTTTTTATGTACATATTTCTTCTTTTTTATGTACCCACTAATGTAGATATGGGTAGACCCATAAAGAGTGGAAGTTAAAACTATATCTCTCTTTTCATTTTGTTTCTTTTTTGGGATTCTAGTCTTCTTTCTAGAATTTTTTGTGAAAGTTCATCCACTCTCTAACATTCATTAGAACGATATTACATTATTTATAATGATGTAAACGAACCACCTTAAAAAGGAGATGATGAGTTTTCAATTTCTCTACTTGTCTCTTTCTTTTTCTTATTCTCCATGTTTTATGGGTAAATGATGGTTTAAGGACTTAAAGAGGACATTATTCAAAATGCCTCATACCAAAGACAATGGTATTTGATCTATTATTAACATCAATCCAACAAAATAGGTGTTGGCAATAGACCATTTACTATTTATAATACACATCCCTCTTTATGTCCTAAATATAATTTTTTAGCCTAACTTTTCCTTAATCTTTCTCTTGGATTAAATTTGACTTTAGTTAAGTTTGCCAAAACTCTACTTATATCAAAATCCAAAAAAACATGATAAAATCTCAAAATATCAAAAACATTCAAATATAACCAAAATACCAAAAACATTCAAATATAACTAAAATACCAAAAACATTCAAATATCCCTAAAATCCCCAAAAAAAATATAAAAATACAAAAAGACCAAAAAGAGACTTGTATGACCTCTTTAGCTTTGGTTAGCTCACCTAACTATAGTTAAAATTCCTCTAACCACGGTTAGACTAAGCACTTGTGCACTTGACCTCCCCTGTCAATCAACCCTAGCCCTCGGGTTAACTCCTAAGCCACCTTTATGCACACACATACATACCCCTAACCTTGGCACGGGCTCATGTGCCAGAACTACACTCGGTTTGATCTCACCAATGTGAGTACGTAGACAACCCTACTTGGGTTCGACCCTAGTCATCTACCTTTCTATTTTTCTTCGATTAGCACTCAGTTAAAAACTTTGAATATTTTAATTAAGCTTTGAGATTATAATTGGCTTAAGTTTAGGGAGTAGGTAACCGTTATAAAACGGGGGTCTTGGGGTGCCTAACACCTTCCCTAGGACTTAATCGAACCACTTTGTCGCGACCCAAAATACCCCCTAGGAGTTAAGGATACTTTGACTCGTGACCGTCATATCATACCTCCAGTATGATACATAAGGCACACGTGGAAACCTGTCAGAGTACCTGAATATACATAGCGGAAACGAAATACAATGCACAGCGGAAAATAAAATACTAAACATAGCGGAAGCAAAATGAATACTCCTATAACTTGGCTCAAGTAAGAACCAACAAGTATACATGTGTGAGAAACCCAAAAGTGGAGTGGACAAACCCCACACTCACATAACAAAATGACACAAGTTCTAAGTCGGTCGATCAACAGAAATCGAAGTCACGACTCCTATCTAAAGCACCATCGTCATGATAGTGATCCATGGAAGGCTCCGGGTCACGGTACTCTTCCTCGACCCAAGGTTCATCGCCACACAAATCGAATGGAACCCGAGCACCTGCCGATCATAACAATATCGACTGAGCATGGAATACTCAGTGTATACAAACTAATAACAATAAAGCGGTTAGGCATGGAGCATACAAGACATGGAGAATGAAATCCGTAAATTCCTTAAAGCATGGAAACCGTGAAAACGTATGTGAGATAATATTCGAAACCAAAACTGTAACCGTGTGAGTCAATCGATAATCATAGCCTTATGAGTTCTTGTGAGTTCATGGAGTTACTTAGAGTCATTATGATCCGTAGAGACATAGAGCATAGAGCAATAACCTTAGAGCATTTCCATAGAGCATAACCTTAGAGATCTTAGAGCATTTCATTGTGATTCGTGGAGCTTGTGAGACGATCTTAGAGCATTATCATAGAGTTTCCTTGTGAGCATGGTATGATCCTTATAGCTTGTGAAACGATCTTAGAGAAATCATAGAGTTACTTAGAATCATTCATTATTCGTATTTTCGTGAAAAACCTTTGTTTGTACTTGGAGAAATCCATGGAAACCATCGGTTGATGCGAGACATGTGAGCATATGCACTTAATAAGAGAAATCGTCGTATTTAAGCATAGAATCCCTTAGAGGTATTTTATCAAACACTTAGAGTGCATCATAATAGTAACCTTCATCCAAGTATATAATCACACATTTTCATACATAAAATCAATACATATAGATAGGGCATAGATAAGAAGAATCATAATTAGTAACTAGTAGGATTGCAAGATTGTAGTAGAGTGTATCTACCTTAGAGAAATCAATGAGTTTGACTCTCAATGGCTGGAACAAGCAAGAACAGTGAGTTCTTGGTTGGAAAACACCAAATGGAAAGGAAGAACTTGATCTTCCACAAGCTTGAACGATCACCAAGGTCCTCTCCTCCTTCTCTTCTTCAAATCCCTCAAAAACAATGCACAAAGGGTTTGTGAAACCCTAAGGCACGAACCCAGCCCTTTTATAGGCAAAGGGTGATGGTTAAAGTCTTAAACACCCTTAATGAAGAAAATCTGCGTATGACCGATCGATCGGTGGTATGGACCGAGCGATCGGTGGCTTACCGGTCGATCGGTGTTATGACCGAGAGATCGGTCAAAAACACACTCTCTGGAATTTTTTCCCATACAAAAAAGTTGACCGTGCGACAGCTATCGAGCGATCGGTAGTTGACCGATCGATCGCAGGTAATGACCGAGCGATCGGTCGACCCCTGCTTTGCTGAAAAACCTTGTTTACACCACTCGAATCTTCCCCAATGCACTTCCAACACTCTTTTATGCTTTCAACACATTCCCTAAGGACATATAGACCCATTGGAACATATACGCCATAATTCCAAACACATATATTAACATAAGACCCATAAGTGTACAAAACCACACTTGGGCACTATTCACACACTATTCATTCTTAGTGAAATGAAATTTCGGGGCTCTACATCCCTCCCCCCTTACAGAGGATCTCGATCACAACTTCATCCCAGTATAGCGGTGATCGACAACTCCGACAATACAGAGCTTCAAAAGGTGCCATCTAGATGCTTGCCTGATAGCTATTGTTGTAGGCAAACTCAACCAACGACAACTGTTCCTCCCAACTACCCTGAAAATCCAGCATACAAGCTCGAAGCATATCCTCCACTACTTGATTCACCCTCTCCGTTTGTCCATCGGTCTGAGGATGGAAGGCGGTACTGAATTCTAAACGAGAACCCATAGCATCCTGGAAAGTTTTCCAAAACCTGGAAGTAAACCGAGGATCTCGATCAGACACGATAGAAACTGGCACACCGTGCAGTCGAACCACCTCCTTAACATATAGGGCTACCAACTGATTTGCATTGAAAGTAGTTCGGTACGGAATAAAATGTGCAGACTTAGTCAACCTGTCCACAATCACCCAAATAGCATCGGAGCCCTTCGCCGTTCGCGGCGAACCCACAATGAAATCCATCGAGATGTTCTCCCATTTCCACTCCGGAATTTGAAGGGACTGCAAAAGACCTGCCGGCCTTTGATGTTCGGCTTTTACCTGCTGGCAAATCAAACATCTGGCGACGTACTCAGTGACTTCTCTCTTCATGTTTCGCCACCAGTAGTGCTTCTTGAGATTCTGGTACATCTTAGTACCTCCCGGATGTACCGTGTACTTTGATCGGTGAGCTTCATTCAAAATTTCATTCCTCAAAACTGTGTCGGCGGGGACACACAACCTGCCCTTAAACGTGATAGCACCATCATCATTTAAAGCGAACTCCTGATTACCGTTACTCACCGACTTGTCTCTGTAAGCAAGCAACTCAACATCTGAACTCTGTAACTCCTTGATCTGGCTCAGGATCTGTGGCCTAACCACCACGTTGGACATTATCGACCCATAGGTGACATGCCTGAGAGTAGTGTCCAAATGACACATATCATGCAATAACTTCCACTCTTGCACTCTCAATTGAGCCATAACTCCGTAAGGTTTTCTGCTAAGAGCATCGGCTACCACGTTAGCCTTACCCGGGTGGTACTGGATGGAACAGTCGTAGTCCTTCATGAACTCCATCCAACGACGCTACCTCATATTCAACTCCTTCTAGAGGAAAAGATACTTCAAGCTCTTGTGGTCTGTAAACACGATGAACTCTTCTCCGTAGAGGTAGTGACGCCAAAGTTTCAGTGCAAAAATGACCGCAACGAGCTCTAAGTCATGTGTGGGGTAATTCTGCTCATGCTCCTTCAGCTGACGGGAAGCATAGGCGACCACCTTTTTATGCTGCATCAAAACACATCCAAGTCCCACTAGTGAAGCATCACTATAGACTTCGAAACCACCGCTCCCAGATGGAACTGTGAGAACAGGAGCCGAAGTAAGCTTCTTTTTCAACTCCAAGAAACTAGCCTCGCACTTATCACTCCAAGTGAACCTCGTGTTCTTCCGTGTGAGATAGGTAAGCGGAGCTGCTAAACTTGAAAATCCTTCCACAAACCTTCTGTAATATCTTGCCAACTCGAGGAAACTACGAATCTCGGTGACACTCTTCGGCCTTTCCCAATTCATCACCGCTTCAATCTTTGCAGGATCAACTGAAATACCTTCAGCAGATACCACGTGTCCAAGAAAAGACACCTTGTTCAGCCAGAACTCACACTTGCTCAACTTAGCATACAGACTATGCTCTCGAAGTGTCTGCAATACCAGACGGAGATCTCTCGTGTGATCCTCCAGTGACTGTGAATACACAAGAATATCATCTACGAACACGATCACATATTGATCGAGAGACGATCTGAACACCCGATTCATCAAATCCATGAATGCTGCCGGCGCGTTAGTCAGTCCAAAAGACATGACCAAAAACTCGTAATGACCGTATCGAGTTCGGAATGTCCTCTTTCTTGATCTTCAACTGATGATAACCAGATCGAAGGTCAATCTTGGAGAAAAACTGCGCACCCTTCAATTGGTCAAACAAGTCGTCTATCCGAGGCAATGGATAATGATTCTTGATCGTGACCTTGTTCAATTGCCTGTAATCAATGCACATACGCATTGATCCATCTTTCTTCTTCACGAAGAGAACCGGAGCTCCCCAAGGTGAAACACTTGGCCGGATAAAACCAAGGCCTTGCAATTCTTCTAACTGCTCTTTTAACTCCTTAAGCTCAATAGGGGCCATCCTATACGGAGCTCTTGAAATCGGAACTGTGCCTGGAGCTAGCTCAATCGCAAACTCGATTGCACGATCGGGAGGCAATCCCGACAAGGTTTCCGGAAAAACATCCATATACTCACATACCACCGGAATGGGTGTGGAGTCTCGCACTTCTACACCCTCGAGACTAAGAGCTGCAAAGCGGGCAATATCTCTTCTCTGAAGTCCCCTGAAATGAAACGGCTTTAACCCCACGGGTTTAAAATGCACCACCTTCTCGAAACACGCCACGTGTCCATGGTGAGTTGAGAGCCAATCCATACCTAGGATGACATCGAAATCCCAATCCTGAAATCCCAGAAGGATCAAGTCGACTGGCAACTCGTGCTGCATGACTTGTACAACACTATCCGGATACACTTTATCTGTCTCAATAGATTTTCCCAATGGAGTCGAAATGGACAACTCCCTAGGTAGCTTGCTTGGCTCGGACGTAAAACCTTTGGTCAAGCTTGGTGAAACGAACGAGTGAGTGGATCCTGTGTCTATCAACACTCTTGCCTAACATTCATTTACGAGCAACGAACCTGAGAATTTGAATCATCCCAGTTATAACACAACTATACATATAGATACAAACATCGCAAAACACCACATAGGATATATATAGATACGAACATATCATGGCAATATTAGAACTTCGACAAAGACTAGTTCGCGCGTACCTTGCACAACATCATCAGATGCCTGTGCATCTCTATCAGTCATGGCAAAGACTCTGCCCTGGTTCGCCTGACGAGGCTGCTGGGTAGGCTGCAAGGATCTAGAGGCCTGAGATGAAGACCCCTGAAGTGAATTCGACCTGCCTGGAGGCCGAACTCCCTGTGATCCAGACTGTGACTGCTTGTGCGGGCAATCTCAAATCATATGGCCCATCTCGCCACAGTGGAAGCATCCACCTGACATTCTTCGGCAATCTCCAGTCTTATGCCGACGACCACATACGGCGCACTCCTCAAATATCTGCGATGCGGAGGAAGCCGGAGGCATAACCCTCGTAGCTTGCGATGCCGTAGGACGCGGTGCCTGAGGTGCAAAAGAAGGTCTCTGAGCCGACATCGGCTGGGAGAACTGGTACGGTGCAGTCCTAGTCCTCTTCTCTGAAGAACTACTCGACTGACCCCGAGACATGCTCTTCCCGAAGCCACTGTCTCTTCTTCTCACGAAGTCTTCCGCATTCTTTTCGGCGATCTTCGCCTTCCTTACTATCTCTCTCCAAGACTCTACCTGGAGAATGGACACCCGATCTCGGATGAAAGCCTTCAAGCCCATCTCAAACTTCCTGACCTGTAGGTCTTCAGTAGCCACCAAGTACGGAGCAAACCTAGACAACTCGGTGAACTTAGCCTCATACTCGGCTACGCTCATCGACCCTTGCTCCAAAAGCATAAACTCTCTCGCCTTTTGTTCCTGAATAAACCTGGGAAAGTACTGTTCCCTGAAAGTCTCTAAGAACTCCGCCCAAGTCCAGGGCACACCTGCCTTAGCAACATCCCTTTGCCTTTGGACAACTCTCCACCAGTGTTCGGCTTCACCTTCCATCACGAAAGAAGCCCATTCTACCCTTTGCTCATCGGTACAACGGAGAGCCCGGAAGGTCTTCTCCAGCTGCATAATCCAAGACTCGGCCACCATGGGGTCCAGAGTGCCATAGAATGTAGGAGGCCGCAGTCTCCTAAAAGCTTCGAGTCCCGCGGTGTGATGCACCGGTGTAGGCACAGGCGTGGACGGTGGGGTAGGCATAGGCCTCGCTGCCAACAATGCCAAAGTCTCGGCTATGGAGTCCATAGCATTTGTGAAATACAACGGTTCCTCTTCTCTCGGAACTTCACTCTCGGCCCTCCGAGTATGGTAACCTCGACCCCGATTGCCACGTCTCATGATATCAAATCCTGAGATCAATTTGGCAAAACATGAGTCTAATCTGGATACCAAACCTCACATATCATATAGCAATCCAACAATCATGAAATGCTAACACCGCATTTAGCATACATCAAGGTATACACGTAAGAATACCATCACAACTTAGAGTACCCTAGCGTAGCTAAGACACTTGCATTGGGCATCTATCTTTTCTAGGATCCTACACTAACCTAAGGATTCACTTGATACCGGTTATGTCATGGTAACAAGCCTAAGACAACTGAGTCCTTCTGAGTTCTAAGTTCAACTCATAGGAATTACTTCCGCTTAGGCCAAGCCTGAGTGACCTAACTAAGTCTGTCGTTAGACATAACTAGCTCTGATACCAAGTCTGTCGCGACCCAAAATACCCCCTAGGAGTTAAGGATACTTTGACTCGTGACCGCCATATCACACCTCCAGTATGATACATAAGGCACACGTGGAAACCTGTCAGAGTACCTGAATATACATAGCGGAAACGAAATACAATGCACAGTGGAAAATAAAATACTAAACATAGCGGAAGCAAAATGAATACTCCTATAACTTGGCTCAAGTAAAAACCAACAAGTATACATGTGTGAGAAACCCAAAAGTGGAGTGGACAAACCCCACACTCACATAACAAAATGACACAAGTTCTAAGTCGGTCGATCAACAGAAATTGAAGTCACGACTCCTATCTAAAGCACCATCGTCATGATAGTGATCCATGGAAGGCTCCGGGTCACGGTACTCTTCCTCGACCCAAGGTTCTTCGCCACACAAATCGAATGGAACCCGAACACCTGCCGATCATAACAATATTGACTGAGCATGGAATACTCAGTGTATACAAACTAATAACAATAAAGCGGTTAGGCATGGAGCATACAAGACATGGAGAATGAAATCCGTAAATTCCTTAAAGCATGGAAACCGTGAAAACGTATGTGAGATAATATTCGAAACCAAAACTGTAACCGAGTGAGTCAATCGATAATCATAGCCTTATGAGTTCTTGTGAGTTCATGGAGTTACTTAGAGTCATTATGATCCGTAGAGACATAGAGCATAGAGCAATAACCTTAGAGCATTTCCATAGAGCATAACCTTAGAGATCTTAGAGCATTTCATTGTGATCCGTGGAGCTTGTGAGACGATCTTAGAGCATTATCATAGAGTTTCCTTGTGAGCATGGTATGATCCTTAGAGCTTGTGAAACGATCTTAGAGAAATCATAGAGTTACTTAGAATCATTCATTATTCGTCTTTTCGTGAAAAACCTTTGTTTGTACTTGGAGAAATCCATGGAAACCATCGGTTGATGCGAGACATGCGAGCATATGCACTTAATAAGAGAAATCGTCGTATTTAAGCATAGAATCCCTTAGAGGTATTTTATCAAACACTTAGAGTGCATCATAATAGTAGCCTTCATCCAAGTATATAATCACACATTTTCATACATAAAATCAATACATATAGATAGGGCATAGATAAGAAGAATCATAATTAGTAACTAGTAGGATTGCAAGATTGTAGTAGAGTGTATCTACCTTAGAGAAATCAATGAGTTTGACTCCCAATGGCTGGAACAAGCAAGAACAGTGAGTTCTTGGTTGGAAAACACCAAATGGAAAGGAAGAACTTGATCTTCCACAAGCTTGAACGATCACCAAGGTCCTCTCCTCCTTCTCTTCTTCAAATCCCTCAAAAACAATACACAAAGGGTTTGTGAAACCCTAAGGCACGAACCCAGCCCTTTTATAGGCAAAGGGTGATGGTTAAAGTCTTAAACATCCTTAATGAAGAAAATCTGCGTATGACCGATCGATCGGTGGTATGGACCGAGCGATCGGTGGCTTACCGGTCGATCGGTGTTATGACCGAGAGATCGGTCAAAAACACACTCTCTGGAATTTTTCCCCATACAAAAAAGTTGACCGTGCGACAGCTATCGAGCGATCGGTAGTTGACCGATCGATCGCAGGTAATGACCGAGCGATCGGTCGACCCCTGCTTTGCTGAAAAACCTTGTTTACACCACTCGAATCTTCCCCAATGCACTTCCAACACTCTTTTATGCTTTCAACACATTCCCTAAGGACATATAGACCCATTGGAACATATACGCCATAATTCCAAACACATATATTAACATAAGACCCATAAGTGTACAAAACCACACTTGGGCACTATTCACACACTATTCATTCTTAGTGAAATGAAATTTCGGGGCTCTACACACTTACCCTAACTCTGTAAAGACCATTTGTCTTATCCAAACAAACAACTATCCGGGACCTATCCCTAAGAATGAATAGGTGGCGACTCAAGTCAAACATATAATTGTGAAAATGGGTTGGAAAATCCCATGCTCACACTCAAAATTTTATTAATTGGGTACCATACACTAGAAGCATATGAAGGGTTATAGTAACAATACTTTTTTTTTTTTTTTGGGTAATCAACTATATCATTTATCTATCTATGTTAGGGGTTTGGGGGTTAGAAACTCAAGTGTAGGTGCTCAACGGCCATATCAAGACTCGAACACAAGTCACTCCCCTCCAAAGGGAGATGCGCTACCACTGGGACAAACACAGGCATGTATATAGCAATACCCTTATGAAATGGGTGGTTAAGGACATCCCATTAATGGGCAAGTCTTGAGTTCAAAGTAAGGTTGTCAATGAGCCGAGCCAGCTCGACTTGAGCAGGATTAAAAAGCTCATCGAGCCGAGCCGAGCCGAGCCGAGCTAAGCCAAGTGAATGAGCTCATTTAGATAACGAATCAAGCTCAAGTAATAGGTAGCTCGGCTCGGCTCGGCTCGACTAATTCAATGAATACCCATGTACAGTTATACCCCTGCCAATATTGAGTTTTACATTAAAAGTATAAGAAAATGAAATAAGTTTTTTAAATTAAGAACATGAAATGTTCATTGTGAGCACAGGATTTTGCGGTCCGCTTACAAAAAGCAAAGATTGACTTAAAGAGTCGCCACCTATTCATTCTTAGGGATAGGTCCCAGGTAAGCAAGTATTTGGATAAGGCAAGAGGTCTATCAAAGATTAGGATAAGTGGTTCGATTAAGCCCTGGGGAAGGTGTTAGGCACCCCAGGACCCCCATTTAAGAAATGGTTACCTACTCCCTATAGTTAAGCCAAATATAATCTCAAAATTAATTAAAGTGCCTAAATGTTTAATTAAATGCTAATCGAGAAATAAGCAAAGTTAAGCTAAACTAAGAATTGTCTAGACTAGGGTCGAATCCGAGTTGGATTTCCTACGTACTCACATAGGGGTGAGATCAGACCGAGCGTAGTTCTGGCACGTGAGCCCGTGCCGAAGCTAGGGGGGTGTGTGTGTGCAAGGGTGGTCAAGGTTCTAGCCCGAAGGCTAAGGTTTAGTTGACCGAGTTGGTCAAGTGTAAAGCAAGGTCTAACCGCGATTAGAAAGAGATTAATTGTGATTAGGGGATCTAATCACAATTAGGAAAGCAAGTAAGCAAGCAAAAAGGTCATTTTGGTCTTTTATATTTTTATGATTTTTTTTGTATTTTATGGGGTTTTTACCAAGGGTTAAGCATGTTAACCAATGTTAAAATCTAATCGGGGTTAAAGTAACCCCAGTTAAAGCAAGCAAGACAATATTTTTTTGGATTTTTGCATTTTATAGTGTTTTGGGATTTTTAGATTAAAGTCCAACCTAGGGTATGGGAATTAACTAAGGTTAATTTTAACCCTAGTCAGTGGTCCATGTGGTAAGAATGATTAACTAGGGTCAAGTTTTATCCTAGTTAAAAAAATCTACAGCAAGGGTGATTAACTAGGGTTAATTTTAACCCTAGTTAGAGGTCTATGCTAAGTAACTCGGGGAATATTCAAGGCCAAATGTAGGGCCCAATGGGGAAGATTTCAGCAATACTCTCTCCTACAACAGTGCTTGCTTCAGCCCTGTCTCTCACACGACAGTGCTAGCTTTGGCACTCTCTCTCTCTCGGTTTCTTTTTCTTGTTGGGTGCAAGGGGCAAGCAAATGGGGACACCCAGATCCTTAGGTCACGGTTAGGAACAATGGAAGAGGTTCAACAAACTTTGAGGTGCCATGAGTATAGGGTAAAACCAAACCCACAACAGTCCCAAAAAGAACAAAAAAAACAATTATGCATTAGACTGTTGAGCCCTACTCTTACTGAAATTGCAACCAAATCAAAGATGCAAGCAAGGCAGCCTCCAGGTTGCATGGGCTGAGCTACAAGGGACTCACCAAAGTCTAAACAAAATTAAGATGTAATGGAGGGTGTGGACCTAAAGGGTAGCACCCACATGATCTAAGGCAAATACCCAACCAAATGCTATTTTTTTTAGCACAGAGGGGCGAGTCATGATCCTTTTATTACCCATTGCTGCTCGAATGACTATTGGGTGGTATTTGAGTTACCTCCCAACAGATTTTTGTCTAGGTGTGGCCTTACCTTGAGTAATGGCTGCTCTTGGATCTAAACCAAACATCAATCCAACACAAACAAAATAGAAATACATAAGTTTTTTTTTTTTTTCCTTCTCTACGTATGGGGACCCTCTATGTTATTAAAGACAACATAGAGGGCACCACCTCAAAAGGGAGTGGACTCTCACTCAGTAAAGAAAGAAAGAAAATGAAAAGAAACAACAAAAATATAAAACAAAAGAAGAATAAAAAAAGGGTGGAGGGACCTACTCTTGAGGATTCACTCCAATGGTTCAACAATGGATGCTTACAGTTTATGAGAGGGATGGCCTCACAAAGGAGGACAACCAAGGTTGTTCCTCAGGCTCACCCGCAACTCACCTTGCCAAAGAGAGGAATCTTAAAGGTTGGAGGGTTTGCTACTAGGTTTATAAAATGCAAGAGGTTTGAGGCCACGATTTTTGAAATCTCTGTAACCTTCCTCCTCCTCTTTTTTCTCTTGGTGCTTGGTATTAATAGCCTTAGGGGAGGTGTGGCAAGAAAGTAATTTAAGGGAGAGGTGGGGGTTGTACAGGAGCCCATTGGAAAGCCAAACGGTGGCAGGCTGAGGAGTGTTTCAGACGCTGCATTGCAGATTTCTTTTTTTCTTTTTTTTTTTAAATTCAAAAATCTTTACACCCAAATGGGTATGGGGCAGATCTGCTGCACCTGATGGATGGTCAGCTCTAAACACCAAAAAGACAGCTGGGCTTATCAAAGAAGAGAAAACAAATGGGCCTTGGGCTGCCTTGGCTTTGGTCTAAGGTTGTGGCCTTGGCTTAGGTGAAGGGACTTCGGCCCTTAAGATTTTAGCAATGGCTTGGCCTTAGGGCTAAGGCCTAAGCAAAATAAAAAACCACGGGTTGTGGGCCGGGGTTGATCTAGGAGTTGTCTTAGGGTTTAATGGAACAAACCAGGGTTTAAAGGGGGTGTAAAAATGGGGTGCTGACATTCATCAAGTTAGTGAAAACATTATTTTATCTTTTCATTTTCTTTGTACCCCACCATTTAACTAATAGAATATTATCCTCACTATACTATTTTTTTAAAAAAAATTAGAGCTTAACGAGCTGGCTCGAGCTTGATGATTTGTGGACGAGCTGAGCCCGAGCTGACCTTTTCGAGTCAAAAATCCAACGAGCCAAGCATGAGCAATGCCTAGCTTGGCTTAGCTCAAAGCCTCAAAAAAGGGATAGTTGTAAAATATATGTGACTTATAAAATATATAGTTCAATAACATTAACCCCTATGGTTCACTAGGTTATACCTAGGTAAAAAAATCTATAATTTTTCGATCTTTTGATTGAATGGTCTAGATTCTAGAATCATTCGATTGGCCTGATTTCTTTCTTTGTGTTTCCCATGGGACCTAGCTTGACATCTAATAATTGGATCCTCAAAAGATATGCCACGTGTTGAGATTTTATAGGGTTACGAATTTTTACTCATAGCAAAGTGTGCCCCTCTCATGAGGGTGGTCATATCCTAGAGAGGAAAGTTTTCCCTATGCCTTGTGGCTAAAGTTATTTCTTTAAGTAAAAGTTTATAGAGTTTTGAATATCAATAGTCCCCTAATTCATCGGTTTTTAGTGAGTATCCAAGATTAATAGTCCTGGTTCACCATTGGTGAATCTCGAAGGCTTTTTTCAGTTTTATCTAATGAAATCCCGATTGAAGATTAGTAGTAGAAGTAAGATTTAGTTACAAAAATAGATACATATAAATAATAAAAACAAAATTTTAATACATTATAATATAAGTATTACTTTGCAAATGAAAGTTTATAAACTATACTTAATTTTTTAATTAAAACCTTTAAAAGTCACGTATTCCTAATACTATAATGATCATGGAATCGTGTCACAAACCAGCCTAAAACATACATTAAAAACAAATACAAAAATGGGCTGGCTGGACTTGGTTAGGCTTTAACATGGGCAGTTCAGTTAGTACAAAATAGTCGAAGCTTGCAAACTATGCCCAGGCTCAAGTCAACCCCTGAACTAAACGGATCATACTTTATGGGTATCGCCCGAGTCCGGGTCAATGAAGGCCTCACCCAACGCACCAAGCTTAGCCCAAGCTGCTCTGAGCTGAAAAACAACTGACCTAGCACACCTAGACCTCATCAACCCTCGATGCCAAAATCTAGCTCATCAACACAGACTAGCATAAAAAAAAAGAGTGCTTGATTTCGCGGCGTGACCAACAACATTTTTTTTTTTTAATGACTTCTGGGATGTCCCCATCCATTTGGATCGGGACTAATCTCTACGGATACGTGCAGTATCCTACAAACCACGCACATTGTGGAAGACTGGGACAGACTTGAACTCAAGATCAATGATAGCATTTGTATTTGGCACCACGCGCTATGCGGGACTCCTTGGTCGCTCCTCGCTGTAATTCCTCACTTTGAGTAGTTAATTGAGAAATATTCCCCCTATCAGTCGTCGACTGGTTGATAAATTGAGCCTCTTATGAACAAAAAAGTAATGCTACAAAGACCTGGGCAATCCCGGATATGTGAAAATCGCCCGTAGTGAGCCACCCCCATCAATATTTTTAAATTTTTTATGTGGGTGATTCTTTATGCGTCTACATTTGACTGGGCGGAATGCGGACGTCTCTTCAAGCTGCCATGTGTCCATTTTCTCTCCTTTTAATTGTGGTTAAGCTTAATCAACCCAAAGTTAATATTCTTAATAACTAAGGTTAGATGGATGAATGAATCTTAACCACAATTAGTGGGTGTTAAAAAAGACATGTGGCGCTTGTAGAGTCGTGTGCATTCTATTGGGCAGAAAGCACATACACAAAAAAGTTATTTCATTTTTTATATGTATCTTTACTATTATAATGAGAGAAGCGGGGTTAAAAAGTTGGTTGTTTTTTTTTCTAATATTCCTAATGAGTCTTAATTTTCTGGTATCTTATAATTAGTAAGGATGAATTTTTTCTATTTTTCCCATTTTGTCCATAACTCCATTTTAAAAAAAAATTAAGATATTATGTTATCTAATTTTACATGAGAAAAGTTAGTAGGGGTATTGAAGTAATATCAACTACAACTAACAATAATCCCTTTATATCTCCACGATTCTCTCAAATCCTAATCCTTATATTCTCTCAAGATCCTGCCTTGATCTCTCTCAACTAAGAGGCACATCCTCTCTACGTTGTAACTACTTTTCAAGAGAAAAAGTAGGGATATGTGGTATGAGGTGGTTTCAATTCACTACTCCATCTTTTTAAGTTCAAATTTTAAAACAAAATTTTTTAAAATTCTCTCACTAGAGTCTCTCTTCCCACTCTCTCTCCCCTTCCCCTCTCTTTCACGTGCATGGCACGTGCCACCCACTAATATATAATTAAATTTGTTTACATAATAGCTCTCCCAAGGGGGACTCTCCCTTCCAAAGAAAATTTCATGGCTCCAACCCTGCGATGAGTATATACAATGGTTAGGACCCTACCAAAATTCCTAGAGGAGGTAGGGACCGACCATTAAACTCCAAGTTCTTACCTTAGAAACAATAGCAAATGATCCAAGAAAAAGCACTCCTGTCCATTTCACTATCGCTAAGTCATTTTATTCGTGTTTTGTTAATTCTTTAGGTGTCTACAACAAGAGATTAATTATAAACATGAGCTCCTATTCGGCTGAAGCAACCCTAAAAAAAGCCTTGTGGCAGTAGTAGTTTGGTATATACAAATAAAAATAAGGTAATTTTCTATCTCTATTTTTTTATAATTTCCAAAATGCCACTGCCAAAGGATATATTTTTTTTTTTGGGTTACGTCGGTTATCTATTCAATTAGAGCTCTTGTTCATTGTTAGTCTCCTTTAACAATGTTTATTTCGTAAAACTTGTGTGGGTTGATACCAAAACCGAGTTTTGGGCCCTCTTCATCCTCCTAATCACCGACACTCTTTTGCCTAGTAAAATGAAAAGAAAGAAAAAATGGATAAGTTCAAATATTAGCCGGAGCTCCCGAAAGCATCTAGCAAAGCTTTCTTTTTACCTTGTAAACTAATGGCAATTTTGTAATTATAAGAGAAATCATGTTACAAAACTAGTACTTTAGTGTCTGTTTGACATCAATTCTAGCGATATCTTTTGTTCTGAAGTAGAATTGTTCTTCTTGAGAATGTGTTCTGGAGATTAATTATGTATTGAAAATCCGTTTGGTAATAGTAAGTTAGGATATGTTCTAAATAACATAAACATGTTTGGATGAAATAAAATTTAAAAATTAAATATGAAAATAATATGAATAAATAAATAATAAAAATGTCTTGTGTGAAAGAGCCCACTCAAGAAATAGTTCCTAAAAGTAAAAAAAATTACTCCTCAATTCTTATTCCACAATGAGAACATTTATCAAATTATTTTGGATTTTGCTCCAGCTAAACACCATTCTTGGATTTCTATTAAATGATTTCTACTTTTGGGAAATATAGAAATGTTCCCTGAGTACTGATGGCAAACAGCCCCTCAATTCCCCATAATTACATAACTACAATTGAAGGTAAGAAAATAAGAGTTTTTTTTAATAACTTAACAAATAATCTTTTAAATTCTTGCTAGCCGAGGCATTTAGCTTTAAGATTTGTACAACTAACAAACAATATCCTTAATAAGTGTCTAAAGTGAGGAAAAAAAAAAGTAATAACGACATGTGAACCGGTCTAGGCCTACAATGTTGGCTTGATGGAAGTATAAAAATTCATCCTAGCATTCACCATTTGATTATTACTTGCCATATAAATGGAAAATAACACCAAAATTTATTAGTTTTTGCTATATCTCCAATGAGAAGATCTATAAGACTAAAATTTTCTCTTATTCTTCTCGTTTGAGACGGTCGGAATTTTCTTCTAGCTATTTCGGGCTAGTAGGTTCATGCTCCTCATATCCGTCCCCTTCTAATCTTCTATCCTCTCTTCTTTCGTGTCATTCTCAACCCTCATTCTTAGTGTCCATTCCCTCCTTAATATGGGGGATCTACCGGAGAAACTCATTCAATTATCTATACAGGAGAACAACACGGTAATCGAGCTCGATGCCAGTGCTGTCATGGAAGCACATGCTGAGTTTGAACACAGCTTAGTGGGTAGAATTCTTTCTGATAGACCATTTAGCTTAAATGCAGCAAAGGCTACCATAGTTCAATCTTGGAAACTGCGGGGGGATGTCCAAGTTATTGAGCTACCCGAGGATTTGTTGCTTTTCAAATTTCAGAAACGTGAAGACATTTTGAGGGTGAAGCGTCACGAGCCTTGGGCTTTCAACAACCATCTTCTTCAGCTACGAGATTGGATCTGTAGAGCCCCGGACCTTTTCACAGTTAATGCATGACACTTTCGTTGTCATTTTGTCTTTTTAAGAGGTATAATAAATAAATAAGGAAGAAATTGAAAATTTCGAAACGTCAGAAATGTTCCTTTTCGAAGTACGAACACAACGCAAGTTGAATCATCAAAATCGGATGAACGAGTCAAAAGATATGGCTAAAACAGTCTGAACCTGTAGGAAAACGTAGCTCGGTTGTGCACTGAGGACGTAGCTCGGAAGGCACTAAGGACGTGCTCTGACGTCGTACTCTGATAACGTAGCACAGAAAACGTACTCTGATAACGTATACTTTGTGCATCCGTTGTACAACTCACCACAGGCACGTTGTACAACACCACGAGTTGGCACTATTCACAACACCACGAGTTGGCACTATTCACAGCACCACGAGTTGACACTATTCACAACACCACGAGTTGGCACTATTCACAGTACCACGAGTTGGCACTATTCACAACACCACGAGTTGGCACTATTCACAGCACCACGAGTTGGCACTATTCACAACACAATGTGTTTAGCACTATTCACGGTCCTCGCGTCATTTCAGAAATCCCAGTAAGGGTATTACGGTCTTTTGGTCAGTTCACTCTTACCTTAAGAGTTTAATCCGAGCCTTTAGGGCATCATTCGACACTTAGAGAGTTTGAGAGAATAGAAGAAAGAGGAGAAGGCGATTCCAATCTAGGGTTTCCAGTTTGGAGAGAAATCAAAGGGTTTTTGAAACCTAGATCAACCTCAAGCCCGTTTTCTTCAAGATTTCGGTTCAGGCATTGTGGAGCTCGCGATCCAAGTTAGGGCAGCAACTCACAGTCATTTGGAAAGAGGGTTTCTCCCTCATTTCTTCAAGGTCGGTACTTTTTACTACCCTCCTAGTTATAGATCATCTTTTCCCCTCATTTCTCTTTATTTTCTTTCACTTACACATGTGCTATGAGATGGATGAATGGTAAATGGTGAATGGTGAATGGTGAATGGTGAATGGAGATGTAAGGGGCGATTGGATGCCAGTGGTTGTGTGTTGATGATTAAAACGGGGAAGGGCATTGTTCCAATAATAAACATACATGTATGATTGAGTAAAACCATCTAGAAAAGCATGTTGTAGGGTAAATCCATAATGAATACACCATGTTTGATGAAATGCCAAGGTGAATACAGTGAGCTGTAAATTAGGAAATACATGCCTAATAAATTCTGAATATTGCTAGGGCCTATGATAGTGTGTTTCCTGTTTTCCCTAAATGCTATGAATATTGAATTGCTTAATCTTTGACGCTATATGTGTTGTGAAATTACCCAATGGTTATGTTTAAATTTAAATGCAAGTATGTACACGATTCCTAAGAGCACGTCACGCATGACATGATTTATCGAGGTTTTCAAGAACATGGTTAGAGGTGGGACATATCCTACGATATGTTTTACCTCGCTCTTGGCAAGGACAAGTCAATCATGCATTATCATAAGAAGGGTCTCTCATCCCCTCGCATGACATGCATAGCATGGCATGACATGCATAGCATAGCATTCACATGACACGCATAACTCTGCATGGCATTACACGCATGGATGCTAGTTGCGACGGGCTATGAACGGCAACTAGGCATTCACATTTCGCATGGATGCTAGTTGCGACGGGCTATGAACGGTAACTAGGCATACCCATCTGCATATAGGGTACTAGTTGGGACGGACTATGAACGGCAACTAGGCATGTGAACATGTTTAAATTATGAATAAGCAAGCATGATACTCGCATGACACGCATGACATGACATGACACGCATGATGCAAGCATGACAAGCATGACGCTGTTAACAGGTTCACAATCACGCAAAGGGTATTTCAAGTCAAGTCAAGTGCACGATGTTTTCAAGGGTTTTATCAGTCTTTCTGAATGCAAGCATGAATATAAATTGCTTTACTTCCTTGTATGATATAAATTGTTCCTGTTCTATATATGCAAATTTGTTTCCTACTTTATGTATGCTATCTGTATACTATGACTGTTGGTTAGTATTTAGTACCCGCTGAGTATTCCATGCTCAGCCGTACTTCTTATGTCGGCAGGTTCCGAGGGAGCTGCTGCTCCAATTGATGTTTGTGCTCCTGGTCCATGGGTGGAGGAGGAGTACGTCGAGGGGCCTTTGGAGGAACCTCCCGTAGAGGGTTACCATTAGGCGGTTGTAGATTCTGAGTGAATAGCTGTGGGTGAGATGAGAGATTATATCCACGTATTTTGGCGGGTCTGTCCGCACTTTCTTATGGATTGCTTTTTGTATAAAACTTGAATTTAAGTATGTATATACATAGAGGGTTGTTAGTCTTCCGCTGTGCCATGATAGAGTATGTTTCCGCTGATAATGTCCTCTATTGTATATGCTCTGTGGGTTTTTGCAGGATGGTTTGTCAAGCAAGTCATGTAAGTCATGATTAGTCGTCCAAAGTTCACTCTAACTCGTAGGGTGGGTTTTGGGTCGCGACAGGATCCCTGATTCGTTGCCATCTGAGCTCTCCTTTGAGGAGATTCCATTTTGGGTGCAACTTCATGGCCTACCCCCGGATAAGCATACATTACGGTTTGGGATGGATCTGGGTAGTGAGATTGGTAAGGTGCTAGAAGTAGATGTCAATCCTGGAGATGGCTCCAAAGGCAAGTTCTTGAGAGTTCGTGTATTAGTTGACATTACCCTACCCCTTCGATATAAAATTCTCATTAAAAGAAAAGCTCCATCTCCATTACTCGTTGAAGTCCGGTATGAACGGCTCCCATCCTTTTGTTATTCTTGTGGTATTATTGGACATGAAGCAAAGTATTGTGAACATATGCCACCAGAGGTCTCTCAGGACGAAGAACGGGCCTATGGCCCTTGGTTAAGGGCGGATTACTTCCGGCTTAAATCATCTATCAATCCAGGTTCCAGCCGTGATCGAAATTATCTGGCACGGTGGGAGGTTTTCCCTGGTTCCTCCAACAGCTCGAGGAAGACGAAGTACGGCTTGGGGCTCCCGCATGCGGATTCAGCAAATCGTCGGCTCCTGTCGTGTCACCCGGATACTCATGACCTAACCTCCCCTTTAGCTAATCCGGGAAAGCCATGTGGCAAGCATATCAGCGAGGATCCGGGGGCCCTGCAATCTCAGTTGGTAACGCCAACCCTAAAGCTTTGCATTAATGAGCTAGTTCTTCCAAGAGAGGACACGTTGCCACAAACCTCCCCTCTTGAACCATCTAACCTGTTTATTTTACCTGAGCAAGTAATCCCAACTCCTGCGGCCTGTGCTTCTGATAAGCTAGCCTGTCATGCTCATGTTCAAATCCCCTTAGTGCTCGAGCCCAACCCACCAACGGTAAATTCGACTGACCCGATGGTTGATGATTCGGTCCCCAGTTCTCTATTTGACTCAGGTCATTTAACAAACCCGATTGTGTCACCCACTAAACACCCACCACCAGACCCGGACTCTTTAGACAATTCGGAAGTCAAGCCCATTTCTCTTGTTTTAGAGGACTCATCTGGGCCTGATCTCCAAGGCCCATGTTCCAATCATCCCTCCCAACTCCACGGTATTATGGCCCACAGAAATTTATCTTCCCCTTCTGTTTCATTTGGTCCCTCTCCCTACCATAGGAGTTGTGCTGCTCATAGAGTCCGCGGGGCTCTATCTCGGAAGCGACGCTGCCATGGCCAACTTCTTCACCCATACTATATTCCAACTAAGAAACCGAAGCTTCAACATTTGGTGTACCATCTTGTTTCGCGAATTAAGCCTTCAGGTAAGTTTCAATCTGATTCTACCTGTGGTCTTGGTCTTGCTTCTTTGGAGGTGGCTGACGAGGTGCAGCCCCTCCGATCGCCATGACACTTCTCAGTTGGAACTGTCGGGGAATAGGGTCACCCTCGAGAGTTCGAGCTCTTCACGAGCTAGTGCGTCGTAATAAGCCCGATTTGGTTTTTCTTATGGAGACTAAAGCTAGTGAATCAGTGATGCAAAAATAGAGAGTCAAGCTCAAGTTTGATGAAATGACAGTTGTTAATCCTCGGGGACGAGCTGGGGGTCTTTGTGTTTTTTGGAAGTCTCCTTGGTGGGTGGAGATGATTTACTGTAGTGGCAGTGTTATGCATTTGAAGGTAAAGGATCAAGTTGGGGCAGAGTCTTGGTTTCTTTCTCTTGTATATGGTCCATCAGTGGAGACAGAAAGGCCACAATTTTGGGAGGCCCTAACACGAGCAAGTCCTAGAGGCAGACATCATCTCTGGATTGGGAATTTCAATGAAATTTTGTTTAACTACGAGAAAGATGGGGGGCTTCCGAAGACTACAGCTCAAATTGAAGTTTTTGCGGGTTTTGTTCGTGCTCATGGACTTATTGACTTGGGCTTTAAGGGAAACCCCTTCTCTTGGTCCAATAAGCGAGCGGGCCAGGCCAATGTGTGGGAAAGACTAGATAGAGCTTTATGTTCCGCAGAGTGGAGGATTCGTTTTGCCACTGCTACGGTTCTTCATTTACCCATGATTGGATCTGATCACTGCCCCCTCATTGTTTCTCTTCAATTTCCTATACGACGCGGGCACAAGCCTTTCCGTTTCGAATCCATGTGGACAACTCATCCGGGCTGCCTTGAGACTGTTGCTAGTACATGGAATTATCAGGTTCAAGGGTCAATCATGTTTCGATTATGCAAAAATATTTCTGTAACTCGCCAAGTGCTAAAGCAATGGAATTTTCACTCCTTTGGTTCGGTGTTTAAAAGGAAAGATGATCTTAGGTCCCAGATTGAGCATCTTCAAAGTCTTGATCCTACTCCCAACAATGTGCTGGAGGAGTTGAACTTGCAAAGAGAACTGGACACTGTGTTAAAGCAAGAAGAGATGTTATGGGCACAGCGATCTCGCATCAAGTGGCTCCGTGAGGGTGATAGGAATACTAAATTTTTCCATCTTTTTACCATACAAAGAAGAGCTCAGAATCGAATTGATCGCATATGTTCAGAAGATGGCGTTCTTTGGCAAACTCCGGATGAGGTGGAGCAGTGCATCCTTGATCACTTTCGTAATCTGTATTCGTCTACGAATCCTAATTTCGATGAGGAGGACTTTTCTTCCATTCCTCGGAAGGTCACAGATGATATGTACAAGGATTTGGTTCGTCCGTTAGAGGATGCTGAAATCAAGAGTGCAGTTTTTGAAATTGGAGCCACCAAAGCGCCAGGTCCAGATGGAATGCCTGGACTTTTCTATCATCATTGTTGGGATGTGGTGGGGAGTGATGTCATAGCGGCTACTAAAAGCTTTTTCAATAGTGGTTTTCTTCTCCATCAGGTAAATTTCACTCACATCACTTTAATTCCGAAAAAACCTATGCCTGAACACTTGGGGGATTTTCGGCCTATTGGGCTATGTAACGTGATGTACAAGATTATGTCTAGGGTGCTTGTTAACCGTATGAAGGCGATTATTGGGGACCTTGTCCACCCAAATCAATATGCTTTTGTTCCTAATCGTAGCATATCTGAAAGTATTCTAATTACTCATGAAATTCTTCATCATATGAAAGGAGTTAACAGGAAGTCTGATTTCCTCATGGCAATGAAGTTAGATATGAATAAGGCCTACGATAGGCTTGAATGGTCTTTTGTGGAATAGGTGTTGAGGCGGCTGGGTTTTTGTGAGCGATGGGTTGGGCTCTTGATGCAATGCATCAGTACTGTGCGGTATGCAATATTGATTAATGGAGTTCCAAAGGGTTTTATCACCCCTTCGCGCGGTTTACGACAAGGTGATCCATTATCTCCGTTCCTCTTCATACTAGTAACTAACTATTTATCCCATCTTTTGGATGAGGAGGAGGGTAATGGCCTCCTTTCAGGAATTCGAGTCAGGAGGAGAAGCCCCTCTATCTCACATGTGTTATTTGCCGACGATTGCATAGTATTCAGTAAAGCTACTTTGGCGGAGGTTCGTAGCTTGAATTCGGTTCTCACCTGATATTCGAAGTTGTCTGGTCAGTTAATTAATTATACCAAGTCTGGATTGATCTTCAGTAGGAATACTCCTTGGAAATTCCAAAAGCTTATCTTGCGGTCCATGCATATGCGCATTTTGGCTAATCCGGGAGTTTATCTTGGTTTGCCCTCAGTTTTTGGGCGGTCGAAAGCTTATTTGTTTGCTACTATTCGGGATCGAGTTTTGGCAAAACTTAGCAGTTGGCGAGGGAGGTTTCTCAACAAAGCAGGGAGGGGCGTTCTTATTAAGGCAGTGGTTCAATCTATTCCGTCTTATGCAATGAGGTGTTTTAAATTGCTAGTTGGCCTGTGTAATGAGATTGAGGCTCGGGCTGCACAATTTTGGTGGGATCAGGATGATCAGAAGAAGAGGGCCCACTGGGTTAGTTGGAAAACGATGTGTCAAGGAAAGGATATTGGGGGTGCCGGTTTTCGCCATCTTACTTCTTTCAATCTAGCATTATTGGCTAAACAAGGATGGAATCTAGTGACCAATCCTCACTCCAAATGGGCCCAACTGGCTAAAAGCATCTATTATCCTCATACAGATTTTTTCAACGCTAAGGTGGGGCACAGACCATCTTGGGCATGGCGAAGCATCATAGCTGGTCGTCGAGTGCTCATTCCGGGTTTGCGTTAGGGAGTTGGGTCGGGAGAGACTATCAATGCTTGGGAGGACAGATGGATCCCTTCATTACATGGCTTTAAGTTATACACCGCCAAACCGTTAACATGCCCTTGGTCTCGGGTTTGTGACTTTATCGAGCCGGCTTCCAAGTCTTGGAACATTCCCCGACTCTCTCAATTCCTCATGCCAGCAGAGGTTGTAGCGATTCATAAGATTCCGCTTCCACATTATTTCCAGGAAGATCAACTTGTTTGGCATTTCAACAATACCGGGAAATTCACGGTGCGATCGGCTTACCATCTTTTTCTTTCCCTTCATCCTATTGGGAGAGCGAGAATCCCGAGTTCTTCTTCTGTACATAACACTAAGAGTTGGAAGCTGCTTTGGCAACTTCCCATCCCACCCAAGGTCGTTTGGTTTATGTGGCGGTGTTTACATAATGCGGTGGCAGTTAACGCTAGTATCGCTAAAAAGGGTATCCCGGTGGATCCTTTGTGTTTCTTTTGTGGTCAAGCGGAGGAAACAGTGGTCCATTTGTTCGTGGCATGCAATATATCCCGAGTAGTATGGTGGGGATCTCTTCTGGCTTGTAGATCGGATTTTAAGGAGTTCCATACTTTTAATGAATGGTGGAATTTTTGGGTGGCAGGCCCCTTCGATAAGCCAACTAAGATTCGATATCTATCTATGGTTGCTAGCTTGGTGTGGCACATTTGGAAAGCTCGTAATGCTCTGCATTATCACAATCTCCTTCCCTCAGCCTCTAATATTGTGGCTAATGCAACCCGCTTAGTGGCGGACTCCTTGGGCTGTACCCAGTTGGGACCTTCTTGTCCTAAAACTTCAGCAGGTAATGATAGCTTCGATTCCGGCGGGCAGGTTCAATCTTGGACTGTTGTAGCGTCGGATGGGGCCTCTAAATTTGATGGGGCAGCTGCAGGTGTTGGTATAGTGGCTCGAAATCATCAGGGTAGTATTTTGGGGGGCTATATTCATGGGCTCTTGGGAGGATCTCCTCTTGTGGCTGAAGCGATAGCCCTTCGCGATGCAACGGAGTTTGCCTTAGCTCATCGTTGGTCCTCGGTCCGTTTTCTCTCAGATGCGAGCACATTGGTGAATCAGGTGGTGTCTCCTTCTACTTCTCTTTTGGTTGAAATCAGGCCCATTGTGAAGGATATCCAGAAGAATTTATTGTGTTTTCATAGGAGTATTGTGGAGCACATCCCTCGGTGTCGGAATGCATTTGCTCATACTCTTGCTGCACGGGCTTTGGTTCTGAGTTCTCATGGGTGTTTCAATGCCCGACATTTATCTGCTTCGGAATGTAAGCGGCTTCTTTCTGAGAGAGGCCCGAGACCCCCATAGGGGCCGGTTGCTCTCTGTAGGTGTAAATGTTATCTCAGATTCAAAAAAAAAAAAAAAACTTGGAGTTTTTTAAAGGGGCGGGGGAGGACGAAATCTGGATTAGGTAAGAGTTGAATGGGTGGGGTTGGGGGGAGTAACATTCTAGTAGGCGGTAATCACTAGAACCTCTAATGAGAGCTTCCTAAAAACTCGACATGCGGTAGGTTGTTTCGATTCCGATCGTTAGATGTTAAGAAGGGTCTCTTGGGAGGCATGTGACCAAATATCAATCCAATTCAACGGTCCTAAATCATTTCATTAAAAGTAAGAAAATCAGAGATTTCTATAGCATAAAAAGAGTTTAGTTTTAAAAAAAAAGGTTTAGTGAACCCTGAGAAGTTAATGTTAACCAATTAGGATATAATTAGACAGTCTAAAAATTCTAATCAAGCTATATTTTTCACATGTCTCCAAAAGAATCTACCTCGATATCCAACTGTCAATTTCCTAAAAGGCATACCACATGTCAAGTTTTTGGAGGGGGAGCTCAATAGAACCTATAGTGAGCACCGACCATTGAAACTTATATATATAATCTTTTAGATTCCAACAACTTGGGCATTTAGATTTTAGATTCGTACAAGTAACAAACAAAGTTTGATAGCTAAGTTTCTGCATAAATCTTTCAACTGATCTTTCCATCTCAATGGATCTTGTGATTTAAATAATATATTTTTTCTTGTGGGTTACCATAATTTCATTTGTAAAAGAAGTCAAAGGGTGAAAGTATACAGATCAAATCATCCTTATTTTCGGCGATCTCGTGGTTGAACTTAGTTAATTGTGTCCTAATGCATGCCCTCGTCACTCTTCTTTTTGTGTCATGAAGAAAGCATGCACTTCCGTTTCAAGTAAAATTCAAACCGTTTTGAGAGAATAATTGCATGAAGAGAGCCATTTCTCTTTTAAAGAAGAGTGCTAGTCCAATACCAAAAATTCTATTTTTTTCCCCCAAACTCTCACTAGGTGCAACATCTTGCATTGTTAGTACTCCTCCCATAAGTTAAGAAAACAAAATTTTCATGAGTCATGCTAACCTTATTCTTTTGCATTCTTTTCTAAGTCAAAAAATCCAAAACATGTATCCTTGCTTTCAGCCAAAAATTAGCACTTGTCCTAGTTTTAACAAGTGTTAGTTTTTGGCTAAGAGTAAGAAATGCCCGAGATTGAGGCTTGGATGTCTCAATTTTCAAAAGATGAATGTATGATTTATACTAATTTTCAAAATAACAAGAAAATATTGGGCTAGCATTTCTCTTAGAAATATTACAAGTTTTAAAATTTCTATATCTTTCCCCTTATATGGTATCTCTTATTATACTTATTTTCATCGTATTCCAAAAAGCATATAAGATTTAGTATTCAATTTTACTTGCCCTATTTCCCCACTTTCTTTAAAAGTCACTTTGACATGTTTAATGTAAAACACATGTCTTTCTAATAGTAGAAGTGGAAGAAACTAATATATCATTATTTAAAAAGTGACTTTAAAATAAAATGGAGCTAAATGTTCACATCTTCATATGTTAACAGCGGATCATGAGTTAGTAAGGCCGAGTTCTTAAATATACCAAGTACCTATCAAGATGCTTCTTGAAACACTATATAAATATCTATAATAGAAAAAATTTAAATATTAGTGGAGCTCTACGTCAAACTGTCCCAAATTTTCAATCAGAGCTTCACCAATATTTATATCGTGTTTCAAGAAGCATCTTGGTCAATACTTGGTATATTTAAGAACTTGGCCTTACTAAAAACTCATGATCACCTGTTAACATTTGAAGATGCGAATATCTCATGAATCTTATAATAGGGCAATTCACACATCATTCTTCCGCTTGGAAAGAAAATTGTATATTAATATCCTAGGAGAAGTGCAAGCCCCATAGGCCTCTACGGTTGGAACAACAAATCATAGGGTTAAAAAACAAGTCTTTTCAAATAAAAAAAATTAGGTTTCAACCCTTTTTATGGCAAGTCAAAATTTCAATAGAGAGGTCTTGGAATCGATTTCTTAGGTGATGGTAGCAAGAACTCCTTTTCCCACTGCTAATCACTAACCCGTGCTAAAGTAGGTAATTGATATCCTCTAGCGAAAAAAAGAAAAAGGTAAGGATGCTCCTTCCACTTGACAAATGTTGTTTCCAACCACCACTCTCCACCATCACCTGGTGATCCAATTTGGTCCGGCGAAGCTCACTGTGCCCTTTTAATTCTAGCTAATGTTTTTAAACTACAATTTGTAACTTGATAAAAACTAAGATGACATGGTTAAACCCTAACCCTATGTTTGGTTGCCGAGAAAATAAGTAAAAACATGGAAAAGAAAAGAAAATTAAATAAAACATAACTAAAAATTGTATTAAAAATCCAAAATTTTCTTTTCTTTTCCATGTTTTCATCTATTTTCAAGGCAACCAAACATAACATAAGGGATTAGTGAATCTTAACCACAATAAAGAAGTGTGAAAAGGGACACGTGTCAACCTATGGGATCAGGGCCAAACTAAATCTCATCCCCACTAGCTCCAACCTTACGATTACCACCACCACCACCAATTGAAACAATCCCCACCATCATTGTGACCACCTCTACCCCAATCCCACCCCTCCATTACCACCATTCTTCCACCCCTATCACCCCCATCCCTATCACTTCTATCATCACAATTTTTAACCACCCCACCCATCACCCTCATAAATAAAATTTGTAGAATGTCATGTATCATTTAAACAATTTAATGCAACTTTATAATCAAATGAGAGTATATATTTAATTATATAATCAAGTTGGCATAGGACAGCAACGATCCTCGATTTTTGTTTCCAAACGTGATTATGCCGTTTTTGTTCTATTTGATTCTCTTTTCTAATGGATTTAGAACCCGAAATCATTTTAGAAAATCTAGATTGATTCATTTACAAAATTAGAGAATTACCAGGACGATCCCAAACGGTCCCTAATAGTTGCGGGACTCCCAAATTTCCTATTCTAAGTTGTTTCTGAAGACCCTTCTAAATTGTCATATGAGCTGGACCATTGGATTGAAAATCTAAATGATGTCAAGCATTACATGCTTTAAATGGTGGGCCAGCTCTCAATAATAGAGTTTTTAATTGCTTTCCTTATCATATATCAAAGACATTTTTGAAAATAAATGAATCAGCAAGGATGACCTACCACTGCTAGTGAGAGAGGCAGGTGCTGCCACAGTTTGATGGCTTAGGGGTACCTCCCATCCAGTGGTGATGTATGCCCTCACTAGGAGGGAGGTCACGGGTTCAACCCCTAGGCGAGGGAACAGATACTAACCCCAACTGACCAACAAAGTGTAAAAAAAATAAAAAAAATAACAATAACAATAGACTACATGCAAAATAAGAGCCCACGCCCTTGGAGGATTTGGATTTACAATGAAGGACATTAGAGAAGTATACCAGTGACTTCAAAGTTGTCTTGTTCAAACATATATAGTGAAGCCAATCACTGATAATTTTGCCAAGGGAAATGATCTTAAACAGCTTAAAAACTATAATTTATGAGTCGGGCTATTGGTTAATATGGTTTCTATTAATAGTTGATTTAATAATATTGGTCAACATTCGTTAATTAAAAAATATTATTCAATACAAATTTGACTAGGAGTGTTAATCACTTTGAGTAGAGGTAAAAAGATCATTTCCCTTACCTAAAATGAAACAGAGATGGTCCAGATGAAGGTAACTAAAATGGTGTTTTTTCGGAAGAGGAGTTTCTACTCTGATATGTGGCAATGTGATGGGCCGGGCTGGAGGTTGCCCATGGTTTTGAGTATATGAATTAATGGGCCAGGTTGTCCTGTGGCCCGACCCAATTAATTAGTAGTGTGGGCTTTGGCCTAGAGCCCAGGCTTGGACATGTGATGCTATTCTTTTAATTGATTTGGACTGCCCGATTAGGCCTGTTGACATAAAAAAAAGCAATAGTTCCCTCCAGTGACGAGTTCCTCAAACTATTGCTCCGGGCTCTCACATGGCCACGCCTCCAACTCAATGAACTCGGTTGAAAGTTTTTTAACCTTATGGTGAGATTATTTTATTTTATTTTTCTAAAAACCAAGAGTAGATGGGTGAATGAATCTTAACCACAGTTAAATGGATTTAAATGGGGACACGTAACAAGAAAAAGGGAACTGAGACGCACCTCCTAGCGACACCGACTAAGGAGGTGATTATTTTCCAAAAAAATAAACATAAATTTTTTTTTTTTCAATCTTCCTTTGAAGCACCCGAGCCCAGCCTCATGAAAACCAAGCTCTCTGCGTCGTGAAGCAATGACGTGCCACCATGTGAGCAATTGTAATTCCTGTGCTCTATTTTATAATATAATAGGCAACAGATTACCTCTAAGTAGATGTCCGAGTATTAGACTATGGGCATGCCTCTTTCGTTGGCACATGGAAGGGGCTTGAACTAAGAAGGTGATAGTGTATATGTGTATGTTCCATCGGATGGTACACCTATACCATTCCGCTTCACTCACCCAAGGATTAAATAATCTAACTTTAGTTTTTTAAGAAAATATTTTGGGCTCCGCCACTCTCACTGGCTATTAATACTATTGAAATTTTTTTCCCCAAAATTTCCAAGGGGGGTTCATGAGGAAATCCGTTGCCCTTAATTACATAAAATTAGAATATTTAATTATTTGCAAACCGACCCTGAACAAGTCGAGCCCACACGGCCACACTAACCTGGTTAAGCTCATTTAGCTAACCGAGCCTGGTTAGTTTACCGACTGCTCTACGTTAAGTGGGGAAAAGGACGTGACTGCCCTTGTTTCCATATTTTTGGATGATCCCATGCACTTATTAGCGGGAATCTCTGGGAAGTCATTTCTGTCTGCTTCTCTCTCTCTCTCCTATAAATCCTTTCGTGTCTCTCTCTCTATCTCTAACCCAACCCAACCCAACCAAAAATGTCTCCTCCAGGTACTCTTCTCCGGTTCTCTCCGTCGCTTCACCTTTTACGGTCATCTCCGGCATCAAATCCACCGGCGATTTCATTCGGTAAGTTCTCCGGCGAAAAATTAATCCAGATATCTTTAGAGTTAAATCATACTGGACTAGTTTATGAGCATTAGTAGCTAGACTTTTAGCTCCTTCGCCAGGCGATCTGATCGGAGCATTCTTCCATAAAATTTACGGAAATCTTCTATATTCATAGATTATATTATGGTTTTATGAAAATCTAAATGCAATTTCCCGGTAAATAACCGGATTATTTTCCCGGAGAATCGAAAATTTAGAAAAATCTGTTTTTTTTCTAAATTCATTGTTTTATAAAAGTAAGTAATCCATGCATTCCTGCTACTTGTAGCTTTCGCTTTAATCAGGTTTCCAAAGGGACTTTGCTATAGAGACCGTCTTAGTATTAGGACCGAGACGGAGCATGCGATTTTAGGTGGAACCCATTTCACATGGCGGGCTCCACCTGAAATCCTGTTCTCTTAAAAGCACGGTCTCGGCCCTGAAATCCTGTTCTCTTAGAAGCACGGTCTCGGCCCTATGGTCTCAGAAGCTTAATCCTTTATGAAGCTAAAAAGAGTTGCTTTTTTTTTTTTTTAACACCTCATGGCATCATCGTAATTTTTTTGTTAATAAGGGTTTAATATCCTTATTTCTATTAAATTTTTTTTTTCTGCGGTAGATATTTATTAAAAATGAATTAAATCAATCTCCATTTCTGTAGGTGTTTGGTCGCTTGGGGCTAGAGATAAACAAGCCCACTTTAATCTTCTTTGTTGGAGATGCAATGCAATATCCAAACCTCGCACTCAAGGTAACCCAAATATTCATATCTCTTAACCAAAAGAAGAAAAAAAAGGTAACCTGAATACAAAATAATAAATATATACATAAAATACATAAATGATAAAAGAGACTTCACATACATATATGCATGCTTATATACATACATATATATAAGCATACATACATGGTTTTTTGTGCAGTATATACTGAGGTGATTCAGGACGGCTTACCAGTTCTAAAACTGCATGAGATTCTCCAAGATGACAGAGAAGAGGAAGCACTTGAGGTAATTCAACATCGATTATACGGCTCTTTAAAGATGTTTAATCGTTTATCCGAAAGTGAGGATAACGTAATTTTTTTTATAATTTACTTAGGTTTCGATATCAAAAGAAATAATGGAGAGGGTTAATTCGGTTAGATCAATGTTTGGTTCTATGGAGGATGGAGAAATAAGCATCTCGGCGTATGATACAGCATGGGTTGCTCTAGTTGAAGATATTCATGGAAGTGGTGTTCCTCAATTCCCTTCTAGCCTTCAGTGGATTGTCGAAAATCAGCTCCCCGACGGTTCATGGGGAGATCCTTATATATTCTCTGCTCATGATCGAATAATCAACACTTTATCTTGTGTTATTGCATTGAAATCATGGAACATTTGTCCTGTATGCCGTGAAAAAGGTATAAAAACATTTTTATAACTAGTTTCATCATCGCTATAATTGTGGTAGTTGAGTCAGTCTATGGTTACTCCCAAATATACTCCAAAATCCTAGTTCTTTAAATCAAATAATTAATGATTATGATAAGAGCTGATGTGACATTAGAAAATGATAATCTTGACCTTAATTATTTGAATTAAAATGTTAAGATTCAGGAGTATATTTGGGAGTACCCACAGATTAATTAGTGGTAGTTAAGCTAATTTGGCTATGCCTCCATTGAATAGGATTGTCTTTTATTCGGGACAACATGTGTAAGCTCGAAGATGAAAACGCGGAACACATGCCTATAGGCTTTGAAGTTGCGTTCCCTTCGCTTATCGAAATAGCTAGACGATTAGAGTTGGAGGTTCCTGATGATTCTCCTGCCTTACAAGAGATCGATGCCAAGAAAAATCTAAAGCTCAAAAGGTAGTTTTATAATTAAAAAAAAAACTTCAATTATAAATTTATAATTACTAGTTTCTACAATTAATAGAAAAAATGGAATATAAGTAGTATTTATCTTCTCAACTTATTATATATTCATGGATAATCATTGTGCATGTGAGATAGGATACCAAAAGACATGATGCACATAGTGCCCACAACACTACTCCATAGCTTGGAAGGAATGGCTGGCCTGGATTGGGAAAAGCTTCTTAAGCTACAATGCACAGATGGGTCATTCCTGTTTTCACCATCCTCCACTGCATTTGCCCTCATGGAGACTAAAGATGAAAAATGCCTACAATATCTCAAGAAAGCTGTTCAAAGATTTAATGGGGGAGGTAATTAAACTACCCTTTATATATGTCTCCCTAACTAGAATTTTTTTCTTTTACTTTTCAGATGTGTTTGGATACTAATAATCTGTAGTTTTGTTCTTCAGTTCCTAATGTCTATCCCGTTGACTTGTTCGAGCATATATGGGCTGTAGATCGCTTGGAACGCCTCGGAATTTCTCGATACTTCGAATCAGAAATTAAAGAATGTCTTAATTATGTCTACAAGTATGATCAATCAATGAATAATTTTCCTAACAAAGGTTTACCAAATTTAAACTTAAATTCCAATAAAAATTTCAGATACTGGACTGAAGATGGAATCTGTTGGGCGAGAAATTCACGAGTTCATGACATTGATGACACAGCCATGGGTTTCAGGCTTCTAAGATTACATGGGCACCAGGTTTCTGCCGGTAAGTTAAAAAAAATAAAATAAAATCTGAAACTCGATCCATTACTGCTGCATTACAATATTCTTATACTACCATTTTGTATGTTTCGATCAGATGTGTTTCGACAGTTTGAGAAAGGTGGCGAGTTCTTCTGCTTCAGCGGACAATCAAACCAGGCCGTTACCGGAATTTTTAACCTGTATAGGGCATCTCAGGTGTTGTTTCCCGGAGAAAAAATTCTGGAAGAAGCCAAAACATTTTCGTCTGAATTTCTTAGAGAAAAACAAGCTTCCAAACAGCTTCTAGATAAATGGATAATAACCAAGGACTTGCCTGGTGAGGTAGATATTAGAATACCATACTTCCATTAATCTTTGTATTATGTTTTAAGAATACCCATTTGATATAAACAAGCCAATATTAGGTGGGATATGCTCTCGACCTTCCATGGTACGCTAACTTGCCCCGTATAGAGACGAGATTCTATATAGATCAGTATGGCGGCGAAGACGACGTATGGATCGGGAAGACATTGTACAGGTTTCTACATATTTACTCCCCTCCCTCTCCCCTAGTCCACACCTGATTTAGAACCGACAATGGTCTTTGTAACCCATGGTTACAAGTGACATAAGGAAAAGGGGAAGTGATTTAAATATTTCGATAGTAGTAGTACTATCAAGAGTTGGGCTGCTCGATTGAAAACCCAATGATGCAAAACATCAAGTGGGGCTCACCATTTAAGCATGTGGGCTTTGGTGCCGTTGGATTTTCAATCAGGTGGTCCATATATATATATCGATGAGGGTTTTAAATCACTCTCCTAACGAATAATCCACAATTTGTGACCTTGGCAACAATAGTCTTGAAGAGCCTCAGATTCTCTCAAGTGAAGTTAGAAAGGTGGTCTTGGGCAACCACAAAATAAGGACATGTGGCGATTAAAAAAATTGAGAAGTCATTTCATTTTCTACCCATTTGATATCTCTCTTCCTTTATCTCACCACTTTATCATCATGTATTACAAATACATAATGTGTAGAGAAATCAAAATCATGAGTCTCATGAAAACTTTTCCAATCACATGTCACAATATAGGCCGTCTTGTAGTTGAAGTGACTACAAAAGACTAACAAGCTATGACACATCTTAAAATATTTTGATGTGCGCTATGTTAAAAAAAAAAAAGTGAATCTATTTTTATATTTTAAAACATTTTAATTTATCCGACAAGTTTTATTCACTTTTCCACAGACAGACTTTATAACTCCCAAAAAAAAGTCATTTGTTTTTATTGTCATAGTATTCCTCTGCCACCGAAGAAGCACTAGACCTTACAAGCACCGAGTGAAACCTGGCAGCAATGCTACAAAAGACCAATCAACTGCCACCCATGAAAACAAATATACACTCAGTGAAAAAAAGTTATATTTATTATTTATTATTTAATATTTTATCTATGGGTAACAAATTTCTTCTGTAAGATCATGTTCGAGTATTACAGTCGGACATAGCTTCATTAGTCGGCATATGGCGAGAAATTAGAGGGAAAAAAAATCGTGGAAGAGATTGAAACGGTCCTTGATATTTTGATTTCTCCTCCAATTTCTCATCATTTGTTGGCTGAAGAGGCTGCCTGAGTATGATACTCGGGTATCTCCCAGGAGAAATCCGTTGCCTTATCTATAACATTTTTCTGCTGTATTGCAGTTGATTGGGGAACCAAATCGTATGTGTTGCTCCCTGTGGCCTTCCCTATGGCGAGGTGTGTTTAAAGGCCAAGATCAACTAGCCAATACGGATTTAACAGCTTAACAAGTGATCTTGGTCTTTAAACACCCTGACCAGGGAACAACACAGACAATTTGGTTCCATTGATTGGTCCCTTGTAGCACAAAGCTACAAAGGCCATTACTGTCAAGTTTGGTTTACAAGCACCCATTTGTATATTACAATGAGGTGTATTATAGTCTTTTCACTACTTAGTCGCTTCAATAAAGGGGAGCCCAAGTCCAAAGTGCTCGACTCTTGGGACAATTAATTAATAAATGAGGTTTAATTAATTAAGCTAAGTATTCATCTTTCCTCAATTTGTTAATAGTTTCTAACGCTACGCTTGGTCTCAGGATGCCATACGTAAACAATAATGTCTATCTCGAGCTTGCAAAGTTAGACTTCAACAACTGCCAAACATTACATAAGCTCGAGTGGGTCAGTATTCAAAAGTAAGTGAACAATAGATTCCTATTTCTAACTCCTATAATTACCAAAACGCCATTCTGTATTTCAATTTTCTAAACTATCCTATGCAGGTGGTACACAGACAACAATCTTAGAGTGTTTGGGGTGACCAAAAGAAAGCTTCTTCTTGCCTATTTTAAGGCAGCGGCAAGCATTTTTGAACCCGAAAGATCGATAGAGCGGCTCGCATGGGCTCGAACCCAAGTCCTCGTCGAGGCGGTCTCGTCTTATTTCGAGAATGAAGCGAGTTCTGTGGAGCAGAGGAGAGCATTTGTGGATGATTTCAACAACTGTAGTAGTAGCAGTGAGAGTCAAGATAAAAGGTAAAACAACTAAATTCTTTAAAACTTGAGATAATAACGTTACTGGGTTTCTGTGAAAATGACAATACTCTGTTTTTATGTGTAAACCATAGAAAATTCCAAAGCGACCTTTCCAATACCTCTTAGGGCTAGCTTTGCCGGCCCTTTTGTTGGTTATTTGTCTCTGTACGTGTCTACGTACGTCTGTCTTAGAATTACCAATTTATCTCTTTGATGACTTATCATGGCAATCTGACCATCCAAGGTGGTTAAGATGCTTCGTCATGATCTATGGACTACTATCCACTCCAAGAGAACTCCATTTCAGCACTCCTTAATAAGGAGTTCAGATGGGCAATAGCTGGCTATTGCATTGTTGTCTGATTGTATCTTGAAAATATGGGCTACAGGTGGACCCCGTATATATAATGTATGTGCCACACAAATTTCAAGACACGGACGGACGGACAACAGTGCAACATTGAGCGTTGTTGCCCATCCGCTAAATAAGTGTATCTTGTCTCAAAAAAAAAAAAAGTGTATCTTATCTCAACCACTCAATTAAATGTTAAACCAATATAAAAATATCGGTGGCCTACCCTAAGCAAGTAAATTTATAAAACTCCTTTTAAATGTGGAGAATGTTAGCCTTCCCTATGCTTCAAGCTGCCTAAGTAAGTTTGCTTCCATGTGGCATGTATTAGTTTAGTAATGGGTTTATAAAAAATATAAAAATTATTGTTTTAACCGGTTGTAATAGTTAGAAGCCACGAAACAATAATACTGGTATTTCCTTTTAAACCTTGTAGTATATAATTTTGGTTCTGATCCCACCAATAAAGTGACATATCTTGTTGCGTTAATTAATTATAAATTATTATTTTAATCAATTGTAAAAATAACGTTACAAGCATAAATTTTTTTAGATGAGAGGAGTTTTAGTTGGGCAACTTGAGCAATCCAAAAAAAAGCTTTGGAAAGTTATAGTTTGGTAATTATGAACACACAAAAAAGATATTTGTCAATAATTTTTTTTAGAAATACATCTTTTTGTTAGCATCCTGGAAATATTCAATCATACGAGCATCCAGAGGTTCATTTTCTAAAGTTAATTTTTAAAAATTTTTTGATTGGCTAAAGTTGGACCCTTCAGACCCGAAAAGTTGAATGAATTTTACTGTGGCAGGTGGTGGGATTCGAAGAGGACAGGAGAGGTACTGGTAGGGGCATTACTCGGAACCCTAAGCAACCTTTCATTGGACGCACTGGTGGCGCACTGTAGAGACATTCGCCACCGCTTACAAGACGCTGTGAGTACTGAAACCGTACACTCTACCAAAAGTACTCATTCCATTTCCCAACATGTTTTTTCTTGATTTATAATATTAAATTCCTTTGGCTGCAGTGGGAAACGTGGCTGATGACGTGGCAGGGAGAAGAAGAAAACAAAAACCATGAAGAAGCAGAGCTCCTAGTGCGCACGATAAATCTGAGCGCCGGCCGTTCGGTTTCGGAGGAGCTCTTGTCTCATCCCCAGCACCAGCGTCTCTCCCACCTCACCAACAGTGTCTGTCACCAACTTCGTCGTATTCCAAAATTCAAGGTCAGAAACTGTACTTGGGTGAGTTTTTATGGCCTCGATTGTCTCTTGAGAAGCCAAAAACCTCTTGTCTCGGGCAACCATAGAATAGTGGACAAGCCGTAAAGAAGTCAAAATCATGGACCCCATAATTTTGACTTCTCGACGCACTATATGACACATGACAATAAGGTGTTGAGAGAAAGTGGGAGTGATATCAAGTAGGGAGAAGTCAAAAATCATAGGGAGAAAATGAAATGACTTCTCTCCTTTTTAACGCCACATGTCCCCTATTCTATGGTTGCCCGAGAGGGGTTTCTGTCTTCGCCAGAGACAATCCGAGGCCTTTTCTATCGGAAGCAAATCATATGGGTTCTTCGCCTGGGTGTTTGATGGCCTAAGATCTTTTGTACAACTGTTAAATCCGTGTAGTCAATTTTATGAAAGTAAATCCTCTGTGTTTTTTGTGTGGCCTACCTTGTGTTCTTGATATTTAAAGATCAGCTGTTATATCCGTACAAAGCAAGAGATCTTGACCTTTGAACATTCAAGAACACAAGAAAGGTCATACAAAATATCACAGATGATATGCTTCCCAATTTGATCATAGCCTTCATACACTAATGGTCATAGGAAAGAACACAAACAATTTCCATCTGTTTCTATTGTAGGTGAGCTCTTTTCACCAAGTTAAAAGTGTATTATTCAAAACAAGAGCCGTGCTATCTTATTTTCAACCAAAAACTAACACGTCTACTTATTATAATTGGTGCTAGTTTTAAAAAATGCCTGAGAATAGGGCTACCTCGCCTCTGGAAACAAAAGCTGACAAATTCAACTTAGCAACTACCTGCTTATGTTTGGCAATAATGATTTATAAAGAAACAATAGCATGTTAACATATTAGGAAAATTGCCTGATACATTGGTTTTTACAAAATAAAATTTTAATTAGATTAAATATTAGACTTTTCTATGTCTGGTATTTTGTAGCCAAAGCAAAAAAACCTTTGTTGCCAAGAGTCTCACTCTCTACACTCTCTATGGGAGAATGCTAATGATCGTTACGCACAATTCAAATGGCCTTAATAGCACGAGTGTATTTGCTTTAACTAAGATAATGTTAGCCTAATGGTAGCCCATGTTAAACCTCTAGTTTGTGCCATCTAAAAGCTCAACACGTTGTTTGTTATTTTTTATTCCGACTATTGGGTGTTAATGTGGAGTTCTTCGGAAGACACTTAACAAAGTTGCATGACGAGATTTTTTTAACGATTTGATTGAAGTTCAGAAAAAAGGCAATTTCTATAACTTAGGTGAGGTCTATTGAACCTTAGGGAGTTGATGTTAGTCAACTATGGTATGATAAGACAACCTAAAAAACATACTATTGACATATTTTTTTGTAACGTGTCTCCAAAAGAGCCCACTTTAACATCTAACCGTTAAGTTTCCAAAAGGCATGTCACATGTCAGATTTCTAAGTTATGTTATGGAACCTCTAGTGAGCTCCATCCATTGAAACTCTTATCTCTCTCTCTATTTTCTCTCTCTCTTTACATATATATATGGTAGGCGCAATTCACAAGAATTTGTAGTGAGCGACCCCATGAAAAAAAAAGATATGTGGTTGGTTGTTTTTTAATCTAACGGTTGGATTTCAAGATGGACCCATTGAGAGACACGTGGTGAAAAAAAGTCAATAAGATGTTTATAGATCATTTGATTTAAGGTTGAAAATCAAAGATTTCTATAACGGTCTTCCATGGGATCCACCTTGAACCATTACCCACACACATTGTGCATACCCACTAAGCCTCACACACCCACATATATTGTATACCCACTAAACCTCACTTGTATTCCTCGTATTTGTAATTAGTTTATCTAATACACATTTTCAATATATGTTATAGGAACACAACGGCAGCATCACCACCCTCCCAGTAGATTCCAACATGCAAGAGCTCGTGCAATGTGTGCTCGGAAACTCTAATGGAATCGATTCTGATATCAAGCAAACGTTCCTCACCGTTGCCAGGAGCTTCTACTACACTGTCTACTGCACGCAGGCCACCATCGACCTCCACATTGCCAAAGTACTCTTTGAGAGAGCAGTTTGATAATGTCCATAATGCCCCTTCATTATATATATATATATATTAAATCCAAATGTAATTGGCATGTAGATTGGTATATATGCATGCTTACATTACATGCGATTTGTAACTACGATGGAAAGTGCTCTCTCATATGAGGATGGGCCTAAAATTAAGCCCAACCCAAGATCCCTCGGTGATGTAGCAAGTAGAAGATTGCTCACCATTACTAAGTACTAAACTTTAATACCTAATAATTACAGATTAAAAAAACAGTTTAAATATAAAGCGGAGCTCCGCATGAAGTTTAAATATAAAGCAGAGCTCTGCATCATGCAGAGCTCCTTTTTTACACTACTTACACTACCCAGGGTGGTGTAAAAAAGGAGCTCCGCATGATGCAGAACTCCCCATGAAAATTAATCTCTTAAAAAAAATAGAGGTATTCTTTTACTAGGGATCAAATGTGGTTTACGCCATGGCCACAAGCCTGCTCTGAGTCTGTGCGCCGAGGTTGTCCCTAGGCTATTTCAGACCAATCTAGAGGTGTGCTTAGACTCATAGCAGGCTCGGGGCCAAACCTATCTAGTGCAAGTCTGTTCTTTGTCGATTTTTCATCAAAATTTAGTTTGTTGGGTATATATAGGAAAGCACACTAAACCCTATCTTAATTCATAAAGCCTACTTCAACTATTCAATCGAGGAAGAAGATGGGCATCTCTCTAACTGGTTGACATAATGGGTTTCCTCCTATACCTCAAAATGGCAGACAAAGGTCCACAAGAACACATGACAAGGTGATGGTTGTTCACCAACAACATGGAGTAAAGTGGTGAGTACTGACCCAATCCCACATCCATGATTTGATATCCCCGGTGAGACCCACAAGAAGAAGAAGTTAATCCAAAATAGTACTCCACTTGAATCAATTTCTATAATTGGTGACAAATATTCGGGATTATTGAGAAAAACAATATGATTTCTTTTATGAACTGACCAGAGCCTTTTTTTGAACAAAATCTATTAAAAAATAATGTTAGGACTTTTAACATCAATAACAGGTGGATTTGCCACGATTACCCGGTTTTTACTATAAATAGTAAGCATAATTAGCATGTCGAGGTACAAGATTAGAAGCACAAAATGAAACATGCCCGAAAATGATGTTGAGACATGCCCGAAAATGATGTTCGAAAAACAATCACATTTTCCTAAAGTTAGCGCGTCTCCATTGTTCGAAGCCGTTTTGGCGATGGATAAATTTACTATATGTAAATTAGTGTCGCCCACATGTAATGATATGATTATTAAAAGAGATTTAACTATGCACCTGATCTGGTTCAAGAGCAAACCCGAGCAACACAAAAATATGCCTTGACAAGGTAGTTTGAGAATTACTGGAAAAGTATTTCGCTGATAGAAATACCCTTCCTTGTAATGTAGTTTTCAAACTACACATGCCTTATTGCTTCAGTTTACCCTTAAACTAGAGCTCTTGTTCATAGTTAAATCTCATATTAAAAGGGAATTGGTTTGAAATTATCTAGTTATTGGTCTCAAGTGAATTTACTATTGAGTTGATTCAATTAATATTAATCAAACAATACAAGAACGGATAGGAATATTGTTATTTATTTTGAGTCGAACTAGAGATCTTTCACCTTATTCAAAATGGAGTAATTGGCACAATCATTACTCATCAAATAGCGAACAAGACTGACCATATATCTGTTGAAACAATGACATGGTTTGACCCCATGCCCAATATGGGGGTTTGGCTCCACCATATGCTTTGACAGGGAAAAGATATGTAGCAACAGCAGAAACTACTGGAGTTGAAATCTCAAGTGGGAGAAATATAGGATAATCATACATCTTCATGGCCGGCATGTTAATGTTTGCCCACATGAAAGAAAGGCCACAAAGTAAGTCATGATATGGGAATGCACAAAAGCACTAGATAAGGAGGAGTTGGAGTGGAAATCTCTGTTGCTAGACAATCTTTATGGGAATGACAGATCATAAAGAGAATTCATCAAAGACGCTGGATCCTCTCCTATTAGTGCTGGCGAGGTCATGCTTCAAAATTTTAAAAGTGTTTTTAAAAGACAGGGATATCTTTTCTTATTTTTTAACGCGCAGTGTCGAGTTGTGTTGGGCTTGCGTGGGGAGTGGATCCCCCCACCAGGAGAGGATCCCAAATCTTCATCAAATTGTACACAGCTATTCTAGTACGTTAGTAAGGAATAAGGATGTGCAAAATCGCGCTGTCTGTGCCCTGTCCCACAAAAGCCACTAATCTATCACACCACTCTCATGATTTGACTGTGCAACAAAGTTATCACTAGATTTGAAAGCTACTTTTCCTGATGTCGCGCATTGTAATAGCGTAACACCAGTGTCAATCCTTATTTGGCATTTTCGATAGTGCGGAATATCTGAAAGAATGTTGCAGTGTTTTCATAACCGAACCGGGCATGAATGAAAGAATGTTGCAGTGTTTTCATAACCGAACCGGGCATGAACCGTTGAGGAACTAATTTCCTGTCTGATCGGCCCGGATGAACCGTAGACTTTTTATCTTTAAAAATATATCCTTAGGCTGATTCTGACCGTCTTTTCATCAAATTACGGGTTCTCCAGTTAAACCGACTGATTATTCTGATTTCCTATTTTAAGAAGGGTTTTTAAAAGTAACCAATTTTTGTTGTTTCAAGTACTGGTTGAACACCCCCTCCTCTTGCGTGAGTATTAGGGGTGTGGCCTTCCAAGGGTAGAGGTCTGGGATCTAATCCTCTTAGGATAAGGGTTGCAAGAGCCTCAATGCCCTAGCTAACTACTCATCGGGTGACTCTACTGATGTAGGTAAATGAGATCTACCTCTGTGGGGCTCTCAAAAAAAAAATACTTGTTGACTTTCAGTTTTCAATTTTGCTGATTCAACTGGCCGGTCTAATCCCATCTAATTTTCAAAACACTGATATATTGCAAGTGGCAAGCAGCAGATGTCTTGGGATCCAATGTAGATCGTGGGTGTCAATCTCATTCTTTTGGATTGGTCAAAAGAAATGCTCTTTAAAAAAATGATATAGCCATGATGGTCAAATGGGACCTCATAAAACCAACATCAAGTCCGTACTCACTGCCCATGTAGTGGTGATATGAGCCGAGCAGTGGAGGTGTTCAAGCTCTTTAGTTAGTTATTTAGCTTAGTTAGTTAGTTAATTCAAGTTCTTTCTTGGCTTCTTTATTAAATAAATGAGCTTGAGCTTTATTAAACAAACTTGAACTGAGCTTAAGCCATTCACGAGCATGTTGGTTCAATGTTTAACAAACCGAGTAGTGGTGTGCTCAAGTTTAGCTTATTAACTAGCTCAAAAACCAAGCATGAGCTTGACTTATTTACTAAATAAATAAGATCAATCGTGCTTTTTAACGAGTCCATCGAGCTTGAGCTAGTCAGGGGCAATTTAGTTCGTTATTTAGCCTTGGGTGTGTACCTCCAAAAGGAGGATGTTCCATTTCAAGATAGAGACTCAAATAAATTTATTTGAAAAATTTTCAGTTGGCGTAACCATAGAACCTATTTGTCAATTCATTGACTTGTGTGAGCCACTGAATAAAAAATAAAGTGACCATCTAAGGTTGCATTTGGATACACTGTCATTTTTTAAAAATGAAAATGACTCTTTTTTTTTTTTTTTTTCTATTTCCAATTTTTATAAGCAAGAAACGTGTGTGGCATTAGCTAAATGTTACTTGTTTTAAAAAACGAAAGCACAGATACACGTACATATAGTCTACTTTATTTTCTCCCAATATATGATATTTTTTGTGTGCATCAATATGGATTTCATCTATAACCCAGCACAATTCTATATTACATGCAAAAGCATTTATTAGTAGTATTACGAATATATGCAAATATTATATACTATAATTAACATAAGAATATTACCTTGAAAAAAATAGATAATATTTTGTATTGTACTGAATTTCCGGAGGAGTTGCGTTGGAGAGGGGCACATGTGATGCACATAAGCATTGACTTCTCTATATAGGGCAATTTTGTCTTTATAAAAATTGAATCTACATTTTTAATACCTCTATTAGCATTATAATAGTAGAGAAGGGCAATATTGTCTTTATAAAAATTGGTATTATAATAGTAAAAGAATAATTTTGTCTTTATAAAAATTTAGTAGTAAAGATAGAATAGCCATTTTGTCATCATAAAAATTTCATGTAAATTTCTAACACCCAACATTATAGAAGGATAAAATGCTCATCTACGTTTTTTAAGAAGGACAATTTTTTCTTTAGAAGAATATAGTAGAAATAAAAGGATAATTTTCTCTTTATGAAATATTGAATTGGCATCAAAAAGAATTTTTATCCTTTTAAGGAAAATTTTGCACTTGCTAGTTAGCAGGGTTAGTACCCCCGCCACTTGTTCCAATGTAGGGGGAGAGGTCTTGGGATCCATTCCTACTAAGTGAAAACTAGCAAGAGCTCCACTCCCCAATGCTAACCACTAACTAATGCTATTAACCATAGGTAAATGAAATCCACAAAAAAAAAAAAAAAAAGCCTAAGTTGACATCATTTATGGTTGGCTTGCATAAGTGCAAGGAAGCAAGGGCTTTTGTAATATTGTGCATTTTACACGGTTTTTGCTGTAAAAATCTACTGCGTAAAAATCTTTTCCCCTTGTTCCGGTTGAAATCCAACTAGGATCAAGGCATGAAGGACCCTACAACCAAACATCATGTGACAATTAATGAATGAACAATTAGGGCAGCACTCAAACCAAGTAAACTCAATGGCTTGACTCGGCTCGTTTGAGCCAAGCTCAAGCTGGCAGTTCAAGCTCGAACAAATCAAAACAAGCTTTTATTTGAGAGCAAATGTTTAAACAAGTCATCTCAAGTCAAACCCTATTTGATTCGGCTCGGCTTGACTCGCTTGAGGCTTGGTTCAGCTTGAGAATAAAATACTTTTTTATAATATGTTATTTATATTCTAGTCTAACTCTCTAGTCTTTGGACCGAAGGACTACCGACAAATCTTATTTTCGTATATGAATGTATTAATTTTATAGCTTCTTGTATTATAATTTATTAATAAACGTTTTTATTAAAATTATGTAAAATTAAACAATATAATTCAGTGAATTAGGCATGAGCCCATCCGAGCTCTGCTCGGCCTAAATAAAGTTCGAGCTCGAACTGAGCTCGAGCCCGATCAAACTTGTTTAAGCAAATCTCAAGCCCCTAAACATTCGAGCTCGAGCATGTTCAAGCCAAGCTCAAACTCGGCCAAGCCCTATGAACAATTATGAGACAAAGATAAGTAGTCTTTGATAATAAACCATGGACTCCATCAGGATTGCTAAATCTTTGTCAAACTTTAAGTGTCCATTCTTTGGGAAAATAATTAAAAAGATAAAATAGAAGGAAAAAAAAAGGCAGACTACTTGTACTATGTTTGGGTTTTGGGCTTACTTGATATTATGTTTGGATTTTCCTATTTTTAGCTTGTGGGCTTGATCCAAGCCTGGACTTTGAAGCCCACAGCTAACTGTGCTAAACTGAACTCCGGATTAGCCGCCCATGGGCCACTACTTTTTAATAAGGTCACAGACGATTATACTATGAAGCTATGAGCCTATGAGCTATGAGCAGGAACATTAATTGAGTATTTTATCTGTGGTTTTGGGTCTCAGAACTGTATAAAAGATATGTATTCTATCTTAGTGTTTGGTTTTTAATTTGGGGTGGATTTAAAGTCCCAAAACTCTAATTTCTACTGCTCTGATTTTGGGGTTTTGGATGAGGGATAGGGTCAATGAAGTGACCGAATCTTCAAGAAAATGATCATAACCTGCTTAATGTAATTACTTAGGGGAGCCTGATTGACAGGAAATCGATCCACAACCCGCTTTGATCTCCTTACAAGAATGCTCAATCTTGTTTAGCGACCAGCACAGTGTGAAATCACTTTCAAATAGGGACCAACCCATTTGGATCAGGACAAATCTTCGATGATGCACATAATATCCCACAAACCTCGCACATCAAGAAAGATGGGGGCGGGCTCAAACTCGAGATCAATGAGAGCATTTTATTGCCTTTGAACCACTACACCAAAAACTGTGCAGGACTTCTCGATCACCCCTCGCTGTAATTCAAGTTTGACAAATAAATATTTTTTTCTTTTGACAAACAAAGAATATTAAAGGAACTCATACCAGAGTATTAAAGGTTGGAATGTTATCACAATCATTCGAATGGTTTAAAAATGTTATTTGGTATAGGATTATTGCATAACACTTATATTTCATGAACATTGTGTGGTTGCAGTGTACTTATCAAGGAGGTTGTGAAATGAAGAAGCCAGAGTAGTAGGCATAGTTGAGGTGAATAATATCTATTGACCATTGTTAGAAAGTCGCTGATATTTTCCCTATGTCTTCGATGTCATTGTCTGAATCTTTGCTTTAACATTGAAATCAAGCATTTGCAAATTTCATTAATTTAGTTGCAATGCGTTCCAGAATTGTTACATGGGAATAATGCCAAACAGCCCCTTAATTCCCACCATAATTATAGAACTATGACTAAGCTTTGCTTTGAAGTGAGGATCTCCCTTGAAACGCCTTAAAGCAAAGCTCCACTTATTTTTGAACTCAAAATTAATTGCAGTGTTTAAAATGAAAAAGAAACAAAAGGGAAAAGTAATAACCACATGTGTACCGAGCTTGCCTACTATGTACACTTGATGGACTTATAAAGGGTTCCTCTAACAGTCCACCTTTTGATTATTATGCTCCGTTTGTTTTGTTGTAAAATTGGGAAAAACAAAAGAATTCCATGAAAAAAGTCATTTTTCATGTGTATTTTTTTATAGGACAATTGACATTTTTCATGAATTTTATTTGTTTTCCCCTATTTTACATCAAAACAAACAGAGCTAGTTGTCATGTAAATGGAAAATGAAATCAAAATTTATTAATATTTGCTATGTATTCAATGAGAGAGGATCTATAATGGACTCTTCTTAAGAATTGAAATTGAATTCTTGCGGACTTACTTTAAGATTTTTATTGGGGAGGAGGGGGGCGGTTTGACAAATATGAATAACCACTATTAGTGAGAGAGGCAGGTGCTGCCATGTGAGTTTTTGGCTTGATCTGGGGTGGCCGATCGATCTGTGGCCTTAGGTAATCGATCGGCCACTCAGGGGCGGAGCCAAGGGGGGCTTGGGGGGCACCCCCTAAACTTTTGTAATTTTTTTTTTTGTATATATATCCATATGGCACAATGGCAATGGAGGTGGATGGAGATCCAATGACAGCCAATTGTGATTGAACTCAGGAAGAGTTCAATCGCACCCACACACAGGCCAACACGTCTGATAAGTGCTTAATTTTGCTTAATTATTTTTATTTAAATTAGCATTATCAAACTTATCTAGTTTATATTTTCAATTTTACACGTAAAGTGGTGTATTCTATTTTCATCATTGTGTTGCCCTCTTTCTTTTGATTTAATGGTATATTTGCATGTATCTACATGTCCAGAAAGATCGCATGCAAAACTTTTTTTCTTAACGAGGCCTTATTTCTGGTATTTTATCTTCGCAGGAAATCTTGACTCAGACCACTCTCGGGATTCAAGAAGTCCAAAGTCTTCAAGAGTCCATGTTCAACTCAAAGATCTTAACGAGGTAGAGCCGAAAGAGCAAAGCCCCAGCCAAAAGCCCACTGAGCAAAGTCTAAGTTAAGAAGTCAAAAATTCCAACTCAAAACCCAAAAGCCCAAGAAAGGAGAAGTGGACATTAGCTTTGGAGGGGGATGAATTTGGTAGAGTGAATAGTTTCAAAGAAGGTGAAATTTATCCAGATCAATGATCTCTAAGACCTAGAGGGAGGGTGAATAGGTCTATCTAATAATTTCTAACCAATTTTAATTTTTCAATTAATATGTTTAGAAATCAATGAACAAATCACTCAGACAATCCACACAAATCAAACACAGAAGATTTTTACGTGGAAAACCCTAACGGAAAAAAAAACCACGGGACCTCGTCCAGTAACAAACTTCACTATGAAAAGATTTCAAGTACAAGACAAGACCTTACCAAAACAGAAACGACGTTCATAGGTATAGACTCTTACTCTTGATTTCCAGGAACCAGTAGGTTCGATCTCCGCCGTAGTAGCTTCGGTTCCACACCGACCAAATATTCTCAAGCTACTTCAAAACCACGATCACACACGATCGATCTCCTTCCACGAAGGCTCCGGATCAAACACCGGACACACACACAAGGTGTAGGGGATTGAATCAATTTAGGAAGTTTCAAACCCTAGAGGGATCTCATATAGATCTGAGATCACACAATGCAAGATCAAAGGTTTAGATCTATACTTGCATTCTCTAGGATCAAAGAAAGAGGAGGGATCAACAAAGATCTAAAAGAACAAGAGGAAAAACACTAGAGGAGTTTCTCAGACCTCTACTCTTTCAAAAATAAACAAAGATGCGAATTAGGTCTCCAAAAAGTTATTTATATAGGGTTTCAAAAAAGAATCCAGAAAAATAAAAATTCTTTTTACGGGGACCGATCGAGCGGTGCTCGTTACCGATAGCTCGGTCCAAAACGGATCGCTCGGTGCTCATAACCGATCGCTCAGTTAAAAATCACCTCTCTGGAAAAATATTCCATAGAAATTTTTTTTCCAATCGATAGCCACCGATTGCTCGGTAGGCCACCGATCGATCGGTCTCAACACCGAGCAATCGGTTGAGACAGAATTTTTTCCAAACCATTTTTCTTTTCATGTTTATTTGATTCAACTAAGATCAAACAACTTTGTTAGGTTTAAAACTATCCTCCTAGGTATGTTTAGAGTTATCTAAGTCAAATCCAACCTAGGTAGGGGTCTCTAAGTCCATTACCTTTCTAGATCCAGAGTAGGAGCTTTTTCTTCACTTTCTTCAATCTTCTTTATGCTTTAGCTCTTCTCTTCTGACAAGTTGAACACGACTCGACTCATATGACCTATCTAATGATCACGGAATTTGCTAACACCTACTTAGGGATTTACAATCTCCCCCTTTGGTAGTTCCGGGACAAAACAAGACTAACTCATATACTAGGTTCAAATTTTCCCAAATGATTCAAAAATGGAAAATTGACCTTTACATGACTCAAAAATAATTACATGACATTTGACATTTTAACTTGTCATGATTCACCAAACTTAGAACCTATTTGCCTGCACATGCTAAATCAAAAACCTGTGAAGCATGAGAAATAAAATATGGGAAGAAGTAAAACATGTATAACATCCACAATTCCACAATACTATATCCATAACTGCACATGCTAAATCAAAAACCTGTGAAGCATAGGAAATAAAATATGAGAAGAAGTAAAACATGTATAACATCCACAATTCCACAATACTATATCCATAACAGGTTAATCATGTATCCATAACATCATCCACAAAATCACAAAATCATTATCCACAATATTATATCCATATGCATATCATGCACTCTCCCCCTTTTTGGCTCGAAATGCCAAAGGCGGACTATAAACAATAAAATTAATGCATAAACATCAAATGAGATGAGATATAAGAGAATGAGAATAAACCATCCAAATTCATACATCCATAACCAAGTCAATAACATCCAAAAAGGTTTTACTGAGTACAACCAAGTCAAAATACATCTAAGTCTCAAACTAATACTAGGACTAAGGTAAACTCCAAAATATACACATGAACCATAAAGAGTATCTATCCTAGTACATCAATCTAACTATCACTCCTGCTCATCATCAGAAGTGAGCTGAGACTCATAATAAGCTCGAAAATCACGAACATCTCTCTGTACGCCCAGCACTGCTGCATCGAGTGATCCAAGTCTTCCACGGATCTCTGTGGTGAACTCCTGGTGGGATGAAATATGCGTTGAGAGATCCATCTGCATCTCTCTCATCATTCTGGCTAGATCATCAATCGTGGCCGGAGGTGGATGAGAGGATCCTGTACCAAAATCAGCTTCCTCCTCAATATCTCGAACTGAAGCATGAGAGAAACTCTGAGCGATGGTCTTTTTGTTGATTGGACCTTTCGGATTATGGGTAGGAACTCCAGAAGGAGCAATAATCCCTTGAGAACCAAGGAGTTTAGTAATCAGTGATCCAAACGGAAGAGCTCCAACCACAGTTTGAGTTTGATGGGCTTGAATCATCAAATCAATTATGTGTGCTGCAAGGTCAATATCATGTCCACGAAGGAGACTGAATAAAAATCGAGTTCTATCTTCCTTAAGGTCTGCAGTATGAACCTTTGGGTGGATATTGGCACTCATTACTAGGTTTACAAGTCTGACATCCCTAGTGAGTTTTGTTACTTCTATTAAGGAACCAACCCAAAGTGTAGGAGCACCACAAAGAAAGGTGACTACATTGTTCATAGATTCTTTATCCTCATCTTTCTTGTATTTATAAGGATAATAGGCATCTGGAACTCGAGGACAACCAAGAAATTTAGCAATGACATTTGGATTTATCAAAACTGATTGTTCTAAAGATCGAGATTTAAAAGACCAGGTTTTAAAATTGATTTCAGAGAAATTTGAGTAAAATTCCTGGACTAACTGAATAGGAGCAGGACCGGATAAAGTGAGAAGACCTTCCCAGTTACGATCGGTAATGAGCTTAGAAAGGTAATAATCACCAAAATCTGAAATTCTAATGCTCCTTTCAACCATAACACTCTTTTTACTAAAATACTCACTATAAAGCTGAGCAGCACTAGGGCTAATGAAGGGACCCAATAGAACATTTGAAGATGAACTAGCTTTTCCCTTTTGTTTCCAGGTTTTATCTGCCAAAGACTTTTGGCGATTTTCAGTAGTAGAATCCACCATTCTACGGATTGGTCAATCCCCTATTGAAATCCCATGTCCTATTGGAGTGAAGGAAAAGGGCTCTTGGTTTTGCTCATCTTCAGGAGGGTCCTCTTGGTTGTTGAGGACCAACCTTCGGCGTTTGGGAACGCCAGACATGAGATAGGCTAGAAGGATTAAGGATAAAATGAAAGCCATGGATGAACAGTCGATGCCCTAGATGAGAAATTCAACCTATACGCAAGAAAAAGTACAAGGCTTACCTTTTTGATGCTTGGGAAACCCTTAGAGTCGAATGGAATGACCGTAGGAAGGATTTGGAGGAGAGGTAACCGAGAGATCGCTCTGGAGTTCGGAGAAGAAGTGAACAGAAAAAGGAGAAATGAGGGTTTTATAACCCTGTTCACGAAAGACCGATCGATCGGTCTTTAACATCGAGCGATCGGTGGTCTGAAAAAATTTTCAAAAATTTAACTTTTAAAACCATTTCTCCCCCTCAACCAATAGTACAGTAAAAACTCATTTTCACCTCAAAATAACCAATTCACCAAAAAATTTGCAATAATTGATTTTATTAAAATCATAAAGAATAATCACCCAAGAATTGATATATCAAGTACAGTCATAAATAAGGATTATGTAAGCAATAATTGATTTTCACAAGTGATTAATTATGGTATTTGCATCAAATTCACAATCAGAGTCAAGAAACAATTAGAAGTAATGTTAGTGTGAAATCAAAATTCATTACTTGACTCTTTGAATTGGTTTCCTTCCTTAAGCTAGATTTTGACATTATAGCTCAAATGGGACTCTAAAAGTTTCAAAAACTAGTTTTAAAACCAATAAACATCCATACTTATATGATGAGCAATTTTTACCCCAAATTTGACTAACAAATTTATTTCATTTCTTTTTCAGTCAAATTGTACTCATTGTGAAAATTATTTTTGGAGTACACATATATAGTTTTTAGCACACTGGTGACTTTCACACAAGTGAGAAGGTAGCTCTTTCTAATGACAGTGGGGGCTTTCACACTAGCAATCCATATAGATACCTACTGTTTGTCTAGGTAGCCATTACTCACTGTTTGCATTCACTAGTAGCTATCACACAAACTCACAGGTAGTCCTCTCCATGTTAATAATTTTTATAACTAGGGGGCTCACCTTATGGAATTTTTTATCACATTGGTTATACTAGATTTGATTAATCTAGGGAATCATATGGTATAATATCAGAACCTTAAATAGGAACTAATACCATCTAAAGAATCAGTCAGAGTGCATGTGCAACACATAACATCTTTGTTTACTCAACTCTAACTGAGATTAGTTAGCATGACCAAATTCAATCACAAGATCGAACCAACAGTTGACCTATCCTAATTTACTCAATCCTATGAAATATTTATCCTTGGATTATATATTCAAATATGATTTCAAGGAAATAAATGATGTTTAATACAGGAAAGTAGGTCAACCAAACATTCTATTTTTTTTTTTTTAAATGTTTTTGGATTTTTTTTTATAAAAAAAATAAAAATAACAAAAAAATAGCTCTATGACATGAATAGAACATGAAGAACACATAGGCTATGAAACAAGTACACCTTTACTCAACTCCGCACAAACCTATAGATTTCCTAAGGAGTTCAAACCTAAGGGAATCTAAGGGTTTTGTAAGAATGTCTGCAAATTGATTCTCTGTTTGGACATACTCTATAGACACAATCTTTTGCTCAACAAGATCACGGATGAAGTGATGTCTAATGTCTATGTGTTTTGTGCGAGAATGTTGAACGAGATTTTTGGAAATATTGATAGCACTTGAATTATCACAATACACAGTCATAGTGCTCTGTTCAATCCCGTAATCATTCAACATCTGCTTCATCCACAGAAGTTGAGTGCAACAACTGCTAGCTGCTATGTACTCAGCTTCTGCAGTGGACAATGAAATTGAATTCTGCTTTTTGCTAAGCCAAGCAACTAAGCAGTTTCCAATATAGAAACATCCTCCCGAGGTGCTCTTCCTATCATCAGCATTTCCGGCCCAATCGGCATCGGAATATCCAACTATCGTGGCATTTGTATCAAAAGAATATAAGAGGCCAAATGATAGAGTTCCACTCACATATCGAATGATACGCTTGACTGCAAGCAAGTGAGACTCTTTTGGGCTCGCTTGATAGCGGGCACATGCACCAACACTAAAGGCTATGTCTGGTCTAGTAGCAGTTAGGTAGAGTAAATTACCAATCATGCTTCTATAAGAAGTTTGATCAACATCTTTGCCTGAAGCATCTTTACTAAGTTTTGTAGTAGAACTCACAAGAGTCTTTACATGCTTAGCAGAGCTCATGCCAAATTTCTTCACTAGATTTTTAGCATATTTGATTTGAGATACTGAGATCCCAGAATCCAATTGCTTGATCTGAAGACCAAGGAAGAAACTTAGCTCACCAACCATGCTCATTTCAAATTCATTTTTCATTTGTTCAGCAAATGAAAGAGCATGTAAGTCTAATGTGGAACCAAACACAATGTCATCAACATAGATTTGGGCAATGACAATATCACCTTGACATTTTTTATAAAAAGGGTTCTGTCTACTCCCCCTCTCGAAAATCCCTTTTCCAAGAGATAAGTAGTCAACCTCTCATACCAAGCTCTTGGAGCTTGCTTTAAACCATAGAGGGCCCTTTTTAATCGATAAACTTGATCAAGGTGATGTGGATCTTCAAACCCTTTTGGTTGTTCCACATAGACTTCTTCCTGTAGAATGTCATTCAAAAAGGCACTCTTAACATCCATTTGAAACAACTTGAATTTCATATGGCAAGCCACAGCTAGAAGAATTCTGATTGATTCTAGCCTGGCTACAAGAGCAAAGGTCTCATCGAAGTCAATACCTTCAATTTGGGTGTATCCTTGTGCAACTAACCTAGCCTTATTTCTTATGATAGTACCTTTTTCATCAGTTTTGTTCTTGAAAATCCATTTGGTACCTATCACATTTGTATTGTTAGGCCTAGGTACTAAATACCAAACATCATTCCTAGTAAACTGAAGTAACTCATCTTGCATTGCATTGATCCAATTATCATCTGCAAGGGCTTCAGCTACATTCTTGGGTTCAAAAGATGAAGTATAGCAAATGTAGCTAACTTCATTTTCAATTTGTTTCCTTGTTCTCACTCCACTTTCAAGATCACCAATTATATCTGTGGAGTTGTGAAGACTTATGACCCTAGGATGTGTGGGTTTTAATGGAGATGATTGCTTAGTAATAAGTAGAGTTGAAGAAGTTTCAACATTTTCATTTCCAGCATTATCATCATCCTCAAGTTGCACATTTTCAACACCAGAGTCATCCACAACTACATTTATGGACTCCATAATCGTAGAGGTTCTCAAGTTGTACACTCGATAAGCTCTACTGTTGGTGGAATATCCAAGAAATATCCCTTCATCACTCCGGGATTCAAATTTGCCCAGTTGCTCTCTATCCTTAAGGATATAGCATTTACTTCCGAATTCTCGAAAGTACTTGACACTGGGTTTCTTGTTATTCCACAACTCATATGGGGTTTTCCTTATTCCAGGTCTTACAAAAACTCTATTAACTATATAGCAAGCAGTGTTAACTGTCTCAGCCCAGAAATGAGAAGCTAGATTGTTGCTATGAAGCATAACTCTAGCCATCTCTTGGAGAACCCTGTTCTTCCTCTCTACTACACCATTCTGCTGAGGTGTAATAGGTACAGAAAATTCATGTTTGATACCCGACTCATCACAAAAGTCGTTGTACTTAGAGTTTTCAAACTCCTTTCCATGATCACTTCGAATTCGAGTGATTGGGCATCTTTTCTCATTTTGAATTTTCAAGCAAATACTTTTGAAATTGTCAAAAGCATCGGATTTCTCTCTTATAAATGCCACCCATGACATTCTTGAGAAATCATCAACCATGACTAGGATGTATCGCTTTCCACCTAGGCTTTCAGTTCTTGTAGGACCCATAAGATCCATATGAATTAATTCCAGTGGATATGAAGTAGCAATACTTGAAGTCTTCTTATGTGGGGTTCTAATTTGTTTACCAATTTGGCATGGCCCACACACAGCAGTAGAAGGCTTTCCTAGTTTGGGAACACCTCTTACAAACTCTTGCTTAGAGATCTTACATAGGTCTTTGAAGTTCATGTGACCTAGTCTTCGGTGCCACAAATCAACCTCCTCAATTTTAGTCTTATAACAGACATTTGAGGGATTAGGACTGGGAATTAAGCCGTAGCAATTGTCAGTGGTTCTCAACCCTTCTAGAACACACTTACCTTTACCATTAATGACTAAGCATTTATTTTGGGTAAAGTGCATAGCATGGTTATCATCACATAGTTGACTTATGCTAATTAAATTAGCTTTCAGTCCTTCAACAAACAAGGCATCTTTCAATTTTGGTATGCCTGGTGAATCGATGATACCCTTCCCTTTGACTAAAGACTTGCTTCCATCACCAAATGTAACAGTCCCATCTGGACAGTCCTCAAATTGAGTAAATAAGGACTTGTTACCTGTCATATGCCGAGAACACCCACTGTCGAAGTACCACATTTCTGTGTTTTGGGCTTTCAAGGCAGTGTGAATGACGAAGCATGCACTTAAGGTCATCCTTTCTTATATACACAGTCTTTAAACTTTGTTTAGATCTTTGATCATTAAACTGTGTATTAGAAACCTTTTTCCTTTTTGTCTTCCTTGACCTTTTCCTGTTTTGTTCAGTTCTAGCTTTTTGATTAGTCAAATTCTTTCCTCTTGAATAATCATTTGGAATAAATTGACCAGTTCTTGTCATAGAGATTTGAACAATTCTATTAACATCTTCGCTCAATATTCTAGACTTTTCAGCCAGAACCTGAATCTGTCTTTGAAGAGTCCCTTGACTTTGATTTTGGTTCCATGAACCATTTTGGGGAGCTCTCCTAAAAGCATTACAATTTGGTCGAATGTGACCTCTCACACCACAAAAGTGACATGTGGGTATGAATCTTGAGAGAGGAGGATTTCTTCTAAAAGGAATTTGATTCCTCATAGCATTCACTCTAGGAGCTGTATTTCTAGGCTTTACAAAATTTGTATAAGCCTTAGTACTTGATGTAGAAGGTAGATTCACTTTAGGATCAGAATGTATTGGCTCAAACACTGCACTAGCCATTGTACCAACAGCTAAAGGACCAGCTGGTGTGTCAGCATGTCCTATCCCAGATCTACTCGAATTTGACCCATATTTTCTAACTAATTCATCTAGGCAGCTAGTGTTACCAAACATTCTTACTTCTTTTTCAAGAGTATAGACCTTCTGAATCAAGTCAGTCTTGTCTTTAAGGGTAATTTGATGTTCTTTTTCAAGAAATTTCACCTTATCAACAAGAGAGTCTTTAAAAGTTTCCAGCTCCATTTGCAGATTTCTTAACTCTTCAATTTCTTTCATGGAAGTGTCTCTTTCAACTTCTAATTTTCTGACCACATTAGTCAATGAGACATTCTCTTCCAAAAGACATTGAACTTTCATAACAAATGCTTCTTTTTCATTTTCCAACTGACTAACTAGAGCACTCTTCTCTTCTGCTACTAGTTTACAAGTATCTCTTTCATTTTGAATGATTTTGAGTTTTTTGCTCAAAGAGATTTTTGTTTTAGTCAGCTTCAAACTTTCAGCATACAACTTATCATAAGTTGTTTTCAAATCTTCATCACTTTCAGAGTCAGTTTGACTCTTCTGTATGTCATCACTAGACTCAGTATGAACACTCTCATCATTTCTATCATTTTCATCAACCGCAGAGGTAGCCTCAAGAATCACAGAAAGGGAAACAGTGAAAGCCGTATGATTTCCAGTATCTTCACTTGAAGAGGAATTGTCCGATTCTTCATTCTTGGAATCACTGTCATCCCAACAGGCATTCATCACCTTGCCCTTACTCTTCTTCTTGTTTTTGAAGAACCAGGAGAGGGGCAGAGCCGAGGGATGGAAGGCTCTAGCCCCCACCCACAACCCCCCCCCCCCCCAAAAAAAAAAAAAAACAAAAAAACTTATGAGAACTGAAATTTTGGAAAAAAATTCATATATTACTAATAAGGACATAACTTGGGAGAGGGGTAGGGACAAGAGGCTCTAGCCCACCTAAACTTTTAAAATATATATATATATATATTCCTTACAAACTGATGCGAACAAACGCAATGGTCCACAAACTTGGCCCTCATAAAAAAATAAAAAAATCCAAAGACGCAACTTGTTGGTTACAAATGCCAAACATTTCTAGTAATTTTTTTTTAATGCGTTAAAATATCAAACACCTTCACGAGTCATGCTTACTTTTGCGTCTGTAGAAACTTTGGGAGTAAATTGACTGGGCAAGCACTCATCAAAAAAACAAAAAAAATTTATGGGGCTACGCTTCCCAAACCTCCATTGTTAGCCTCCCAGCATGAGAATCCTGGCTCCACCCCTGACTAGTACCTGAAAAGGGGGAAGAAGAAGAATGTGCACATCTTGCAGGATTTATCCAGCAATTTCCCATTGAAACTGTCACAACTATAGCAACTAAATCAATATTCAACAATAAATTATATGGAAAATCCTTGAAATCCTTCCACGTGAAAGAAATAAGAAAGATCTCCATTGGGGAACCGGTCAAGGTCGAAATCTACACTGAAAGATAATGAAAAAGAAAATACAAATCAGGTCCCACAGATATTAAACTTTTGACTCCTCTTGGTTCCAACAGTCAAACCTCACCCACTCAAGTTGACCCAAATAGCCACTCTTTTTTTTTTTTTTTGGTATTGTATAGCCAATCTGAACTGCATTAAGTTCCTCATTTTCATACAGTTTTTGTATCTGTTTGTAAGATTCAAAAACAGAGCTTTCTGTTTCTTCTTCATTCCTCCTCTTATTTGGGTGCCAAATATTCTCTTCTGCTCTTTTACCAAATAGTGAACAAGCTCTGATACCAATTGAAATTTATCCAGATCAATGATCTCTAAGACCTAGAGGGGGGGTGAATAGGTCTATCTAATAATTTCTAACCAATTTTAATTTTTCAATTAATATGTTTAGAAATCAATAAACAAATCACTCAGACAATCCACACAAATCAAACACAGAAGATTTTTACGTGGAAAACCCTAACGGAAAAAAAAACCACGGGACCTCGTCCAGCAACAAACTTCACTATGAAAAGATTTCGAGTACAAGACAAGACCTTACCAAAACAGAAACGACGTTCCTAGGTATAGACTCTTACTCTTGATTTCCACGAACCAGCAGGTTCGATCTCCGCCGTAGCAGCTTCGGTTCCACACCGACCAAATCTTCTCAAGCTACTTCAAAACCACGATCACACACGATCGATCTCCTTCCACGAAGGCTCCGGATCAAACACCGGACACACACACAAGGTGTAGGGTTGTGAATCAATTTAGGAAGTTTCAAACCCTAGAGGGATCTCATATAGATCTGAGATCACACAATGCAAGATCAAAGGTTTAGATCTATACTTGCATTCTCTAGGATCAAAAAAAGAGGAGGGATCAACAAAGATCTAAAAGAATAAGAGGAAAAACCTTAGAGGAGTTTCTCAGACCTTTACTCTTTCAAAAATAAACAAAGATGCGAATTAGGTCTCCAAAAAGTTGTTTATATAGGGTTTAAAAAAAGAATCCAGAAAAATAAAAATTCTTTTTACGGGGACCGATCGAGCGGTGCTCATTACCGATCGCTCGGTCCAAAACGGATCGCTTGGTGCTCATAACCGATCGCTCGATTAAAAATCACCTCTCTGGAAAAATACCCCATACAAATTTTTTGTCCAGTCGATAGCCACCGATCGATCGGTCTCAACACCGAGCGATCGGTTGAGACAGAATTTTTTCCAAACCATTTTTCTTTTCATGTTTATTTGATTCAACTAAGATCAAACAACTTTGTTAGGTTTAAAACTATCCTCCTAGGTATGTTTAGAGTTATCTAAGTCAAATCCAACCTAGGTAGGGGTCTCTAAGTCCATTACCTTTCTAGATCCAGAGTAGGAGCTTTTTCTTCACTTTCTTCAATCTTCTTTATGCTTTAGCTCTTCTCTTCTGACAAGTTGAACACGACTCGACTCATATGACCTATCTAATGATCACGGAATTTGCCAACACCTACTTAGGGATTTACAGAAGGAAAAGTCAAAGATTTCTTTAGATTGGAAAGATGAAAGATTTTATTTTAGAAAAAAAGAAAGAGAATATTTCCTTTTGGATGAAAGTGACTCTTGGAATAGGAAACAGGACATGTGCTTTCTTGGAAGGGAGTTGAGAGATTACAATTTAGAAAGAAGGAGGGGAAGTCATGTGAATGATGGAAAGAGGTATGGATGTCCACCCCTATATATTCACCCTTCTTGGATGTCCCAAACACTTTTGGGTTGGCATTGGATCTCTCTTCTCTCCTCTATTTTGCTCTCTTGTCCTTTTGTGTGTCTTCTAATTTTAATTTTTTTTATTGAGTTATTTGATTGTAATGTTTAGTAAACCATTAAGGATGATGACAACTCCAATCATGGTTGGCTAAACACTTTTCTAAGGTCAAGGATTTGAAACTTTTTCCGACTTATGTGGACAATGTGGATCGTTTGATTATTGATTTTAATTGAATAATTTTCTTAGTTTGGTTAATTGTTCCTCTATATATGTTCTTTGATTTTGTATGATCTAGTGATATATGGAATGCTTGGATCCCCTGTGAGTTGGATACAAAGTGCTTTTTAAATTGCTATAATTATTCAGTTGGATTAATAATCAATGATTTTATCGTAGTATTTTCCATCTATTTTAAATATTTATTTAATTCTAGATGCGTTTTCATCCAAATTTAAGCATAAAGAGGGATATGTGGATTTTCCTGAAGCCTTAGACCTCTTTCTCTTGATTTATATTTGTGAGCACGAGTTTCGGAACCCTGAAAATCTCATGGGTTTAGAGTCGCCACTTATTCATTCAGAAGAGATAAGTCCCTACGATTTGGATAAGGTCTTGGTATGCGATTGAGATTAGGGTAAGAGGTTTGGTTAAGTCTGGGGAATGGGTTAGGCACCCCGACACTTCCACTTTTAATGGTTCCCTACTCGCTAGGGTTAAGCCAAATTAAGCTCAGTTTTAATCAAATGCCCAAGTGTTTAAGATAATGTTAATCTAAGAAGGAGAAAATCCTAGACTAGGGTTGAACTCGGGTTGGATTGCCTACGTACTCACATTGGGGTGAGATCAAACCGAGCGTAGTTCTGGCACATGAGCCCGTGCCAAGGCTAGCGGTGTTTGTGTGTGCACCAAGGGTGGCTAATGGGTCTAGTCCGATAGAATAGGGTTTTGTTTGGTCAAATTGCATGGCTTGGGCCCAGCAGGCTTAAGGTAAGTCCGGTAGACTATGGTTGGGCCCGGTAGGCCAAGAGGGAAGCCTGATAGGCTAGGGCAAAGTTTGACCATGGTTACGATTGCTAACTGGGGTTAGGTCAAATTGACTATGATTAAGATTACTAACCACAGTTAAGATTGGTATGGTTTGACCCAGTAGACCTGAGTTAGGCTCGGTAGGCTAAGGGCTGAGACCCGGGAGGCCTGAGGTGTTTTAACTAGGGGTTAAGGTTGCTAACCAGGGTTAAAAAGGTGGTTAACAATGGTTCGAAGTACTAAACATGGTTAAAAAGCTCAATGACAGTATTTTTGGTTTTAAATTTTTAGGATTTTTTCATATTTTTCATGATGGTTAAGGATGCTTAACCATTGTTTAAGGGGATTGGTCATCATGGTTAGGACTGCTAACTATGGTTAAATGGTCTAACGAGATAATTTTTGGGCTTCTCAGATTACTTTAGAATTTTTGAATATTTTTTCAAATTTTTTCTGGTTAAGAGTTGCTTAACCATGGTTAAAAGTTAACCAAACATGGTGTTTAACCATGGTTAAGAGCTTTAACCAAAATGAAAAATGGTCACATAGGACATTTCTGGACTCTAGGGAATATTTTTGATTTTTTGATAATTTTCCCGAATTTTTTGGGTTCATGAGCTGTTTAACCATAGTTAAGGGTTAACCACAGGTGGGTTTAACCATGGTTAAGGGTCTGGTTGGGTCTAGAGTAGGCCCAGGGTCCATGGCAGGGCCTACACTGGCCTTTTACCTGGTCTGGGCCCTAATAAAGGTCTGAAATTGTAAAAAACTGAAAAATTTGATCACACTTTTAAGCATGATTAACATGGGTTTAACCGTGGTTAAAAGGGGAACCATGGGAAACCGAGACCACCCGGGGACAACCTGAAGTCCAAGAAACAATTTGGGCCTTTGGTGGGCTCAAAAGGAGGTTGGGGGTGGACCTCACAGAGGCCCAAAGTGGCCTAGTTGAACATTACATAAAATGACAATTGTAAGAAAAAAACTAGAATGGTTTTTGACCATGGTTTGCGATGATTTAACCGCGGTTTGGTTGAACCTCCAGGGGATCTGAGACCACCTTTGCGAACCTTGCACTTCAGGGAACACATTGGGCCTTTAGTGGGCCTAAGAGGAGGTCGGGTGTGGGCCCCACAGAGGCCTAAAGAGGCTACTCCAACACTTTTGCACACTGTTGACCTCACTTTGGGGTCGATTTAACCATGGTTAGAGGCAAAGTTAGGGGTTGAGATTGAACAGGGGGGTAGTCCGAAGTGTAGAGAGTTTAACCATGGCCCTGGTTTCAACCAGGGCCTAGTCTAACCATGGTTAAACCGTGGTTAATGGGGGTGACCCGAACTAAATTTTTTCAGAAATTTTTTTTGAAATTTTTTTTGCTTCTTGTGGTGCTTAAACATTGAGAGTCAAAGGAGGTTTCTCATGGATTGAGGACCTCCTAGACCTCTAGGGAGCACTGCCATGGTATGTGTGTGTAGGGGGGGGGGGGGGGTGGTACCTGTGCTGCCTCAAGGGGAAAAAGCCCCATGCCTACGGTTATGAGCTACCGAAATTAAAGAAAAAAAAGGGAAAAATGGGACCCCTGGAATGAGACCAGGGGTCCCTTACAATAACAATAACAGCAGCAAAAAATAGGGGAGGGGGTATGTATATCCTCACGGCTTGGCTGCGACAGTGGCAAGCTTATGGTGGCGGCTGAAGGTGGTGGTAGCTTTGTGGTGGCTGTATAACATTGGGGGGGGGGGGGTGACCTGAGAGACTTCAGGGAGAGGAGATAGGTGGTTGGGCTAGCCGAAGGGGGTGCAGAGCTCTCTCTTTCTCTCTGGTTTTTTTTTTTCAAAAACCCCCAATCCTCCAACAGTGGCTACGGTGGGGATTCTAAAGGAGAGTAGGGGAGAGCTTGGGGGTAGATTTGGAATTTGGAGAGGTGTGGGGGACACACTTGAAGAGGCCAGAGGGAGCAGGGGTGGCAGCTGAGTGCGGCAGTGTCCTCGTCTCCCTGAAGAAGACGATGAATAGTGCCTGATTTTTTTGTTTGTTTGTAGGTTACCTGTTTTGGGCCCAACACTTAGCACATATGGGGAAGGCAAAAAACGCATTTTGCCCTATGAGGGATTTGCCCTAAAAATTTGAATTTTGAAAGGGTAATGTGGGTCCCACTTGGATTAGGCCTCGTGGGCCTTTGCTTGGGCCCAAAAATTGGGATTTTGACCATTTTTTTGGGGGTTTGGACTTGAAATGGGCCTTGAGCCCATGGGGTCTTAGCCTAGGGTTTAGACTAGGGCTAGGCTAGGGTTGGATCTAGGGTTAGGTCTAGGGTTTACCTAGGGTTAGTCCTAGGGTTTAGCTAGGGTTAGCCTAGGGTTAGACTAGAGTTTAGCTGTGGTTGATTGAAATGGGCCTTGAGCCTGTAGGGGTTTTAGCTTAGGGTATGGGTTAGGGCGAGGCCTACGGTTAGGTCTAGGGTGTACCCAGGGTTAGATCTAAGGTTTAGCTAGAGTTAGCCTCGGGTTTGGTCTAGGGCTTAGGGCACTACCTATGATTAAACTAGGGTTTGGATTAGGGTCTACCTAGGGCTAGTAGGGCTTGGATTATGGTCTACCTAGGGCTACTAGGGTTTGGCTGGGGATAACCATGGTTGACGTAGGTTAATCATGGTTAAGCAGAGTGTAAATATTGGGTGCTTACAATATTCTCAATATTTTTTGCTCTATTCTCATTGAGTGGAAAACCAATTTTATACTGCTTCTCTCTTTAATTTGTTTCCTTAATTCTTGTTGTACAACAGTCAATCCATGTGGATCTGACCCTGTGCTTTTCAGATACATCGATTGTGTCACTTATGCACTTGCAAGTATATTATTTTTACTCTTGATTTTATGTCCATTAATTTGGATTAAATTAAGTTGTAACAACGTCTCCTTTTAACCCCTATTAATTGTGGTTAATATTCACTAACCTTTGGGGTTCAACAATATAACTTTAGTACTTAAAAAAAATATATTAATCCTAAGGGTTAAAAATCCTTAACTAGAGTTTAATAATTTTTTCCAAAAATTAAGGTTGTATTATTGAGCCCCAAGGGTTAGTAAATCTTAACCACAGTTAATAGGGGTAAAAGGGACATGTGTTGGCATGTGGGTGTGATTGAACTTTCCCCAAGTTCAATTGCGATTGGCTGTGATTCGATCTCAGGTGGGTACTCCTTTAGCTTTGAATTTTTTTTAAAAAGTATAGTTTGTTTAGGATTTAGAATCCTCTGTTGTTATAATTGGACTCCTTGGAGTCGGTTACAACCCACAAGTCAACACGTGTCCCTTTTAATACCTCTTGATTCTGGTTAAGATTTACAAACCCTTTGGGTTCAACCACTTAACCTTGGTTTCTAGACAAAAAAATTTAACTCTAAAGGTTAAAGTTGTTAACTAAAGTTAAAAGACTCTTCAAAGAGTTTGGTTATATCCATTGAGGATTGGTCATGGGACGGATGTCCATTGAATTTTCAAAAAAAATATCTTAACTATTTTGTTTAATTATTTAAGAGGGCATAGACAAGGGAGAAACTACTCCCTAAATTTTTCAAAAAAATTATATTATAATATATGATAGGGCATAACCATAGGACAAGGGGACAACTGCTCTTTCTTGTAAACAATGAGAAATAATGCATGTAGGATATGTACAAAATGTATGGATGAAATGACCCACAAACTTGGTCATCAAAATTTTTTTCAGAGGCTTTGCCCCCGAACCCCCATCCCTTAAACCAAATGTGCCCCTCCTATAATAGATTCCTGGCTCCACCCCTGCAACCATTGATGGTTAATCGATTGATAGAGCTCTAATTGATTTCTGGAAAATTCTATTTTTTGTTTTTTGAGAGTTTTACCTTTCGGGAAACTCCTATTTTGATAGGGTTTCGTTTTCCTCTTTGTTTGGAGTCTCTTTTGGCTATAAAAGAGAGGCATGGGGATTACAGTTTGTAGGGGCATAAAGATTGGAGTAAGATTGTCATAACTAAGGTTTGGGTTGAGAGAACAAGAAGACTTGTGTGAGAAAGGGCATTGTGGGCTTTTCTTAGGTTTTGATATTTGTTGTGGGTTCTTCTCTTCCCTTTTGTATTCTTCTCTTAGATTAGTGAAGAAATTTGGTGTGTTTTGACCATGGACATCTGTATTTAGGTGAATTACGTAAAACTTGCTTTGTGGTGTGTTTTTTTTTCTTGTTTGCTATATTTATTTTCTTCATTATCGTTGATTCTATCCTAAGGGGTTTCTGCACAACAAATTGGTATCAAAGTCAGGTTTAGAATGATGACAAAGACTGCGAGTTCCAGATTTGAAGTGGGGAAATTCGATGAAAGTAAAAACTTTGGGTTATGACAAATAAAGGTTCGTGACTTGTTGATCCAATAAGGCTTGCACAAAGCATTGAAGGGAAATGATAAGATGCCTGAAAATCTGAAGGAAGAAGATTGGGAGGACTTCGATTTGAAGGTGATGAGTGTGATTCGACTATGCTTAGCAGATGAGGTATAATACAACATCATTGAAGAGGAGACAACTCTAGGACTTTGGTTAAAGCTAGAGAGCCTCTACATGACGAAATCACTCACTAACCGGTTATACTTAAAACAAAGGTTGTTTACACTCAAGATGGTAAAAGGTATGAAAATTTCTTACCATCTTAGTGAATTTAATAAGATTGTTGCTGAGTTGTCGAACATTGGTATGAAACTTGATGAAGAGGACAAAGCTCAACTTCTTGTTACTTCCCTACCTCTTTTGTTTAAGCATCTTAATACGACGTTGATCTATGCAAATGAGGATATCAATTTGGAAGATGTTATTGCTGCTCTTCTTTCTAATGAGTTGAGAAAGAATGCACTAAATAGTGAAAGTCATGAGCTGGTCTTACTAGGAGATAGGAAGACAAAGCTTAATAGGCCTCGAAAGGGGTCCAAATCATTCAAGAATATTGAGTGCTACACTACCATAAAAAAGGGCATATGGCTAGATATTGTTGTTCAAAGAAAAAAAGAGGAGGAAGAGGAAAGAAAATTTTCTAGTACGGCAAATGTGGCTGAAGAAGATTTTGAGTATTCAGACGGCGAATCTCATGGTCCTCTTGGTTACTGCAACTGAAAGCTGGTCTAAGGACAAGTGATTTCTTGATTCTGATAGTTCCCATCATGTATGTCCATATAAAGACTAGTTTACTGCCAACAACAAATTTGAAGGCGGTACTATTTTAATGGGTAACAATACTATAAGCACCCTATTTTTGCACCCCCTATCCCTCTTCTCGCTTCTTCAAAACCTCCAATATTCACCCAAAGCCCAAGCTCATTTGACCAAACTTATACCCAAATAACCCAATCAAGTACAATTACCAAATTTCATTACCCCAAACCCAAGTAGTTAAGCCCATTTACCCAATTACCCAATTGCCTAAGCCAAAGTCTATTTACCATAGCCCAAGCCCAAATGTTATAGTCAAAGTCCAATAACCATAACTTATGACTCATCTACTAATAACCCATGATCCATAAGATCTAGTCCACATATTCATATCCACCTAACCTATATCCTACAACCCATGCCCATATAACTCATAGTTCACTCAACCTATCAATTCTCTTACACCTCTTACAACTCTCTTACACCCCTTAATACACTCAACCCATCAACTCTCTTACACTCCTTACAACACTCAACCTATCAACTTACCTTACAACACTCAACTTTTTACCCAATAACTCCTTTTATCCACCATGTAAAAGACACAACCTCTTAGTTTTCCTATAAATACCAATCCCTTAGCCCCTTGGATCCATCCCTCATAACCCCTAGAAGGTTCCCACCCACTTGTGTATCTCTTGAGTTTGAAGAAGTGAGAAGAAACTAAGGTTTAGAGTTTGGAAAGAATTCTAAGACTCAAAGCTTAGAGTTCTTCATTAACTCTCCTCATTTGTGAACTCTAAACAAAAATCTACCTCTTGGAGCATTGAAGAAGAATTCTTGGAGGAGTAGACACTCCTTCTTTCATCATCTTCCCTTCTTTTTTTATTTCATTTTTATTTAGTTCTCTCTTCTTGGTCTCTCATTTCTCAAGCATAGTTGGGTCTCTCTACACTAATCTAATGGTATAAAGGGACCCCATATCAAAAGCAAGGAGATGTTCTTTTTTCTTTTTCTTTTTCTTTTCATATACATATTTTTTCTTTTTTATGTACCCACAAGTGTGGATATGGATAGGCCCATAGAGAGTGGAAGCTAAAGCTATACCTCTCTTTTCATTTTCTTTCTTTTTTGGGATCCTAGTCCATTTTCTAGAATATTTTGTGAAAGCTCATCCCCTCTCTAACATTCATTAGAACGACATTACATCATGTATGATGTAAATGAACCACCTTAAAAGGGAGGTGATGAGTTTTCAATTTCTCTATTTGTCTTTTTTTTTTTTCTTATTCTTCACGTTTTATTTTGAATGGGTAAAAGACGGTTTAAGGACTTAAAAGAGGATGTTATCCAAAATGCCTCATGATAAGACAATTGTATTTGATTTATCATCAACACCAATCTAACAAAATAGGTGTTGGAAATAGATCATCTACTATTCATAATGCAAATATCCCTCTTTATGTTGTCAGGTTTGTCAACTTTTGTCATTTTAATAAAGCTGCTCTTTTTAGTTAAGTTCCATTGTGTTTTGAGATGCTTAAGTTGAGAACTAAACTAGTTTTTAATGTCTATAAGGAATGGATTGATAAAGGTTGAGCATACGAATCAATTGATGCTCTTCCAAGATTGAGCACACCAAGATAGGAACAACAAAGACCTCTCTGAGCCACCAAATGTCAATCAACTAAAACGAGGCAATGCAATGACGGTACATGCTCTCAACCAATCAAGGATATGATAAGAGGCCATCTTTGGATAAACCTTCATAACACCTCGCTTACCCGTGCTATATATATCCGCTAGTTAGACCTTTGAGCCTAATAGCCTTTCTTTCAAAACCCATACAAGGGCATCCTTTGAATGTCAAAATGATAACTCAAAAGAGCAACAACTAGCAAAGAGCAACCAACAAATGCGGCCTTTTAACCGAACTACATCATGACCTGATCCCTATTTGGGTACGTAGGTAGCCTGAAATCAGCATCTGTCATAACACATCAAAATGCGCCACAATACAAGGCAACCATGTACCAAAAAGAAAATACTTGATCAAAAGCGAAGCAAAACTTCACCAAAGGACATATGATGCAGAAGCTGTTTCTATTCCGACACTGAACAAACGCTATAGGATGCCTTACCCTTGTTGAAATAGAAATTTAGAGCCTTATCTCGTTTCTAGCCGAACCACGGTTCGTTCTAAACATTAAGCCCTCCTTGATCTTTAAAAAGACTTGAGCATCAAATGGTCAGAAGCATTCACCTCGACAATGATGAGAGAAGAATGAAGAATTAATAGGAAAAAAAAGGGGCAAAGCTTGTATACCTAGTCATGGTGAAAATTCGCAAGGACCCAGTGGCAAAAAATAGGATAAACCAAAATTTAATTTCACGGGCATAGTAAGGAATCATCAACCCTACTATCGCGCAAAAAATCACATGAACGTAGTCTTGGTGAAAACCCGTAAGGGCCTAGGGGCAAAAAATGAAAAAATAAGCTAATACAGGCTTTGCGGTCATCCATCCCCAGCAAATACAGATCTACCACATGGATGATCAAACACCACATAATCATTTAAGGCAAAGGAACCTAGCTAGGTCCCCCAATGCAAGCAATCTCCGACACAGTCAGTCCACTGGTCAATTATCAATTTACCACCATACCACCTGTCAGTCAATCCATTAGTCCTTTTAACGTCAGTCGCATCATCTGTTCGTCAATCCACCAGCATGTTAGCAAGTTGCTTGCATCAACAGTGAGTCAATTATTCACTCTCCAATAGAGTCAGTTCAAGATCAGCTACTCGTCCCCTGCTAGCACAAGGAGAGCAGTGAACCCAAGGCAAAGCAAAGTCAGCAGACTATCCTAGGTGATGCAGATGTTTGAAGATCAATACATCCCAGGGGGAAAGTACATAAGTAGAATCATCCAAGCCGGGGGGTATGTCAAATCCATCAGACTATATATGCAGAAAGACAAGATCCATGCAATGGCTCAAGGCTACGGCTCTCATTCTCATATTCGATTCATTCTATCTGGAATTTTTACTCACTCCTACCAGCAATCAATTCAAATTTATCCCTAGCAAGGCAATCAGGCGTTTGTCTATAACAGCACACCTCTTCTTGGTAAAGCAGTCAGACGGCTGTCCTTACCCTCATTATCCTGCATCCTACCCCAGTGAGACAATCGGGCGGTTGTCTGCACTATGTTGCATCCTACCTAGTGAGACAATCGGGCGGTTGTTTGAATTATCTTGCATCCTATCCCTGTGAGACAATCAAAAAATTGTCTACACTACCTTGCATCCTATCCTAGTGAGACAATCGGGCAGTTGTCTGCACTATCTTGCATTGTACTCTAGTGAGACAATTGGGCAATTTTTTTCACTATTGTTGCATCCTAGCTTGGTGAGATAGTCGGGAGGTTGTCCTTACCCCTATCATCTTGTTACCCTGGGAGGCAATTAGGCGGTTGTCTATACCGTCGCATCCTATCTCAGGTGAAGCAGTCGGGCGGTTGTCTTTACCCTCTTTATCTTCATCGGACAATCGGGTGGTTATCTGCAGCATCATTTCCCCTTCACTGTTAAAGAAGCACTGGAACGGTCGTGTGGCCAGATTTCAGTTGTGGCCTCTTGTGAAGCTCATTGCCGCACTACTAGCTCACTATTCAAGGAGTATACGGACATGGTCGTGTGAGCGGATGTCAGTTACGACCTCCAGTGATGTTAGTCTTGCACCCATCACCTTCCTTTTTGCTCTACTAGCTCATTAGTTAAGGAGTATACTGACATGGCTGTGTGACCGGATGTTAGTTACGGCCTCCAGTGATGTTAGTTTTGTACCAATCACCTTCATTTTTGCTCTTCTATCTTACTAATCAAGGAGTATACTGACACGGATGTGAAACCAGATGTCAGTTGCAGCCTCGAGTGTCGCTAATCCTGCACCCTTCACTGCTTTGCATCCTATCTCGGTGAAATGGTTGTATGAACAACCCTCACCTCTTCTCTGTTGAAGCGGTCGTGTGATCGACTTTCGTTTCTCTTAACCATCATGTACTTACCCTTATCCCCAGCAACCCTCACCTAAGTTCAAATTAGTTCATTCTCATTTCTTGTGTTTTCCCAAGTTTCACAGGTTTTCAGGTGCAAAAATAGTGGTGATTTCAGTCTTTGTCTTTCGCTTGCCCGCACCCTCCGACAAAGAGGGGTAGCTATAAGCACCCCATTTTTGCAACCCCTATCTCTCTTTCCGCTTTTTCAAAGCCTCCAATGTTCACCCAAAGCCCAAGCCCATTTGGCCAAACTTATACCCAAATAACTCAATCAAGTCCAATTACCAAATTTCATTACCCCAAACCTAAGTAGTCAAGCCCATTTACCCAATCACCCAATTGCCTAAGCCAAAGCCTATTTACCATAGCTCAAGCCCAAATGTCATAGTCAAAGTCCAATAACCCTAACCCATGACCCATCTACTAATAACCCATGATCCATAAGATCTAGTCCACATATCCATATCCACCTAACCTATATCCTACAACTCATGCCCATATAACTCATAGTTCACTCAACTTATCAACTCTCTTACACCTCTTACAACTCTCTTACACCCTTTAATACACTCAACCCATCAACTCTCTTATACTCCTTACAACACTCAACCTATCAACTCACCTTACAACACTCAAATCTTTATCCAATAACTCCTTTTATCCACCATGTAAGAGACACAACCAAACCTCTTAGTTTTTCTATAAATACCAATCCCTTAGCCCCTTAGATCCATCCCTCGTGACCCCTAAAAGGTTCCCACCCACTTGTGTTTCTCTTGAGTTTGAAGAAGTGAGAAGAATCTAAGGTTTAGAGTTTGGAAAGAATTCTAAGACTCAAAGCATAGAGTTCTTCACTAACTCTCCTCATTTGTGAACTCTAAACAAAACTCTACCTCTTGGAGCATTGAAGAAGAATTCTTGGAGGAGTAGACACTCTTTCTTTCATCATCTTCTCTTCTTTTTTTATTTCATTTTTATTTAGTTCTCTCTTCTTGGTCTCTCATTTCTCAAGCATAGTTGGATCTCTTTACACCAATCTAATGGTGTAAAGGGACCCCATATCAAAAGCAAGGAGATGTTCTTTTTTTCTTTTCTTTTTATGTACATATTTCTTCTTTTTTATGTACCCACAAGTGTGGATATGGGTAGGCCCATAGAGAGTGAAAGCTATACCTCTCTTTTCACTTTGTTTTTTTTTTGGAATTCTAGTCCTCTTTCTCGAATTTTTTGTGAAAGATCATCCCCTCTCTAACATTCATTAGAACGACATTACATCATTTATGGTTTAAATGAACCACCTTAAAAGGGAGATGAAGAGTTTTCAATTTTTCTACTTGTCTCTTCTTTTCTTTTCTTCTTATACTTCACGTTTTATTTTGAATGGGTAAAGACAGTTTAAGGACTTAAAAGAGGATGTTATCCAAAATGTCTCATGCTAAGACAATTGTATTTGATTTATCATCAATACCAACCTAACAAAATAGGTGTTGGCAATAGACCATCTACTATTCATAATGCAAATATCTCTCTTTATGTCCTAAATACAATCTTTTAGCCTAACCTCTTCTTGAAATTCTTTTGGGTTAAATTTGACTTTAGTTAAGTTTGCCAAAACCCAACTTATATGAAAATCTAAAAAAACATGATAAAATTTCAAAATATCAAAAACATTCAAATAAATTATCAAAATACCAAAAACATTCAAAATATCCCCAAAAATCCAAAAAAATATATAAAAAATACAAAAAACCAAAAAGAGACTTGTGGGACCTCCTTTGCTTTGGTTAGCTCACCTAACCATGGTTAAATCCCCTCTAACCGTGGTTAGACTTAACACTTGTGCACTTGACCTCCTCGGTCAATCAACCCTAGCCCCTGGGCTAACCCCTAAGCCACCCTTATATGAACACACACACCCCCTAAACTTGGCACGGACCCATGTGTCAGAACTAGGCTCGGTCTGATCTAACCTTGTGAGTACGTAGGCAACCCTATCCGGGTTCGACCCTAGTTAGCTTTGTTTTTTTCTTGGATTAGTATACTTTAAATTCTTAGGCATTTTCATTAATACTGACATTAAATTAGCTTAAATTTAAAGAGTAGGTTACCATTTATAAAATGGGGGTTCTGGGGTGGCTAACACCTTCCCTGGGACTTAATCGAAACACTTAGCCTAATCTCTAATAGACCATAAGACCTTATCCAAATAAATATGGGACCTATCCCTTGGAATGAATAGGTGGCAACTCTTAGTTAAACCAAGTGGGTAAAAATTCATGCTCACAAATACACCCTGCAAGATTCTTGAGATATGGACAATCAAAATAAGAATGTACAATGGTATAGTGAGGACATTGACAGGAGTGAGGCATGTCCCAAATATGAAGAAAAATTTGATTTCTTTAAGTACTTTAGACTCCCGGGGTGCAGATTCTATGCACAAGGTGGAGAGCTAAAGGTTCGAAAGGGGGCCTCAATTGTTCTGATAGGTTGAAGATGAAGGAACTTGTATTTGTTGCAAGGAAACATAGTTTTTGGTGGAACATCTAAGGCGAAGAAAACTCATGATATTCCTAACTCTAGCCCGATAGAGGAGGCATGAGTTTTGGTAAGCAATGTGGGTTTGCACTTGAAGATGAAGGCGACTGAATATATGACATTCAACTTTAATGATGATTTGTCCATGGAGTCGGGGACTGCACATCTTTCTCAATAAGGTGAAAGAGTTTGGGTGAAGAAGTCTAAAAATTTGATTAGACTTACTCCAAGTTCGGTGAGGTGGAGCCTTGCATTCAGTTTGGATTATGTTGGTGAAAGCTAAATGGCACATCAAAGGGTGTTCGTAGGATTCTCGCCAAGGTGGAGATTTGTGAGTTTTTGGTTCGATTTGGAGTGGCCGATCGATCCGTAGCCTTGGGCGATCGATCGAACTCTAATGGTCGATCGATCGATGAAGCGTTGATTGATTTCCGGAACATTCTATTTTTTGTTTTTGGAGAGTTTTACCTTTTGGAAAACTCCTATTTTGATAGGGTTTCATTTTTCTCTTTGTTTGGGGTCTCTTTTGGCTTTAAAAGAGAGGCTTGAAGATTAGGGTTTGTAGGGGCATAAAGACCGGAGTAAGATTGTCGTAGCTAAGGTTTGGGTTGAGGGAACAAGAAGACTTCTGTAAGAGAGAGCATTGTGGGCTTTCCTTGGGTTTTGATTTTCATTGTGAGTTCTTCTCTTTCATTTTGTATTCTTCTCTTGGATTAGTGAAGAAATTTAGTGTGCTTTGACCATGGACGTAGGCATTTAGACCGAACCACATAAATCTTACTTTGTGGTGTGTTTTTTTTCCTTGTTTGCTATACTTATTTCTCCATTATCGTTGATTCTATCCTAAGAGGTTTCTGCACAATATGGCACTATTTGATGGATTAGGGTACCTGCCAAACAGGGGCGGAACCAAGATTTTCTGGTGGTGGGGGCACCTACAGTTGATTGAAATAAGTAGTAATTGTTGATAGATTTTATGGAGAAATATTACGTAGGCACGAAATATTTTGGGTCTAGGGGGATTGGGGTTCGGGGATGTAGTCGCCGAATTTTTTTTTTCATGTCGTTTCGTCCATACATTTTATACATATCTTATGAGTATTGTTTATCCCTCTTTACGGTTGCCTCAAAGTTATGCCTAGTTAAATAATTAAATTAAATGGTATAAAAGATATTTTTTTTTAAAGTTCATGAGAGAGTTGTCCCCTTTCCCCATAGCTATGCCACATTAAATAATATAGTATAATTTTTTTAGGAGACAACTTCCCTCTTGTGACCTTGCCCCATGCGTATGCCAAATTAAATAGTTAAACAACTTAGTATAAAAAAATATAAGTCTGGATCCTATCTAATTGTGAATGAATTCGGGCAATTAAATCATACATTTTAACTCTAGTTAAGAACTTTCAACCCTTAGTATTTTTTTAAACACTGGTTAGATTGTTGAGTTAGTAAATCTTAATGGGGTTAAAAGGGACACGTGTGGGCCGAGTTGAATATGATCCCAACTAAAAAATTATTAGTTTTTTCGCAAAGTTTGGGGATACTTGCTTCATTCCCATGTATATACTATAAATTGTTTTTTTTTCTCTTAAATCTAGTTTTTCAAAAGTAGAGTGGGGCACGTGCTCCCACTTGGATCCGCCCCTATTGCCAAATAACAATAGAGTACATGTAAAATAAGAGCCCACCTCCTTTTTTAGATTTTTTTTTTGTTTACTATTGTATTAATAGGCTAGGAGGGGCGGAGCTAGGGGGACAGACCTCTAGCCCCCCCTCCCCCTAAATTTTTAAGAAAATATATATATACTATACAAATGGAGATGATGACCATGAACTTCACCCTAAAAAAAAACCTTCGCCCCTGAACTCCCATAGTTAGTGCCCCTACAAGAGAATCTTGGCTCCATCCTTGCACATACCTCCCAGCTCACCACGTGTACTCTTTGATACTCATTGATTGTGATTAAGATTCACTCACCCCTAGAGTTCAATAATTTAACCTTAGTTACAAAATATTAAAAAAACCTTAACCACAAAAGCGAGTGAATCATAACCAAGGTTAATTTCTTTTTTAGTATTTTTTTCTAAAAACTGAGATTAGATTATTGAACTCTATGGGCATGGTGTAAAAAATATACTCAATTCCGCTGTAGTTGACCAACTTGAGTCGACTTCTGTGCTATCCGAAGCGAAATGCACTTATATTTTAAAAATGCTGGATTTCGTGGTAAACTTCGTTGAACTTCGACCAAATAGAAAAAAAAATGTTGACAAAATACAAAACTTCAATGGAAGTTAACTGAAGTGTACTGAAAATGTCGGTAAATTGAATAACTTTTAAATTTTAACTTAAAAGGGTAATGCTACTTCCACTCGCTTTAAAATTACTTTCTTTATAAGGAAAGCCATGTGTCACTAGCATTAACTTTATTATAAATATAATTAACTTTAAAATAAAGTGTTGCTTGCAATAACCTTATTCAAAATTATAATTTTATCATTAGAATATGGTTAGTATTAACCTTATTATAAATTATAATTTTAATAATTTTTTTATTAGAATATTATGTTCATAAAGATTTTTAGTAATTTTAAAAAATTAAAATACTTTTCTAGTATTTCATAAATTAAAAATTATTTAACTACCCATCTCCTCCTTATCACATAACGATTCAGTCCTATAAAAATATTGTGCTCATCAATTGCAGATTGAAATAGGTTTAAAAACTAAATTGAATTTCAATTATTTATCAATGTTAAATGTGTATTCATACATTTTTCAAGTTTCTGAAACAATAAATATGAATAATCATTGAAAAATAAAAAGAATACATATCTTCTTTACTTGAAAAAGAGGATAAAATATAGTTTTAAAAAATCTGACAATATAGAGAAATATCAAGAAGAAATTATTGCTCAGACAAGCAAACAACGCATGTCACTTAATATGATTCTCGTATAAGAGTATTACATGATTGCATCAGTAATATAATGAAATCTAGATGTGTATTTATGTTTAAGTATTGAATTTCTAAAGTTTCATATTAGATTTCTAATGTTTCCTAAACATCTTTAATTTTTACATTACTTCTTTTGACTTTCTTAAATTTTCTCAAAATGTGTCTACTTCTTTAGTGACCGAAGTTTAATACATTGTCTAAGAGTGAGTGAATCTTAACCACAAATAATGAGTGTCAAAGAAGATACATGGCGATTTTGAGAGGTGGGCATGTACAACCTAACAAAAGCTTATGCTATCACTTTCTTAGTTTGACACATGGAAGAGAGGTGGGCATGTACAACCTAACAAAAGCTTATGCTATCACTTTCTTAGTTTGACACATTTCCATGTGTTAGACAAACATCTATGCCTCAGTATAATATTCGGGCTTCTAGATGAGGAATTATGTTGCCCTTAATTACATAAAATTAGAATATTTAATTTGCTAACCAACCCTGAACCCTAACTAGGCTAAGCTACGTTTAGCCTATTGAGCCTAGTTGGTTTGCCGACTGCTCTACTTCAAATGAGAAAAAGGATGTGACTGCCCTTGCTTCCATATTTTTGGATGATCCCATGCATGCAAGGGCGGAGCTAGGATTTTCTTCTGGGAAGGGTTTACAATGAGGTGCGGGGGTTTAGGGGCACAGACCCTGGAAAAAAATTTAGGGCCAAGTTTGTGGGTCATCTTGTCTCTTTGTCCATTTGGAAAAAAAAAATTTATAGATAGGGGTACTTGTTCATTTGCTCATGGCTATGTCATCTTAAACTAAATAATATAATATAAAATTTAGTTTTTTTTTTTTTTGACGAGTGCTAGCCTCAGTTGCATTTACTCCAAATTTTTCCATAGACGCAAGATGGGGCTAACACGTGGAGATGTTTCATTATTTTAACAGTTTTAAAAGTAATAGTCAGAGAACGTTTGGACATTTGTAGTGCCCTAGTTGCGTCTTTGGAAGATTTGCGACTGGGGCTAGCAAAATCTTTTTTTTTTTTCAAGTTGAGGAGGGTAATTGCCCCCTCCCTTGCCTACGCCTTCTTAAATTAAATAAGGGATTGCATTAATTTTATTTTTTACATTTCAATTTTGAATATGTTTTATAATTGCATCCCAACCCTTGTCCTTCACTCATTTTCCATCTGTTTGAGCAACTTTGATACTAAATTGGCTTGTCAATGACAAATTTTGTTCCTCTCATAGATCATGATCATGTTTTTGTTTTCCATAAAAGTTGGTGGTACACATGTAATGCAATGGAAAGTTCTGTCAGCTCAGTTATATTACCACTGTGAATCTTATGTTGTGAAGACAATAATTTATCTCACATAGTCGGACCTACAACGTGTCTTGTAAGTTGTAAATCTATTTTATTTTCATATAGGAGTTCTGGAGCACTCTCTTGAGTATGTAGAACATTATTTGTGTTATTGATATTTACTTTTGCAGAAATTTACTTGCACTATAAAAAAACCTTGTCCCATTCAGTTTTGGCAGGAGTTTGCGTTTTCCATATGGAAGTGCTTCATTTTGCTACTTTTCATCTTTGGAAGATCACACCATTTGAAGTTAAAAGATGTAACCATTCACATTACTTCGGTGTGTAGTTATTAAATTTAGTGGCCATTTGTTTTCATTTTCAGTGTGTACTAGTAATTTTATGAATTTAATTGTGTTGCAGTCGTCAATTTTTAATAATGGGGTGGAGTCATCAAATAGTAGGGTGCACCTAGCAACACCCTTAAATAAGATAAGTATAAATTTATTTATTTCTCCTCAAAAGCTTAGGGGGCTTAGAGCCCCCACCGCCACCTGGCTTCGCCGCTGCTCCTAGGCTATGCCTATGTTTGATATTATACAAGTTTTTTCCCCCCAAAATTCAGGAGGGGCTTCTGCCCCCTAGGCATTATGTGGCTCCACTTTGCATGCAGGGGCAGAGCCAAGTGGGGGCACGTGAGGCACATATTTTGTGCCCTCTGAGCTATGAGTCTGAACTACACAATTGCGAGAACTTGGGATTGTACTCAGAAGGGTTAATATTTTTAAATGTTTTATTAAAAACCAAGGTTAGATTGTTGAATCCTAAGGATTAGTGAATCTTAACCATAGTTAACCGGAGTTAAAAGAGACACGCGTTGACCTGTGGGTGCAATTGAACTCTCCCGAGTTTAATTTCAACCTAAGGATTAGTGAATCTTAACCACGTTAACCCAGAGTTAAAAGAGACGTGTTGACCTGTGGGTGCAATTGAACACCTCGAGTTTAATCACAATTGGCTATAATCCCAACTCTTGAACTTAGAAAAAATATCTTTTACACTAATTTGATTAATTATTTATTGGACATAATCATGGACAATGGGTAGTTGCCCTTAGAAAAATATACTATATTATTTAATTATTTAATACGACATAGACATGAGTCAAGGGAACAACTCTTCCTAGACTTCTAAAAACAAAATATATCTTTTATGTCATGTTTGTTTAATTATTTAACATGCATCTCTACTATTATAATTAGAGAAGTGGGATTACAAAGTTGGTTGATTTTTTTCTAATATTTCTAATGAGTCCCAATTTTATGGTATCTTAAAAGAGAGCGGGATTTCAGGTGGAGCCCACCATGTGAAATGGACCCCACCTGAAATCATGCTCTCTTAGAGCATGGTCTCGGTGGTCTCGGCCCTAAGAGGGTCTCAGTACACTACAAAACTTGAGCTTTTTTACGGCGGTTCTAAACCGCTGTACTATATAAAATTACCGTTGCCATAATGTATCATGGCGGTAAGTTGACCCGCCGAAGAATATGCTGTCAGGTATTCCTATTGCGGCGGGTATGGACGGTGGTTAATGAGCACTGCCGTATTATATCAATAAATTACGGCGGTTGGTTACCGCCGTAATTTTCTTCCGCTGTCCTTTATTGACTCTATGACGGCGTCCGTCACCGCCATTATATGTCGAAAATCTACGGCAGTTGCAACCGCAGTAATATCTTACGGCGGTGCTGACCGCCGTAATATTAATTTAATCAATTAAATTATTATTATATTCTACGGTGGTTAAAACCGCCGCCATATTGAAATATTTTTAAAAAATAATAATTTATTTTTGCAAAAATTTGGTTTTTTTTCCTGTATTATCTGTACCTATGAACAATATAAATCTAAATAAACATGTATTGTACTTGTAACAATATCTAATTCCAACTAAGAATAAAAAATTCATGTAATTAATAAAATGCCTCAAACAAGTAATATCAAAATTATATATACATGCCCATAAAATTGTTGTCATAAAAAAGTATACATAATGAAAAAGGAAAAAAAAGAAACAAAAAGTAGCTGTCAAACTCCCGCCTGGCGATGGTCGAAAACCCGATATGTGTGTGCTACTGGCTCCCTCCTACAAAAAAAAAAATATGCACAATTTATTAATCTTTTTTCTAAATGAGAAAATTTGAGAATGTAATAATTAATAAATATGCAAAGATCCAAACTCATCTCAAAATATTAATATTTTGCAGTATTACATCGGCCTAAACCTACATCGTCCCACCATTTCCAAACCGGGGGTCGGATTTCGATCCTGTTTCTTCTAACGCGTGTATTTTAGTACATCCTAAGTGTTGGAGTTGGTTTCGAGCGAATCTGATGCCGTATGCCCGATATGGGTGCCGAGACCATCGAAATCCATACTTGGATACTATACTTCGGCCTAAACCTATATCGTCCCGCCATTTCCAAACCGAGGGTTGAATTTCGATCCCATTTCTTCTAACACGTGTATTTTAGTACATCATAAGTGTTGGAGTTGGTTTCGAGCGAATCCGAGGCCGTATGCTCGATATGGGCGCCGAGACCACTGAAATCCATAATTGGATACTATACTTCGGCCGAAATGCATAGTTGGTTTCAGTACTAGCACTAGCACTAGCACTACCACCACTCATCCACCACCAGTAGAACCACCCAACCACCACTAACATACCACCACCCAGCAAATCCTACACTGCTTATTACAACCGCATTTATAGAAGAATATACATCATAAATTTTCTTACTAAATGACCCTAGCAAGGGTCAGGAATGTCCTCATTCGTGGGCCGCTCATATGGACACTCTTTACAATAAAAGGTCTGATGATATTGAGGCTCGTGATTCCTAGATATACATTCTTCCAAAACATTTTCTTGGACCAGACATTTACGTCAACATTCCACCTATTAATTCAGAAGGGATAAGTACCCTGAAGTTTGGATAAAGTCTTTAGTCCACGAGAGAGATCGGGGTAAGGGGTTCGGTTAAGTCCGGAGAAGGTGTTAGGCACCCCGAGGCTTCCGTTTTTCAACGGTTCTGTACTCCCCGGGTTTAAGCCAATTAAAGTTAATCTTGTTTAAGATGCCGAAATGTTTAAATGAACACTAATCCAAGAAAGGAAAAGCTAACTGGGGTTGGGCCCGTGTTGGGCTGCCCACGTACTCACAGGGTGAGATTAGACAGAGCATAGTTCTGACACGTGAGCCTGTGCCGAGGCTAGGGGCATGTGTGTGTGCACCAAGGGTGGCTAACATGGACTAGTCCGATAGAATAGGGTTTGATTGACTGAGGAGGGTCAAGTGCAAGGTATGTAAGCCCGGTAGGCTTAGGGAGTAGTCCGGTAGACTAAGGAGGAGTCCGGCCTGGGTTAGGGTTGCTAACCGGGGTTAGGCCAAACTAACTGTAGTTAGGGTTACTAACCGTAGTAAAGGGTGAGTGAGAAACCGAGGTGGGGGTTGAGTGTGCAGGGGTGTTGCTGCCTGCAACTCATAACCTACAGTTGTCGGCAGAAGTTCTACTGACAACAGTAAAACAGGCTAAAAGTGAAATGTCGGTAGAACTTCTACCGATAACAGTAAAATAGGGCAAATGTAAAATGTCGGTAGAAGGTCTACCGGCGTTCTGGATTTTAAATGAAATGGGGTTGGGCCCCACACACTCGGGTATAGGGGGTTGTCCTAAGGCCTTTTTGGGCCTTGTGGGTTTGGATTAAAGGGTCAGGCCCTAAGGGCCATGGTTTTTAGGGTTCATGCCCTAAGGGCTCTAGGGTCACCTAATGCTAGGGTTTCGTACATGGGCTTTCTAGGTTTTAACTAGTGTTCACCTAAGGTGAGTCCTAAGGGCAGGGTTTTTTCTTAGGGTGTGAGGGTTTTGGCAGGGGAGGTAACCATAATTAAAAGATTTAACCACGGTTAGATGGGGTGTAAAAATTGGGTGCTTACAACGTGTTTATCCGTGAGGACCAAAACCTCAAGGATCCAACCTTCAGTGTTGGCCTTCATTAGGCTGACACGTGTCATATTCGTGAGGACAAAACCTCACGGATCCAACATGGATCATATTTAATGTCAGCTTTCAAGACACTGACATGTGTCCAACCGTGAGGACCAAAACCTCATGGATCCAACTTTGGTATTAGCCTCTGAAAGTTTGACACGTGTCCATCCGTGAGGATAAAACACCCCACGGATCATATTTACTATTAGCCTTCATGAGACTGACACGTGTTCATCCGTGAGGACCGAAATCTCACGGATCCATATTTAGTGTCAGCCTTCATAAGGCTGACACGTGTTTATCTGTGATGATAAAACTCTCATGGATCCATATTTAGTGTCAGCCTCTAAAATGCTGACACGTGTTAAATCCATGAAGATAAAGTCCTCACGGATTAAATATAATGTCTGGATCTAACCCAGACCACAGGCACCACCTGATGATCCGTGGTTGAGACCTGTGGTCTCACCCGATGATCCGTGGTTGAGACCTGTGGTCTCATCCTTTGATCCGTGGTTGAGACTTATGGTCTCATCCTGATCCGTGAACTGGCCTAGGCTAGTCTGTCCCAGCTGACAGTCAATGTTTGACTGTTATGGGGGAGAGAATCCTTAATAAAAAGGATTCTCTGTCAAGCTGTGGGGGATCCCAAGATAAGGATTCCCTCTTTTAAAATCTCATGGGATGCCACATGGCACTCTCATGATTATTTTAGGATTAGGACTTGTCTTTTATCCTAGGAAATGATGAGATTACCATCCTCCTTTTCGAAAGGTACTGGGATTCCCCCTAAAATGAGGAAACCTGGTAAAAGAGTCCTCAAAAGAAGAGGTTTCTCTTGAACTTGAAGACTCTCCCAGATAAAAGAGACCCATGAGCTGGCATCCTTTAAGAGGAGAGCCCTTTTTGACTTTCTAAAATAAAGGAGTCAAAGAGGGAGTCAAAGAAAAGGACTCCCTAAAAACCCATAAAAGGTTTTTCTCACAAGAAACACAAGGGAAACAATACGAAGAAGAACAGGAAGAAAGAGAAAACTCTCTGCTCCCCTTCAAGAAAACACAAGTAAACAGATGAAGAAGAAGACTCCGCGATATGGAGAATATAAGGTGAGCCCTCATACATGGCCACCATTTTTTTTTCTTTTCTTGAAAAGACCTCAATGAGGCACTTGTAACGCCTACATGGGAATTGGGCAACCCCATTGAATAAATACATATACTTTATTTAAATCATGTTCTTCTTTTAATTCTTCATCTTAATCAGAGGTTCTTCCCCGATACAGGGAAGGTAATTTAACAGTCCGAGTTTACTCAGATTGGAAGGATAGTCCCCCACAACAAACTATAAACTCCATACAACAATGGAGGAAATTTGAAAGCGAAGAAGATGAATTTTTCACTCACAATTTCGCCATTAACAAGCAAATAAACAACCGATAGCAGCATTCTTTTAAAAAATAACGTCGTTTACCTCCTTGAGTGGATGAAACTTACATTTTTTATGTTTGTATATTTTGGTGCATATTATCTGTTGCAATTTGTTTTATCGTTATAGTCCGATTCAACTTCATCCTCACTAGATTCGGTCAAAGGAGTTTGGTGGAGTTGCACTTGAGGAGGCGCATCAACAATTGTTCTGGTAATCCCTAATCTCACCCAACTGACATCACTTTCATCATCCTGTTCAATGATATCTAAATGTTGGTCGTTGAATGGCTCGTTTTCTCTGAATGCACTATCGTCCATAGCAGATTCTTCATTCATGTAAAAAAAGTCTCTTAGTTTTGTCTTGATGACAACATACCAATCTGGGTCAGAAGGATCTTCTACATAAAATACATGCTCTGTCTAAGATGCCATTACATATGGTTCATGAGACATAGCGTGTGTTGGGAGCAGGCGTGTAAAGTTCACAAGCGTAAACCCATACTCATCGGTCTTTATTCCTCTACTATGTGATGTCAAATCAACCCATTCACACTTAAACAATACAAAATTTAAGTTTTCTGAATACGTCAATTGCACAACGTCGGTTAAGCGGCCATAGTAGGTTATATCTCCTGCAATGAGAATCCTGTCCCTAGAAGATGCATAATAAGGAGTCGTTGCAGTGAACGTAACACCACTATTTTGACTTCTGGTGCTACGCTCTCTATCTGTAGTACAAAACCTATATCCCTTGATGACGTAGCCCTTAAAATTTTGTGTGACTAACTGTGGACCGTATGCGAGGCATTTAATCTCATCAGACACCAAACTGCATGACGCTCGCAGCCTTTCAACCTAATTGAAGGCCAAAGGCATATGACTTGCATAATAAGATTGGTTCAATATGCTAAACTTCGTATAACTGTTGTGCAAATACTGAATTTAAGAGCATATGACTTACATAACTCCTAAACCATTCAACAAACTGATCGTTGTGCTTTTATTGGAGTTCGTGCGGAGACGATCTTAGTTTGGGATTGGTCATCTTCAGTACATTCATGTGTTGATTGCAAATAACGAATCGATCCATGTTTTTCAAAGTCAAATCGATCAAAAATAAAAATTAAATTAAAGATAATTAACAAAAAATTCATGATAGTATTTGTCTTACTCTCGGTATGTTGTGAGTTGCTCATCGTTGAACAACACATAATGATGTGCCTACTGCCATTCTAATTCACTTAGGGCAAATGGCTGCGCACCCCCGATCACACTTTCATCGTCATTCCTCACCGGTAGATTGAATCTTGATTCAACATTATTTAGGTACCTTGAGCAGAATGTCACGCATTCTTCGGCCAAATACCCTTCTGCTATGCAACCCTCTGGTCGAGCTCGGTTACGGACATACGATTTCATCGTCGACAAGTACCTATATGAATTATATTTAGGTAAAACAATGAGACAATCATATAACGACAAGAAGTTTGAGCAATTGATACATTATAATTGAAGTCATACCTTTCGATGGGATACATCCACCGGTATTGCACAAGTCCACTTAGCCTTTCCTCTGTTGCCAGATGTATAGGCAAGTGCACCATAACATCAAAGAATACCGGTGGAAAAATTCTCTCTAAATGACATAGCGTAAGCGCAATTTTCTCCTCTAACTATCTTAATTCCTCGACATCACAGACTTTGGAACATAAAATCAAAAAGAAGTTGCTCAATTCAATTAGCACGGAAGTGACATTCCTCGGCAATGTCTTCCTCACAGCCAATGGTAGAAATTGTTGCATTATGACATGAGAGTCGTGGCTCTTTAGTCCATAAATTTTACACTGCCCAATATTGACATGTCTTGCAATATTAGACGAGTAACCATCTGGCACCTTCACACTCTTCAGAACTTTGCAAAACAACTCTTTCTCATTCTTGTCCATCGAAAAACAAGTCGAGGGCAGATACACTTTGTTTGTGCCAGGCTGCAACTGAGGGTGAAGTGTTGGTCTTATGCGCATATCAACCAAGTCGAGTCGAGCTTTTAAGCTATCTTTCGTTTTTCTGTCCAAACCCAACAAAGTTTCAAGCATATTGTCGCATACATTTTTCTCAATATGCATTACATCAAGGTTGTGCCTCAACAAATTATGCTTCCAATATGGCAACTCAAAGAATATACTCAGCTTCTTCGAGTTATACGGCATGATATCCTGGGTAGCCTACCTTCGTTGTTTTTGTCATGTCTGCTTCCCAAGGTAGAAAGCAATCCCCTCTAATTGACGGTACACATCGGACCCAGACATTGTAGTTGGAGCAGTACTTAGCTCTACAGTGCCATCAAAAGAGTGTTTGTCCTTCCGAAACCTGTGATCTGCCTTTAGGAAATGACGGTGCCCCATGTAACATTGTTTCCTACTATTAGATAAGTGCCGACTGCAAGTGTCCTTATGGCATGAAGGGCATGCAAACTTTCCTTTCGTATTCCAACCAGACAACATAGCATACCCTGGGAAGTCGCTAATAGTCTAGAGCAATGCCGCACGCATTACAAATGTCTCATTTTTTGACGCATCATAAGTTAGCACACCATTCTCCCACAAGTCCTTTAACTCTTCGACTAGAGGCATCATGTAGACATCAATGACATTTCCAGGCCTGAAGGGACTAGGAATAAGCAAGGACAGAATGAAGTTTGGCTGCTTCATGCACATCCACGGTGGTAAGTTGTATGGGATAAGAACTACAGGCCATGTGCTGTGAGTAATACTCATCGTTCCAAATGGATTGAAGCCGTTAGTCGCCAACCCAAGTCTCACATTTCGAGCATCCGAAGCGAAAAATGGGTAGTTGTTGTCCAAATTTTCTTAGGCCGATGAGTCTGTAGGATGCCTTAACCTCTCATCCTTAGTTCGACCCTCATCATGCCATCTCATTTCAGAAGCAGTCTTGGACGACATAAACAGTCTTTGTAACCTAGGTTTCAACAGAAAGTGATGCAAAATCTTCACAGGAGTCTTCTTTTTCTTGCCTCCCGACTGATCATCCCTTGTCTTCCATCTTGATTCACCACAGATGTCACATGTTTGCTTGTTCACAGTGTCTTTCCAATAAAGCATGCAATCATTGGGGCAAGCATCAATTTTTTCATAGTTAAGCCCCAAGTTAGACATCACTTTTTTTGTCTGAAAGTACGTATTCAGTAGTGTTAATCCCTCGGGGAGTATCTCCCTCAACAACTCAAGCAACAAAGTGAATGATTTGTTGCTCCATCCATCAAGACACTTAATGTGATATAATCTTACGATGACAGGCAACTTCGTGTGATTTAGGCATCCTGGATACAAAGCCTGTCCCGCATCCCTTACCAATTAGAAAAATTTATCCGCCTCAGGAGTAGGATCCCGACTACTGGCACCGGTTTCATCTTGCTTTGGTACCCCAAACAAATCGTGCACCAGGTCTTCTATCTCATTATGTCTGTTGTGCACGTCAGGATTCTAAGACATTCTTCCGCCAACCGATGTGTGTTGTAAAATGTCTTCCCCGTGATAAAACCAGATTTTATAGTTAAGGTCGAATCCATAACAGATCATATGGTCGTACACTGTACCTCTCTCTTGATAAGGACATTGTTGCATTTGTGACATGGACACTTTATCCCGCCATTGTTATCAGTCGTTCCACGAGCTAATGCAAACTCTATAAACTTCTTCACCCCTTCTATGTATTCCTTTGAAACCCTATGTAACCAAAAAAATATCGTATGCTTAGATGGTCATATTTTATCATTCTGGGTTTCGTCAAAACTTATGACAAATAGTACATTGACTTTTCAATCCAACTCCTATCCATGAGGGATGAGATGAGATTTCTAAGTCCTGCTTCGTTAGCTATTCTGAGAAATAAGAAACGTTGATCACATCAGTCAATTGCAATAACACAACTATCAAATGACTTCCCCATGTATGTTTTCTATTGTTTTCAACTTCTCTTCTAACGGGTGGGGTGTTCCTATCCTATTTAGGAATGCATAATCTCCAATATTCACTTGCTCAAGTGGTTTGTTCCATTTTAAGGAAATTTCGACAGCATTTCCCTATGGTTCTCCAAGCACATGAATTAGACTAGGGGTAAGCATGCCACATAGTCTAAATATGTACCCAGAGAACAAGAGAAACAACTGCCAAAATTTTCCTCAATCTGGACAAACAATGAGCAATTGAATATACTAAAGATTATGCATTCCCAAACTGTCCAACCGGACAATTCAAGAATCATACAGACAAATACACTGTATCACAAACAAAACCGAAATGTTGTTAACCTACTTTTAGCCCCACAAGATAACTAAATGACATAGTTTACAACTAATCCGTCCAAATAGGTGATACAAGAAATGCACTTGTACGCAATGATTGTTGAACAGGAAATCTAATCTTCAATGCATGGATGAGTATGAACCTATGAACTTAAATTTCCATTTAGTCACTGAGAATGTCCTTCATAGGGTAATATTTACATTATCTGCTCCAACATTGACATATAACATAGAGATCAGAAGGAAATATCATATAGGGTAAATTACATTCACCTCCCTTGAGGTTTGATGAAATTTCAGAAACCTTCCTTCCAGTTTATGAAATTACACTGCCCTCCCTTGTCAGAGTCTTGATATTAACACTGTTAACTAAAGTTATCATTTTCCCATTTTGCCCCTATTACTTGAATACACATTAACTATGATTAAGATTTACTTACCCCTAGGGTTTATCCTTCTAACCTTAGCACATAGTGAAAAATAACCTTAGGTTAGTTATGTTAAACCGCAATTAAAGAGGGCTCTACAAGTCGTCATGTGTCCCTTTTAACACCCACTAATTGTGGTTAAGATTCACTTATCCATAGGATTCAATAATCTAACCTTGGTTATAAGAAAATATAATGAAAAATATTAATCTTAGGTTAATTAGGTTTAACACCAGTTAAATGATCTCTATAAGCAACCATGTGTCCCTTTTAACACCCACTAACTATGGTTAAAACTCACTCACCCATAGGGTTCATCCATCAAACCATGGTTTTTAGAAAAAAAACTTTCGGTTGCTTATGCTTAACCACAATTAAAGGGAGCTCTATAAGCCACCACGTGTCCCCTTTAATGCACACTCACTGTGGTTAAAATTCACTCACCCCTAGGATTCATCCATTTATCCTTGATTTTTAGACAAAACCTTAGGTTGTTTATGCTTTACCACAATTAAAGGGGGCTCTACAAGCCGTCACGTGTCCCCTTTAACACCTACTTAATTGTGCTTTAGATTCACTCGCCCCTAAGTTTAATCCATCTAACCTTGCTTTTAAGGAAAAATTAAACATATTAACCTTTGGTTAATTATGCTTAACCACAGTTAAAGGATCTCTATAAATCGGCATGTGTCCCTTTTAATACCCACTAACTATGGTTAAGATTCACTGACCCCTAGAGAATCTTAGTCACAATTAAAGAGAGTTAAAAAGGGGTCACATGGCGATAAAATTGGGAGAAGGCACATTCCTTCGCTCCACTAGTGAAGATGTGATTATTTTGCATAAAAAAACATTTGGCATATGAGGTGAGTCTAGATGTAGCGTTGGCCACATCTTAAATAAGCTAATAAGTATATTTTGTAAATAACAATTTTGATGATATCATCATTTAAACATATTAAAATATCTAAATTACCCTTTTTCAACACAAGGTTAGTTAATTCATTGAAATAAATGATTATTGGTTTCTAACTAAGGTTAATAATATCAACTTAAGGTTAATATATATTTCCAAAATCAAGTATATATATATATTTTTATAAAAACCAATGTTAGATTAGATGAACTCTAAGGATAAGTGAATCTTAACCATAGTTAGTGGGTATTACAAGGGACACATGGTGATTTTTAGAGATCCTTTAACTATGGTTAAACATAATTAATCTAAGGTTAATATTTTTATTATTTTCTTAAAAGCAAGTGTAGATGGATTAATCCTAGGGATGAGTGAATCTAAAGCACAATTAAGTAGGTCTTAAAGGGGACACGTGGCGGCTCGTAGATCCCCCTTTAATTGTGGTTAAAAATTATCAACCTAAGGGTTTTTTTTCCTAAAAATGAAGATTAAATGGATAAATCCTAGGGGTGAGTGAATTTTAACCACAGTTAGTGTGCGTTAAAGGGGACACATGATGGCTTGTAGAGCTCCCTTTAATTGTGGTTAAGCATAAACAACTTAAGGTTTTTTTTTCTAAACACCAAGGTTTGATGGATGAATCCTAGGGCTGAGTGAGTTTTAACCATAGTTAGTGGGTCTTAAAAGTGATACATGGTGGCTTGTAGAGCCCTCTTTAATTGCGGTTAAACATATCCAAAGGTTATTTTTTTCCCTAGAACTAAAATTAAGCAATTAACATTAACCTAAAATTAATTACCCTACACTAATTCACAACTTCAATAATAGTAAAAATCTAATGTCAAATAGGACCTCTTTAACAATCCATAAATGAGTTATATGATTTCTCATAATTTATTTGGTCTTAAAAAAATTACATATAACATAATTGAACAAGAGGAATTAATCTAAAAATAAAAAATAAAAAATGATCTAGTTTATCCTAAGATTACCGAAAAAAATATAGACCCAATTACAAAATTCACCATTACTAGTAAAATTAAGCAAATTCAACTTCAATTTAACAATCACGAGTACAAAGAAAAATAAAACAACAAGAAAAATCTCCTAAGAAATTACATCACCTCCCCGTATAGAGTTCATACAACCCCCAGTTAGCAAAAGAAACCATAATCATCTAATCACAAAGCATAAATTCTAAAAAATATAATGGAACAAAATAAGTACAAACCAAAAAAAAAATGAAATTAAACAAATGAAAAGCAAGAGAATGAACATTCACGAACTTACCTACTGTTGTCGGAGAGGAGAAGGAGGTCTACACGCTTGCTGTGGCTTCCGGAGCTGTCAGAGGTGGAGTTGCAATGGAGCTGCTGGAGGTGGCCGAAGGTGGCTGGAGTTAAGAGAGAGAAAGTTAAGAGAGAGAGAGAGAGAGAAAGCCAAACACTAAAAAAAATCGCTTGCATGCATAGAGAGAGTGATTACTTGAGCGTAGAGAGGGAAATCGTGGAGCTGCCGGAGGTGGAGCAGGTGGCAGAACGTGCTTAGGTGGTCTGCGGTCATGGAGTTGCCGGAGGTGGCAGATGAGGGAGATCGTGGAGTCGCCGGAGGTGGTCATCAGAGATCGTGGGCTCGCCAGATTTCAGGTTGTCGGTGGTCGTGGAGTGGCCGGAGAGAGCAGGAGATAGCAGAGAGCAGGAGAGAAGGGGAGGAAGAAAGAAGAAATTATCGGGGTTAATATTAATTAATATCACGGCGGTTTCAAAGTTCCGCCGTAATATATATACATATAACTGCGGTTATTTTTAAAACCGCCGTGCCATATTGCAAAGGCGGGAATCCAAAAGGTTGGAGGGAAATCATTCCATGACGGTAATGAGTAAACCCGCCGCAATAGATTACATACTACGACGGATATTAATTACCCGCCGTGAATTTCAACCCGAAAACAGTCATAGACGGCGGTATTATAATACCGCCGTTTTATACCTTAGGTTGCGGCGGTATTACCATACCGCCGTAAAAAATCTGCCGCGGTAGGCCATTATTTTTGTAGTGGTAGCAAAGTCCATTGAAGTAATATCAACTACAATTAACAATAATACATCTATATATCCACGATTCTTTCAAATCTTTATCATTATCTTCTCTCATGCTCCCTCCTTGGTCTCTCTCAACGAAGAGGCACACCCTCTCTACGTGGTAATTACTTTTCAAGAGAAAAAGTAGGGTTTTTTGGTTCTCAAAATGTCCTTTTCTATACTAACGTGTCCCTCACAATTGTTTTTAATCTAAAAGTCCCTCAAGTTTTCATGCCGAAAATATTTTAATTTTTTTAAAAAAAATGCCCTCACTAGAATCCCTCTTCCTAATCTCTCTCCACTTCCTCTCTCTCTCACACTACAAGAAAACAACCAGCCAGCGACGGAACATTTCCGTGTCTGATAATAAATTTCCGTGTCTAATACTATTAGACACGGAAATAATAACCATGTCTAAACCGTGATAATTACTCTTGTGTCTGATGCTATTAGACACATAATGAATTTTCCGTTGCTAATAATTTTCGTGTCTAATGATAATTACTCGTAAATGTGAAATTATATATGACGTCACACTATTCCGTGTCTAAAGATAGTATTAGACACGGAAATATGTCCATGTTAAAACAATTGTAGCAACTGAAATTTTTCCGTGTCTAATATGTTTTTGACACGGAATTATTTCCATCGCTAATACATTAGAGACATAAATATTTCCGTGTCTAATAATATATTTCTGTGTCTAATACATTATCAGACATGGAATTATTTCTGTCTCTAAGACTTTGTTGTACGTCATCTTGAACATTAGAGACGAAAATATTTTTGTGTCTGATAATGTTTTTTTTTTTTAACAACCTATCACTTGTTTGAATACATAACCTGTCACCTATTTGAATACATTTGAATAAGGTACATGTTTTCATACATTTGAATAATGTAACTTATTTTTCAATTGATTTCATTTGTACACAGTTTCATCCCACCACTTGTAAAATGCACCCATAGACCATAACAACAAATAAACAAAATAAATTTACCCTTTAATATACACAAGATCACAGTTTCAATTAAATTATTTTCCACCAAATTCCTTTCTACCTATCTATGAATCCATATTCGTATAGACTTCACCACATGGCAACCATGGACTGGATTGACACTGGCAGAAAATTCATCCATTTCAATCTGCAACTTTTTCCAGTTCTCTTCAGGCCTAAACAGAAAGAAAGTAAATTACAAGTGGTGATCAAATCATCAATTTATGTGAATTATCCAATTATACTAATGGGATATAATATTGGATCTTTACCTGAGCATTTAGCTTCAGTAGAACTGCATACTATCTTCTCACTGTCACAACAGGAGGACATAACCATGTTAAATAAACAATAAAATAAGAAATATGAAAAATGCAATCAGTTATTAAGGAGGTATCTGGTTTTGCTTTTCATAATGTACTCATTATAACTCATTTAATTGCTTTCGATGTCGTTTCTTCTAACGCGTATATTTCGACCCAAGTTAAGTGTGGGAATTTATTTCGTCGAAATCCGAGGTCGGTTGCTCGAATTGGGCACTAAGAGGCCCATAATCCATACTTGGATACTATGCTTTGGCCTAAACCTACATATGCCCATCAAATCCAAACCGGAGGTCAGATTCCGATGCCGTTTCTTCTAACGCATGTATTTGGACCCAACCTAAGTGTGAGAATTCGTTTCATCGAAATCCGTGGCCGTTAGCTCAAATTGGGCACCAAGAGGCTCAGAATCCATACTTGGATACTATGCTTTAGCCTAAACCTACATACACCCACCAAATCCAAATCGGGGGTCAGATTCCAATATCATTTCTTCTAACGCGTGTATTAGGACCCAAGCTAAGTGTGAGAATTTGTTTCGTTGAAATCCGAGGCTGTTTGCCCGATTTGGGCACCAAGAGGTCTAGAATCCATACTTGGATACTATGCTTCGGCCTAAACCTACATACGCCCACCAAATTCAAACCGGGGGTCGGATTCTGATGCCGTTTTTTCTAACGCGTGTATTTGGACCCAAGCTAGGTGTGGGAATTCGTTTCGTTGAAATCTGAGGCCGTTTGCCCGATTTGGGCACCAAGAGGCCCGGAATCCATACTTGGATACTATGCTTTGGCCTAAACCTACATACGCTCACCAAATCCAAACCGGGGGTTGGATTCCGATGTCGTTTCTTCTAACGCGTGTATTTGGACCCAAGCTAAGTGCAGGAATTCGTTTCATCAAAATCCGAGGCCGTTTGCCCGATTAGACATTCAAACCACGCATTTGCCCTAACAATTCGGTCCTTGTGTGTGCAACAGGAGCAGGTCTTGTTTCGGCCTGTTCATTAAATAACGCTCTATTCTTGCGGAATCTATGACCAAACCTCAAGAATCGTCTATGACTCATATAAAAAAACTTGTGACCTTGTTTCAAGTATTGGGAACATATGCTCCAGTTGCAATGCGGATAAGCGTATCGCCCCTTTGTACTCCATCCGGACAAGTTCACATATAGAGGAAAGTTATTGATTGTCCATAATAACGTTGCTCTCATCGAAAAATTTTGACCACTTGACGCATCGTATGTGCTTAGTCCATCAGTCCATCAGTCCACAAATCTAATAAATCATCTACAAGTGGTTGTAAGTATACATCAATGTCATTACCAGGAGCACGAGAACCGGGAATAAGTAATGGCATCATCAAAAAAGGTTGCTTCATACACATCCAAGGCGGCAAATTATATGGGGTCAAAACAATAGGCCAAGTATTGTGTGCAATGCTAAGGGTACCAAATGGATTGAAACCATCGCTTGCTAACCCAAGTTTGACATTGCGAGATTTGGCAGAAAATTCACGGTATCGTTCGTCAAGATGTCGCTAGGCTTCATAGTCAGCTGGATGCCTTAGAACACCATCTCGGGTGCGACCCTCAGCATGCCAAATCTTGGAACCAGCTGTCTTGTCTGACATGTAAAGTCTTTAAAGTCTAGGCTTTAAAGGAAAATGACGCAAAACTTTTGCTGGAATTCTACCTTCCTTCCTAGATGATAGTGTTGTAAAGGAGTTCGTAATCTTCCACTGTGAAATTCCACAAACGGAACATGCAATATCATTGGCATGTTCCCTCCAGTATAACATGCAATCGTTTGGGCATGCATCAATCTTATTGTAACCAAGACGTAATTCTCCGATTATCTTTTTAGCTCGGTAAAAGGATGCAGGCAAAGTCTCACCCTCGGGAAGTGCCTCTTTCAGTAATCTAAGTAACATCATGAATGATTTGTCGCTCCATCCATTCAGACACTTAATGTTATATATCCGGACGATAAAAGATAGTTTACTAAATTTTTTACATCCGGGATACAAATCTTACTCGGCATCTTCTACTAACTTATATAATTTTGTGGCTTTTGCATTAGGACTCTCTCTTGGTTCACTTGGTCCCTCATCGACTGTCCCTTGGTTTGCACGATTGGGTCCAAACACTGCATGCAACATCTCTTGCATATAATCTATTACAGGGTTATCCACGTCCCTCACAACTTGGGCAGCTCGAGATCTAGGATGCGGTCTTTCCCCGTGGAAAATCCAAGTAGCCGTGATATAATGCTTATCAAATCCATCGCATATCAAGTGTTCGAACACACTGTGTCGTATCAAATAATATCGATTATTACATTTTTTACACGGACACTTGATAGTACTGTCAGGTTGTGGTGACTGACCAAGCGCAAAATCCAAGAAGTTGTTCACTCCCGCTTTATATATGTCACTCTATCTGTGTGCAGAAACCCAACTTTTATCCATGGTCACCTTATCAGGTCTCGCAATCACTAACAATAGCTGACAATATATGTCTGTCATTAGTGAATGATACAGAAATGACTCCGAAATAATTAGGATAATGCATGCATGCACCATGGTTATTGAATACTTATTGGGTGGGGTGTTCCTATCCCATTCAGGAATACATAATCCCCAAAAATCAGTACCGCATGTCTGCTTTCAATTTTCAGGAAATTTCAGCTACATTTCCCTATGGTTCTCCAAGTACACAATTCAGACAAGAGGCAAATGTACCTCATTGTCCAAATATGTACCTAAAGAACAATAGGGATGACTAACGAAAATATTCTCTAAATTGAGTGTGCTTCCGGCGACTGACACATACTTCGGGATTATGCATTCCCAAACTGTCCACATGGGACAATTCAAGAATCATTTGACGACAAATGCTCCTCTTGACATACAAGACAGATTAGTTGTTAGAATTAATGCAATAGTCCACGTAGGAACTACACATCGTAACCTACAACGAATTCGTCCATAGTGATGTTAAGAGAGGCACTGATCCGATAGTCAATCTTGAACGGGAGATCTAAGTTTTAATGCATGCACATTCACAATGACCTTGAGGGATGCAGGATTCATTATGGAACTTACAGTTGAATGATCATAATTGTAAAATTAGGAATGAAAAGATATCCTATCAATAAGATAAAACAACCGACATTCATACCCTTTTCCGTATCTAATCATTGATATTAGGCAATAGACATAATATTTAGCAAAAATAAAAATAAACATAACATGGTTAATACACCTGAGGCAAACAAGAACACAACCAACCCTAACGCGGTAGTAGTAGTTATCCATAAACATAGTAGTTGTATTTAGTCAAATGTAGATAACCTGCACCATATATAGATCATCAGCAAGGGCGGAGCAAGAACTCGAAGGATCCAGTAATTAGAAAAACACGGATTTGTGCCTTGTGGTTGCCTTTAAATAGAGATCTATGGTACAATATTATAGTTGTGATGACTAGTGCAAGGTAGTCATTTTAGTTCTTGAATTTAAGTTAAATAATTTCAAAATAAGCTTATTTGAGCCATAGTCTAGAAATCAAATGAGCTCATTTCATCAAATTAAACTCTAAAATGAGAATCTCTAAATGGTGTCACTTAGATGTCCGAACGCTCCCTAGTATAATTATTGTGGTATTAGTCTCTAAACAATCATCCATTGCTGTAATTTACAACAAATGAAGCTTATGATGTCATATAGAGGTTGTAATGGTGTCTATGAACAATGAAATAATTGTGGTTTGTAAACTAACATCCAAGTGATCATTTCGAGCTTCTTATAAGCTGAGTTTCTCTGTAGCAAATCCATTCTCAAGCATCGCACAAACATTATAGAGTTGTGGGGTACTGAGATGACAATTACATGGTCATAATGTGTTGGTTGGATTCATAAATCACCAAACAAGTCATGTGGTTGTGAATGGTTCTACAATTCGAAACATGATGGATGGACATGTAGATCTTTTTTTCTTCTAAGATGTGGACACTATAAAGGAGTGTGATAAATTTTAGCCACAAGTCTGTACCTATTCTTCAAAGTGCATGTTTTTGACTTGAACACGATGATGATGATGATGATGATCACGATGGATTTCTAATCCAAACAATTTTGTGAAAGAATTGAATCGTCCTTTTCTTTTAGTTTATGAGTGATGATATGATGATGATAATTATCATCATATTTATACGATTGAAAAATATTAATCAAGGTGTGAAGGCGAGTATGAAGTGTGTGTATTGTGCAAAAATACAAGTAGAGTCGATGGCAACAAGTAAATATACCCTCTACTTGTTTGTTGAGAAAAAAAATGAAAACATAGAAAATAAAATTTTGGTTTTCCTAACCCTATGTTTGGTTGCAGAGAAAACAAGTAAAAAGAGAGGAAAAAAAAAAAAAAAGCAGACACAACAAAATTAAGAATTGTATTAGAAATCCAAAATTTTATTTTCTTTTACATGTTTTCACCTATTTTCTTGGCAACCAAACATGCTATAAGAGTTTAAATATGAGGGACATAGCTTTACTTGAAAATGTTGTAGCAAAGCTCCCTTTTAGGAGTAAACATGGTGAAAGTTTTGTAATATTTAAAAAAACTTTATGAAATTGTCACTTCATTTCTGAATAATTATAAGGTTTCCACTGTATTTACATTTAAAGGGGGAGCTCATCAAAACGTTTTCAAATAGAACTCCACCTCATATTTAAACTCTTTACATAATACTACTCAAAGTTGTATTAGGGAAACCAAAATTTTCTCTTTATTTTCTAGGGCAAAACCAAACATGGGGTTAGAGAAAATTGAAAGACCATATAAAAGAGGAAGAAGATAAAAAGACTAATGACGTTGGGCTGGTGATGCCAAGAGTGAGTTTGATTTCTTACAACCCTTGATCTTGGATCAATTTTAAGTGTCTTCACAAGATCACCATGGATTTGATTTTATACACCAAATTCAAATAAGTTGGATGACGAATCACACTCGAGGAGAAATGTATCTTCATGACTCTAAACTAAATGAGGGGTTATAACAGTTTATGTTGCAACCATTTGTTAAAAAACAAAACGGTTGGCTCTATGGCCATCAACCGTTCCAATTATATCTCCTATATCCATTTCTCTCTCTCTCTCTCTCTCTCTCTCTCTCTCTCTCTATATATATATATATAAGTGTTTTGAGAAATAGTGAGATTCATGAGTAGAGAACTTCTAAACAAATTGGAGATGTGTAGTTTTTCATTTTCTTTTAGAACTGAGAATTGGTGCAAATGTATCTATTCCTGGAGAAGAAAATCAAAAGTAGCAGCATGCTATACAAGGAGTCTGAATAATAGTAGGAGACGGTTTTTTGATCGCAACTATTAAATCCCATTGAGGAAAGGTGTGAGTTCGAGTCCCTTCCTCTTATTGGCCACCCTTCGGGATTTATCGCGGCTTAATCGGTTGTGTGGTATAAGGGGATCTGCATGACCCGAGGGACTTAGTCAGGTGTTCTAAGAGGCCAGGATACCCCCTTCCCAAAAAAAAAACTATTAAATCCCATTGAGAGTTCTTGCTTTTGTGATATTATGGCTGCCATCAACAACTTGTCTCCCACTATGGAGGGCAACTGCAAAATTATAGAAAAGGAATAATAGACATCAATACGGCCATGTTTATCATAGTTTTGATCTTATCATTGAGTCTGTGATTTCTTTACGGTCATGCCATCCTCTTATATCTTTATTCTACTACCATATCATTTGGGGAGACTTTGATCAGTATATTGGGAGTTTTCATCTCTACAAAACTAAATGAGGTGGGTGTCAACTTGTTCATAGCTCCAACCTAACTCAAATACAGATTCTAAGATGCATGAGTGGCAAGAGTAGAAGGCATAAAAATTTGTTCTTCATTTTGTTTGCAACTTGGTGATTGGGCTAGTAATTAGGGTTTCTAAGGATTAAGCTATTTTTTACCTTAAATGAAAAGAAATCATACAAATTTAAACAACAATCCTTCAAATATTGCTCAAACAAACCCATAAGTTCATCAGGGAAAAAATACACTAAGAAAACATAAAAATCAGTAGGTACCTTACAGAGCAAACAAGGGTCTGATTGTAGTGGAGTTGGTTGCGTTGATGAACCTGTACAGAGTCCAACTGAGTTAGATAACATAGAGAGAGAAAAATTAGAGCAGAGAGAAATTAGAGCGAGAGAGAGAGCTCGGTAGAGAGAGACAAAGAGAGAGAGAGAGAGGTCAGTAGAGAGGGCGAGCGTGAGAGACAGAGACAATAGAGGGATAGAGAGAGAAGGAGAGCTCGGTAGAGAGATAGATAGCTCGGTAGAGAGAGAGAGTGAGAGAGAGAGAGAGAAATACATAGGGACTTACAGTGGGGGTCGGAGCTTGGTGGCGGTGGTGATCGGAGCTGCTCGGCTACGGTACATGATCAGAGCTGCTCGGCGGCGGTGGTCGGAGCTGGAAGGAGAAGGAGAGAGAGAGAGAAAGGCACGGTAGAGAACATAAAAGGGGGGAAAAGGAGTTTCGCAGGTTAGGGATGAGGGAAATACTAATAATATTATTAGACATGGAAATATTTTCGTGTCTAATGATCATTTAACTTAGACACGGAAATATTTCCGTCACTAACACCAAGAACCGTGTCTAACACAATTAGACACAGAAAATATTCCGTGTCTAATAAATATATTATTCATAAAATTCATATAAATCTTGGAATTAAAATTAGATACGGAATGGTAGATACGGAAAAATTTTCGTGTCTATAAATAGGTATTAGACATGGAAATATTTCCGTGTCTATAATTTTGTTGCTATATGGTAGGTTTCTTGTAGTGTCACGTGCATCGCACGTGCCGCCCACTAGTAGATAGGGCCTAGCCCGTCCATTAAGCCATCAAAGCCCGTGCTTTAGGCCCCAAGAAAATAAAGGCCCTAAAGTGTGGGCTTTGATGGCTTTATGAACCTGATTTAGTGAAAAGATACCCTAAAAAGGCCTCATTTATATTTTAAAAACTCATATTTTATTGCGAGTCCAATAAAAAAAAAATCTTATTTAGAATTCTCGCTTTAGTCCTCCAAATGGCTTAAGTCGGCCCTGCCAATAGCAATAGAGCAAGGAGACAATTGCCTCGTAAATAAGGAGAACAATACCCTAGACTCAAAATATTTCATACGCACCTAATAATTCTCCACAAATCTATAAACAGTTATTGCAATTTTTAATGAGCAGCGCTTAGAGGACCCATGGGTCCGTTTCATATGTTACCCTGTGTCCTTGTATCTCTTTTAACACCCGTTTAACTCTTATTAAGCTTAACTAAATTAAAACTAAGATTTTGGAATTTTTTTTTTACCGTGGTTGGATTGCTTAACCGGTTCAGTGATTTCTGTCTGTTCTCTCCCTCTCCACCTTGATCCCATGCTAGTAGCAGGAATCTCTTGGAAAGTGAATTCTGTCTCTTCATTACCTCTCTCTCTCCCCTATAAATCTTGTACACTCTCTCTCTCCCCAACCCAACAAAATGTCTTCTCCAGGTACTCTCCACCGCCTCTCTCCGTCGCTTCCCTTTGTACGGTCAGCCCCGGCAAGAAATCCACCAGCGATATCATTCGGTATGTTCTCCGGCGAGAAATTCAGATATCTTTCTAGTAAATCAATACTGATTTTAATATTCTTCTTTTCCAGTAAGAGCAATGGTGTTTTAATGATACACAATTTTGAATAAATCTTCTCTTTTTTTCTGAAAAAAGGTCGTCATTCTAGTTCGATTCTGGTGCAGTTTATCAGCAGCATTAGCTAGTCTTCGTTTGGCTTTCATTCATTTATTCTGATCGGAGCATTCTTCCATAAATTTTACGTAAACCTTTCGTATTCCTTGATTATATTATGGTTTTCTGGAAATCCAAAAGCAATTTTCCGGTAAATAATCCTCGATCATAATATGGTTTCATTCATTTATTCTGTATTCCTTATTTTATAAAAGCCAGGACTATCTATATAGGTGCCAGCTAGCTTAGTTAGTGAAGTCTAGGGACGTCTTCTTCTCCAGTTGTAACCGGTTTTGCCAAAACCGGTTACCCCCTTGAGGTGGCCACATGTCTCTTTTGACACCTCTTAACAATGGTTAAGATTCACTCACCCCTAAGGTTCATCCAATTATTTTTGGTTCTTAGAAAAAAATAATAAATTTTTTTATTAACTGTGGTTAAGATTTACCAACTCCTAGGGTTAATTTTTTTTAAATATTTTTTCTAAAAACCAAAGGGAGGTGGATGGACCCTAGGGGTAGGTAATTCTTAACCACAATTAAGGGGTGTAAAAACAGACATGTGGTGACCACAGGGTTGTAACCGGTTTTGCCCAAAACCGGTTACAACTGGAGAAGATCACCAGTCTAAAGTCTATTGGTGTCCTACAAGAACGGGATCGATTCCGGCCTATGTTTCTCTGGTAGGGCTCTGCCTAACCCAGCTTACCTTCCCAAAAAAAAAGAAAAAAAAGTCAGATTCTCTTCCTGGGGGCTAACAATGGGGGTTCGGGCGTAGGCCCCGAAAATTAATTTTGAGGGCCAAGTTCATGGTCCATGTAGTCTGTATGTAAAGAATATTTGTTTTTTTTAAGTTTTTTTTGTTTTTTTTTGTTTGGGGTGGGGGGGGGCTACAACCCTATGAATAGAATATGAATTTTAATTTTTTTCAAAATTTGAGGGGGGCTTCAGCTCCCCGGCCCCATGTGGCTCCGCCCCCTGAAGGCATCATCCTAATTTTCTTTGTTCATAGGGGTTTAATATAGGATTTTACATTTTTCCTTGTTTCTATTAAAAAAAAGGAGATTAATTTTCAGCCTGAGCTCTGCATCATGCGGAGCTCCCGTTTTTACACCACCGGATGGCAAATGTGTAATTTCAGGTGTTTGGTCGCTTGGGGCTAGAGATAAACGAGCCAACTTTGATCTTCTTTGTTGGAGATGCAATGCTATTTCCAAACCTCGCACTCAAGGTAACCCAAATACAAAATAAGAATTAAATATAAAGGATAAAAGACACTCACATACATAGATGCATGCTTATATTCATATGCATACATGATTGTTTGTGCAGTATATACTAAGGTGATTCAGGACGGCTTACCAGTTATACAACTGCATGAGATTCTCCAAGATGACAAAAAAGAGGAAGCACTTGAGGTATTTCAACATCGATTTTACAGCTCTTTATAGATGTTTATTCGTGTATCCGAAAGTGAGGACAAGGTTTCGAATAATTTACTTAGGTTTCGATATCGAATGAGACAATGGAGCGTGTCGATTCAATTAGATCGATGTTGGGTTCTATGGAGGATGGAGAGATAAGCATCTCAGCCTATGATACAGCATGGCTTGCTCTAGTTGAAGATATTCATGGAAGTGGTGCTCCTCAATTCCCTTCTAGCCTTCAGTGGGTTGTTGAAAATCAGCTCCCCGACGGTTCATGGGGAGATCCTTATATATTCTCCGCTCATGATCGAATAATATGCACTTTATCTTGTGTTATTGCATTGAAATCATGGAATATTTATCATGGAAGCCGCGAAAAAGGTATACAAACTATCATTTTTTTATATTTCTAACTAGTTTAGATCATCACTCTCAAATCCTAACCCTTTAACTCAAATAGTTAAGGGTCCAGATCGGATTTGAGTTTAGCAAATGAAACAATAAACCAAGCCAAATCTGATCTTGACATTTAATTATTTGAATTAAAGGATTCAGATTCGGGAATACCTGATAGTTAAGCTTATTTGGATTATGCCTTGTCTGAATAGGATTGTCTTTTATTCGGGACAACATGTGTAAGCTCGAAGATGAAAATGCCGAGCACATGCCTATAGGCTTTGAAGTTGCGTTCCCTTCGCTTATCGAAATGGCTAGACGATTAGAGTTGGAGGTTCCTGATGATTCTCCTGTCTTACAAGAGATCGATGCCAAGAAAAATCTAAAGCTCAAAAGGTAGTTTTGGAATCAAAACTTTAATTATGATTATTAGTTTGAATTTCTGCAACTATGAAAATAAATGGACTAAAATTAGTATTTCTCTTCTCAACTTATTTTATATTCATGTATAATTATTAATTATTATGTATGTGAGATAGGATTCCAAAAGACATGATGCACATAGTACCCACAACACTACTCCATAGCTTGGAAGGAATGGCTGGCCTGGATTGGGAAAAGCTTCTCAAGCTACAATGCGCAGATGGGTCATTCCTGTTTTCACCATCCTCGACTGCATTTGCACTTATGCAGACTAAAGATGAAAAATGCCTACAATATCTTTTGAAAGTTCTCCAAAAATTTAATGGGGGAGGTAAAGTACCCTTTTTATGTCTCCCTAACTAGAATTTTTTCTTTTCTAATGATGTGTAATTTTATTCTTCAGTTCCTAATGTCTATCCCGTCGACTTGTTTGAGCATATATGGGCTGTTGATCGCTTGGAACGCCTCGGAATTTCTCGATACTTCGAATCAGAAATTAAAGAATGTCTTAATTATGTCTACAGGTATGTTCAATCACTTATGACTAATCTTCAGTAACAAAAGTTTGCCAAACTAACACTTAAATTCATTAACAATTCCAGACATTGGACTGAAGATGGAATCTGTTGGGCGAGAAATTCGCCAGTTCATGACATTGATGACACAGCTATGGGTTTCAGACTTTTAAGATTACATGGGCACGAGGTTTCTGCCGGTAAGTAAAAAAAAATTTCTGAAACTCTATTGTTGCATTACACTATTCTTATAGTACCATTTTGTATGTTTTAGATGTGTTTCGACAATTCGAGAAAGGTGGCCAGTTCTTTTGCTTTGCTGGACAATCAAACCAGGCCGTCACCGGAATTTTTAACCTATATAGGGCATCTCAGGTGTTGTTTCCCGGAGAGAAATTTCTAAAAGAAGCCAAGATATTTGCGTCTGAATTTCTTAGAGAAAAACAAGCTTCTAAACAGCTTCTAGATAAATGGATAATAACCAAGGACTTGCCTGGTGAGGTGGATATTAGAATACCTTACTCCCATTAATCTTTGTATCATGTTTTAACAATACCCATTTGATATAAACAAGTCTTTATCAGGTGGGATATGCTCTCGACCTTCCATGGTACGCTAACTTGCCCCGTATAGAGGCGAGATTCTATATAGATCAGTATGGCGGCGAAGATGACGTATGGATCGGGAAGACATTGTACAGGTTCCTACATATTTACTCCTCTCCCTCTCCCTCGACCACGCCTAATTTTAGAACTGAGGTCTTTTACTGAGTATAACTTAACAACAAGGTCTTTATAACCCATAGCTACAAGTGACAAAGAAACTAGAAGTAACTTCAAACTCTCGATAGTAGGTACTGGGCCACCTGATTGAAAATCCAACGGCGCCAACCACCAAATGGGGTCCACCATATAAAGCATGTGCGCTTTGATGCTGTTAGATTTTCAATCGGGTGGTCCAGCTCTCAATAGTACCTTCCATGGTGAGTTTTAAATCGTGACCTTAATTAATTGACAGCAATAGTCTTTATAGCTCAAAGCCTACAAATGACCAATAAGCTTTCAACACATCATAAAAGTTTTTAGATAATGCACCATGTCCTAGAAAAAGTGAAATCTATTTTATTATTTAAACATGTTAATTTTCCGACAAGTTTTATTCACTCTCGGAGACTTTATCACTCTAATTGTAGCCCCATAAAAAGTCATTTGTTTTTTTTATTAAAAAAGTTAAATATAAATTAAGTAAAAAAATTTAATTTTCTATTATAAAAATTGTATTTATTTTTTCATTATTTAATATTTTATCTATTTTCCTCTAACAGATGCTCGAGTATTATACTCGAGCATAGCAACTTTAGCTTGACATGTGGTGAGAAATTGGAGGATAAATTTTAAAAAAATAAACATTGGTGAGAATGAAATGGCCTTTGATACTTTGATCTCTCATCCAATTTCTCGTCACATGTTAGCTAAAGGGGTTATGCCCGAGTGTAATACTTAGTATCTCCCAGAAGATATCTGTGGCCTTGTCTATGACATTTTTCTGATCCAAAGCTGATTGATCCTCTGTAGCCAAGGCTAGAAAGGGCATTACAGCCAGGTTTCGTTCACAAGCACCTCTTTATATATTACTATGAGTGGGTATTTTAGGCTTTTTATTACTTAGTCGCTTCAATAATGGGAGCCCAAGTCCAAAGTGCTTGACTCTTGAGATAATTATTTAATAAATGAGGTTTAATAAAGTTAGGTATTCATCTTCCTCAATTTGTTAATAGTTTCGAACATGCTTTTCTAACGTGGGCCACTGAACTACACTTGGTCCAGGATGCCATACGTAAACAATAACGTCTATCTCGAGCTTGCAAAATTAGACTTCAACAACTGCCAAACATTACATAAGCTCGAGTGGGTCAGTATTCAAAAGTAAGTGTCGAATAGATTCCTACTTCTAACTCTTCTAATTACCAAACGCCATTCTGTCTTCCATTTTTCTAAACTATCCTATGCAGGTGGTACACAGACTGCAATCTTAGAGTGTTTGGGGTGACCAAAAGAAAGCTTCTTCTCGCCTATTTTCAGGCAGCGGCGAGCATTTTTGAACCCGAAAGATCGATAGAGCGGCTCGCATGGGTTCGAACCCAAGTCCTCATCAAGGCGGTCTCTTCTTATTTCGAGAATGAAGCGAGTTCTGTGGAGCAGAGGAGAGCATTTGTGGATGATTTCAACAACTGTAGTAGTCAAGATAAAAGGTAAAACAACTAAGATCTTTAAGAGATTAACTATGAAGAGGAGCTCCAGTGTGAAGAGACAACTGGAACAATAAATAATTTGCCTTATGGCAAGAATAGTTTGGGAATTCCTAATATAAAAGGGTATTTCTGTCAACTATTTTTATAAAAAAAATTACAAATTTTTTGATTGCTCTGATTATCCTTTTCAAGCGGAGCTCCTGATCATAGTTAATCTCACTCTTTATACTCAGATGATAACATTACTAGGTTTGTGTGAAGATAATAGCATAGTATATACTAGTAAGTAGCCCGTGCGATGCACGGGTAGTGACAAAAATAATGCATGAATGAACTATAGTAAAAGAAAATGATAATATTTACGGGACATTTGAATTGGATTTTTTTGGCCAAAAATCAATTCTGATAAAATTGATTGTGTAGATTTTAATGGTCAAATAATCATTTTTTCCAAATGATAGTGTTCTGAGAATACATAGGTGAGTCTCTCAACTTCGTATTCTCCGAACACTATTATTTAAAAAGATGATTATTTGATCATGAATTTCTACACAATCAATTTTATCATAATTGATTTTTTGCCAAAAAAATCTAATCCAAATGCCACCTTAATGTCAAAGTGTAAAATTTATAAATTCTAATATTCAATAGAGAAGGAATTTCTTTATTCATGACTACCTTTGCCGAAATTCTAGTTTTAAAATTTCAGTCCTAATAAAAAAGAGAAAATGAATGGAGCAAAAGTAGAAAACTACATCAGAACTTTTGCATGCAAATGTGAACTAGTACTCGAATAGAGAGAAAATAATCTAACTCTAGACACTCCATGTCTTTTCATTTTATCTATATCAGTGATCTCTAAAATCTCATCCTCTTCTTCTTGAAGCATGGTTGCGTGCAACATACTTTTCTTCATTAAGCTCCCTGAGAAAAAAATACAATAATTGTTAGGACTTAGGAGATACGCCTCTCAATAAATTTTCATGAGTTTCCCAAGAAACATATTCAGGTCTTTACTACATAGTCAAATGTCTGCAACATCCTTTTCTTCGTTAAGCTCTCTGAAAGAAACATGTTCAAGTCTTGAATATGAATTAGTTTCTCAATATTCCCACTACCACCACCTAATCATATAATTCAAAACTCAAGCCAGTATTTTGAACCAGTAACAATGACTAATACGAAGTACATTAGGTAAATGATATTAACATTTTAAAAAAATGCTCACATTCATCTACTTTCCTCTAAATTACAAACACCTTTAAAAACCAATTATAATCAAAGGCTAAAAATACATGAGGATAAAAAAAAAAATAGAAAACATGTTGGCAATAGAGATAGAAGTCATACCTAGTTAGGAAACCCCACCTCTTCTTCTCATTCAACGGTCTCACATCCCACAAACCATCACATGCCAGCGACGTCAACATATAACAGTCTTTGAAACAACAAATATGTTCAAAACCCTATCAAATGAAGGAAAAATTGCAGATATGATAATTTATCTTTACTATTATAATGCAAGAGCCTTGTCGTAGATGAATTTTCTGAAATTCCTAAACTACCCTTATATAAAACAAAACATTGATTAAATATTTTACTTTAATTCCCAAACTACCCCTTGCATTTGATTTAATGTTTTACTTTAAATCCCAAACTACCCCTTGCTCATCTATCTATCGATTGAACTCACCCTAGTTCACACATGTCCCTTTTAACTCCTATTAACTGTGGTTAACTCCTTCCCCTCGAGCTCACGTGCATCGCACGTGCCACTAGCGAGTTCAATCGCACCCACAGGTTAACACGTGTCCCTTTAAACTCCTATTAACTGTGGTTAACTCACTTCCCCTCGCTCTCACGTGCATCGCACGTGCCACCCGCTAGTTAAAATAAAAAAAGAGTCCTCCCATTATGGGAGGTTACAACTTTCTTTCAAGGAAGAGCTTATCAGATTAGGTAGCCTACGGGACTCTTTGGTGACGTTTGGATTAGATTTTATTAACCAAAAATCAATTCTAATAAAATAGCCCAAAAATCAGTGGCCACATAGCCCACTAATAGTTGTAAAAAATCAGTCAGTTTCTCTCATCCAAAGCACTGTTGTGTCAATGTGAAAAGTTGTCTCAATTTGTATAGAAGAGTACATAACTTTTCAAATCCGGTTTCGTAATAAGTGACACTCCTCGTACCCTTCCTCTCAGATAAGAGTTGCATCTGTAAGGCCACAGCTCTCCTCCTTTTTATCTTAACCCGATGTAAGGGCAAAGCTCTTCAAATGAGGTGCCGCTAACCACGACTGCTCTCCTAGTTTTTTCTCTCAAATTACCACATGTCCACACACGTCCTAAAATTGACATCACATAAACACTCTGTATTACTTTTTTCTTTAATAAGTTGTTATTTTGGTCAAACACATTAACACACACTATACTCTACACACCCACGGCCAACCTTTTTTGTCAAGCAAAGCATACTATTAGGAATAGGTGATAACAGCAGGCCCCGGGGAGTCGTTATCTGCTCAAACACATCAAGATCACCAAGATACAAATCTCATCACTTCAGGTTCACCATTGATATAAAAAAAAATTATAAAGTTAATAATAAGAAGAAGAAATGTGCAGTAAGAAAGATAGGCTCATCAATAATATTAGATTTATCTTACACCCTGCATTGCAATAAATTAGAGTTTTGGGGAGGGAGAGAGAGAGAGAGAGAGAGAGAGGTCAGTACCGGTTCTCCAGGAAGGGGTATCTTCTCGTACTTTCCTCTTCTGCTAATCAAAAGGGTTAATAGAACATGAAGGGTTGTGTTGCTTTGAAAGGTTGCAATGGATTAGAGAACCATGACAACGATTCCGATTGATACACCCATATGCAAACTCACTTGCACCCTCTTCGTTTACGGTGGGAAACGTATTGTTTGGGTTGGGTTCTAAGAGGTGTAACATATAGGGATGCGTCTGTTTGTTTCATGGGACACATGCTGTTTGGGTTGGGTTCTAAGAGGTGTAACATATAGGGACACGCCTGTTTTGTGGAAACAGTAAGTTTTGAATTGGAAGCACCATTTGAGAAAGAAGTGTGGATTTTCTAGTTGACACGTGCCATGTATGATAGGATGGTAATCCTACGTGGTAAAAGGAGAAGTGGAGAAAACATTTTGTCTTAGTATTAGGTAATAGATGTCTACACTTTCTTTCAAACTTATGAAAAAGACGTGTTAACATCTTCCATTAAATTTACACTAACACTCTCTTCAATCGTATAGAGAGTGACTCTTAAAAGAAAGTGATGTAGCATTATCCGTATGGGTATACAATAGAAAATTCCAAAGCGACCTTATAATACTTCTTTAAGGCAACTTTTGCCGGCTCTTTTGTTGGGTTGTTTGTCTCTGCAATTGTCTGTTGAATATAGAAGCAGCGGAAACTCGAATAAAGAAGCTCTTTATTGATGCACTAATTCAAAAATGTACAACACTCAAGAGACACTCAAGAGACTCAAGGGACACTCACACTTACTCTAACACTTACACTCACACTAGAGATCACTCCCACACACTTTAGGACTTGTGTGTTGCTAGTATGCTCAAACAATGGGACCCTACCCTCTATTTATAGTGGGCATGTGAATGTTCTAGATTTCTAGAACATTCTCTCCACCTCCTTTCTTAGGAAATATTTAGAGACTACTACCACCTCTTTTTCTAGAGATAGGGATAAGCTTAGGGAGAATTCTAGAGATAGAATATTCTAGAGAGATGAAGGGAGAACCGAGGAGAGATAATATTCTAGAGAGGGTATTCTAGAGAGAAGACTCTAGAGAAAGAGAAACTTGCAAGGGAGAAAGAAAGTTCTGGAGAGTTGATGGTGACTCTCAACACTCTCCCTCAACACCGACTCTTCTACTAGTCATGCCTAATAGCTATTGAAGATCAACAAGCTTGAAAAGATTGAGTCCTTTAGTGAATATGTCAGCTACCTGGTCCTCCGTCTTGATTGGATGCATCTCTATCTCTCCTTCAAGTACTTTCTCTCTAATAAAGTGGTGATATACTTCTACGTGCTTGGTTCTGGCATGGAACACTTAATTTTCAGTCAATTGTATTGCTGATCGGTTGTCACAATGCAATGTCACTGGATAGTCAACAAGTTGATGTAGATCGTTCATTAGCTGCATCAACCATGTACTCTCTTGAGTTGCCATTGCTGCTGCTCTGTATTCTACTTCAGTGGTCGATAGTGATACTGTCTGCTGTCTTTTACTACATCAGGAAATTACTCCCGAACCAAGGTTGAACACGTACCTAGTGGTTGATCGGTGCGTATCATGATCTCCTGCATAATCTGCATCGCAATAGCCAGCCACCTTACATATTCCTCCTTTCTTGTAAAGGATATCGAAGTCAAATGTGTCCTTCACATATCTGAGTATTTGTCGAACCGCTTCTAGATGAGGCTTCTTCGGTTTTTGCATAAAACGGCTTACTACTCCAACCGCATAAGAGATGTCGGATTGTGTCAACGTTAGGTAGATTAGACTACCCACCAATTGATGGTACATGGTTGAATCCTCCAAGTCTTTGCCTTCCTCTACACATATCTTGGTATTGGCCTCCATGCGAGTAGAAACTGGTTTACAATCAACTATGCCGTATTTCAATAAAAGATCTCTCGCATACTTTTCCTAGCACATGAACAAGCTTTCTTGTGTGTGTTCCACCTCAAGTCCAAGAAAGTGCTTAAGTTCTCCAAGCTCCTTCATTTGGAACCGAACTGAGAGATTTCCTTATTCTTCGAATTTCTTCTTCATCATCTCCAGTGATGATCAGATCATCCACGTAGACTAGCACTATTGTTAGTTTTTCACCTCTAGCCTTGCAGAACAAACTTGAATCTGCTGGCGCGACTAAGTATCCACTTTGCACCAGAAACTCTGCTCTCTTACCATACCATGCTCTTGGTGCTTGTTTTAATTCATAAAGAGTTTTCCTTAGTTTGAAAATGTAGCTGGGATGCACTCCACTTTTGAAGCCCTTGGGTTGCTCCATGTATATATCCTGATCTACTTCTCCATATAGGAAAGCATTTTTCACGTCCAGTTGTCATAGCTTCCATTATTTGTTAGCTGTAGTGTTAGAAGGACACGTACCGTTGTAATCTTTGCCACTGGACTAAAGGTCTCATCATAGTCTAGCCCATATTGCTGAGAAAAACCTCGGGCAACGAGTTGAGCCTTGTATCTCTCTATGGAACCATCGGGATGAGTCTTCACCTTATAAACCCATCGACAGGATGTGGGTTTGACGTCCTTGGGCTTTGGGACTAAGTCTCAGGTTTGATTCTGCTTTAGTGCTAGAATCTCTTCCTCCATTGCCTTTTTCCATTCAAGACTCTGAGATGCTTCCTCGAATGTAGATGGTTCCCTTACACCCTCTTCTTCGGCAAGAGCAGTGTTGACATACTTCGGATTTGGCCGTCTCTGCCTGGTAGATCTGCGAAGTTGTGCCATTGACTCTTCTTCAACGTCTTCATGTTGACTTGGCCGAAGTTCTTCCGGTGTTTTGTGATGTACGTCAGTTCTCCATGGATCTACAGACCTATTTGGTGATCTTGGCGAGTCGGGCTGTAATACTGCAGGCCGATCTTCCCTTCTTATTTCCCCAGTACCTGGTGGGTGAATTTGTTGCTCAACTTCTTGACTGGACTGTAAATCTTTTTCTTGAGTTGACTCCACCAGCTTCTCCTGTAGCTTGTTCTCCAAATCCTTGGAATCTAGAAGTAGTACATCTTGTGATGACCACCAAGATGAAGCCTCATCAAATACTACGTTTCGTGATGTGTAGCAGCGCCCGGTTTTGGGATCGCAACATTTTCACCCTTTCCTCTCGCTATCATATCCAATGACGATACAGCGAAGAGTCTTCTTATCAAACTTGGTTCGTAAATTATCAGGCACGAACACATAGCACACACAGCCGAAGACTCGGAAGTGACTTATTATGGGTTTTATATTCCACAGTTTCTGAAATGGTGAGACAAATTCAAGCCTTGCTTGTGGTAGCCAGTTGATCACGTGAACTACTGTCTTCATATACTCTGCCCAAAATCGTCCAGGCACATTATTCGCATGTAGCATGCTTCGACAAATCTCTCCAAGGTGTCGATTCTTTCTCTCAGCTACACCATTTTATTGTGGGGTGCTAGTACAAGTCAACTATCGTCGGATTTTGCATTTTCTAAGGTAGGCTGAGAATTCATCCGACGTGTATTCTCCCCCATTGTCAGTGCGTAGACACCGAATCTTTTGACTGACTTCACTTTCAACTTTCTCTTGAAATTCCTTAAACTTGGAGAATACTTCTGACTTTTCTTTCATAAAATAAATCCACACGTACCTTGAGTAGTCATCGATGAAGGTCATCATGTATCGTATGCCGCTGATTGATGCCTACTTTACTGGCCCGAACACATCTGAGTGGATAAGTTCTAAGGGTTCTTTTGCTCTGAACTTTGACTCCTTATAGGGCAGTTGATGAGCCTTACCATACTGACACCCGGTGCAGATGATATCTTCTCGAATATCTAGTTGAGGAAGACCCTTGAGCATCGACTTTTCATAATTTCTTTCAGCTTGTGATAACTGACGTGCCCTAGCCGCGCATGCCATAGATCTGCAGTCTCACTCCTTCAGGTCTTAACTATGTATGCTGATTCTGCTGACATCACGTAGATGGATTCTAACCTTCGTCCCTCCATGATAGGTGCATCTGATGGCTCCAAGCTTCGATACACTTTGACGTCTTCTAGCCCAAACACCACATAGTTACCTGATGCTGTTAGCTGTGATACTGACAATAGATTCTTCTTCATTCTAGGCACATGATAGATGTTCTGCAACTGAACTTGATGAGGACTGAAGCGAGGCACGATCACCATCTTGCTAATGTGTGTGATTGGCAGTCTTGAGTTGTTGGCCGTCACTACTACTCGACCACCTTTATACACAGACATACTGAGCAGTTTATCCTTATCGCTAGTCATGTGATTGGAGCATCCAGAGTCAATGATCCAATCTTCATTGTAGTCAATTGCTCCATGATTTTGTATTGTAGCAAATGTCATGTCTTTTACTTCCGTCACAATAGAACTTGCTGCTATTTTAGTTGTGACCGTACCAGATTGATCATCTGTCTTCTTCTCCTCGAAGACAATCTCATCTTCTGAGCATATTTCTTTGACTTGCTCAGTCACGACGAAGGATACTTCAGCATCCCAGTCTTCCTCGCTACTGCTTCCACCTTGGTGATTGCTGGATGTCACCAGGTTGCCTTCTACTGATTTTTTCTTTGACCAACAATCTCGAGCGAAGTGACCTCTCTTGCCACAGTTGTAGCATTCATCATTACGCCGTCTGGACTGTCGTGCATCTCTATCTCGGCCTTGTTGAACTCCCTTTGTCTGAGAGCTCCTCTCCTGTAGCCTCCTCGATCTACCTTCTTCTTTCTTAGGTCTTGCAGCCTTTTGCCATCCTTGTTGACCTCTTCTACTGCTAAAGAAGGCATCCTCCTCATTCTTTAATGAAATTCTAGCCATTTGATTTGCTAGAGTTTCTTGATCAATCAATATATTTTGTAAATCTAAGATGGTTGGCTACGTTGGCCAACCACAGATCGCCGTGATGAACCCACTATATTCTGGTCTCAAGCCATGGATGATGATTCTTCTCATCCTATCTTCATTAATATTAGCTTTCGAATCTAATTGTAAAATTCCACGGCAAAGAGATTTTACCTTCATAAAGTATTGGTTGATTGTTATTTCTCCTTGTGAGGTTGACATGAGCTCATTCTCCAGCTGTTATAGCCTTGCATCATTCTTCCTTGAGAAGAGGGCTGCAAAGGCGTCCCAAGCTCCTTTTGGTGTGACTGTATCCCTGATGTGCTCAAATTATTTATGCTCAATAGTTGTTTTAAGTACGAACATAGCTTTCTCGGCCTTAATTTTTCAGCGCCTTAGTGCATCGGCATTCTCTGGAGGAGGTGGATTAGTATCGCTACCATTAACGACCTCCCACAAATCCTGTCCCTGCAAGTATGACTCTATACAGAACTTCCAGTTGTTGTAGTTGTGGTTGTTAAGCTTCTTGATCCCACCGGTTACGCTTGCCAAATCTGCCATCGTGACTTGGTATGTCTTCTCTTCACTAAGTAAGCTTGATCCCAGATCAATCGGCTTCACAGTCCCTGACTATGCACGAACAAGATTTCTCCTTCGTAGCGCTCGAACACCGATCCCAACAATTTGGCTCTGATACCAAATTGTTGAATATAGAAGCAGCGGAAACCCGAATAAAGAAGCTATTTATTGATGTAATAATTCAAAAATGTATAACACTCAAGAGACACTCAAGAGACTCAAGGGACACTCACACTTACTCCAACACTTACACTCACAATAAAGATCACTCCCACACACTTTAGGACTTGTGTGTTGCTAGTATGCTCAAACAATGGGACCCTACCCTCTATTTATAGTGGGCATGTGAATGTTCTAGATTTCTAGAACATTCTCCCCACCTCCTTTCTTAGGAAATATCTAGAGACTACTACCACCTCTTTTTCTAGAGATAGGGATAAGCTTAGGGAGAATTCTAGGGATAAAATATTCTAGAGAGATGAAGAGAGAACCTAGGAGAGATAATATTCTAGAGAGAGTAATCTAGAGAGAAGACTCTAGAGAAAGAAAAACTTGCAAGGGAAAAAGAAAGTTCTAGAGAGTTGGTGGTGACTCTCAACATTGTCTACGTCTGTCTTAGAAAACCCACCAATTTATCTCTTTGATGACTGACCATGGGAGTCCCGACCATCCAAGGTGCTCGTCATTATCTTTGGACTACTTTCCAAGAAAATTCCGCTTCAGCATCCCTGAATAATTGTATATTGATCAATGAGTAGTGCTTGCAGAATTCAAACAAAATATTAAGCCATACTATCGGTGGAACACTTCTTGTTGTTACCTCTTGAATAGGTTAACAAAATATTTTTTTTTCCAAAGGACGAAGCTATGATTTCAACCCGATCTAAAGGTAACTGGAAAAAGGAGGGATATATGTCCAACCACGGTGAGAGCTGTGAAGTGTACTATTAGGCTAGTATTTCTCTTGATATTAAATGTTAGACCGGTGTAAAATTAGGAGGTCTACCTTGAACAAATAAATTTTAAATGAGAGAAAATGCAAGCTTTAGACGCGACGTCCCTGTAAGGTATACATTAATAGTTTAAGAATGAGTTCTTAAAAATGTTAAAGGTTGTTTTAATCAGTTACAAAAGATGGAAGCTTGGAAACAGTAATACCGACGTTCCCTTATAAACACTGCAATATGAAATTTTGATTCCCATATATTGACCAATTACAAACCCATACTCTCACCAATAAAGTGACACACCTTTTATTTGGGTACCTGCAACCCCGATTTGTATTAGTATAGTTAGTATATGTCCTAGGTTACTGAAACATTTGGATATATCAACCATCACATCCTCTGGCAACTTTATCCCGATTTAAAGTATGGTGTAATACATACGACTAATGGGGTAAGCATTACTTCCTGACAGTACATCTTATGTAACTCATTGTAAAAATTATTTCTTTAATTGGTTCTAAAATTACATGGGTTATAGAGAGAGGTAGGCTGTCTTTTTTTTTTTAATATAAATGTAAGGTGTCTGGAGCTCAAGACTACGAATAATCTCCACGTACTACGAGGGGATATCCTCTCCCTGGCAACCGATAATGCAGATGCACCCATACTCGATCTCGAGACCTTTGGATCTACGGTTTGTCTTCCGACCCTTGGGCTACACACCCAGAGGGTAGAGGTAGGCTGTGTTTGATTGGCTAAAGTTGGACCCTAAAGACCCGAAAAGTTGTATGAATTTTACTGTGGTAGTGGCAGGTGGTGGGATTCGAAGAGGACAGGAGAGGTACTGGTAGGGGCATTACTCGGAACCCTAAGCAAGCTTTCATTGGATGCACTGGCGGCTCACGGTAGAGACATTCGCCACCACTTACAACATTCTGTGAGTACAGCCCCTTTTTGTTTGGAGAATAACCATTAAAAGGAGCTCTGATTGAATAGTCAACTTGAGCAACCCGAAAATTACCTTGGGAGGGGGTATTTATAAAAAAAATGTATTATTAAATTATACCCCTTTCTTGTACTCATAATTACAAAACTACCGCATCCCTAGCTAGGCAATTTATGGATTGCTCCGATTGACAGTTCAATGGAGCTCGGAGCTCCTTTTGATAGTTAATCTCTTTGTTTTTCTTTTTATAAACATGGATATAATGAGCCTTAAAGACTCATGCTAGTTCCACGTGTTACATAGAGAATACCCTCACCCCATACAACCGAATTGATCTCGAGGCCTTCGGGTTTACAATTCGTCCTTCGGCCACTGGGCTACACCCCGGGGTCTGAGTACATGCTACCAAAGTACTCATCCCAACGTGGTTTTCTAAATTAATATTATTAAATTCTTTGGCTGCAGTGGGAAACGTGGCTGATGACGTGGCAGAGCGAAGAAGAAAGCAAGAATCATGAAGAAGCAGAGCTCCTAGTGCGCACGATAAATGTTAGCGCCGGCCGTTTGCTCTCGGAAGAGCTCTTGTCTCATCCCCACCACCAGCGTCTCTCCCACCTCACCAATAGGGTCTGTCACCAACTTCGTCGTATCCGAAATTTCAAGGTAAGAAACTCTAATAAAACGGATACAATGAATACCCTTTTGGATTTATGTCTCTTCCCTGTGGCCTGGGTGTTTGATGGGGGCATAGGATTGTCTCTGGCAGAAGCCTCCGAAGCATGGTCTCAGGTTTCCACACGTCATCCGACATGTGCCGATAAAAATGGGAGAAGTCATTTCAGTTTCTCCCCATGTTTTTGACTTCTCCACAATGATATCTCTTCCCCTTTTTAGGCATCCGATTCTCTAGGATAGATGCGAGAAAGGTGGTCTCGGTCTACCACACACTAAGCACCATGTGGCATAAAAGGGGAGAAGCCATTTCATTTTCTCACTTCTCCAGTCACATGGCGCTTAATGTGTGGTGGCCCTAGACCACCTTTCTGGCCTCGAGAGAATATGAGCCCCCTTTTTATTGCCACATGTTCGATGATGATTGGAGCCTAAAACCATTTTCTGGTATCTGTCAGAGACAATCCGATGCAGTTTGATGGCCAGGATCTCTTGTCTAAATCCGGAAAGCCATTTTGTAATTGGTTTATCTAATACGCATTTTGAATTTATGCTATAGGAACACAACGGCAGAATCACCACCCACCCAGTAGAATCCGACATGCAAGAGCTCGTGCAATGTGTGCTCAGAAACTCTAATGGAATCGATTCTGATATCAAGCAAACGTTCCTCACCGTTGCCAGGAGCTTCTACTACACTGCCTACTGCACGCGGGCCACCATCGACCTCCACATTGCCAAAGTACTCTTTGAGAGAGCAGTTTGATAATGTCCATAATGGCCCTTCATTATATATATATATAAATAAAGAGAGAGAGATAGAGAGAGAGAGAGTGTGTGACGTCTCAATTAGCCCCGCCCATAAGAACGTCTAGTAAGCGATTGAATAATCCATGGGGTAGATTATATACCTATATAATTTGTATATGCACTTCACTTGGAGCACCCTATGCATCATCTGGTTGTGTGTCTTGTCTATGTCTATTTGATGAATTAATGATTTAAAACTATGAGGATAACAGAGATATGGAGAAAACTGGGGAAGGTCTATTAAAGCTAAATATTAATGTATGCTCCTTGGGAAATCTCAGGCTGGAAAGTGGCAGGACTAGAAATAAGTTTGGGCCTGTTTTCACTTCTTTTGGAGGTTTGTGGAATCTTACAAGGGCTTTGTTCTCTACAGGGCTATTCACACATTACATGAAAAGATGATTGCAACTGACACAAGCCTTACTATGTTCTGCACCATCATTTAGATAACCTAACAAAATAATTCCCTACATGCACCCATTAAACCTGCAATGCATAAACAATCTATCCTACATGCACCCTTTAAACTTGCATAAACAATCTATTTATAGATTCAGATCATGTTATTTTTCCCTAGCTACATAAGTAATGATTTAATTAAGCAGTTATCTTTATCAATCTCACCCAATTATACATTTTCTTTAATATATTTGGGTGCTCTTTTACTTCATCATTCGTTGATCAAAACAATATATTAAATAACTAATTAGTTATTTCAGGCTTGTTTGTTCTTATTAATTTTTTAAAAATAATATTTAACCTTACTAATTTTTATAATAAATAATTATATTTTAATGAAAAACTACTACGTGCAACGCACGTGCACCTTTACTAGTATATATATATATACTAGCGGGTGGCACGTGCGATGCACGTGAGAGCGAGGGGTAGGAGTTATCCACAATTAATAGGAGTTAAAAAAGACACGTGTTAACTCATAGGTGCAATTGAACTCTCCCCGAGTTCAATCACGATTGACTGTGATTCTATTCTTTAAATGGATAGATAAGCAAGGGATAGTTTGGGAATTAAAATAAATCATGAAATCAAATCTTTGTTTTATACAAGGGTTGTTTGGGAATTTTGGAAAAATCAGGCTACACCTGCCTCTCCCATTATAATAGTAAAGATATATATATATATATATAGAGAGAGAGAGAGAGTGAGAGTGAGTGAGTGAGTGTGTGTGTGTGTGTGAGAGAGAGAGAGAGAGAGAGAGAGAGAGTGAGTGAGTGTGACGTCTCAATCAGCCCCGCCCATAAGAACGTCTAGTAAGCGATTGTATGAGAACCTTTGAGGTTAAGTTGCTTTTTAATCCGACGGTGAAACTAATCAACCCAGTTTAAGGAGCGGTTTTAGAGAGAAACCTATCTAAATACCGAAATCCGGTTTTAGAAAGAAACAACTTCTTTCTAGCCTTGGCTTGTCTCTGGCGAAGCCAGAAAGAGCTTATCTCGGGGTTCCATAGAATAGGTGACAAGTGGTGGAGAAGTCAAAATCATGGGGCCACGATTTTGACTTCTCCACCCTTAATAAGACATGTGGCGATAAGTGTGTGAGAATAAAGGGGAGAGATATCATATGGGGAGAAGTCAAAAAAATGGGGAGAAAATGAAATGACTTATCCCCATTTTTTGGCCAACTGTCGCACAATGTATGGAACCCCGAGAGGGGTTTCTGGCTTCGCCAGAGACAAGCCAAAGCCCTTCTTTAAATACGGAAATTTCTTGTCTCGTTCTCTCCTCCATTTGCAAAATAAACACTCGTTTTCTCCCTCCTCTCATTTTTGTAATACCTCCTTCATCCATTTATTGTTGTCTGCATAGAAACAATACTTTATGTGTTTCTGTTAGCTGTATTTTTTTTCTTTTGATGTTACAGATTAGTCTGGACTTAGAGGGAGATCCTAGATTTACAGCTTTAAAGAAGAATCGCTTTGAGTAGAAGGGTTGCCTTAACATTGGCTGCAAATCCTTCTAGCGATTCTTCTTTAAAGAAGATCCTATATTTCTGTTAGCTGCATGAACTTCTTATTCTCTTCTTTTTTTCGAGATTGACAAATGATACAACACTTTCATTTGAAGAAGGGTATCTAGGTTAGATTGCATTGTAGAGTGGAGTTACGTACCACTGTAGATGTCTTCCTCTTCCTTTTTCTTGTATTCTACTTTCTATTCATTTTAAATAAATAAAAAATCTTTGTCACTCAAAAAATCAGAAGCAAAACAATAAAATAAAATGATGTGTGTGTTCTTTTTTATATGAAATGAAAGTGAAACCATCTGAATCTTCATTACATACATTAAAGGATGAGAAGGTTTACTGTTTTGTGCGGTTTGCATATTGTATGGGTCTCATGAGGAAGGTTACCAAAACCTGCTTTGGTGTTCTGACATTCAATTCCCTATCCTTGGGATAGAGGACAGGTGCTTCTTTCTTATTCCTTGGTTCTTTGATTGTCAAAAACTCCCTTTCACTGGAAACAGGAATTCTTTGGATCGTTAGTTATGTAATAGCTTGAATCAATATAAATCCTTACACATCATAAATTTGATTATATCATGATTTTTATTAGTTAGATTGTTTGAAGCATCGGAAGGGATGATGAAGGATTTAAAATAGAGGTCTTAGTGGATGAGATCTGAATCAGCTTGAAAGGCGAGAGAAACATGAGGATGAGAGAAAGAGGAGGGAGAGAACGGGTGTTTATTTGGAAGAAGAAGAGAACGAGCCTGAGTGATTTTCGCATTTAAAGAGAGGTTTCTTTCCAAATAAATTGGGTTGATCAGTTTCACCGTCAGATTAAAAAGCAACTTAACATCAAAGGTTCTCATACAATCGCTTACTAGACGTTCTTATGGGCGGGGCTAATTGGAACGTCACTCCATATATATATCTATTAACTAAATATAAGGCAAACTTTTTTCTCCCCTCCTCCTTTCGCCACGTAGGATTATAATGTTCTCATCTATGACATTTGTCACACTGATCACCTTTGTTCTTCTCAATCTCAAACGACACATCTCTCCCTGCATCTTTCCTCTATCCTCAAACGACACAACTCTTGTGAAAAGTTATCTCAAACGTATATATTAGTATTAACCTCTTAATTCAAGAGAAATAGAGACATGTTGATTAGGCACCCTATCCCTATCCCTATTCCTATCCCTATCTCTATCTCTATCACGTTTTTCTCTCTCAAAACCCTCAAACCATACTACTCTTTACTAGAGTTCCCAATAACTTCATCCCTCTTCCCTATTAAAGGGCCAGAAGTGAGAGAACGTGCGTGCACCACCTTCTTCTTCATCTTTATAAATTCTGAACTCACTCTCTTAGTTATTTGGATCAAGAAATCCAAACTCATCATTCTCTCTTTGTTGTAAATTGGAATTTTGATTCCCTTTTTTGTGCAAATCAGGTTTTAGTAGGGGTTTTGTGCGGTGCGGGATCATCCCAACCGCCCACCTGTATGTAGAGAAGGGGTATGGTACTGTTGTAATCATGAGGGGAGGGTAGCGAGATTCATATGGGGGTATCTCGGTGGCGGCCATTGGTTATGCTTCATAGCATACACTAGATGTACATAAATTGTTTGTGATGTATGATTAATGAGTATTTGGTTTTTAAGCATTTAGTTTGAGAAAGGTATTTGATTGGGGATGTTAATTTTGTAGCTTTTAATCTAAGGTTAGTAATGATTATTAGAAACAGAGAACAGTTACAGGTGCAATGAGGTCTCACAAGCGTATGTATTATTTCTATATACATAAATAAAGTATACCATAATGTTTATATTATAATATATAATTTTAAAATCTGTGTTATTAATAATGTGTATTAGAGAATTTCTTTTCATCCAATTTCCATTTTTTAGTTTTATTTTATTTTTTGTCCCGTGCATCGCACGGGGTGTTTTTGCAAGTATATATATAGAGGCATGTAGATTGGTATATATGCTTACATGCCACCTGTAACTAAGATGGAAAGTGCACCTCTCATGAGGTTGGGCCTAGAATAGGGCCAATATCCCAGGGTGATGTAAAAGCCAGAAGATCACTCACCATTACTAAGTATTAAACTTCAATAATTATTTAAGATAAATGGTGTCTTTTAACGAAAAAAACAAAGATGTATGCTTTTACTAAGGGAATCCACAAGTCTACTCTGAGTCCGTGCGCCTAGGGTGTTCCTAGGTTTTTTCAGACCATGCACCCGCGCCTCGGAGGTGCTCATGGACTCAGAGCTAGTGCAAGCCTGTTCTTTGTTGATATATATCGTAAAATTTAGTTTAGTGGGTATATATATAGGAAAGCACACTAAACCCTACCCCAATTCATAAAGCCTACTTCAGCTATTCATTTGAGGAAGAAGATGGGCATCTCTATAACTGGTTGAGAAAATGGGTTTCCTCCTATACCTGAAAATGGCAGACAAGGTCCTCAAGAACACATGACAAGGTGATGGTTGATTCACCCACAACATGAAGTAAAGTGGTGACTGACCCAATCCTATATCCATGATTTGATATCCCAAGTGAGACCCACAAGAACAAGAAGTTAATCCAAAATGGTAGTCCACTTGAACTAATTTCCATGTTTACCAAAAAAAAAAAAAAAAAAAGAACTATTTTCCATAATTACTAACAAATATTCAGAATTATTGAGAAAAACAACTAACTTTTTATGAACTGACCAGAGCCATCCTTAGAACAAAATTTATAAAAACAAAATGTTATGACTTTTAACATCAATAATTGTTGGATTAGTCACGATTACTCAATTTTTACTAGAAATAGTAAGCATAATTAGCATGTCAGGGTGCAAGATTAGAAGCGCAAAATGAGACATGCCCGAAAATTATGTCAGAAGAACAATCACATTTTTCTAAAGTTGGCAAGTTTCCATCATTTCGAAGCGGTTTTGGGGATAGCAAAATTTACTATACATAAATTAGTGTCACCCACGTGTAATGATTATTTAAAGGAGATTGATCTGAAGTTGTCGAGTTATTGGTCTCCAACGAACCCAACTATTGAATTGACTCAATTAATATTAATTAGTTAGTTACTATAATTAAGAAGTGCTTACCAATACAGAATTGGCTAGGAATGTTACTGTTTTGAGTCGAACCAGGATATCATTCACCTTAAGAGATTAACTATGAACAGGAGCTCGGTTGAACAGCCAACCACATCAATCCACAAATTGCCTTTGGAACCAGCAGTTTGGTAATTATGAACACAAAGGAGTATTTTCTAACAACACATTTTTTTCATAAATATCTCTTCCTATGGTAATTTTTGAGTTGGTAGTCAACCTGAGATCATGTTTTATTCAAAATAGAGTTGACACAATCATTACTCATCAAATAACGAACAAGAGTGACAATCTGCTTCAGAGTAGACCTGTTGAAACAATGGTATGGTATGGCTCCACCATATGCTTTGACAGGGAAAAAGATATGTAGCAACAGCAGAAACTAGAGTTGAAATCTGAATTGGGAGAAAGATAGGATAATCATACATCTTCATGGCTGGCATCTTAATGTATGCCCACATGAAAGAAAGGCCACAAAGTAAGGGCTTATCCTAGAGAGAGAGAGAAGGAACTGGGCCATTCAAGTCATGATATTGGATTGCACAAAAGCACTAGAAAAGGAGGGGTTGGAGTGGAAATCTCTGTTGTAAGACAATCTATATGGGAATGACAGATCACAAAGAGAATGTACACAGAAGTGAATTGGAGGTGTTTGTAGATTAATGAATCCATTCTAGTACGTTAGTAAGGACTAAGGAATAAGGATGGCCAAAAGCGCGTTATCTGTGGCCCTGTTGCTGTGGGCTGTTTCACAAAAGCCACTAATCAGCACCACTTCCAATATTTGACAGTGCAACAAAGCCCATCAATAGATTTGAAAGCTATTTTCTTATGTTTGCGCATTGTAACAGCGTAACACCCTTGTCATTTGTCAATCCTTATTTGGTATCTTTGATCCTGCGGACTATCTGAATATATTGCTGTGTTTTCATAACCCAGCAGGAGGTCCAACCGGTTGGGGTCTGGTTTCCAGTTCGATCAGCCCGGATGAACTATAGTCTTCTATCTTAATATATATATATATATATATATATATATATTTGCCCTGTTCTTACAATTTTTCTAATTAAATCACTGGTTCTCCAATTGAATTGGCCGATTTTTTCGATTTCTTATTTGAAGAACAGTTTTTTAAAGTAACCGATTTTGGTGGTTTTAAGGACTAGTTGATTTGCGGGTTCGGTTTTACCCGTTCAACTGGCCGGTATGGTCCAGTCATTTCCAAAATACTGGTATAATATTGTAAGTGGCAAGCAGGCAGATGTCTTGGGATCCACTGATGTGTAGATCGTGGGAAATAATCTCATTCTTTCGGATTGGTCAAATATGACCTAATAAAACCAACCTCAAGTCTGTACTCCCTATCCCATATTGGGGTGATATCGAGTCGAGCAGTGAGAGACTGGGAGTGTTCAAGCTATTTAGTTAGTTAGTTAGTTCAGTGAGCTCAAAAATAAGTGCGAGCTTGGATTATTTATTAAATATAAATAAATAAGCTTGAGTTTTAGTACGCAAGCTTGAGACGAGCTTAAGCCATTCACGAGCAGCTTGGTTCATCGGATATAGCATATAAAATAAATTACTTTATTATTCTGGTAGGTATATAAATTATGGTATTACCTAAAATTTTAGTATAAGCTCATCATTGTATAAAGAGTATTCTTATTACATAAAATACATTATATAGTATTAATATTTACTAGTATATAGTAAATATAATTAATTTTAGTATTCAAATGAAGTAAGTATATTTTTACTTTAGTAAGTTGTGTGTGTGTGTATATATATTCTAACGATTCCCTATTTTTTTCTCTAAATTTCTGACTTTCTTAAAATAGGGAGTCACTTTTTCTCCTTGTAACTACAATACTAATCCATATTTCTATTAAATACTCATTTTTTATTTCATTTAATTTTAACATCATTGCAACCATTGAGAGTTCAATCGCACCCACCGGCCAACACGTGCCTCTTATAACACTTATTAAATATGGTTAAGTTTCTCCAACCCGTGGGGTTCAACAATATAACTTTAGTTTTCAAAAAATTAAAAAAAAAATTAACCATAAGAGTTAAAAATTCTTAACTGGAATTAACTATTTTTTAATACCTTTTTCTAAAAACTAAGATTATATTGTTAAACCTCAAGGGTTAGTGAATCTTAACCACGATTAGTAGAAGTTAAAAGGGACACGTGCGATTGAACTCTCCCTTATTAGTTCAATCACAATTGGCTGTGATTGAGGGTTCAAAAGGTTTTGAAGGATTATTTTAAAAAAAAACATTTAATAATCTTTGGAGAGTTGAAACGTCTCGCCACTGTTGACGAGCTAAAATGCTGGCCCTATCATGGCGAGGTGCTTTGAGGAGCCTAGTTGGAGTGCACTTTTATTATTCATCCTCCCTATTCTGGCTAAGAGAGCTAGAATAGCGATAGTGTTGGAGATGCTCTAACAAGCTGAGTAGTGGTGTGTTCAAGCTCAACTAATTAATTAAATGAACTTGAAAATCAAGCTTGAGCTTGACTTACTTATTAAATAAATAAGGTCGATCGAGCTTTTAATGGGCCGAACTCAAGCTGTTCACGAGCAACTTAGTTCGTTAATTAGCCCTAAGTGTGTACCTCTTAAAGGAAGAGTTTCCATGTCAAGATAGAGACTCAAATAAATTTAGTTGAATTTCATTTGACGTGGCAATAGAACACATTTGTCCATTTATTAACATGTGTGAGCCAATAAATAAAAAATAAAGTGACTGTCTAAGGTTGCGCTTGGATGTATTATAGTTTTTTTTTAATAAGAGAAAGCAAATTATTTGTTTTCTCTGTTTACAAATTGTTTTAAGCAAGAAATGTGTTTGGCATTACTAGCTAACTGTTACTTGTTAAAAAAAAAAACGAAAACAGAAAAACATGTTTGGTCTATTTTTTCCCCACGATATTGTAATTGTTATTCCACTAGAATGGGTTCATCAATATGGATCTCATCTATAACCTCAACGCAATTTAACATTAAATACAAAAGTATTTATTAGTAGTATTACGAATATATGTAGGTATTATATCCTATAATTAATATGAGAATATTAACTTCAAAAAAAATAGATTGTATTGAATTTTAGAAGGAATTGCGTTAAAGAGGAGCACATGCGATGCACGTCAGCATTGACCTCTTTGTAAAGGATAATTTTGTCTTTATAACACCTCTATCAGCATTATAATAGTAGAGAAATGCAATTTTGTCTTTATACAAATTAGTATTATAGTACTAAAAGGATAAATATCTTTATAAAAATTTAGTAGTAAAGATAGAAGAGCAACTTTGTCTTCATTAAAATTTCTTCTAAATTTTTAACACTCGGCATTATAAAAGGATAAATTTTATCTTTATAAAAAGTTGAATACATTTTTAAGGATAATTTCGTCTTTATAAAAATATAGTAGAGGTAGAAGGACAAATTTATCCTTATAAAATACTGAATTGTCTTCATAAAAAGATTTTTTTTTTTGCTTTTTAAGGACAATTTTGCTCTCGCTAGTTTGTTGGGTTAGTACACCCCGCCACTTGCTCCAATGGTAGCGGGTGGCCTCTCTTATGAGAGAGGTCTAGGGATCCATTCCCATCGAATTACAACTATCAAGAGCTCCAGTACTCCCCAATGATAACCACTGACGACCTCAACAGCCTCTATTATGAGAAAGGGTTGTTGCACAAAAATATTTTGGGTAAATTACGCTGACCTCCCCTAAGGTTTGGTGAAATTTCAGAGACCTCCCCTCTTGTTTCTAAAATTACACTGCCCTCCCCTGTCAGACTCTTGAGGTTCACGGCGTTAACAAATAATACTCTTTGACGATTTTGCCCCTATTTATTTAGGGATGAAACACGTTGCTTTTGTTTGGTTTGAACACTCAACAGAAGAAACTCAAACGTCGTCTTCTCCGAGAGTTTAGAGGGAACGAAACAGTGTTGAACCAGGAGACGATCAGATCAAAATAGAAGGTCGGTTATCAGAATCTTTCTCTCCATCATCAAGAGCTTCCCCACGGTTATAAGGTGAGTTCACAAGAAATCCTAACCCTAATTTTTTCTTCATTTATTTTTGGATGGGAGAATGCAGGTTTTGCTTCTTGATTGGTTTTACAAGTTTTCTTTCGAAGACAAAGGGCTAATTTATCTCTTCTTTCTCGCTTTGACAGTTTTTTTTATTCTTTATTGGGATGGAGAATGCCCTTTTTGCTTCTTTATATTGCTTTTACAGGTTTTCTTTTATTGCTTTTATTGGTTTCCTTCAAAGGCAAAGAGCTAAACTATGTTGTTCTTGCTTTTAATCTTAGTTCAGTTAAGTTGACATGATAGTGCAAATACACGAATGAAAATCTGCAAAACCAAAAATGCTCTCCTTCAAACATGAATGGGAAAAAATCGAATGTTCTATTGCTCTTTGACATTACAGACAAAGAGCTAACTTGTGCTCTCCTTCAAACACTACTACATAATGGTGAGAATGATTTGGAATATAAAACTAACAACTTTAGGTGTAGAAGACAAAAACTCTACTACTCAAACCTCTATCCATGCAGCCTTATGATATTCAAATTGATCAAAAAATGTCTTCTTATAAGTTAGGAAGAAGATGAATAGGAAGCTCAATTACTAGAAAATAAATGTTCTTATTTTAAACACTATTCTTTTTGGGGGGAGTATTCTATTGCTTTTAAAATGTCTACATTACAGTACAAACACACAAATCTAAATCCTCATCATCAGTGTCACTTTCTTCGGTAAGCTATTAAATTACAGAACAAACAGGAGAGTATGGATGAGATTAAGATAACATGAAAGATGAGGCATTTAGACTAATTGGTAAGCTAACGATGTATCTGTTAATAGTTTTTTTGCTACAGCAAGACCACAGAAGCAAAGTTTATTGACTGTTATTGCATTTTATGTTGATTTCAAATTAATTACCCTATGTTGCATCATGCATGTACACAGTGATACCTTTTTCTTTAAATGTTAGTGCTTGAATAATACTACAAAAATTATCTTCTTATTTTGGAAATTCTTTCAGGTCTCAATGGCTTCAATTTGTTTGCATGATTTGATTATCCACTATATGGACAATGTTTTTATAATCACGAAAGTGGACCCAAATCGATATTATTACATGGACATGTTCACTGATGTTTGTGAAGTTGCATTGAGAAATTAGCCTTCTAATGTGGGCATGTTACTCACCATGCACTGTGCTATACCTAGATCTGCTGATTTTATGGATGTTACTTCTACTACTGACGTGTTAAGAATGTTTGAGCTATATCAAAGAGTAAAAGATATACATCTCTTTCTTAGGGCTTCAGATGTTAATATTGGGGATGTTGGTGATGATGTGATGTTTGACGAAGTGTATGCGTTAAGTGATGATGATGATGATGAGTGGAGGGTTGGTACCAATAATGGGAATACTGATGGTTCTTATGAGATGGTTGCATCTAATGTTTAGGGTGGAGGGCAAGAGAGCAATGATAGGTTGTCTGATTACCAATTCAATGATGATTGTGATTTTATCTCAAATTCTAATTCTGATGATGAGGGTGTTGACATTAATAGGTTTATGTGTGGGAAAGAATTTGAAGTACAAGATGGTAGTAAGGTTTCATTGGAGGTAGGTATGTTGTTTGGGAATGTGACAGAGTTTAGGGAAGCTTTGAGAGACTATGTCATTCAAGAAGGCTTTGAAATTGTCAGAGATAAGAATGAGAAAACACAGGTACCTGTGCATTGTTTAGCTGAGGGATGTCTATGGCGCATCCATGCATCCCCTTTGCTAGATGGGGTAACTTATAATATCAAGACATTTCAGTCCAAGCACACATGTGTGAGGGCTAGCAAGAATACTAATGCTACCTCGACATGGATTGCTAAAAAGCTGACTAAGCAGTTGAATGCTAATCCTGATATGAAGATCGATGACATAAGATCTAGAAATCGTGAGACTTATGGGATTGAACCAATTGACATGCAGTTGTATAGAGCACGGTTGAAGGCAAGGGATGAAATTGAGGGAAACCATGGCGAGTCATATGGTAAGTTGCCTATATATGCTGAAGTGGTTCAAGAGACGAACTCCAGTAGCTTGGTGAAGATTCAATATGATAGGACTAGTCTCAGTGTAAATCCTACATTCAAGAGGTTCTTCCTTTGCTTTGAAGCCATGAAGAATGAGTTTTTAGAAGGATGTCGACCCTTTATCGGGATTAGATGGGTGCCATCTAAATGACCCATATGGTGGGGTGTTGTTAGCAGTCATTGCACTTGATGGGAATAATGGATTGTTCCCCGTGGCTTTTGCTATTGTGGAGGGTGAAACGAAGGACAGTTGGTCATTTTTTCTCCATTATCTTCATACTATCGTAGGGACAAATACACATCAAATGCCTTTGTGTATCATGACCGACTGACAAAAGGTATGTAATGTGTATAGTTTTATGTTTATTATGTTAATTTGTTTTTCAAGTATTCAAGGTACTTAATGTGTATAGTTTTGTGATATAAATATTTTCTACAGGGCGTTGTGGAAGCCATTAATGAAATCATCCCAGAAGCTATGCATTGAGTATGTGGTAAGCACTTATACAACAATTTCAAGAAGAAGTTTCCAGGGTTGAATTTGAGGAATCACTTTTGGGTTGTTGCTCAAGCATATAATAGTAGGGTCTTCAATTTTGCTATGAATAAAATGAAGATAGATAAAAAGGAAGCTTATGAATGGTTGATGAAAAAACCTTTGAATTCATGGTCTATGTAGAACCCCGGAAATTAGGTTCACTGTTCAAGTGAATAATGAATAGTACAGAGGGCACTAAAATTGGATGGGCCAAAGGCCTTTATTATAAGTTGGGTTTAGTTAATGAGAGTGAGGGTTTAAGGTGCGGGTGTTGATTCTCAAAAAGAGAATGCAAATCTACTCTCTATGTATAGAAGTAAGGGTATATAAAATACCCTAAGTGCTTAAAGGGTTGAAGGTGAATAGTGTTAGTGTACAACGCATGTAAAGGCCTAAGACCTATCATGTGTTCTTGATATTAGGGAAAGTGAAGTGAGAATTTTATATGTGTATGTTGAGTCTCAAAACAAAAGTATAATAATACTCGAGTATCTAGGGTATAAATACCCTAAGTGTGAATGTAGAACCCCGGATCTTGATGGTTTGGCTCATGAATAGTGTCTAAGGCTTAAAAGCCTATTGTAATGTCTCGAAGGGTTATCAACGATCGGTTTTGATATATTGTGGGTAGATGATGGGTATGGCATGTATTGAAGTCCTAAAAATAGTTTTCTTAGATTTATGGATTTTTGGGATGAATTGAAGGAGTAGAGTATAGAATACTCTAAGTGTCGAGAATTGGAATGCCTTAACATTACTCTCAATTTTAAGAAGCGGTAGTTTGGTCACCGGTTATCGGAATAAAGAAACTCTTGAATTTTTGGAAAGGTATTGGAACCCTCTTCGAGGTTCATATTGATCACTTTTCTTGATTTTGAGTCGGGGTTAAGTCAATCGTCCGATTTCTGAAATCGGTTCGACTGTTAATGAAACCTATTTGCATATCAGTCGGCCTTAGAGCTATTTTTGGTAAATAAAATCTCAAAATTAGAATTTGGCTATTATAGACAAAATTGTTCTCCTTTCAAATACAAATCCAACACAAGTTGAATCATCAATATCCGACAAGCGAGTCAAAAGTTATGGCCGAAATACGAAAATGCAAAAATCTGAATTTTTTCTGCAAAAGTTGCAATCGTTCGTAGGGTCGCAATCATTCGTAGGGACCCTACGAACGATCGAACGATCGTAGAGTTACTACGATCGATCGTAACGCCCAGAAAATGCTGGAAACTCTTTGGAGAAGCTACGATCAATCGTAGGAACCTACAAACGATCGTAGAAAGGTATGATCAATTGTAAATGCCTACGAACGATCGTAGATGTGCGATTTTGTTTACTTTATGCAAAATTTTTGGGGTTTTCACCCCTTTGCCTATAAATAGGAAATCAATTGGGGGGGGGGGGGGGGTTTGGGTTAACCTAAACCTAAGGGAGTTCTTAGAAGGGAAAGGGAGAAGATTTTGGGGATTCCAAAGAGGGTTTTGGATTGAGGATCAAGAGGAGCATAAATCAAGGTTTGGATCTTCACCAATCAAAGCTTGGGGCATTTTCTTCAAAAAGGGATCTTCCTTCTTAAGGTGGAGTCTCCTCAATCAAGTTAGGATTATACTCAAGGGTTTTTCTTCAACCTAGAAATTGATTAAGAGTAAGTAAAACTACTACCTAGCTTTACTATGATACAAATGTAAGTAATCCTACTAAATAAATTTGTTATGATGTAAATAATGAAAGTATGATTTTTAATGAAATGTAAGTTATTCTACTATCTAGTTTTGTTATCATGCAAGGATTGAAAAGATAATTAAATGGGTGAATTGAAGGTATGATTTTGGATGAAATGTAAGTTCTACTACTACCTAGCTCCACTATGACATTAATAGTAAGTAATCCTATTAAATGACTCCGTTATGATGCAAATAGAGAAAGTATGATTTGGGGTAAACTAGATTATGATTAAATGAGCAAATAAGGGTTTATGATTTGGGGGTTTTCCAATAAAAGGGATGAACGTGGTTATACTAATATGTGAGTGTTATTACCTTCAAATAAACCATGTTTTTAAGTATGATGTGATGAAATAGGCTTAAAAGTCATGATCTTGATGATGTGATACGATAAATGAAAATATTCTATGTTTTTAGAAATGACTCAAGTATACCATGATGATAATTATGCCTTATATGAACTTGTATTAATTGGTTAAAGCTTTTCACATGGATATAATAATGTTCACAAGCACTCCACGCACAATAAGTTTTGCATGACCGAGGTTTTGGCATAAGTATGTTTTTTAAGGAATCACAAGAAAGTTTTTCAAATGCATTCATAAGAAAGATGCATAAGTGCATAAGCATTGACAAGGCCAAACTTTGGGTTGGTATTCTAAGATCGGTTACTTCATACTCACAAGGATCAAGTCTAAGATTTTGCATAAACTCAACGGATCATAAGTCTCGCAAGGCTTTTCAAAAACTCATAAAAAACTCACAAGTCTAAGATTTTGCATATGTCTCCAAAGATCATAAGCTCACAAGAAGCTCATAAGCTCACAAAAAGGCTCAGAAGAAAGAAAGCTCACAAGAATTCATAAGAAAACACGAGGCTCATAAGCATTCATAAGAACTCATAAGCATGCATAAGAGGGTTGGTTTTCCATGAAAAGAACAAGTTTTATGAAAGATTTTCCAAGACGGGGTGTTATACATGAACTTGTGATTTGTATTTCCTTACGTACTTGTATGCAATATTATAATTATGATAGCATTGTTAGCTAGTAGTTTTGGCTCGCTGAATATTCTATGCTCAGCTGTACATTCATGTCGGCAGGTACACGAGTTCCCTTTGACATCTGTGATCAGAGGCCTTGGATAGAGGAGGATTATGGCAAGGAGGAGCCATATGTGGATCCAGTAGCAGAGCCTCAGATGGAGGCAAGGGACTTAAACTATTGGCCCTATCAGAGTGATTACTGAGAGAGAGAGAACATTACATTTTGTATTTTGATGAGTAGGCCTGTCTACTCTTATTTTGGGTTTTGTATTGTACAAACTTGGAATACTTGATCATATATAGAAAAGAAAAAGTTAGTTACGCTTCTGCACTTTGATTTAAGCTTCCACACTATTTAAGATTACATTATGTATTGCCTTGAGTATTATTACAGGATGGTTTGGTATCAGATATCGTACATCACGAGTCAAAGTATCCCTAACTCTCAGGGGGTATTTTGGATCGAGTCAGTCTAGGCATGAATTTGACCCCCGGGTGAGAAGTGACCATGTAACAAATAACATGACTGAGTCTTTCAATCAGTGGGTTGGTGATCTTAGGGACAAACCAATTCTTACCTTGGTTGATTCTATACGGTAAGTTGATGGGTAGGATCCACCTTAGGTATGAAAAAGCATGTGCTTGGGAAAGCTTAGTGACCCCTAAGATAAGACGCAAATTAGATGTTATCAAGCAGGACTCAAGGATGTGCGTAGTTGTATTTGTTGGAGGTCAGAAGTATGAGGTGACTGAATGTGCTACTAGATTTTGGTGAATCTTCATGATAAATCATGTGCTTGTCGAGCTTGGGAAATATTTGGACTTCCTCGTAGGCATGCAGCTATATGTATTGCATGTAAAAGGGCCAACCTTGAAGAGTATTGTGATGAGTACTACTCCAAAGGGACATATTTGAGGGCACATGGTGGCATTATACACCCTATATGTGATGAGAGCATGTGGCTAGCAAGAAATCATGAACCAGTAAAACCTCCACCCCTTCGTCGCTTGCCTGGTCGACCCAAGAAGAATAGGAGAAGAGAAATAAATGAGCTTGCCCCAGGGATTCAGTCTCGCAGATCAAGCACTATTAGGTGTTGTATTTGTAAGCAATTTGGACACAACAAACGTACATGCCAACGAGATCCTGTGAAAGACAAACGCTCTTCAAATGCAAGACACCAAGTAAGAATTCATTACTTTGTTACATTTATTAGTGCTTATCATTCTCATTCCTAACTATATATTTTAAGTCTTGCTTGTATTTCTCATGTTCGATTTTTTGTGTAATATAGGGGGAAAGACCTCATGTATAGGGCTATACATGTTCTAAGAGCATGTCCTATGGTGGACATGAACAGCTAATAGGATCATACTTGTTCTAAGTAGCATTATAGGACTTATTTTTTTAAATATTTGTAAGATGATGTTTGTCTCATTTCTTATATGATAAATTGCCTGTTTTTGTAGTTGTTTTGATACTTTTGGAGGGAGGGCCAGCTTGGAGATATTACAATTGGTTTTGAGACATATATCATACTACAGATGGATAGGTGGTCACATATTTTTTGTTGCCTATGTGGCTCTATACTTCATATTGAATGTTTTTTTTTGGACACGTATACTTTTTGGATGTTGCAGCTGGGTCCAAATAATTTTTTGTTTGTGGCTCTAGCTCTATACTTTGGATGTCTTTTAGACATGCCTACTTTTTGACATATGTATTCTTTTTGACATATTTACTTAGTTAATGTGATTAAATATGAATGGTGTTTGTGTTGACATGAATATAATTTTCAAAATAGCAAAGTGTTGGAGATTAAAATGTGACCCTGGGCTAATCTTGTAAACACCAAATTGTGGCATGCCGAATCCTCCTGGGCTGCTTGTGGCAGTCTAAGTTGTTTGTGCACCTTACTAACTATACACTATATTTGGTAGGCATTAAACAATTAAGGCATCCTCATGATAGGATAAGTCTTATGTTCTTCATAGAGGGGCAGTCGGGCAAACGATCAACAACCATCAAAAACTTTTTAAGTTCTACATGCCTCTGACTCACATGGGCACCGTGTGAAGGTGGTCTAGATCAAGTTCCGTGAAGTAAATATATCACTAGGTAGTCTGCTTGTCATTGCTAACCTAAGTAATGCCTTGTATGATGATGTACCCAAAAAAATATTGTTAAGTTTTTAATTAATTTATACACACTCAGAAATATATAACGTGTTGTAACAATGAGATGCAAAAAAAAAAGGGGGGGGGGGGGGGGGGGAGAGAGAAGATATTACCGATTAATGCCTCATCTTTCATGATTAGTCTAAATGCCTCATCTTTTAGAGTTGATAGAGGGTTACCGGATTGCATAACCGTGACTCAATGTGATATTCACCAAAAAGGGAATACTAGTGCATGACTGGCATATTTTATTGCATTGATTGCCTTTTTTTTTTTTTTTCAATTAACTAGATTTAAATAAGGTCAATCTTCAAAGATCAACAAAATCAACTACGTTAGCTTGGAGATGTTAGAATTCGGTTTATCACATCTTACACATTGGAAACAATGGCATTTCTTGAAGTTTTAACCAAATCCATTTTCAGATAATGGATCTCCTATCTATCCTATTTGTCAGTGATGCATTATGTAGTCCGAGTAAATGCCGCTATTTTTCTCCTAGCCTCCCTGCAATATAGCTGGTTGATGTGTTTTATATGTAAAGCCATATTTTTTTACCTGCTTCAGTGATAGAAAAGAGATTCTATTGAATAACTTGAATGAATTACAATGACCTCTAATAGGGTTTATATAGAGATTACATTGACCTCAAGATAGAAACCTAATCTAATCAAATCCTAATCAAATCTTTGATTTCAAATCCTAATCAAATCTTTGATTTCAAATCCTAATCAAATCCATGATTGATGCTAATCCAATATTGTGCTGAGATACACTTGAATGATTTAGTGTATTGCATTCACATTATTACAATACTCCTCATATATTCCCTAATATTCCCTCTCAAATATATGGGGATTGGAAAATCTCCATGTATTTGCCGCTAAAAGATATTGCTTGATAGTTTTTGATCTCCACTTGAATCCTTCGATCTTCATGATTTTGCCAAAGTAGAAAGTTGTGTGTGTCTGTTTTGAATGGGTTGTCATGCTTGAATGAATTGCAAGTCATGTTGCTGCCGCTTTGAATAGGTTGTCATTATTGAAAAAGGAGCCTTTAATGGGCCTGAAAAAGGACCTCCATGGGCCAAGAAAATCAGCCTTTAAAAAGGCTTGAAATGAGCCTCCATGGGCCAAAGATACGGGCCTCATGGCCATTAAAACCTACCTCTATGGTGCCACACAAAAGGAGCCTCCATCGGTTGAAAATGACCACTATGGATCAAGAAAGATGCCTCTAATGGGGCATGAGCCTTAAACCAGGCTGAAAATAGCCTCTTTGGGCTTGGTGAGTATACTTACTCAACTTCAAAAAAAAAAAAAAAAGAATTCATTCTTCTATAATGACCAAATACTAGCATCGGCGAGCCAAATACCAACACATGTTTTTCTTTCTTAAAGAATCTTGGTGTGGACCTGGGAACAGGTGTGAGCCTTCGTCCACTGGTGCTCCCATGTGTTTTGTGCAAATGGCAATCATCCTCTCATTCTCCGTCATTCTTCAACTAGCCAAGAAGATTTACGCTATATATGAATATGAAGATGCCAGAAACTTTGGGTTTTGTTCAACACTTCAGCCATAAGAAGGTGGGTCTACTAGGTCACAGTTTGGCTATAGAAGAATCATGTAGAGGTCTTGTCTGCCCGTGGAGGTGTGGATAGAAGATCAATCAAAACTGACCCTCGAAACAAAAGAAACATTAAGCTTAAATTCGGTGAAGTGACCTTTAAATGACTATTGGAGATCTAATGCAATGAAAAGGAATCTGTGAGAAGCTGTTGACTTGACGAATAAGGATTGGGAGCAATCCAATGCCTTGTAATTTGCACACGGTAATTATTTCTTTAGAAGAGATTGAAATATGTCTTTGGATGAAAAAAAAAAGGGAAGAATGTTAGACCGGCAGGCGGCACTCAAAGCCGCCTGCCGGAAAGACAATACCAACTAGGGGAAATCAAAATAACAATGGAAAATTGTATTGCAAGGTCAGACCAACCCACTCTCTGATACCATGATAGAAAAGAGATTCTATTGAATAGCTTGAATGAATTACAATGATCTCTAATAGGGTTTATATAGAGATTACATTGACCTCAAGATAGAAACCTAATCTAATCAAATCCTAATCAAATCTTTGATTTCAAATCCTAATCAAATCCATGATTGATGCTAATCCAATATTGTGATGAGATACACTTGAATGATTTAGTGTATCTCATTCACATTATTACAATACTCCTCATATATTCCCTAATAGAACCAGTGGACTTACAAGAGCCGTTTGAAAGGGAGCTCCTGAAGGTGACTCTCGAGAGGGACTGCTTAAGAAGGGTAATTTAGACATATTTAATTCTTTAAATCATGACATCAGCAATGTTCATCCATCAAATTAGAGGAAAACTAACAGAAGGGGGTCTTTGTTACAAACAATTGAAGTACAGGGGAGGGTAATATAATTTTAGAAACAAGAGGGGAGGTCTCTGAAATTTCAACAAACCTTAGGGGAGGTCAGTGTAATTTACCAAAATATTTTTAATATTTTTTCCTAAAAACCAAGGATATGTGGGTGAACCCTATGGGTGGGTGAATCTTAACCACAGTTAAGGGGTGTCAAAAGGGACACGTGGCGACCTCAACGGCGTAACTGGACTCCCCCTAGTTCAGTTATAACCATAGAGGATTCCATTCCTATCACATAAAATAATTTCTTCTTAATTCGGATGTAATCCAACTGGGATCAAGGCATGAAGGACCCTACAGCCAAACATGCGGCAATTAATGAATGAACCATTATGAGACAAAGATAAGTAAGCCATGGAATCAATCAGGATTGCTAAATCTATGTCAAACTTTAAGTGACATTCTTTGGAAAAAACAGACTACTTAAATTTGGGTTGCCTATTTTTGCTGGTGGGCTTGCCCAAAACCTGGACTTTGAAGCCCACAGTTAACTGTGTTAAAACTGAGGGCTGAATTAGCCGGCCCGTGGGCTACTATTTTTTTGATAGGCCCACATGCCATTATTTTGTTTATATTTTTTTGTATACTATGAAGCTATGAGCCTAGGAGATATGAGGAACATTAATTGAGTATTTTATCTATGGTTTTGCGTCTCAGAACTGTATGAAATACAAGTATTCTATCTAGTGTTTGTTTTTTTGATTGGGGGTGTGGATTTAAAGTCCTAACACTCCAATTTCTATATGCTCTGATTTTGGGGTTTGGATGGAGGATAGGATCAATGAAGTGATCATGATCTGCTTAATGTAATTAGATAGGGAGTCTGAGTAACAGGAAACAATCCGCAACCCACTTGAGCATCTCCAACGCACTCCCTATTCTTGCTCCCTTCGCCGGAATAGGAATCCTGAAACACTTTTTCATACTCCAACGGGCTCGCCATATGACCTCACTACTTAAACGAATACTATTCTGCTCGTCAACTCAGGCAAGCGGAATCAACTCGCTATACTCATTTTTTATAATAAAAAAAAAAAACTGTTGGAAAAGTAAATTGAGGAACTGGGGAAGAAATAGGGAAGAACTAGCTTGTGCGTTGGAGTTCAACCTCAAATTCTAGCTCCCTATATGTCAGGGCATCTCCATTTAGACGAAACAATGGGGAAGAAATAACTTCTGCGTTGGAGATACTCTTAGAGGGCATTTGGCAATACTATTATAAGCTTAATAAGTAATTTTTATAAATAAATAAATAAGTACTTTTTGCAAATAAACACTTATAATAAGTAGGTATGGAGTTACTTATTTATAAGTACTTTTTTGGGATCCTAACCACTTTAACTCATTGCTTATTTATTTTTACTAAATAAACTTATTTATAAATAAGTACTTATTTTCATGAATAAGTAAATAAGTACTTAATAATAGTGTTGCCAAACACTCTCTTAATTTGATCTCCTTACAACAATTCTCAATCTTGTTTAGGGACCAACACAGTGGGAAATCATTTTCAAAATAAAATGAAAACACTTTTGAGAACCATTTCTTGACCGTCATTAATACATCTAATGACATGGTAAGTACACCTCGTGGTGATCCATCATGCAGCTTAAAATTGAAAATTGTTACGATGAATTGCGAAAAAGTGCATAAATAAATTCATTGCAGTGTTTTGAAAATCGGATAGAACCGGCTGGTTGAACCAGTAAAACTGGAACCGGCCAGTCAACGGGTCCCCAGAATTACCAAAATCGGACTACTTTCAAAATCGGCCTTAAAAAAAAATAAGAAAAGGAATTTTTTTTAGAAGAATTGTCTGGGTTGTTTGTAAAAAAAAGCAAATGAGAAAAGCCACGGAATTCAAAGCGTATTGTTATGAAACCACTAAGATAGATATTAGCCTTCCGCTACTGGCTGTATTAAGATGATAGATAACATTTTCTGTTACTTCTGTTACCTTCTTTCAAGTTATATTGTTAGATATGCTCTATCCTGACCTAAGATAGAGCAACTCTAGAAGCCAAATAAGGAATCAACCGCTCTAATAGTCCGGTTCAGATTATCGGTATGCTGGGATTATGACAAAATAATAATAGCGTTGGTAACTTTGGTTCCACTGGCCGTAAGCTATTATATAATCACCTATCATGTAAATAACCGTTTATTTCATAATCCTGTAGTGGTGACTATGGAGGAACATAACCATTATGCACCTTTAAGGGTATGTGAGAATTCTAATAAGTAATAAATATTCAATTCTGCAACCAGTAAGGCTTGCAAGATCCCTTAAGCTTGAGAGTAGGAGTGTCAATAGACCGGGATAGCGTGCAGCCCGGCCCATTCTAAGCTTGGCTTGAGTCTATTTCTGAGGTGGTTTAATAAACAAGCTGGGCCTATTAATAAGTGGACTGGGCTTGGGCTAAGACCTTAAGATTTGTTGGGCCTGATGATAGGCTTCTAATTGGGCCATGCAGTCCAATTATTTATACCTATATTTGTTTTGAATAAATAATACTAGCGGGTGGCCCGTGCGATGCACGTGAGAGCTAGGGGAAGAAGTTAACCACAGTTAATAAGAGTTAAAAGGGACACGTGTTAACCCGCAGGTGCGATTGAACTCTCCCCGAGTTCAATCGCGATTGGCTGTGATTCTAAATAATTAGATGAGCAAGGATTAATTTGGGAATTAAAGTAAAACAGTAAATCAAAGGTAAGGGGTAGTTTGGGAATTGAAGTAAAATATTAAATCAACTTTTGTTTCTATATAAAGGTAGTTTGGGAATTGAGGGAAAATCATCTACGCATGCCTCTCGCATTATAATAGTAAAGAAGAAAAGATAAGTTATTAAGAAGTTAATGCTAATTACCTATAGGAAGGGGCATATTTGTAATTGCAATACCAATAGAACTTTTCTTTTATAATGAAACACCATGTCCCTGGTCTGACCACCTAATACTTTTTGTTCTCTCTGGATTGTGAGATTCCTAAGAGCAACTCCTCAATTGAAGAGAGTTATGAGCAGCTCCCTGAGATGCAGGTGATCACAATTGGGGCTAACAGATTCTGTTGCCGATGGCCCACTTTCCACCATCTCTGATTGAAAGTTACATGAATCCATGAGAGTATCTACTGATCTACAACTCCATCATGAAGTTTCATGTTGATGATCTATACACCATTGTGCTCAATGGTGGCTCAACCATGTTCCTGATATTGCAGACCTTAGGAGCTTGGAATTGTAGCTCCTTTGTATTATTGTCATTACACTATCCCCGTGGATAGGGAAGACAACATCAGAAAATTGAGAAGCTACTAGAGAGGGCAAGGAACATCAAAGTTGTTCCAACCATCAGGAACAAAACCCATCATGCCAATGTGAATGTTCAAAACACACACTTTCTAAGGAAAAACTCTTTTGAGACACTTTGTTCTCATAATTCTCTCCACAATCTCTTTAAATAACCCAACTCAAAAAAAAAAAAAAAAAAATTCTTAAAATAAATAAAAATTCTCCCCATAGAGATTTTAAAGTCTTACCATAAAATAAGTGGACATAAGCAAGTCCCTACAAACTCATATCAATTTTTTTTTTAATAATAGTTGTAAGAGTAAAATTCAGTAGTTACACACAATGATAATTGGCAGTATCAACTTTACAGTCCGAGCAAAAGTGTTCCGATCAGACAGTCATGCCCGAGCTGAATTTCCATATCTCCAACCCCTATTCGGGTCTATAGTCTAGCCACAACCGTGATGGCTCGGTCCATTGACACCCCCTACTTGCGAGGGAGATATTTCAATTTGTTTTGTTTTCAAAATAACTAAATATTCTTTCTAAATAACAAGATAATTCTTATGAACTGATTACTAATTAAACAAGATTATTCCGGACAACATTCATTTATTTACGACATCACTTGTGTAATTAATTGTGATTGTAATAGTTCTATCCAAATTTTTTATCAAGACCCGATCTGGCAGGTTGTGTCAAGAGTCACTGACACATAGTAGTGGTCTCAAGTTTCAAGCCCGCCCCGGACTTTCTTGGCGTTGGCCATGGGTGGGTCGGAACTGCACCTTCGGAATTAGTCCGACCCGAATGGTTGAGACACCCCGAGTCAACAAAAAAAAAAAAAAAAGACCCGCCATTTAGTGGACATATGTGAAGAGATCTCAGCCGTCTCATTTATTTCCATTGATTTGAGCGTTTGATGGTTTTGACTCTCTTGATCCGTGATGGTAGGCCAATTAAATTTGAGGACCATTGTACCCTTGAACAAAATAATAAAAACCGCCGGCTGTACTTCTGTGAATGTACATACATTTACGCACGTGGCATTTTTAATCTCGTGTCCGTACCGTATTCTATGCGGTGGCCGGTGGGCTCAAACTAAACGAACACTCGCTCTTCAATCTCTCTCTCTCTCTCTCTCTTCCACTCGCTATGGATACGCTCCTCCACTCTCCATCACTGCTCAAACGGCCCTGTTGCGGAGCAGACCGTACACTCGAGCTCGAGATTTCTAGGGTTTCAAAACCAGAAGAGATGGATCATCTCTTAGAACTATTTCTAGGGATTTCAGATTCCTCTTCCATCTCTCTCGACCTCTCCTTCGAGCGACTTCTCGAATCCATGGCTTCTGATTCTGATCAGAACGATCTCATCGAGAGTGCCCTTCGATTGGGATCTGTTCTTCTCGAATCAGGTAAAAGATGGGCAAGAAAGCGCGCTTCCAATCATAATTCCCTTGCTTGGGCTCTTCCTTCTGATCTCACTATCAAAGTAGGTTTTATTTGGGATTTTTCTTTTCTACCTTTGGTTAATTTGAAATTCTCCCAAAAAATTCCGTATTTCCGTTGCTGTCGTATATAATAATACCCTAATATGGATTTTATGTGCACCTTCATTAGAAATTCAAGCTTGTAATGGTGGTTTGCAATTGTTTCTTGCTAGTTTGATTTAGCAGTGTTGTACGTAATTCCTGGTTTTTCATTGATTTGATAGAGAAATTATGCATCAGATGATGAATTTCCAATTGAAAAAAAAAAAATACTTTACTACTACTTTTGTCAATTTCATGATTTTGTTATGGCATTCTAGATGATTAAGAAGAAGAAGACACCTAAGGTGAAGGGGATAATTTAGTTGAGTTCGAATAATGTAGTATGGGTGTATTTCTTTGTTTTTCTGTTATTTGAGACATAGGGCAGTGAGAAAGATTAGTTGGTGTCTTGGGAATTGGGATATTGAGTGTTGTGAGGACGTGAAATTTGATGTGGCTGGAACATCGTCGCTAGTTTCATCCTCCCCTAATCATGTGGAACTAATTGCATTTGTGTATGGGTGGATTTCTGTCATGTATTAGTTGTTTTTTTAAAAACATTTATGTCCTACGGCCCCAAACTCTAAAACATGGGCCTTTCAAGCCACATGCTTTGGGAATGATATAGTTTTCCATGTTTTATCACATTTCTGTATTTGTTTATGGACAATTGCTATCACATTAAGTGCTCTAAATTTAGCACAATAAGGAATGGTTTACAGCCATCTTAGTTGTGCGCTACCCATGATATTCAATTTTGGAATATATTCCTGGAAAGGAAATGAACTAATCGAGTACTCAATCGTGTTTGGTGATATGAAGGTATTTTCCATGCTTGACACACAAAGCCTATGCTACACTGCAGCTACTTGTTCAATGTTCAACAAGTGTGCCATGGATCCTTTGTGCTATGCCAATATTGACTTGACATCAGTTGTCCCAAAGGTTAATAACGCAGTTGTATCTACAATGATCCAACGAGCAGGGAAGGATCTCAGGTAAGGAATTTTCCTCTTAGTAATCAGTTGGTTAGATGCTTTATATTGCATATTACCCACTTAGGAGGCAGAGGAAACAAAAATTTCATCTACCAGATAATTCTTACAATGATCCTCCTCCCTTGTTTTTATCCAGTATACTGTTTTGAACAATACCAGCTAACTGAGAATGTGATCTTGGATTAAATCATGATGCATATATGCTTGCCTTCTTTTATTGATAACTTGGAGAAAATTACCTATTGATTATTTTGATGAAATTTACTTCTTACATATTGTTCTCACTTTATCCAACGAATTATGGTACTTCATACCTAATTAATCGGTTATTTCACTATTTATGAGCATTCAAAGCATTATGCTTCAATCGATGACCGTAGCTTTCCGTCAAGGAATTTGACTCACCTTGGAAGGCTTAGGAGTCAACTCAATTTGAGATTCACCGGAGTCAACTCAGGGTAGCAGTATGATAATAAATTATGGTTCGGTCAAGTGATTTTTTTTTTGTTTTCAAATAAATTAAAACTTGGAAAAAATAGGATAAATTTTTCTAGATAAACTAGAGAATCTTCTTTTTAAAACGTTAAATGTGGAAAGAACCTAAAATTCCACCATTTTTGGGTCTTTTGCTATTTAAAAAGCCTCCTTCCCTCTCAAAATTACCAAACCAAGGTTTTTTATATCTAGAAGAATGAATAGTATCGTTGGATTGAAACTTAAGGCACCTACTTCTCGACAAATATCTCATATGAGATAAAATTTAAAGTATGATTGGTCATCCTAATATAATGGGAATGAGGCACCTATATCTCATTTATCGCTTTCCATTTTCTAAGGATTTTTTAAGTCTTACTTCCCGCTTCTTGCTTTTCGCTTTGGTAACTATGTTTTAAATTACGGAAAATGACTTAGATCTGGTCCATGTATAAGTTGTGGGCCTTCTATTGCCTCGAAGTTTCCAAATGACCAGCAGCTGCCTGGTTTTAAACTTCCGTTCACCGTGTTAAAAAGTATTTTGAATATTAAATGAAACTCCCTCTTTAGTAAGTATTTAAATATTACCAAAATGTCCTTTGGGTGTGTTCGTTTGGGGGGTAAGTGGACGGAAGTAAAAGAAAGTGAGAGAAACACCCACTTACCCAATGTTCGGTTTGCAAGAAACCTCCACTTTCTAGAGAATCATGATTTTCAATAGTGACAAATTTTCTTGCACCTTACACCCATTTCATATTCCAGCTTTTTGGTGGAATAGTGAGAGAAAATGAAAAAAGCCCATTGTTATTCCAATTCTGCCCTTTTATCAAAAGGGTTTTGTAAAGGTGAACAAGGGGTATATTTGGAAAAAAAAATATACTTTCTCCCAGCACTTTTCTCCCAAGCCAAACATACAAGAGAAAACCCACTTTCTTTTTATTTTCTTTTACTTCACTTTCTTTCACTCATTTACACTCCAAATGAACACACCCTTAGTAACTAATTTAATGCAATGTAGAAATTAGCTCTCTAGCCTAGTTGGACTCCACTTGTTGCTACCTAGCTCACATTCTGTTGCTACCTAGCTCACATTCTGATTGAGTACCTTGGCTACTTAAATAAGTGTTTAGCATCCTTGATACCAATGTTGTAATTAGTTAATATATGAGATGTACACCATAAACATAAAGTGAGCTTCATGGCATGAGGTGTGCGCCTCATGTGAGCCTCATGGGGTTTAAGCCTCAAGATTGAGCTTCAATGCGTTTTCCTTGTTTCTCATCCCGAGGCGTAAGCCTCACATGCTTTTTAAAACACTGTTTGATACATCTTATGTGTACAATATAAACAATTATTTTCATTTTTTGGTGTTGTAGTGTTTGGTTTGGACTTTGGAGAAACAAATTTCTCCGATTGATAGACCTTATACGTGCGCGAATTGGTGTTTTGCACTATAGCCATGTAGCAAAAGCTGTAGTTGATCCATACTCCAACAATAGAGGCAACCACACACATACTCAACAAAATGACTTATGGGGGCATTTTGGTCAGTTTTCAAGATATTTATAATGTATTGTACTACCATCCAAAACGAGGCAATGGTTGGGCAATAGCAAACTTTGAGACAGCCGGAGGTCCCCAATGTGTAAATGGGGCAGCCTGGGTTGTTTTTCCTTCAAATCAAATCTTTGCGATATTATGAGTCATACTAATAACATTTCGTGAATCTTTTATTTTTCGGTAAGTTTGGATTGTTCTTCTGCCCGCAACCGCACAAACCTTGTATGCTTTATCATCCTATGGGGCAACCAAAAATAGTAGATGTCTTTATGGAAGTTTTACTTCATATTGATCTCCAACATACGCTTGCCTTGATTAAACTCTTTGTTTGTCATGTTTTGCAACTAGAACCTTTTGCGAATAAAAATGTCCTAGACCTATGGTAATAAAATTTGCCAAAACCGAATCGGAACAGTTATTGGTATGATAAAATAGCGCAATAGCAAAAACAAATGGTCATTTTTACTAAAAACGACATAATATGTGTCGTTTTTACTAAAACCGACTTAAAATGTTTCGTTTATACTAAAAAAGACCACAAAAAAAAAAGATGCTATCCCCCAAACTGTAACGTCCGTTATGTAACGGCTTCAGCAGGGTCTGTTACGCACGCCAAAATCGTTATTTTAATCCTTGCCTAGACCCAAACCTTCAAAATGCTGTTTTTTTCATGGCAGTAATACCTCTTGGTGTGATTGATAAGACTAAAAGATTTTACTATCATTCTCTCTCTCCCACACTTCCACACAAGTTTCAATTAAATTCCAATGTTGCAATATCGTTACATGCTACCGGTGGTACTTTTTCTATGTGGATTGTCTTGTATTCGAGAATAGGAAAGGATGGTTTATAAGACAATTTTTTTTAAGTCCAGTTTATAAGATATCACATAATAAGAGTTTGCGTGGTACTCCATCCCTAAGCATTCAAAAGTAGCATTATCAAAGTTTTAACAAATGTCCCTACAAGTATATCTAGAAATGTTCCTACCCCCCCCCCAAAAAAAAGTAGGACTAGAAATGGATGGTGTTAATATTCATGAACAAACTCTTAAAATGTGATGTCTTGCAAGTCACAAGTTACATTCTGTTCTCTTCCTTTAAGAGTATATTCTTGAAATTGCATACATAACTCCCTTTCTTTTTCTTTTAAGTGATTCATGACTAAAATTATTCGTAAATTCAGGTCCCTTAAGCTTGGTATATTGCCAGGCCTAACTGCATCCCCAGGATCTTCTCAACCTATGACTTATACCATCAAGAACTCAGTAGATGCATCTGGTTTTTCATGGAATGATAAGAGATCCAGACAAGGGAAGGAACCATCCATTCTTACAAGGTCCTGCTTAATGTCTTTAAGTGGGGGCAGTGGTGCTGCTGGGTATGGTTGAATACTTGAATAATGAATTTAATTTGGACTTGGTATTTTCATCGATTCTGAAGTATTGTGTTATTAATATTTTTCTTACATATTGGAAGGGCACTATTGAGGAGGTTGCATCTCTACAATATTGACAGAATGGACAACGCAGCACTCCGTACATCATTAGCTGCTTGTCCATCTCTCCTTGATCTGGAAATTGTTGGCCTGTAAGTGTCATTATGCGAATCCATCCATTGAATTCTTGGTTAGATTCAGCATCATAGATGGTAATAAGAACAATATTTCTTGTGGCAACAAAATTAGTTTTTATGACCTACAAGCATAACCAGCAGCTGTCTGTATAACTTATTTTATCCCCACTTGTCCGTCTTCATATGCGCCTTCATATGCGCACACATCTATATGAGGCATGTATATGTGAAATAGTTAATATATTGGATGAATTCATGATTGTGGTTTTAGGTAGAATATTTAGTATGATAGTTTTTTTAATATATGAACTAGTAAAGGTGTATGTGCACTGCACGTGATAGTTTCTACAAACAAAAATATAACAGTATTAAAAGGAGTCAATAGTTATTAATTTTTTAAATTTTGACATGCTTATTTGTTCCTTTCTCTATTACTACATCTACCCTTTTCTATGTCTAATCCCTATCTTCAATTTTAGCATAACTTATAGATGGCGATTTTATGAACTTCCCAAAGAATGTTTTGGAAGGCCACATGAAGAAGAAGAAAAAAATTTACATACGAAAAATTGACTCAACCAAAGAGAAACAATGCCTAAAGAACATAACCAAGCACAGAACTTAGTTCACAACATCATATAAATAAATACACAAATAGTTGAACAATCTACAGAAGAAACAATGTGCAGTTTTGATGGCGTACATTAGATTAAACTAAAATACTTTTTTTTGTATGGTATTAAACTAAAATATGAAATACTTAGCTGCAATAGAGTGAATTTGTACCTTGAGACATAAAAGACAAGAACGAAAGGGAAATTCGATAGAGAATTTCTATGAAAAGAAAGAGTGAAAGACCTTGAGAGAGATCCTTATTTATAAAATAAGAATTCTAATTAAAAAATGAAAACCAAGAATTCTTTTAAAATTAGAGATCTGATTACTACTTACAAAATTTTAGTGCAAGTAGTAAACGTCTACCATAATCAAACAAAATTACTGAAAATGGACACATATAAATTGTAATAATGTTTATTGTATTGTTAATATAAGGTAAAAAAACGTACAATGAAAAGTACTAAAAAAATTAATATTCTATAAAAAATAACTTTAAAATTCTGCTTATAATCTTATTAGATTTTAAATACGTCACTAATAATAGGATTACAATTTTACTGATAAAAAAAAATTAGGATTACACTATATTGGTAACTTTAAGTAGTTTGCTAATAAGATTTTTTTTTTTTTAAAATGTAATAAATAAAATTTTGTAATATCTTAATATAATGGTTAATGGGTCCTACATATAAAAGTAAAAAAAATAGTAATAAAAATCTAACTACTAAAAATAGAGACGTTTATAATGCAAAAATAGTTCCAAAAAATTTATAAGATATAATAAGAACAAAATGCATAAAAATATTAAATAATGGCTTTTAAAAGAAAATTTAAAATTTTTTAATGTGTATTTAACTTAAATTGTAAGAGTTGTGATCAAAATATCATTTAAATTTTCTGCATATCCTATATATAAAGAGACATAAGTAATTAGAATGATAACGAATCTTAAATACTTTATTTTAGCTTTCAAAATATTTCATATAACTATGTATACTTTATTTCAGAGAAAAATATTTCATATATATATATATATATATATATTATCTACATACAAAAAGTTACTATTGTACAAAGATTTTCATAAAGTAGTTTACACTTTACATATAATGGAACTTCTAACTATCGATTATTCATGGAATCCCCATTAATTAGTATTTATTAATTAAATTAGAATTTTAAGTTCCATTAATGGTAAAAAGTATTTAGGTATAATTACTAAAATAGATACATATGAAATATTATAATATTTCGTTATGTTATGTAAGGATAATATCGTCTAATGAAAAATTATTAAAAGATAATTTTTAAAATAAAAATAATATTAAAAATTGTTTGTACTATTAAGATTTCACCATTAACAAGCTCGACTCTACCACATGAGAACCTTTTGATTCCGAGGACCAGCTTAATCTCACCAGATCTGATCTCCTGTAATGCACCAATATCCGAAACAGTCAATTCAAAATTTGATTTTCCAAGAAATTTTCTCGGCATGGCATGAACCTGTCTCTAAAGACAGAATTTGTGCAGGGTATAATCAAAATTCAGTAATGCCAATGTGCTTAAACAAGAGTAGTAGATTTGATAGATTTTTACTTGTTATAACATCTAATTGAATTTTTTTTTCTAACAAGAGTAGTAGATTTGATAGAATTTGTGCCGGTTATAATCAAAACTCAGTAATGCTAATGTGCTTAAACAAGAGTAGTAGATTTGATAGATTTTTACTTGTTCTAACTTCTAATTGGTCTTTTTTTTCCTAAAAAGAGTAGTAGATTTGATAGAATTGTGCCGGTTATAATCAAAACTCAGTAATGCCAATGTGCTTAAAAAAGCGTAGTAGATTTGATAGATTTTTATTTGTCCATTAACAAGCTCAATTTTACTTGTCCCAAAACAGTTTTTTTCTCCTCTTTTATCTATGGGCATCACAAATTCTACCAGAGTTGATATATGGAAATAACCATATATCAATTTGATATCATATATAAAACTTTCAAAAGTTATTTTTTGTAAGTGCAAACCAAACACTATATTCTCGTCCGAAGTCCGAATGACTTTGCCGGACTCTGAAGAAGTATTTTTCTTTTCTGAGAAGTCTATCCAAATGAGGCCTTTGATGAGTGAAGGTTGTCCTATTTCTTTGATTTTGGTCTTTCTTTGATAGTTTGATTATTGTTTTAGGTTGCATATCTTTTCTGATTTTCTGTTGTATCTTATCTTAGTTGTTCACCTATCGGTGACCTGGCTCCTGTTCCTTTGAACCTTATTAAGACATCGATCTATTTACCTATTAATAAAAACAAAAAACTGAGGCCGTTCAAGACATGAAGAATTATGAAAAGGTATTGTAATACCCTAGAATAGGAAGTTTTCTATATTACAGGAACGTCTAAAAAATATTCTTATCAAGTGCTTTTGTTTTTGCATTTTGTCTCTTCTTCTCTGCATGTGAGTTTCTTATTGGGAACATATGGGGCCTTTAGACGCTTAACTTTTTGTCTTTTGAACAGCCATGTTGAGTTGAGGCAAACATTGGAGTCTGTTTGCACAAATTGTCACATCATAGAACGTTTATTCTTTGAGTCTTCTAAAACAGGTGTGCCGTATTTTTCATGTGGTTTTCCTGTTTCATGCTCTGAAAATTTTATGCTCACCGTCTATTCGTTTGTTATCAGGCAGAGATGATAGCTTGAAGTCGCCAACTTGCGTTGATCTAGTAAATGGTTGTCCTCATCTAACTTCATTGATCCTTAGAGGATTCAAGCTTCATGATTACAAAGTCCGTATACTTGTTAAGGTATGATCCTGTGTAACTTGTTAACTAAAAATTTTATTTGTAGTTACAAGGCTCTAAAACAGTACTCCATCTCTGTGAGTCAACTTGTCCAGGACAACGTGGTCTAGTTACCAAACCTAGCATGGAGTTTCTAATTTTTCTTGCCGACCCGAGATTCAATAAACTGAAGTGGTGAAAATTTCGAATTATGACTGGCAAAAACTATATTGTTTTATGGCTGTTTCTCTTGTTTCTTACCTGAGTAGTTGTATTTGGGTCAGTCTCATTGGCCTGTGATGAGCACCTAAAAACTTGGTTATGAATTCATTTCAGAGTTGGTGTGAGTTCAGTTTCTACAAATTAAGCTTTCCTGGTATTCATTCATCTATTCTTTCTGTGCAGGGATTTCGTAAGCTGAAATTTGTTGATTTTTCGACATCTTACTCAATTACTGGCACCTTTCTAAGGTTTATATGCTTCCTAAGAACCCTGACATTTCTAGAGTTCTTGCCGTTGTGTTCTAACAATTTCTTTGTTCTAACAATTCTTTCATACCATCATGTAATAAGCTCCTACTCACAGTTTTTTTTATTTTTGTAGGAACCTTTATAGCAGCACAAGTGGTAATTTACTGGAGGTTCTGATTTTACGTGACTGCATGCATCTCAAAGAAGTTAGAATCACGACCTCTCTCTCTCTCTCTCTCTCTCTCTCTCTCTCTCTCTCTCCCTCTCCCTCTCGCTCTCCCTCTCTCTCTCTCTCTCTCTCTCTCTCTCTCTCTCTCTCTCTCTCTCACAGGTGTTGAAACATTATATAATGTATTATGCAGGTGGAAGTTTCTAGGTTTTTGGAAACGGTTCTTGCAGGAGACTTCAAGCTCCTTAGACATCTTGTGGGTACAGACAGTTGTTGACTTTCTATTAAATCATTTGTATTTTCTTTCAGCAAAATTTGATACTTGAGTTCAGGATCTATATTTGTTTGGGCTTCCTAAATATGACTATGGCTTTCAAATAGGACATATCCAACAGGGAAGGTCTAGCATCTGAAGGTGACTGGTACAATAGATGTTACAGCCCAAGGTAACGGTTCTCCATTACGGATTGATACAACTATATTATATTTTCTTTAGTGACATTTGTTTTCTGCTTATTCTGCAGCATTATTCCTATAAAATGTGTACTCGAAGTGAGACCTGAGATCTGCTTACTAGCTGAGTTTCCTTCGGAGGGAAGGTTTGTTTACTCTTCAATTATCGCCATTCTTACCAGTCATAAACTTGAATTATGCTGACTAATACTTGGGATCCCTGTTCCTTTTGTAGCTTCCTTGAGATAGAACAAATAATCGACAGCGATATAAACAGTGACATAAGTTTGCCATCACAGCTAAGTAGTCACACATCGGATGGTTCCTTGCCAATGAGTTTATCGGAGAGCAGCTATAATAGTGATCAGAGTAGTGGCAATGAGGATGTTCAAGATGCCAATTATGTAATTTATGAGGAAAGTTCAGACGAGGTGGACTTTCTGTCCATCTAGAAGTACTGCTAAGGATGGCAATGTGTTAGGGCTGTGTCAGCTAAGCGAATGTGGTACATCTCTCTCTCTCTCTCTCGCTCCCCCCCCCCCCAAAAAAAAAAGGGTAAAATATCAGGTGTTAGCAAAAAATAGGGATATTTAGACATTCTAGCCCTTTTGCAGTGACCAGCATATATATATAAAATAGGGAAGATTAAAGAGAATCTTAATAATGTAGGGGGGTACAAGCGAATTGAGAAGAACATGGGAAGATATATAGACACTTTAAAATCCCAGGACACTGTTCAAAAAACCCCTTTTAAGTTAGTTGTTTGCAAGGGAGTTACAATATACTTACATCCCTCTGTATTTACTAACCATAAGCTTTTATGTTATGACAAAAATTAGGGAGGAGCATAACTGAAGAGTGGCTGCCAACAGACTTTTTGACCATGGATGCTGTCTGGCACATTCAATCTTACGTACACTTTTCTACTGAGGTTCGTGTGTGAGCATAATCTGAACCTGCAGAAAGATTGTGGGTTGATTTCTTAGGTTCATTAGTAAGTTCTAATTTTTCATATTCACCAAAAGAGATGAAGAAATGGACATTCATGAAGCCCTTGGGAAGGATTCCACTTTTCTTTTTTTCTTTTTTCCTCTGTTTGAGCAGTTGCCTAAATTTGTATTCTGGTGCAGATGGTGTTGCTCCACCTTCAGTGGTATTTGTATATTGACCTTACATCATAATTGTAGAGAATGCTAGTATTAGTGTGTAGCATTCTATATACAGCTACCCATTTTTTCATGAAGGTTAAGAATCTCTGCTCATGTTATTGTCTCACTGTCTATTGGAACTGTTATTTCTACTGATTTTGCCAGATCCAGTCACTTCTTTTTCTGTATACTGGATCTTGGGCATTTTTTCTCTTTGAAGATTAAACAAACCAGGGATTTTCTTTTCCAAGTGGCAAAAGGGTAATCAATATGTGTGCATGCGTGTAGTGCTCCAGAAAGGCCGAATGGCTCGGCCCTGAACAGCTCGGCCCGTTGGTGCGGCGCGGCCCAAATTTTAGGCTCCAACGGGCCAAGCCAAGCCTAAAAAAAAGCCTGAAAACTCAATCAAGTCAAGCTTGGGCCAACCTTGTGCAGGTCGGCCTAGCTTGATTGAGGCTTGGTTTGGCCCGAACTCGGGTCGGCCCAGCTCGAATATTATTTTTAAAAAAATAAAATATTATTTATATATATCATTATTATATATATAAATAATATAAAATATTATTTTAAAAAAAAGTATTCAAGCCGAACTCGAGCCAAGCCAAGCCCGACTCAAGCTTGAATCAATTCGGGCCGAGCCCAGCTTCGAGCCAGGCTTTTGAATTTGGGCCGAGCTTCGGGCTTTGCTTTCAAGCTTCATTTCAGGCCGAGCTGGACTTTGGGCCTAGATCAAACCCTTTCAAGTTGAGCTGGGCTTGGCCAAGCTCGAAAAAGCCCGGCCTGAATACAGCCCTATGTGCGTGTGTGTTCGCTCAGTGAGCCGTGGTAAATTCGTAGGTTAATTTCTTGTTGGATGCATGCTAGTGAGAACGTTTAATAAGTCTGTTGGGATTGGATTTTTATCATTTAAGGTCATTATCCATATCTATCATCAATTCTACATTGGAATTTACTTTTCCCCTCTTATCAAAGAAACAGAAAGATAAGATTTATCATATTCAAATTATTAAATGATTTGAACATGATATTTTTGGAGGAGTTAGAAAAAATTATGATGGTTCCAAATCTCAATGAGGAGGACCTTTGGGAGAATGTGACAAAAAAAAAATCAGTTTTTGATCATCTAATTGGAGGTTAGAAAATCTGGATTTCTATAAACCTAGTAGGGTCTGAGTGAATCTTAAGAATTAATATTAGGTCTAATCAAATGGTCATTGGATCACTTAATTTTTCGTCACCTCTCTCCCATAACATTTACCCTGACATCAAAGCTCTCCAAAGGACCCCATTAATGTGATTCACCTTGACATCCAACTGTCGGCCTGGCTCACTAATTTTTTTTCATGTATCTAGGCGAAATAAGCTAGCTTTAAACTCGAGAAAGCCTCTTTTGATCGTTGAATTCTTACGCTCATACATTGAGAAAGTATTCAAATATCTAAAAATAAGGCCCTTTCTTAGGTGAAAAACCTGTCAGGAAAAAAGCCCATAATTTTTGCCCCCTAAAATCAAAACTAAAGAAATGGATTAAAAAAAGGGAGACTTAACTGATGTATTTTTGCCTGACTTTCCTTGTCTACATTGTTTTATTGACAGGAGGTTTTTCACCTTGGAGACCTAATACGGTTACGAGTACAACTAGTAATGGAAGGCACTCGGTCTTCCAGATTTTTAAGGGCTATCGAGACACCTGACACCATGCGATGTGCAATACTCTTCCACACTAGACCTTGTCTCCACCTGAGCCGTTTTCAAGATGGGCAGGCTATTAAATAGAAAAAGATAACTCTTTGGCCCTCGTCGGTGTTTCCAAACTCCTTATCGTTACCGTTAGCCACCATGTCCTAGTTCATGAATTTAAATCCGGTTCCATTTCAAAGTTTGCGTGATACACGCTCTATGACAGTTTTCCCATCTCTTAGGATCAACTAACCTATGTGCAAATACCATTAACGTGGAACTTTTTCCGTCTTCGGCCAATGCCACCCTCATAATGGATCACACGGTCAACTTTCGGATTCTCAAAGGATCCCATTAGTGCGGCTCACTAAGAAGTTATCGATTGGAAACTCGAAGCAACATAGATAGAGAGAGTTTTCATGACGAGTAGCTTTTAAATTTCCGGAAGACCGGAACCTTCATTGTTACACGCCTTTTCTTTTGCTTAATGTATAGAACTTTATTGTTTTATATGGTGTAAAGGTTTCAAAAATATAAAATTTTCAAGTTCTATCCAAAAGTTCAGATCTTTTAAGTTCCACAGTTGATGAACATCAAATTACTCAATTCCACCTTAAAAGTAACCATTCTTCATATATATTTATCCAAAGACTCGTAATTATCTCTAGTTACAACCGGACTCGGGGGAGTCCGGTTACACAATTAACGCTGCCACGTCTCTTTTGACATCATTTAATTGTGGTTAAGATTCACCCACCCCTAGGGTTCACCCATCTATCATTAAATTTTTTTTTAAAAAAAATTAACCTTAGAAGTTAGTAAATTTTAACAGGAGTTAAATTTCCTTTTTAATAACTTTTCTAAAAATTAAGGATAAGTCGGTGAACCTTAGGGATGGGTGTATCTAACCACAGTTGAGGGGTGTCAAAAGGGACACGTGACAGCGGCAATGGTGTAACCGGACTCCCCCAGTCCGGTTGCAAATGGAGAGAATCACGAGTCTTATCAAAATGACAAGCACCATTAATTATATTTCAATATTATAAAAATTTAACCTCGGTTCAAAAAATATATTAATTTTAAAATATTTTTTCTAAATACCAAGAATAGGTGGGTAAACCCTTAGGGATGAGTGAATCTTAACCACAGTTAAGAGGGTCAAAGAGGACACGTGGCATTGTCAGGGGCGTAACCGTACTACCTTAGTCCGGTTACAACCGTGGAGGATTTCATTCCTTCCGAAGGAGTATAAGACCTCCTCTTCTCCTCTGTCTCTCACTACATGTGCTCTGCCTCCGACGACGTCAAATCCCTGAGATGACACTCTCGTAAGCTCTATTCTCGACTCAATTTGTAGTTCTCTGGTTTTAATTAGATATCTGCAATTAGAGTTCTTGATGTAAATTAGTTTGATGAACTATTATTAGAATCACTCTCTATGCATCTGAATCCACTATTCTGATCTTGGTTGAGCAAATTTTATTAGACGAACATGAAGTTCTTAAAAAGATAAATGGGTCTTGTCAATAGAGTATATTGCTTAACATCCACATTTTCAGCGACGAATAGGAAGTACATTGTTAGTGGGTCTGAGGATAATTGTATCCTACTGATGGGGTCTCAAAAGAAAATTATGAGTCAGAAACTTGAAGGCCGCATCAATGCTGTTATCTCCATATCATTCCACCCTACTGAGAAGTGAGAACAAAATTGCTTCCATACATGAATCACTAAGCAATGCTATATGGGTTAGTTAATTTTTTTGCTTAGAAGTAATGTAAATTTTGAGATGTTCAGAAATTAATTCATTATGCCAATTCAAAAGGCATTATTTCATGTATAAATTATAGCCTATGAAGTATGAAGATTGGAGTTTTTTTGGTATTACATTTTTTTTCTCTTCTGATGGCCATCAAGAAAGCACAATATAATTGATCTCAGTATGTCTATGTTACATTGATTAGAGGGTGTGCAGCACAAACTTTGGTCATCGCTTGTGACATATGTCACCTTTGTCATGGAAGGCTGAAGAGTTGAGTTGGGGTTAACACACCATAATCTTATCATGCCTTTCACTCCATTGTATTGAAATTAGTATCTCTGTGTCTTACTCGTAACCTTTTTCAGTTGCTTCACCGCCATAAACAATCCTAAAAGCTCCTCCATTTAACTATGTATCTGAGATTGTAGCTCAGGAGGCACAAAGAATATGGCTCAGACAACGTAGCTCTGACAAGGCACAGACATCGTAGCTCAGATAAGGCACTGACAACGTAGCTCAGAAGGCACTGACAACGTGGCTCTAGCTCGGATGACATAGCTCTGACAACGTGCTCTGATAACGTAGCTCTAGCTCGGATAAGGCACAGACATTGCAGCTCGGATAAGGCACAGACAACGTAACTCAGATAAGGCACAGACAACGTAGCTCAGAAGGCACTGACAACGTAGCTCAGAAGGCACTGGCAACGTAGTTCAGATAACGCAGTTTGGATAACTTAGCTCTGATAACGTATACGTTGTGCATCCGTTGTGCATCAGACAACGGGTACGTTGTGCAGCAGACAACGTGTACGTTGTATAGCAAATAACGTGTACGTTGTACAGCTCACGACGGGTACGTTGTACATCAGACAACGGACAACAAGCTCGGCACTATGCACAACACAACGTGACAACGTGATTCGGTACCATTCACAGCGCAACGTATTTGGCACTATTCACAGCACAACGCTACAACGGCTTCGGCACTATTCACAGCATCAGGCACAAGTTTAAGTGTAATTGCACTCATCAGATGATCAACTGCAAGGCCGTGCAAGTGACAGTGTGACCATTCATGGAGAGCATCAGGCGGACATGGCCTATTTGAGAGAATCCGGTGGCCATAAATGCTTGTGAGGCCACAAAGAGCATCAAGTAGCCGGATAACACCAAAGGAAGATGAGAGAATCAGGTGAGTGGCCATCTGCACAGCACTTCGGGGTAGGGGTGTGAATGACTCAAGCTTCTTAGATCTTCCTCTTCCTCTTCCTTTTCCTCTTCCTCTTCCTCTTCTTCTTCTCTTGATCTCCTCTCTTGCCTTTCGCACCATCCATCCCTTCTCTCTGGTGATTCTTGCTTATTTATAGGCATTTTGAGTCATCATGACTTGTGCAGTCACGATGGGATCACCTGTCAAACAACACTCAAGTGAGCCAGCACATGGCCCAAGTGGGCTGATGTCGACTAAATTGTTAGAATTTGTGAGCATGAGAAATCTCTATTTTACCCCTTCTTTTTACTCCGTTTTACGAATTTTATCCGTTACAACTATGAATCTGAAGCGGTTTGTTGCTTCTTAGAAGTCCTGGAACGTAAACACCTCAAGTTGATTTCCACCATGCTTGCATCTGAAGAGGGTTTAGAAGGAAAATTATTTTCACATTACTGTCTGGAGACTCTGGATTGGCTGGACTTTTAATGGTTGATGCCACCTTGATTAATGCCCTTAATTCTTCATAAATGGTTGGTTCTCTCTAGCGTTAAACAAAGGCATCCTCTTATTCAAACAATTCAAATTCAAAAAATACCGCATCGATATAGAATTTGCATATGAAGGCATCAATTGCAAGTGTCATTTGTCATCTCAACTAATTGATTCATCAAGGGTAGATTTTTTCACTGCCTCTATAAGGTTAGAAACTCTTAGGCCATTCACCTTATGCTCATCCTCCTGATGCCTATGATGAAAATGGTTCCCTTCTTCTCTTGCATTCAAATTGGTTTCACTCAATATCATACACTGCAAGTATTAAAAACTCGGTTTTGAGGACCGAAAAGGTCCCAATCAAAATTGATACGCATCACTAATATGTATTGGTTTCAGGCATTTTTTATTACTTAAACATTACAATAAATTTTTAAAAAAATAAAGACAGTGGATGGGCAACAACATTCTTTAATGTCAATATCAAGTAGAAAATATAGAAATACATTACAATAAATTAAAAAAAAAAATAAAGGCAGTGGACGGGTAACAACATTCTTTAAAGTCAATATCAAGTAGAAAATGTAGAAATAATGAAATACGAGGTAGTAAATGAGTTGAAAGTAGAAACATTTTAGGTTTTAATTCTTTATCAAGATTTCTTCAAATCGATGATTCAAACCCAAATCAAGTTTTTAATCACAAAAATCAAAAGAAATTTAGGTTTTAGGGCTTAGAATGAACAGCGAAGAAGATGGAAATGAAAGATGATTTTTTGAGTTATTTTTAGCGGTTTATGGTAATCCAATTTATCTAAAAACATTGCCTGAATTCTACATAGAAGCCGTTATGTATTGTAAGACTCAGGCGATACGTATTAGTTTCGGGCGAGTCATATTTTTTCTTAACAAAGCATGTATAAGTCGGGCATTGGGTATCGGGTCCTACCGAAACCGATACGTATAGGGCAATGCATATTGTTTTCGGCATTTTTTAAAACTATGATACCTAGAGACGGGGTGTATAATGAGAAATTCAAAAGCATCTTGTAGAAGGGTCTTGCAATACAAGGAGTCAGGCAATCACACACCTAGGGCTATCAATGGATTGGATCTAGTCATCTAGGCCAAGATTCTATTGGTTTCAATCCGTTGAATGCAAATATTACTTCTTACAGGCCTGTCAACTTGAAAAGCATTACTTTGTGCACATAGCTGTGACAGTAAGCAGGATGGAACATCTCATTATAATGTAGAACTACATTTCAAAGGTACAATAAAAATGATCTTGGAATGTTTGGGCATAAACCAAAGGTGGAACACGAAAAGGTAAAACTACATTTCAGAGGTACAATAATGGCGATCTTCAAATGTTTGGGCGTAAACCAGAGGTGGAACACCAACTTCGATCGTACCTTCCAACATTTGTATCACCTTCTTCATTGATGGTCGGAGAATAGGGTCTGGATGAACACACCATAACCCCACCATTGCCATTCTTTCAAACCTCTTGTAATTGCTCAGTACTTCTGTATCATACTTCACCACCATCTCTAGCTTTCCTAATCTCACACAACTTATGACCCAATCTGTTAGGATCAGGTCGTCCCCGTCAGACTCTTCCTCAATCCGGTTCAACTCTATGTGTCTTCTACAACATATAATCTCAAGCAACAGGACCCCAAAGCTGTAGATATCCACCTTGGCTGTTACTGGCGCATTCTTGAGCCATTCTGGTGCCATGTATCCCATTGTTCCTCTGATATTGGTGCTAGTTCGAGTTTGGTCTTTCATCAGAAGCTTCGCTAGGCCAAAATCTGCAATCTTTGCAGTGTTGTGGTTATCAAGAAGCACATTCTGAGGCTTTATGTCGCAGTGGATGATCTGGGTCTCACATTCTTCGTGCAAGTATAACAAGCCTCTTGCAATTCCGAGCAGTATTTCGACCCTATGATCCCAGCTGGGTCTCTCCTCCTCCTTGAAAAGGAAACTGGACAAACTTCCATTCTTCATTAAATCGTACACTAGAAGCCGGTGACTGCCGTCGTTGCAGAAACCCAACAGCCTTACCAGATTCTTGTGATGGGTCTGGCCGATTACCCTCACCTCTGTCATGAATTCCTTCTCGCCTTGTTCAATCACCTTCTCCAGCTTCTTCACAGCGATCTCAATCTGTTTATCCTCTAAGCATAGAACCCCACCGTAAACTGTCCCAAAAGCCCCTCGACCTAAACTGTTACTGAACCCATTTGTTGCTTCACTTAGCTCCTGGAAAGAAAATGTCCTCAAGCTAATCTCCATTGTGTCTGCATTTGGAGAGGGTTTTCTTGATCTGTATCGTTGAACTGCAGGGTGATAGTAAATGGCAATGGCTGCGAACAATAAAGCAAGTAAGCTGCTCATCGAAATGCCAACTTGCAGAAGAAAATGGGAACGAGAAATCTTTTTCCCACCACTCTTCTCTCGGTTAGTCCCAGTTGGCACCTTGATCAACGCCTTTATTATCTTAGTAGAAGGTAAACTGTGTCTAGCATTCAGAAAAGGCATCCTCTTTGTTAAACAATCTGTATTGTTAAAAGTAGCTGCGATGGTGTAACAATCTTCATGGAGTGCCTTCATGCAGCTCTCCAGATCTGAATTGTGTATCCTCTCCAGATCTGTGAAAACATCATTTAGGAAATCGGAATCATTGAGCACAACCACTTTGTAATTCATGGGGTCATACTCTTCACACCGTTCAATCGGAGCCTGTGGGGAGCATCCTTTGGAAGGATTGCTGGGATCTAAGGGAGAGAAGCCCTCCAGGCAGTCACATCTTGCTGTCTGATTATCAGGTGAAGTGCAGAATCCATAAACGCCACAAACAGCATTCACAAAGCAAGGCTCCGTGATTGCTTTCCACACACTTTCCCACTTGCTGCCATTTTGTTTCGGGTAGATATATTGCTGAAAATTTCCACTATCTTCGATTGTTGCCCTGTGGTAATAGTCGTTGATCGGCCGGGGCACATTATTTGTCATGGAATAGATGGTTGCAGTTTCATTGACGAGGTACATGAATGAGCTACTCTGGTTGAAAACCAATCTCACTATTTTGTCGTTTATAGTTCCAGTGTACCAGTAACCACGATCCGCAAATCGGTAGGCTGAGAGTACCATATTGCCGTCGAAATTCTGCAGCTCCAACATGAACCTTCCGGTTGAGTGGTCCATATTTCCGTTTGCATTGGAGTAAAGCCTCTGGCCCATATTTAGAGTTTGGCCTGGTAAGATGGTGTCAGTTGGAGAACTGAAGCTTTGCCAAAGGACTGTTGAGAAGGAGTTCCTCAAGACAAAATTGCCATCATCTTGCATTGAAGCTGAACTTGCAGCTTCGCCATTGTTAATACGATCCTCAGTTCCATTGGGATATATGAGCACAAACTGACCATCCAGTGTTAGGTTGACTGTGGATTGAATTGGTGCTGGAGTGTTTCGGTTATGTGACCAAACTAGCGTCTTCTCTGGGATCTTATCGAACCAAATCCCGAGAAGAAAGTAACCATCAGCGACAGGGTAGAAGCCAAATGCGAAATCGCCAGAGGGTGAGGGCCAAGAGGAATTGGCTCCGGAAGTTAAGCTGGAACCCAAGGTTTTGTTTGCAGGAGTCGTAGCATGAGAGCCATGCAAAGAGGAAGCAAGTAGTAGAGACCAAACAAGCATTACTACTATAGCAGCCATTGTAACTCACGGAGATTGTTGAGAACAACAGAGAGAGAGAGAGAGAGAGAGGGGTCGTCATTATAGAAAGATATGGGAAAAAAATGCAAAGAAGCCGTGTGGGGCAGAAAAAGGTAAAATATTTTTCCCTCGAGGTAACTCAGACTTTTCAAAACATCTTTTATCAGTGGAAGCAGGGGACCGCACACCATTTGTGGACCGCATGGTTTTGATGCCCTATTTAGGACAGGACACATAAACATTGTGGTCCACAACATAGTTACCAAAGCAAGAAGTGACGCTAAAGTGAGAAGTAGGAAACAGGGCTCAAAAAATCTTTAGGAAATAGGAAGCGAGAAATAAGATATATGTACCTCATTCTCATTATATTAGGATGACTAGTCATACCTTTGATTTTATCTTACATTAGATATTTGTGGAGAATTATATGTCTTAGGTTTCAATCTAGGGAGATACTTGCTCAAGATCTACACCCCAGACTTTAGACTCAGGTCTATACAATCACTTCCTAAATAGCCCTCTTATCACTAAATGAGACATGATGGAAGCGAAAAGGAATTAAGTTTGGGAAACGAGCTTCCCACCTTTACATAGCTTCCTTGCAACTATGATCCGCAATATCTTGTAGCTTTACTCAAATTGTAAGCTTTTGTTACTTGTCATACTACTGTTCTACATGCTGATCTCACAGGGATCACCAGTCAATGGTTTTTAGGAGCTTTATTATGTGGGACCTGTAATTGATGAGCAAATACAATGAAGTAGTGAATTGGTTGTACTGTAACTATGGTAGATGCAAGAAGACTATCCTGTAACCCTGTTATATACCACTTCCAGGAGGATATCTGAACATTGAAATACAGGTAAAGCAGTTAAAATGCACAACATTTTTACTTCTCATTGTTTTCAACAGTGCTTTCAACTCAATTATTGAGGATAGTGTAAATATATTTTGAGTTTCTGAAAGGGTTATGTGGAATTCCAGTTTGCCTTCTGCAAAAAGAACAGGACAACAGGTAGCGACAAGTCCATAGGCATGGTCGCATGGAGTGAAGCTGTACGTCCATGGCTTCATCTTGAGATGTGACCCATATTTAAAGGAAAACTACAATGATAATATGGCCTCAACCAAACTGGGTAATATCTTCAGCTTCTAACAGTCTACCGGAACAGTTGGCCATGGTTTTTTCTCACTATCCATTAGTGTCGGTAATGAGATTAGATGTAAAATCGTTCAATTCAGTTGATTTTCCCCTATTTTTTTGATTATTTTTTCTTCAAGAATATATGAGAAGATAGGATCAGCAGTGTGCACAAATGCTGGGTTTAAGCACAACCAAGGTTAGCCCAGTGCCAACTACTTGGGGGAAAAGTTCAGCCAAACCTGACCCTCTGAGATGGGAATCAATTAAACGATATTCTTTTACCTGCATAAAGATCATGAGTCAAAACATCTTCTAGCTTTGCAGACTTGTACCATGGATTGGGCTAGGCCCCAGGTGTCTATTGCACTGGTCCATGTTCATCCCTATGTAGGACCCATATGGAGTGCAGGTCAAGAACCCTTACCTTATCAGAGATGTAGATGGAGAGAGACCTTTCTGGGTGGATTTATGAATCATCATTCAAATGGGCACACCCACATTGCAAGACCTTGAAGACTTTCATTGTCATACATACAAAGTTGGGTTCGAAGGATTCTGTCAAGGCGGGAGGCCCGCGGCTGTTTCATATCTCATTATCAAAAGGACTGGATGGAGATAGACATTTCTGGATGAATGAATGAATCATCAGGTTAGTGCTTGGAAGACTTTCATTATCATGTAGCTTTCTTTCCTTGATCTCAATCCCTCTAGTCTATAGTGTTCAAAGTAGTCTATCGTAGCGGGTGGCCCTTTGTATTGAACTTTAGATGAAACTTCAAGCCCATGGAAATTTTGCAGAGTTTGGGATGGAACTTTGTGGCTTAATTTCCTCGAATGGGACAAGGTCCTCCTCAGGACTTCTACCCTTATTTGTTTGCTGAGAAAATAGGTGAAGACAGAGAAAATAAAATTGCATCTTTTTTGATGAATTAAATTTAAAAATTAAACAATTATTAAAAAAATATAAAAATAATTTCAATATAAAATAATAATTATTAAAATAAATTAAAATGATACAATTGACATTTTAAAAAAGATTGAGATACAAAAAAGGACACAAATGGTACTGTAAGGGATGGATAGTGTTATAGAGGTCATCCTCTATTTTCTCTTCCATCCTATAAATATAGAGGGTCACTATAACATTATAGAGGACCAACTCTAAATATAGATTATGGTTGGAGTGCTCTTTTCCAGCCAATACTCTATATTTAGAGTTATAGAGGACGGTTGGAGATGCTCTAAATGAAGCATGATGGAAGAGAAAAGGAATTGAGTCTGGAAACAAGCTTCCCACCTTGTACATATCACCTTTTACATAGCTTCCCCTGCAACTATGGTCCGCAATATCTTGTAGCAGATTGTAAGCTTTTGTTACTTGTCATACTACTGTTCTATATGCTGATCTCACAGGGATCTCCAGTCAATGGTTTTTAGGAGCTTTATTATGTGGGACCTGCGGTTGATGAGAAAATACAATGAAGTAGTGAATTGGTAGTACTGTAACTATGGTAGATGCAAGACTATCCTGTATTCCTGTTATATACCACTTCTCGGAGGATATCTGAACATTGAAATATAGGTAAAGTAGTTAAAACGCACGACATTTTTACTTCTCATTGTTTTCAACAGTGCTTTCAACTCAATTATTGAGGATGGTGTAAATATATTTTGAGTTTCTGAAAGGGTTATGTGGAATTCCAGTTTGCCTTCTGCACAAGGAACGGGACAACAGGTAGCGACAAGTCCATAGGCATGGTCGCATGGAGTGAGATGTGACCCATATTTAAAGGAAAACTACAGTGATAATATGGCCTCAACCAAACTGGGTAATATCTTCAGCTTCTAACCGTCTACCGGAACAGTTGGCCATGGTTTTATCTCACTATCTATTAGTGTCGGGTAATGAGATTAGATGTAAAATCGTTCAATTCAGTTGATTTTCCCCTCTTTTTTGGATTATTTTTTCTTCAGGAATATCTGAGAAAATAGGATCAGCAGTGTGCACAAATGCTAAGCGCGACCAAGGTTAGCCCAGTGCCAACTACTTGGGGGAAAAGGTTCAGCCAAACCTGCCCTCTGAGATGGGAATCAATTAAATGATATTCTTTTACCTACATAAAGATCATGAGTAAAAACATCTTCTAGCTTTGCAGAACTGTACCATGGATTGAGCCCCTGGTGTCTATTGGACTGGTTCATGTTCATCCCTATGTAGGACCCATATGGAGTGCAGGTCAAGAACCCTTTCCTTATCAAAGATGTAGATGGAGAAAGACCTTTCTGGATGGATTTATGAATCATCATTCAATTGGGCACACCCACATTTGCAAGACCTTGAACACTTTCACTATCATACATAAATAGTTGGGTTCGAAGGATTTTGTAAAGGCGGGTGGCCCGCAGCTGGTTCATATCTCATTATCAAAAGGACTGGATGGAGATAGACATTTCTGGATGAATGAATGAATCATCAGTTCAGGCGCTTGCACTTGCAAGGCTTGGAAGACTTTCATTATCACGTAGCTTTCTTTCCTTGATCTCAATCCCTTTAATCTATAGCGTTCAAAGTAGTCTGTCATAGCGGTTGGCCCTTTGTATTGAACTTCAGCTGAAACTTCAAGCCCATGGAAATTTTGCAAAGTTAGGAATGCAACTTTGTGGCTGAATTTCCTCGAATGGGACAAGGTCCTCATCAGGACTTCTACCTTTGTTTGTTTGCTGAGAAAATAGGTGAAGACAGAGAAAAGAAAATTGGAAAAAATGTAATTAAGAATTGTATTAGGGAAATCAAAATTTTCTTCTTTTCTAATATGTTTTCTCAATGAATAAATAGGGGGTTAGGGGGTCAGGGGGTGTGTGGCTATGCATCTATCAGAGTGCTATTTCAATGTAGGGAACTTGTTTTTCCTCTTGCAAAATGCACTTCTTCCGAAAGATGTGTATAATTTGTGGTTGGGATATCCTTCACACTAATTCACTTGCACCCAAAGAATTAAATAAGATTCTAAATGGGACTGGAAGCAGGATACAGCTATCCTTGCAACCTTACACCCATAGTCTCCCCCCACTTGTGGTCGTGCAGAGTCCACAGTGGTGGGGCAGATGAGGACTTTTCCACACGCAAGTCTGTCGCCGAAAAGTCCGCCACCCCATTCACCTTGAAGGTAGAGCTTATTTGAAAAGTGTGCTTAGTTGGACTTTAGATTGTTAAGTTGAAGGTTAATTGCATGTTTACATTTTGAAGTAGAGATTTTAGAGGTAAAAAACTCTACTTTAAAAAATAGTTATGAGCTACTTTTTATTTTAGAGGTAAAACCCCTACTTCAAAAAAATGTAGACATGCAATTAACCTTCAACCTAACAATCTAGAGTCTAACTAAGCACAATTTTCAAATAAGCTCTACCTATTTAGATTAGTGTTACCAAATGCCACCTTATCAAATCACATCAGTTGTCCCACAAAATCGATTAGGGTCCGTTCTTTTGTTGAGACTTATAAGGTTTCAAGTTGTCATTTGACAATATGCATTTTCTCTTGATGAACTAGAACTTCTCGCATCTCTTGGGTTGCAATTTCCATAAGACTTAAAATGTAGCAAAATGTATAATTTCAAATCTCATAAAAAAAATAATAAGACTTGAAGTCTCATGATGATAAGAATTAATTCTGTTAAAAACCTTGACAAAGTAACTCAAATTTCCTAACAACTACCTTGACAAAGTGCAAATTGTGCTAAGCTTTATAAGTCTCAGTAAAAGAATGGACCCTTAGGGTATGTTCGTTTGGCGAGAAAGTTAGGGAAAGTAAAAGAAAATGATTTCTCTTGCACTTTCTCAACGTTTGATGTGCAAGGAAATAAACTTCCATTTTTTTGCATTTTCTCAACAATAACAACCGTACAATAACTTTTTCCCAAAACTTTTCCTATCTTTTGTTCGTTATTTTGAAAAAAAATTTAAGTTTCTTTTATTTTTCTTTTCTTTTCTTCTGTTTTATTTTCTCACCCACCCTATGTTTGATTGTCAAGCAAATAAGTATCAAAAGAAAAGAAAAGAAAAGAAAATTGAACAAAACAGAACTAAGAATTATCTTAGAAATCCAAAACTTTCTTTTTCTTTTCCATGTTTTCACCTTGATTTTGGCAATCAAATATACCCTTATCATATGTTTTGGTTGCTGAGAAAATAGGTGAAAACATGGAAAAAAAAAATATAGATTTCTAATACAATTCTTAGTTATGTTTTGTCCTAATTTTCTTTTCTTCTCTCTTTTCACTTATTTTTTCAGCAACCAAACATAGGTTTAGGGTGTTTTTCGTTTGAAAAGAAAGTTGGTGAAAGAAAAAAAAAAAATGAAAAGAAACATAAATTTTCTTTCAAATAAACATCTAAAGATGGAGGAAGTTTTGGGAGAAAGTTTATCACTGTTGAGAAAGTACAAGAAAAGGAAAGTGTGTTTTCTTGCACACCGAATGCAATAAAAGTACAAAAACTCACTTTTTTTTTACTTACCCTTACTTTCTTGCCAAACGAACTCACCCTTAGGGATGTTTTGTAAAGGAAAATACTTAACAAACCCGTGGAAGGGTACTTGGCAGGGGTGTCAATGGCCGGGCTTGGGCCTGAATTTTGGTATTTTTTAATAGGCCTAACCCGAGCCTGACACATTTACAAGAGGCTTTGAACTTTGAAGCCCGAATTTACCCGATTGACACCCTCTCTTTGCTCATTGCAGTCAAGGAAACCATAGAATTATTGTGTGCAAGACTTTGCTTGAAATTTCAACTAATAAAGCAAACAATTTGCAACCCACACACACACACACACACACATATATATATATACATACTAGAGATGTAATCATAGGGCTAGGGCCCACAAGTGATGGATCTGATCTAGGAGATCTCATATGGAGGAGGACCCATCAAATGGTGCTCTCAGATCCTTTACATGATGTCCATACTGGCATAGGTGGGTCTCAGGGATCTCTGGCGAGTGGGGTGGAGTGCAGAGTCCTAAACCAAGTTTTCTTATTTGGATAAAACTCAAAACATCATACATACCATTTGATTGGAAAGCTAAAATTAGTTTGGAGAGAAAGAGAGAGGCTCATTGTATAACTTTGATTAAATTTCTGAAAAGAGTTCAGCACCTGAGGGACTTAGTTTGGTGTTCTAAGAGACCCGGATACTCTCTTTTCAAAAGTATTTGAATTCTCTCATTTAGTGTGGAAAAGGGCAAGCTTTATTTTGATCGGGGAAAGTTCTTTAGGGCTCCGTTCTTTAGGTGGAACTTTTAAAAGTTGGGAATTAACATTACTATTTTGGAACAAGAGGCAAGAGTATGAGAGGAGAAGCGAGAGGGTTTCTCTCTTTTACACAATGGTATCTCAGATTTATTGGGTACAATTTAATTAGAAGTTCCACATGTATGGAACTTTAAAAAATCTAAAATTTTTTGTGGAACTTGAAAGGTTCATATTTATAGAACTTTTTCACTCCAAGAAATAATATAGTTCTAGACATTTAAGTAAAATTAGGTGTGAAACAATGAAAGTTCTAGACTTTACAAGTTCCACCAAAACAATGGACCCTAAGCGTCCATTCTGTTGCGAAGACTTATAAAGTCCAGCACTTTACAAATTTTGTCATTGGATAATATGCATTTTCTTTTGAGAACTAGATATATCGTGTTTTTCATCTCATGGGTTGCAATTTCCATAAGACTTCAAAAACAACAAAATGTATGATTTCAAGTCTGCGTAAAAAAATGATAAGACTTGAAATCTTATGATGGTAATGATTAATCTCGTTAAAAACCTTGACATGGTGACTCAAATTTTCCAACAACTACCATCGCAAAGTGCAAAGTGTCAAGCTTTATAAGTCTAAACAAAGAACGGACCCTAAAAAGAATTTTGTGTTAGACATAATAACAATTCTTCGGTTTTTTCAAAATTTTAAAAAGAGTTTTGTACTAGGCATAATAACAATTCTTTGGTCTGTCTTTTCAAAAAGTTTTTTAAAAAATTCTTGTCATGCATAATCACAATTCTTCGATTTATTCAGTTTTGCTTTTGGAACTCGGGGTGTCCCCAACCCTTTGGGTCAGGTCTTTTCAAAATGTTAATAAAAATTTTGTGTTTGGCATAATAACAATTCTTTGGTCTTTTCAAAAAATTGAAATGAATTCTTGATAGGCATTAATAACAATTCTTTCATCTTTTCAAAAAGTCTTTAAATAACAAGCAATTTTTTCAAGGTTAATTCATTTTATATTCTTGACTTTTGAAAAAATGACGACTTTTGTAATAGCCATGAATTTTGTGAATTAAACACAAATTATTTTTGATTTTTAAATAAAAATTTAATTTATAAAATAAGGAATAAATTTTTTACACATTCCGCTGGGTGGAATGCGGATGCCCCCCTTGACACCTGTCCCTTTAACTCCCACCCATTGTGGTTAAGATTCATTCACTGCTAGGGTTAGTACATCTACCATTGGTTTTTAGAATCTTTTTTAAACTTGGGTTAGTGAATCTTAATCAAGGTTAAAGGAGTTATGGACACATGGCTTGCAGGGGGTGTCTGTGTTTTGTTGGGTAAAACGCGAACGGGTAAAGAATCAGCCTTCTATAAAATATATGTATGTATAAATTTTTATAATTAATAATTTTATTTTATTTTTTTCATATATTATCTGACATTTTTTAAAATTTATTTTCTTGCCAATTTTTCTCAGAACTTTTTTCTGGACAAATAATTCCTAAATTCCGATTTGATAACAAGGGGTAAATCCACATGGGGCCCTGGGGGTATAGCCCCCTGAATTATTTGGAAAAAAGTTCCTTTGGTACTATAGGGTAGGGATAGAGCCAGGGAGAGGGGTGCTCTACCCTAGTCAAACTTTTGATGAAAAAAATTAAATTTATAACAGTTAATAGGGATTAATAGGGACACGTGTTGACCAGTGGGTGTCCTGAGTTCAATTGCGATTGACTGTGATTCGATCTCCTTCAACTGTAATGAGTGATATCATGGATCCATCATAAGTCAGTCTTTTGAGAACCCATCACTAGTACAAGGGACAGGGGTGTATCCAAGCTGAACTAGCTTGAAGGCTCGGCTCAATCAAGTCGAGTCAGGCTTGAATATTTGGCTTGATCTTAACAGTCAAGTTTAAGTGTAGTTTCCTTAGTATCATTCTAGCTTGCTTAGTTTCCTACAAAGTGTCATCTTCCTACTCTATATTGTCTTAGGCAAGGCTTAGCAAAGCCAAAAAAATGATGGATTGTAACAGTAAGAATTTTTTTTGACAATACACTATGTAATTAAAGTTACGGCTTTTAATTGGGTAACAGGATTCGTGCCGATCTCAAGTCTTTCAGATAAGGGATTGATGATGATGAAAATGACTTAAAGGGTCACATATATTGGACCTGAAATCGATGAAAGACTTGTAAGAATTGGATCAAAGTATTCTGACAAAATTCAACTGTTGAGATCTTCTTTTTAGCATATTCTTCATATTTTAAGGACTTATATAGCCATCTGGTTCTTCACTTCAGTTGTTCAAATTCACAGTCCAAGAAATACGGGTAGTTACTTACACACAACTAGCGTACAAATTTACTTTTTAATCTCTCTCTCTCTCTCTCCCTATATATATGTATATATTATTTCTTACAATCCTGTCAACTTGAAAAGCATTAATTTGTACACATAGCTTGCTTATTGAGACAATGAGCAGGAATGGAATCGTATCCATATAATGTAGACTACATTTCAGAGGTACCATAAAAATGATCTTCGGATGTTTGGGCGCAAACCAGAGGTGGAACACCAACTTCGATCATACCTTCCAACATTTGTATCACCTTCTTCATTGATGGTCGGAGAATAGGGTCTGGGTGAACACACCATAACCCCACCATTGCCATTCTCTCAAACCTCTTGAAATTACTCAGTACTTCTGTGTCATACCTCATCACCATCTCTAGCCTTCCTAATCTCACACAACTTAGGACCCAATCTGTTAGGATCAGGTTGTCCTCTTCAGCCTCTTCCTCAATCTGGTTCAACTCTATGTGCCTTCTACAACATATAATCTCCAGTAACATGACCCCGAAGCTGTAGATGTCCACTTTGGTTGTTACCGGCGCATTCTTGAGCCATTCTGGTGCCATGTATCCCATTGTTCCTCTGATATTGGTGCTAGTTCGAGTTTGGTCTTTCATCAGAAGCTTCGCTAGGCCAAAATCTGCAATCTTAGCAGTGTAGTGGTTGTCAAGTAACACATTCTGAGGCTTTATGTCGCAGTGAATGATCTGGGTCTCACATTCTTCATGCAAGTATAACAGCCCTCTTGCGATTCCGAGCAGTATTTCGACCCTATGATCCCAGCTGGGTCTCTCCTCCTCACTGAAAAGGAAGCTAGATAAACTTCCATTCTTCATTAAATCATACACTAGAAGCCGGTGACTGTCGTCGTTGCAGAAACCCAACAGCCTTACCAGATTCTTGTGATGGGTCTGACCGATTACCCTTACCTCTGTCAGGAATTCCTTCTCTCCTTGTTCAATCACCTTCTCCAGCTTCTTCACAGCAATCTCAATCTGTTTATCCTCTAAGCTTAGAACCCCACTGTAAACTGTGCCAAAATCGCCTCGGCCAAGTCTGTTACTGAACCCATTTGTTGCTTCACTAAGCTCCTGGAAAGAAAATGTCCTCAAGCTAATCTCCATTGTGTTTGCATTTGGAGAGGGAGAGGGAGAGGGTTTTCTCGATCTGTGTCGTAGACCTACAGGGTGATAATAAATAGCAATGGCTGCAAACATTAAAGCTAGTAAGGTGGTCATCAAAATGCCAACTTGCATAAGAACACGAGAGTGAGAATTCTTTTTCCCAGCACTCTTCTCTCGGTTAGTCCTAATTGGCACCTTGATTAACGCCTTGATTACATTAGTAGAAGGGCTACTCTTTCTAGCATTCAGAAAAGGCATCCTCTTTGTTAAACAATCTGTATTGTTAAAAGTAGCTGCGACGGTGTTACAATTTTCAAGAAGTGCCTTCTTGCAGCCCTCTATATCTGTATTGCGTATCCTCTCCAGATCGGTGAAAACATTATTTAGGATATCAGTATCATCTTTCACTATCACTTGATAATTCATGGGGTCATAGTCTACACAATCAATCGGAGACTGCGGGGAGCATCCTTTGGAAGGATTGCTGGGATCCAAGGGAGAGAAGCCGTTCAGGCAGCTACAACTAGCTGTGCGATTATCCGAAGTGCAGAATCCATAAACGCCACAAATGGCGTTCACAAAGCAAGGCTCTGTGATTGCTTTCCACACACTTTCCCACATGGTGCCGTTTTGTTTCCGGTACACATATTGCTGAAAATTTCCACTATCTTCGATTGTTGCCCTTTGGTAGTAGTCTTTGGGAATATATCTTGTCATGTTATAGGTGGGAGAACTTTGATTGACGAGGTACATGAATCCACTAGTCTGGTTGAAGACGAAGGTCACCTTTTGGTTTTCAGTTGCAGTGTACCAGTAACCAGGATCCGCAAATCGGTACTCTGAGAGTACCATATTGCCATCGAAATCCTGCAGCTCCAACATGAACCTTCCGGTCGAGTAGTCGACAGTTCCGTTCGCGTTGGAGTAAAGCTTCTGGCCCATAGTTAGAGTTTGGCCTGGTAAGATAGTGTCAGTTGGATAACTGAAGCTTTGCCAGAGGACTCCTGAGGAAGAGTTCTTCAAGACAAAATTGCCATCATCTTGCATGGAAGCTGAACTTACAGATTTGCTTTCGTTTATAGGATACTTAGTTGATCCATTGGGATATATGAGAACAAGTTCGCCATCGAGTGTTAGGTTGACTGTGGATCGAATTGGTGCTGGAGTGTCTCGATTTGCTGACCAAACTAGCGTTCTCTGTGGGATCTTATCGAACCAAATCCCGAGCAGAAAGGAACCACCGGCGACAGGGTAGAACCCAAATGCGAAATCGCCGGAGGGTGAGAGCCATGAGGAATTGGCTCCGGAAGTTAAGCTGGAGCCCAAGGTTATGTTTGCAGGAGTCTTAGCATGAGAGCCATGCAAAGAGGAAGCAAGAAGTAGAGACCAAAAAAGTATTACTACTTTAATAGTAGCAGCCATTGTACGTAACTCACGGAGGTTGATGAGAACAAGCTAGAGAGGAGTTATCATTATATAGAGATTCTAACAAAACAAAATGGGAAACGGAGCAAATCCTCTACCGTTATAACCGGATTTGGGTAATCCGGTTACAGCCCTGAGGTCGCCACGTTTTCCTTTTGACACCCCTTAATCATGGTTAAGATTAACCCACCCACCCATAGGTTCATCCAACCATCCTGGTTTTTAAATATACCCCTTAGCACCACATGCAGGGTGATGAGTGGAAGCCCGAAGCCTCGCCTCAAGCGTGCACCAAAGGTAATCCCATGACAATTAGTAACTACCAGTCTATATGCTGATTTGGACATGGATCTCTGGGAGATTTATGGAAGCAAATCGTCTTTGTTCTTCCCCTGACTATGAGTATTTGAAGGCTAGGATCAAATGAGCTATAGAGCTAAACAAGAGATCTTGGCCATCAAACTCGCAAGCCATGCATAGGGAAGATCCCAGGCAAGAGAGTTGCCCGTTTGTGTCTAACAGGGGTGGACCGCACGTGAACAGAATATGGCCCCATCGGGTGGTTAGACACAACTGGGCCCACTCGAACTCACTTCAACGAGGGAATCTGAACTTTGAAATACATGTAAAGCAGTTAAAATGCACAAGAACATTTTTACTTCTCATTATCTTCTACGGTGATTTCAACTCAATTACTGAGGATACGGCAAGTATATTTTGAGTTTCTTATAGGAGGTATGTGAAATTCCAGCTTGCCTTCTGCACAAGGGACGGGACAAGTCCTTGACTTAGTCTTGAGCTCAAGGGACGGGGCAATGCAAAGTCCATAGACTTGACCCATATTTAAAGAAAAACTAGTCCATAGGCTTGTAGTGCAGCTGTAAGTCCGTGGCTTAGTCCTGAGATGTGACCCATATTTAAAGAAAAACTAGAGACTTAGTCTTGAGAACAAGGGACGGAGCAACGCGTAGCGACAAGTCCATAGGCCTTTAGTGCAGCTGTATGTCGGTGGCTTAGTCTTGAGAATCGACCCATATTTAAAGAAAAACTAGAGTGACAATATGGCCTCAACCAAACTGTATAATATTATTATCGGTAATTCGAGGTATGCTTGACCCTTTGGGTCAGAACTAATCCCTAGGATGCAACGAGGGCCCACAGTCGGCCACACCAGGGAAGTTCAGGAAAATCCAGTGCAAGCTGGCCCCAAAGAGGGAGTGAGAAGTCGAACTCAAACCTTCCGCTTCATGAGGCGTAAGTCCCGGAAACCACTAGTCCACCCCTTCAGGGTTAATCAAACTGAATAATATCTTCAGCTTTTAATCATCTATTCAATATTTTCCCGAACAATTGTTCATGGTTAATTTTTTCCCACCATCTAAAAGTGTCAGTAATGAGATTAGATGATTATAATCGTCCAATTAAGTTGTTTTTTTCTTCAGGAGTCTATAAGATAGGACCAACTATATGCACCAATTTTGGGTTTAAGCGCGGCCATGGTCCAGTGCCAGCTTGTCACGACCATTCGTCCAGCAATGTTTCCATGGCCTTGGTAGTGGCACTATTTGTGTCTTTTTATCTTTTGTAAAAGGGTAGTTTAGTCGTCAAAGTCTTAGTGACATTTTTGTAATAAGGAAGTATGACTCCACCAGCACATAGGATGTTTCCTTCTGCCAACTGGTAAAAGGTTTATAATCCACCTTATAGGGGAGGTGGTAGTTCACTTGAGTGGGTTGTCTTTGCACCATCTTTGATCACCTACTCCCCTAGTGTCTTTTATTTTCATTACCTGTATAGTGTCCTGTAACCTTTCCCGTTATGCAATAATATTGATCTCTGCTTCTTTCTTGTGCATTGTAGTGTGTTTTACTCTTGTTTCTTAGGTAACTGTTAGAATAGGCTGAATTGATCAACGGATTGATCAAGTGCCGCACGGGATTTACCTGGCAACGTAAATTGCCCGTGACAGTTGGTATCAGAGCAAGGTCGTGACCGCGTACTCAAGGCTAGAAGACATGGCATAGGGGACAGGAGCGCACACTAACAAGGATCGTCTGGACGAGTTGGAAGCCCAGACAGCACAGATTGATGGGATGTTGCATACCTTGGTACAGATGGATGACCGAGTAAGCAACATAGAACAAGGACACCAGGAATTGACCGGATCAGTAGAGACCTTGACTGAGGACGTGAAGAGGACAGTGAATGCTCTCCAGGCCAAGATTGAGGAGCTCTCCAACCGATTGAATGTGCTTACCATGGCAGTTGGTTCGCACCCTCATGGCCCTACCGAGACATACAATCAGGTAAAGGTGTTAGAGCCTCGCACGTACAGTGGTGCGAGAGATGCAAAAGAGCTTGAGAATTTCTTGTTCGATATGGAACAGTACTTCTGAGCCGTGAGACAGGAATCAAAGGAAGCCAAGGTCTCAACAGCAACAATGTATCTATCCGGTGATGCCAAGTTATGGTGACGTACCCGATACGATGACATTCAGAATGGGAGATGCGTCATGGATACTTGAGCGGACTTGAAGCGGGAGTTAAAAGCCCAATTCTTGCCCGAGAACGTGAAGTACATCGCTAGGAGGAATTTGCGATAGTTGCATCAGACCGGCACGGTGCGTGAATATGTGAAACGGTTCTCGGCCCTCATGTTAGACATCAAGGACATGTCCCAGAAAAACAAGATGTTCTACTTCATTGAGGGATTGAAACCTTGGGCACAGACTAAGTTGCAAAGGCAACGTGTTCAAGACATAGCTTCAGCACAAGCAGCAGCAGAGCATTTGAATGACTACTCCACAAGTGACCCCAACAAGAAGAAGGTGACCTCGACCCACAGTAGCCACAATAAATCTTCTCGACCATCAAATGGGAAGAAGCATAACAATGGAAAGTCGGGGCCGAGCAAGGAAGCCTCAACGTCAAAGAGTTCGAGTACCAAGCTGATGCAGTGCTTTCTTTGTGGTGGACCGCACCGAGTAGCAGTTTGTCCTCATAAACAAGTCCTCAATGCCCTACAGGCATCAGTGAGTAACTCAGCTATGCATGAGGAGCTTTCCGAGAGTGATGATGATGAGGAAGAGTAGCCTAGGATGGGATCTATCAGGTTGCTTAATGCTCTTAAGACTTAGGGTGATGGGAAGGCACCACAGTCGAAAGGGCTCATATTCGTTAAGTTGAAAATCAATGGGAAGGCCACCCGTGCCATGGTAGATACGGGGGCGACTCACAACTTCGTTGCGGAATAAGAAGCTAAGCGACTGGGATTAAAGCTAAAGAAAGATTCAAGTCGCATCAAAGCCGTGAACTCAGCAGCGAAGCCTATTCACGAGGTAGCCAAGGGGGTGCCTATTGAAGTGGGAGCTTGGTCAGGAAAGACCAACTTGACAACGATTCTCATGGATGACTTCTAGATCATTGTGGGGATGGAGTTCTTGCAGGAATCCAAGGCCGTGCTAATGTCGTACCTGCGATCGCTGTGCATCTTTGGTGACTCTCCATGTATGATTCCAACAGTGGCAAACAAAGGTGGAGAGAAGATGTTTTCGGCCCTACAACTTAAGAAATGGTTGAAGAATGGAGAGATGACTTACTTAGCTACGTTGAGGTAGGAGTCTCAACTAGAGCAAGATCTAGTTCCGAAGGAAGTGACCGAAGTGTTGGCAAAGTTTGCTAGCGTGATGCCTGACAAGTTAAGTTGTCAAAGTCCCTTCCTCCTCATCGCGCAATTGATCATGAGATAGAACTTGTTCCCGGGGCTAAGCCGCCTGCTAAAGCCCCTTATCGTATTGGAGTCAGGCTTCATTCGCCCCTCCAAGGCTCCATTTGGGGCACCAATCCTTTTCCAGCGCAAACATGACGGGAGTCTGAGGCTTTGCGTGGATTACCGAGTACTAAACAAGTTAACCGTGCGGAACAAGTACCCAATTCCGTTGATTGCCGATTTGTTCGACCAACTTGGGATAGCCAAGTACTTTAGTAAGCTTGATTTGCGATCAGGCTACTATCAGGTTCGCATCGCGAAGGGCGATGAACCTAAGACGACTTGCGTGACGAGATATGGCGCATTCGAATTCATGGTGATACCTTTCGGCATTACCAATGCACCAGCTACCTTCTCAACACTGATGAACCAGATATTCCATGAGTTCCTGGACAAGTTCATTGTGGTCTATTTGGATGATATTGTGGTGTATAGCTCAACTTTTGAGGAGCATGTTGAGCATTTGCAAAAGGTGTTAGCCTTGCTAAAGGAGAACCAATTGTATGTTAAGAAGGAGAAGTGCTCATTTGCACAGGAGCGTATTAGTTTCATTGGCCATGTTTTGGGTGAAGGACAAGTGAGAATGGAGGAGGACAAGATCCGATCTATTCAAGAGTGGGAGCCACCTACGACTACCACCGAGCTGTGATCCTTCCTAGGCCTTGTGAATTACTATCGTAAGTTCATTAAAGGCTACTCAGCAGCTGCAGCACCATTGACTGACCTACTTAAGAAGGAGCATGCTTGGGTATGGTCAAGGGAGTGCCAGGAAGCCTTCGAGAGACTGAAGCTTACCGTGGCCCAACATCCTGTTCTTGCACTGCCAGACTTGGTGAAGCCTTTTGAAGTACAAACTGATGCGTCAGACTATGCTATTGGAGGAGTGTTGGTGCAAGAAGAACATCCGGTTGCTTATGAGAGCCGGAAATTATCTGAAGCTGAGCGTCGTTACACGGTTCATGAGAAAGAGTTGCTTGCCGTGGTGCATTGCCTTCGGGTGTGGAGGCATTACTTACTTGGATCGAAATTTGTGGTGAAGACCGACAATGTTGCCGTGTCTCACTTCATGATGCAGAAGAAGCTCACGTCCAAGCAAGCGTGCTGGTAAGAGTTGCTAGTGGAATTTGACTTTGAGTTAGAGTACAAACTGAGTCGGTACAACAATGTTTCCGATGCCTTAAGTTGCAAAGCGAAACTTGCGATCCTGAAGAAAGTGATGCAAAGGAGTATGCAACGGGTGCAGTCTACTATGCACGATAAGATCCGTGAAGGGTTGAAGACCGATCACCAGGCGAAGGTAATTTGGCCACTAGTTGAAAGTGGCAAGATTCGTCGCTTCTGGATCAACGACTGACTTCTTTACACAAAAGGAAGTCGTATCTTTGTCCCAAGGATGGGGGACCTGAGAAAGGATCTTATAAAAGAGTGTCATGATACTCTTTGGGCAGGCCATCAGGGATGGCGGCGCACATATGCTTTGCTAGAACGGGGTTACTACTGGCTTCGTATGTGAGATGATGTTGCAGAATACGTGAAGACTTGTCTTGTGTACCAACAAGATAAGGTGGAAAGGAATAGGCCTCTGGGACTCTTGGAGCCATTACCTATCCCTAGGAGACCATGAGAGAGTGTCTCTATGGACTTCATTTCGGCCTTGCCAAAAGTAGGAGAGTTTGGGTCGATCCTGGTGGTGATCGACAGATTCTTAAAGTATACTACTTTCATCCCCTCACCATTGCACTACTCAGCAGAGGAAGCAACTTACTTGTTCATGAAAAATATGGTGAAATACTGGGGTGTGCCTCAGAACATGTGAGCGACAAGGACTCAAGATTCACAGGAAAGTTCTGGTCAGAATTGTTCAAACTTCTGGGAACCAAGCTTAACTTCTCAACAAGTAGTCATCCTCAGACTGACAGCCAAATCGAGTGTTTTAACGCTCTCCTTGAAGAATACATTCGGTACTTTGTCAGTGCTAATCAAAAGAATTGGGTGAACTTGCTCGATGTCGCTCAATTTTGCTCCAACTTACAACAAAGCTCTTCATCAAACAAGAGCCCATTCGAGCTAGTAACCGGGCAACAACCACTAATGCCTCATACAGTCATTGTCGGTTACCAAGGAACCAGTCTCAGCGCATACAAGTTTGCTAAAGAGTGGAACAAGAATGCAGACATTGCCCGAGCATACCTTAAGAAAGCCGCTAGAAGAATGAAGAAATTTGCGGATCCAAAGAGAAGGCAAGATAAGTTCAAGGTGGGAGACTTAGTGTTGATAAAGCTAAATCCAGTTAACTTGAAGTTCTTTCGTAAAGGCAACAAAATCTTAGTTCGCAAGTACGAAAGACCATTTCATATCACTGAAAAGGTGGGAACAGTCTCCTACAAGGTGAAACTGCCTGAGTCATTTCGCAGATATCACCCGATCTTTCATACCAGTGTGTTAAAGCCGTATAATGCAGACAAGGAATATCCTACTCGTAACACTCCAAACCGACCTGCAGCTACCGTAACGACAGTACTCCAAGAAAAGTTGAACGTATTGTTGCGGATCGTCATGTCCAAGCATCACCGACCATGCCCGCGCACATGGAGTATTTGGTAATATGGAAAGGGCTATCCGACGCCGAAGCTAGTTGGGAACTGGGCGTCACCCTTCTTCCCTTCGCAGATAAAATTGAAGAATACTTAGCGAACAAGTCGACGAGGGTGTCAACTTAACAAGTGGGGGAGTATGTCACGACCATTCGTCCAGCAATGTTTGCATGACCTTGGTGGTGGTACTATTTGTGTGTCTTTTTATCTTTTGTAAAAGGGTAGTTTAGTCGCCAAAGTCTTAGTGGTATTTTTGTAATAAGGGAGTATGACTCCACCAGTACATAGGATGTTTCCTTCTGCCAACTAGTAAAAGGTTTATAATCCACCTTGTAGGGGAGGTGGTAGTTCACTTGAGTGGGTTGTCTTTGCACCATCTTTGATCACCTGCTCCCCTAGTGTCTTTTATTTTCATTACCTGTATAGTGTCCTGTAACCTTTCCCGTTATGCAATAATATTGATCTCTGCTTCTTTCTTGTGCATTGTGGTGTGCTTTACTCTTGTTTCTTAGGTAACTGTTTGAATAAGCTGACTTGATAAACGGATTGATCAAGTGCCGCATGGGATTTACCTGGCAACGTAAATTGCCCGTGACAAGCTGCCTGCAGATTGGTGCAGCCTAAACCTGATCCTTTGAGATGGTAATCAATTAAAAGATATTTTTTTTATAGAGAATAACTATCAAGTGAACAATAATCAGCTGCAAGTGATGTTTTGAAGTCAGGGGGCTGCCAAAGCAGCTCACAATGCCACATTAGAAAAAGAGCTGCTCTGGTGGGCCCCACGGTTCATTAGCCTAGCATGGTGGGGGCCACCCGAGCTGAACAACTCAGCCCTTTTTCTAATGTGGCATTGTCAGGGTACTCTTGTAATCCTGCAAAACTCCCTTGTTGAGCAACCCAAAATTTGTCTTGGGAATAGGGTACTTAAGGAAAAAATTTCGTAATTACCAAACTACCACTTCCCAAGACAAATTTTGAGTTGCTCCGGTTGACGGTTCGACCCCGAAGCTCTTGTTCATAGTCTTTTTTTGGTTCAGAGCCTGTACATTGTTAATCTCTTCCTTATATCTACGTAAAGATCATGAGGCAAAACATCTCGTAGCTTTGCAGAATTGTACCGTGGATTGGGCTAGGCCCCAGGTGTCTATTGGACTGGTCCATGTTCATCCCTGTGTAGAACCCATATGGAGTGCAGGTCAAGAACTCCTTCCTTATCAAAGAAGTGGATTGAGAAAGACCATTCTGGATGGATTTATGAATCGTCATTCAAATGGGCACACCCACATTGCAAGATTTGGAAGACTTTCATTATCACACCTAGTTTTTGTTGATTCCTACATATAGTTGGGTTCAAAGAATTCTGTCGAGGCGGGGTGACGAGTTCCAACCTTGGTTTTTCAGAAAATAAAATACTAAAAATCTTAATTTTAATTTAGCTAAACTTAACCAGAGTTAAGTGGGGAGTTAAAAGGGATACAAGGACATGGGGTAAGATATGTAGCGGACCCATGGGTCCACTAATCACTACTCTTTAGTTTGTGAGAAAAGGGCTCAAACCAAATATGACCGAGTGATACATTTATTACCAAACATTCTTAGACTAGGATGGTGTGCATTGTATGGTTTAAATATTTTGGGGGTAGGGACCAATGGGGATGATGAAAGTTAAGTTAAATTTTTTTAAAAAAAAAAACTACCTTTAGTTTTAACTTAATGTTTAGGTGTATATGGCAGCTCCAAAAAAAAAAAAAGATCCCCATATATGTGGCTGTTTTTACATGGAATGGTTAAAAAAAGTTGAGTTGAATTGTTAAGGGTTACATGTGTATTGTGGAAAAGATCCTGAGATCATTTAGGTAGTTTTCTCATTTCATTATCAGTGGACTGGATGGAGATGGACATTTCTTGGATGAATCATCAGCCCAGGCACTTGCAAGACTTTCATTATCAGGTAGCTTTCTATCATTGATCTCGATTCCCCTAGTTCTACGGTTCAAAGTAGTCTGTCATCGCGGGCATTCCGTATTGCATAAGCATAGACTGGGAAGATTTTCCTCATTATTGGGTCCTGGTGGGTGTGTTTTGTATTATACTTCGGATGAAACTTCAAGCCCATGGAAATTTGCAGATTCCGGGATGGAACTTTGTGGCTTAATTTCCTCAAATGAGACAAGGTCGTCATGATAAGGACTTCTATCCTTGTTCGGTTACTGAGAAAATAGGTGAAAGCATATAAAAGAAAATTGAAAAAATGCAATTAAGAATTGTATTAGGGTCCGTTCTTTTGGTGAGACTTATAAAGCTTGACACTTTACACTTGGTCATAGAAGTTGGTAGGAAATTTGAGTCACTTTGTCGAAGTTTTTAACAAGATTAATTCCTACCATCATGTCATTTCAAGTCTTACCATTTTTTATGTGATTTGAAATTATTCATTTTGCCACGTTTTTAAAGTCCTACGGAATTGCAATCCAATAGATGAAAAGTGCTTATATTAGTGATATATCTAGTTTTCAAAAGAAAATACATATTGTCCATTAACAATACTTGTAAAGTGTTGGACTTTATAAGTGTCCGCAAAAAAACGGACCTTTGGGGAAATCAAAAAATTTATTCTCTTTTCTAATCTATTTTCTCAATGAAAAATATTATTTTCTTTGAGATGTAATTTAAAATAAAAACTCCATAATATCAAATTTTTAAATATAGTGCACTCCCAAATTAGTTTATTATGTGGGAAGTTTGTTCCTTCAAAATTTTGTAATTTTTTTATATGTATAATATAAAAAATTAAAATATAGTTAATATTATTTATATAATGGCTCTCCAAAAGGCAAGCCCTTGTTTTTTCTTACTGAACCCGTGTTGAAATGCAGCATTCATGAATTTTATGATCATGAATGAGTCATTACTCAAAATTCCTTCACACTAATTCACTTGCACCCAAACGTACAGTTAAATAAGATCCTACATGGGACTGGAAGCAGGATGGAGCTATCCTTGCAACCTTACATCCATAGCCTCCTCCCATGTGTGGTCCTCCTGAGTCCACAGTGGTGGGGTAGAAGAGGATTTTTCCACACGCAAGTCCGTCGCTGAAAATTCCGCAGCCCTAATCACCTTCAAATGGGGAATTCTGTATATGGAATGGAAGTTTCCTCCTTGCAATGTCCACATCACTTGAATGTGATGAAGTTCAGAAATACAAAATTCAAGGAAAGATAGGGGAAGGGTATTTGACTCATGGGTATCAATGGGCCGGGCTTTGAGCCTAAATTTTGGTGATTTTTTAAAAAGCCCGGCCTAAACTAACACATTTACAAGAGATTTTGAAGCCCGAATTCGGCCTGATTGACTCCCTCTTTGCTCATTGCAAGACTTTGCTTGAAATTTCAACTAATGAAGCAAACAATTTGCAAGTTGGATGGTAAAAAATAGTAATACATGGTGTCTGAATTTTATCCAAATAGGAAAACTTGGTTTAGGACCTCTGCACTCCACCCCACTCACCGGAGATCCCTGAGACCCACCTATGCCAGCATGGACAACATGTAAAGCCGTAAAGAAGCTGAGACCACCATTTGATGGGTCCTCCATATGAGATCTCCTAGATCAGATCCATGCTTTTGGGCCCTAGCCATATGATTACATCTCTAGTGTTCTTTTTGAATTTATTTTTTTTTGGAAAGGAGAGAGAGAGAACTTTGATTAAGTTTCTATTATTCTAGAAGAAAAGTGTTCACATATTTGAATACTCTCATTTAGTGTACAAAAGTGCAAGCAAGCTTGATTCTGATCAAGGAAGATGCTTCAAAAAGAATTTCGTGTTAGCCATAATAACAATTCTTCGGTCTAAAAAGACTTTAATACTAAGCAATTTTTTCACTATTAATTCACTTAATATTTGTGACTTTTGAATAAAACCGTGACTTTTGAAAAAATAACTAATTCTGTGAATTAAACACGAATTATTTTTAGATTTTCAAAAAAATTTCACATAAATATTTAATATATAAAATAGGGAATAACTATTTTACGTTTCTGCTGGGCCAAATGCATATGCCCCCTCCTCGCCATGTGTTCCTTTTAACTCCCATCCTCTGTGGTTAAGATTCATTCACTCATAGGGTTAATAAGTCTACCCTTGGTTTTAAAAAAATTAACTATTGGGTTAGTGAATCTTAATCAAGGTTAAATGGGTAATATGGACACGTGGGCGTGTAGGAGGTCTCCAGCATAACACGGATGGGTAAAAAATCAGCCCCTATAAAATAAATTTCTTTATAGAATTTTACAATTAATAATTTTATTTTATTTTTGTTCATATACTATCTGACTTTTTCAATTTATTTCCTTGCCAATTTTTTCTGAAACTTTTTATAGACAAATAATTTCGGGAATAGCTTGTGGTAGAAACATTGTCAGGGGAGAGGGCCCCCCCCCTCCCCCTCCCGCGAACTTTTGAGGATAAATATAAATTTATACTATGTTATTTAATTTAAGAGAGCATAGGCATAGGATAATATTATATTACTTAACTTAAGAGGGGATAGGCATAAGGAGGGGAGGGGAGGGGAGGGGAGGGGAGGGGTGGGGTGTCAATGAGCCAAGTTGCATAGGCATGGGGAGGGGAGGGGTGTCAACGAGCCGAGCCAACTCGGCTCGACTCAAAATAAACCGAGCTTGAGCTTTTACTTTGGGCTCGTTGAGCCGAGTCAAGCCTAAAAAGTGAGCTCGAAAAATAAATGAGCCGAGCCGAGCCGAGCCTGAACAATAGGTGGCTCGGCTCGATTAATTTTATAATAATACCCTTTAAAAGTTAAATTTATATTATATATTTAGTATACATTTTTTTTGGTAAAATATATTTAGTATACATTAACATAATTATTTCCGTTTAAGTTTTAACTCAAGCTTTCACGTGAGTCACATTACATCCCAAAAATAAAAATGCTCGTTTAATTTTTTTGGGTGGTGCTACGAGCACCCCCAACATTTACTTATATACACCATTTTATAAAATTTCATAGTGAAACACCAAAAAAAGAAGAGAAAAAGACTAAAATGTCCTCTTCTCTCTAAACCTTCTTCCTCACCAAAAGAAAAAAGTACTGCAACTCGTCTCTATCCAACCAAGGAGAAAGGAGCATAATGCAAAATATCGAGATGGCACTAGAACTAATGGAGGGTATTTTAGTTTACAAATACAAAACACAAACAAAATATTTATCAGGAATCTCAATGTTTAAGCAGTTCAAAACTTTCATCCAAAGACCTGAAACTAAGTTGATACTCGACTTTAAACCAAAGCACAAAAGATGGAGAGTTTAAAAGAGAGACCCAATTGCAGCAGAAGAGAAGTCGTCAATTGGTACTATTCTCATTACTCTTGCAAGGCCACATAAACCCCCTACTCCAGCGCTTACTGAAATCTTCCACTCCAAAGGTTTCTCCATCACCATTATTCACCTTCCTTCAACTCTCCCAATTCTTCCAACCACCCATAGTCGACCTTCGAATCCAGATCTGACGGCTTATCAAAGAGTTAAGCGTTGGACTTCTGATATCAGCTATTTTCCTTCTCACAATAGTAAACGTCAACTGTGTAACACCATTTGGCAAGTGCTTTGCTTGCTTATTAACGAAAATCAAGAGCCAATTGCAATTGCTTGCATGATTTTCCACTTCACCCAAGCTGTTGCCGACAATCTCAAACTCCCACATATCATAGCCTAAGAGAATTCTAGAGATAGAGCTTTTGAGTCATTTTCTATTCCATTTTGGTGTTCGACTAGAAGTTTCTTGAAAATGGTGTACATGAGTAATTGATGGGGCACCACCCTTTTTTTTTTTTTTTTTTTAATTTAGTACTTATCAATGTATTTTTTATTTATTTATTATCGAGCCGACCTCGAGCTCAACGATTTGTGGACAAGCCGAGCCAAGTCGGAGTTTTTGTAAAATTCCAACCAGTCGGGGGGGGGGGGGGGGGGGGGGGGGGGGGAAGTTGCCTATGCTCTCTTAAATTAAGTAATACAGGCAATCCTAATTATGAGTCGGTCCATGGGTACTCCCAAATATACTTCCCAATCCTAACTTTTTATGGCTAACCATTAATGATCGAGATTTGACTTGACTTATTTTGTCTTTTCTAATATCATATATGTTTCAATTTTGACCCTCTAATAGCCTTCTACAAAAAAGTAAATAAATATAGCCTTGTGCCATGGGCGTGTGAGTGTGAGTGTGTTTTGTGTGTAGTGGACGTGTATCATGTAAGTCTATTAAAAAAATAATTGAATTAAAGGGTAAGGATTTGAGAGTATATTTAAGAGTATATACATTTTGGGAGTTACACAAGTTGTATATTGTATTATTTAATTAAAGAGGGCATAGCTATGGACAAGGGAGCAATCCCTTAACTTTAGAAAATATATTTTTGATAAACAGATATAGACAAATTCCAGAGCTACACCCTTCACTAAGAATATTTTGTACGATTACAATGGTATTGGGGTTTAGGGATAAGGAAATTCTAGAGAATTAAAAAAAAAAAATACAAGATACATGAAAGGGGAGATACAAAAAAATATGCAGAAATTGTATAGAATTTTTAAAAAAAAAGAGAGATGGAGACAATCTTAGGGTTTAAAAAATACAAAAGAAATTTTAGTAAAGAAAAAGAAAAAAAAACGTAGATGAAGATCGAAGCTTACCTCGCTTAAGGGTGATGTTGTGATCCCGTTGTGAGCATGGGATTTTCCAACCCACTTTCACAATTATATGTTTTGACTTGAGTCGCCACCTATTCATTCTTAGGGAGAGGTCTCGGGTATTTGTTTGTTTGGATAAGGCAAATGGTCTTTACAGAGTTAGGGTAAGCGGTTCGATTAAGTCCTTAGGAAGGTATTAGGCACCACAAGACCTCCGTTTTATAACGGTTACCTACTCCCTAAACTTAAGTCAATTATAATCTCAAAGTTTAATTAAAATGTCCAAAGTTTTTAAGTGAGTGTTAATCCAAGAAAAATAGAAAGCTAGATGGCTAGGGTCGAACCCGAGTTGAGTTGCCTACGTACTCACATGGTGAGATCAGACCGAGCGTAGTTCTGGCACATGAGCCCGTGCCGAGGCTAGGGGGGAGTGTGTGTGTGCATAGGATGGTCAAAGGGTCTAGCCTAGAAGGCTATGGTTTAGTTGACCGAGGAGGTCAAGTGCACAAGTGTTAAGTCTAACCGCGGTTAGAGGGTATTTATCCATGGTTAGATGAGCTAACCAAAGCTAAGGAGGTCCTACAAGTCTCTTTTTGGTCTTTTTGTATTTTTTATATTTTTTGAGATTTTTGGGGATATTTGAATGTTTTTTATATTTTGGTTATATTTGAATATTTTTGGTGTTTTGAGATTTTATCATGTTTTTGGTATTTTGAAATTTTATCATGTTTTTGAATTTTCATATAGGTAAGGTTTTGACGAACTTAACTAAAGTCAAATTTAGTCCAAGAGTTTGGCTAAAAGATTATAGTTTAAGACATAAAGAGGGATGTGCCTTATGAATAGTAAATGGTCTATTATCAACACCTATTTTGTTGGATTGATGTTGATAATAGATCAAATACCATTGTCTTTAGTATGAAACATTTTTAAGAATGTCCTCTTTAAGTCCTTACACCATCATTTATCTTAAGTCCTTAAACCATCACTTACCCATTCAACATAGAACATGAAGGAAAAATAAAGAAATGAAAGAAAATGAAAACTCATCCTCTCCCTTTTAAGGTGGTTCATTTACACCATTATTAATGATGTAATGTTGCTCTAAAGAATGTTAGGGAGGGGATGAGCTTTCACAAAAAATTCTAGAAAGAGGACTAGAATCTCAAAAGAAAACAAAATGAAAAAGAGAGGTATAGCTTTAGCTTCCACTCTCTATGGGCCTACCCATATCCACACTTGTGGCTACATAAAAAAGAAGAAAATATGTACATGGAAAGGAAAAGAAAAAATGAGCATCTCCTTGCCTTTGATATGGGGTCCCTCTACACCATTAGATTGGTGTAAAGAGGCCCAACTATGCTTGAGAAATGAGAGATCAAGAAGAGAGAACCAAATAAAAAAAAAGATAAAAAAGAAGAGAAAATGAAAGAAGGAGTGCCTACTCCTCAAAGAATTCTCTTTCAATGCTCCAAGGGGTAGGGTTTTAGAATCCACAAAGGAAGAGAGTTAGTGAAGAACTCTAAGCTTTTAGTCTTAGAATTCTTTCCAAACTCTAAACCTTAGTTTCTTCTCCCTTCTTCAAACTCAAGAGAAACACAAGTGGGTGGGAACCTTCTAGGGATCTTGAGGGATGGATCTAAGGAGCTAAGGGATTGGTATTTATAGGAAAACTAAGAGGTTGGGTTGTGTCTTTTACATGAGGGATAAAAGGAGCTAGTGGGTAAAGACTTGAGTGTTGTAAGGTGAGTTGATAGATTGAGTATTGTAAGGAGTGTAAGAGAGTTGATGGTTGAGTATTGTAAGGGGTGTAAGAGAAGTGTAAGAGAGTTGGTGAGTTGAGTGAACTATGAGTTATATGGGTATGAGTTCTAGGATATAGGGTGTAAGAGAGGTGTAAGAGAGTTGGTGGGTTGAGTGAACTATGAGTTATATGGGTATGGGTTGGTGTAAGAGAGGTGTAAGAGAGTTGGTGGGTTGAGTGAACTATGGGTTATATGGGTATGGGTTGTAGGATATAGGGTAGGTGGATATGGATATATGGATTAGGTCTTATGGAACATGGGTTATTAGTAGATGGGTCATGGGTTATGATTATTGGACTTTGACTATGACATTTGGGCTTGGGCTATGGAAATAGGCTTTGGCTTAGGCAATTGGGTGATTGGGTATTTGGGCTTGACTACTTGGGTTGGGTAATAAAATTAGGTAATTGGGTTTGATTGAGTTGTCTGGGTACAAGTTTGGCCAAATGGGCTTGGGCCTTGGGTAAACCTTGGAGCATTTGAAGAAGTGGGAAGAGGAATAGGGGGTGCAAAAATAGGGTGCTTACAGCTGCCCCTCTTTGTCGGAGGGTGTGGGCAAGCGAACGACAAATACTAAAATCACCACTATTTTTGCACAGTAAAACCTGCGAAACTTGAAAAAATATAAGAAATGATAATGAACTAACCTGAAACTAAGTTAAGTTTGCCAAGACAAAAATTTGGAGTGTTGGAGATGCATGATGGATGAGAGGAGTGAACATGTATCCGCTTCAACGGAGATAGGGTGATGGTTGATCACACAACCATTTCACCAGAGATGAAATGAAAGTTGATCACACAACCATTCCACCGGAGACGAGGTGAAGGTTGATCGCACAACCATCCACCGGATGATGAGGTGAAGGTTGATCACACAACCATCCACCGAAGATGAGGTGAAGGTTGATCACACAACCATTCCACCGGATGTTGATGTGAAGGTTGATTACACAACCATTTCATCCGAAATGAGGTGAAAGTTGATCACACAACCATCTACCGTAGATGAGGTGAAGGTTGATCACACAACCGTGTCACCGAAGATAGATGAGGTGAAGATCGATCACACAACCGTTTCACCGAGGATAGATGAGGTGAGGGTCAATCACACAACCGATGATAGATGAGGTGAGGGTCGATCACACAACCGTTTCACCGAGGATAGATGAGGTGAGGGTCGATCACACAACCGTTTCACCGATGATAGATGAGGTGAGGGTCGATCACACAACCGTTTCACCGAGGATATATGAGGTGAGGGTCAATCACACAACCATTTCACCGAAGATAGATGAGGTGAGGGTCGATCACACAACCATCTACCGGAGATGAATCAAAGCAATGATGGGTGCAAGATTAGCGTCACTGGAGGCTGTAAACAACACCCGGTCACACGACCGCATCCGCATACCCCTTGATTAGTGAGCTAGTAGAGCAAGAAGAACTTCACTGGAGGCCGCAACTGACACCCGGTCACACAACCGTGACAGTATACTCCTTGATTAGTGAAAGGGAAGCGAACCAGTAGACAACCTCCCGATTGTCTGACAATGATAAATAAGGATAAAGACAGCCGCCCGACTGCTTCACCTGGTAGCAAGCCAAGATAGTGTAGACAATCGCCGGATTGTCTCACTGAAGGGGAATGCGACACAGTGCAGACAACGGCCCCATTGCCTGACTGGGTAACAAGATAAGGAGGGTAAAGACAGCCGCCCGACTGCTTCGCTTGGTAGCAAGCCAATATAGTGTAGACAACTGCCCGATTGTCTCACTGAAAGGGAATGCAATACAGTGCAGACAACGGCCCAATTGCCTGACTGGAAAGCAAGATAAGGAGGATAAAGACAGCCGCCCGACTGCTTCACCTGGAGAGATCGAAATAGGTTGCTGATAAGAATAAGCAAGAGTTCTAGAGAGTATGACAATGAGTTTGAAAATTTGAATGAATTGGACATGAGGGAGTGAGAGTGGTGACCCTGAGCCATTGCACGTATCTTTGCTTCTCTGTATACATCCGACTTGCTGAACTGGATTACCCCCGGCTCAGATGGTCTAATTGTTGGTACTTGCCCCCAAGGTGTACTGATCTTTTTCAAACATCTGTGACATCCAAGATAGTCTACTGACTTTGCCTTGCCATAGTTCCAGTGTTTTCCTTGCACCAGCGAGAGTGAACAGTCGACTTTGAGCTGACTCTACTGGGGAATGGACTTTGACTGATTATGAATGCAAACGACTTGATAAAAGACTGATGGATTGACTGACAGGTGATGCGAACAACTTAAAAAGATTGATGGATTGACTGACTAGTGGTTTGACGGTAGATTGACAGTTGACCAGCAGACTGCTTATAATGAAATCGACCATTTGACAGTGTGCCTGAGATTGCCTGCAATGGGAGACCTAGCTAGGTTCCTTTGCCTTTAGGTAAAATGATTAAGCTGTGGTTGATCATCTTTGGAGTAGATCTGTATTTCCTCCTAATTGATCAATGCCCAAACTTATATTGATTATGCTTCCTTATTTTGCTCCTGAACTTTTCCACTTTTCACTGGAACTCGGTTGCACATTTTGATTTTTGTCCTTTTTTTGCCCCTGGACCTTTTCAGGTTTTTACCAGGACTGGGCTTACGTAAATTTTGAGCAATAGTAGGATTGATGACTCCATACTATGCCCGTGCAATTTGAAATTTGATTTATTCCTTTTTTGCCCCTGGGCCTTTTCAGGTTTTCTCCAGGACTGGGTATACAAACTCTGCATTTTTCTGTTCTTGAACTTTGCTTTGATAATTCTCCGTTCTCCCCTTATCACCGTCTGTCGGAAAGTGAGGACGAATGCTTTTGAATGTCCACGCTCAATTCATTTCAAAGATCAAAGAGGGCTTAGTGTTCAGGACGAAACGTGGTTTGGCTAGAAACGAGATAAGGCTCAAATTTATTGTTTCAGCAAGGGTAGGGCACCCTATGATACTTGTTCAGTGTCGGGGTGGAACCAGCTTCTGAATGCCTTGTCCTGTGGTGAAGCTTTGCTTCGTCGTTGGTCAAGTACTTTCTTTTTCTTTTTTTTCTTTCTTTTTTTTTCTCTTTTTTTTTTCTTTTTTTGTTTTGTTTTGTTTTTTTTTTTTGTGCATGATTGTCTTGTATTGTTGGCATTTGCTGTGTTATGACCGAACCTGATTTCAGGCTGCCTACATACCCAAATAGGGATCAAGTCATGACGTAGTTCGGCTAAAAAGTCACTCTGTTGTTGTTCTTTGCTGGTTGTTTCTCTTGTATTGTTCTTTTGACTTTCACGGGGTGCCCATGTGTGGGTTTTGAAAGAAAGGCTATTAGGCTCAAAGGTCTAACTAGCGGATATATATAGCATAGGTAAGCGAGGTATAGTGAGGTTTATCAAAAGATGGCCTCTTATCATTTCCTTAATTGGTCAAGAGCATGTACGTTCATTGCATCGTCCTCATTTCAGTTGGTTGGGATTTGACGGCTCAAAGAGGTCTTCGTTGCCCCTGTATTACTCTTGCCTTGGTTCATTCAGTCTTGAGGGAATATCTATCAATTTGAACACTATGATTTCCATTGAATGATCAATTTTCGTTATCAAATTGTCCCTTATGGGCATTAGAAACTAGTTCAGTTCCCAAATTAGGCATCTCAGAGCATTATAGAAGTTTGATTTAAAAAAAACTATTTCATTGCATTGCACAAAAAGGGTGAACATACTCGATGTAAGACAAACATGACTCAAAAGGCCACTGGCTACTCGACTGACTCGGACTAGACGACAGGACTGACACGGGCCGACAAGCCGACTGCAAGACATTGATAATGAAATGAAACAAAGACACGACAAACATAGAGTTTGCTCAAAATTCGACTGTAGGGGCTTCCAGCTGATGCACCTTAGTTCCCAGGAGTAGCATGATTAGGCAGAGGGACTTGGGTGATGTCGGTGTTCCCTGGTGCAAAGCAAATTGCTTCTGTCTCCAATAGGTCCTGGACAGCATGCCTTAGGTCATAGCACCGATCTGTAGGATGCCCCGGTGATTGATGATATCCACAGTGCTGCTCCGGCCTGTATCCCTTTGGAAGGTTGATTGGTGGAGGCTGAGGCTCCTTAAGTGTGATCAGCTTCTTGCCCAACAGAAATGGGAGAAGTGCCGACAAAGAGTACGGGATCGGTGTGAACGCCCGATTTTTCCTTTGTTCAAATGTCATTTGGTGGGAGAGGAGTTTTCCCTGGTTTTGTTGAGCTTGCTGAGGCTGCCGAGCCTGCTGGGGCTGCCGAGGTTGTTGGGGCAAGTTAGGGACTCGTATGGCTGCAACCATTTGTCCATCATTTTCTCTTCTTCTGTTATCCTTTCTCGGAGGTAAGGGAGCACGAGAAGAGGATGCACCTTTTGACCCCTTGAATATGTCAAATGCCCCAACGTCATCCATCGTTGCCTCATTCCGGGCGCCACATTTGGCCATAGTACTGAAGTCAGAGATCGGTTGTGCGGCCAGGAGTGTCTTAAGTGGATGCTTAAGAGTACGGAGGAAAGTGGTCACTTGCTCCTCCTCAGGTAAAGGGATGCTCATTTTTCCGGCTATTTCTCTCCACCGAACAGAGTATTCAATGAAGGTCTCGTTATCCCTCTGTGACATTCTTTCTAGGTCTACCATTTGCGGGACTAGGTCAACATTATAGGAGTACTTAGCCAAGAATGTCTCACACAGACCCTCCCATGTCCTAACTTTGTTGGGATCGACCTTAGTAAACCACTGCAAAGCTGCACCCTTTAAACTTTTCTGAAATAGTTGGATCAATAGCTTGTCATCATGTTCCAACTGGAACAACTCTCCGCAGTAAACTCTCAAATGCATCTCGGGACATCTCTTCCCGTTGTACTTTTCAAAATCAGGTATTTTAAAATCTCTGGGCAATTGAATCCCTGGGTGCATGCACATATCCCTGAAATCATTAGATTTACGGGTTCCCTGAGCTGTCCTCACCAACTCTTCTAGCTTCTCAATTCTTTCTCTGTATGCATCGGGAATCTGGGCTGTGCTGGAGGATATGTGAGCGGACCCAGTATGAGGATCTCCACCGGCCCTGGCTTCCTCCTCCTCAAACTGGTCTATGGTAGGTGGTGTGACGTGAGGAATGGGTTGTGGTTGGACAGGTGGAGGCGGTATGTTGAAAGTGAATTTCGATGGTGGATGAATATGTGGTTGAGGGATGTTGATGATATGTAGTGGTTGTGGTTGAACAAGTGGTGGGATGACGATAGCAGGTGGTGGAGGGATAAGATTGGTGACATATGACGGATTGGTTTGTGATGGACCTAGCACATCGACCGATCGGGGATTCGAGGAGGAGAGAGCATGTGTTATGGCCCGCATGAAATCATGCACAATGTTTTTCAGTTCTTCTATATTTTGGGCATTCTCAGCTATTTTTGCCTCAAGATTTGGGGCTTGTGCTTGTTGTGATGTCGGTGTGTCAGGGTCAGTCTCTTGGCCATCCCGAGGGTCCATGTTGCAACTGGTTTTGCTTTTCAAATACGTGCTTGACTCAGGGTCTGCTCCTGAAATGATTGAAATGTACGGAGTAAGAATCAGAATAGGTAAGAGTGGGGGAGGACTAGAAAGCATGTAGATGACCTAACAAGATCTAATTGACATAGGGACTATGCCCCTAGTCATGCAAGAGAGAGGATTTTTTCTTTTTTTCTTTTTGATTTTTTTTGTTTTTTGGTTTTTTTTTTTTTTTTATTGGGTGTGACAAGGCATATGTGATCCGATAGGACAAACAGATGGAGGTCCGACATGCTTTAACTCGGGCTGTTGGGAACCGTGGACCTATCAGGTCAAAGGTAGAGGTAGGTTTAGTGAAGACCTATTTGCTTGAGATTTGAACCTCATATGCTATGTCGAGATGCAGGGTATGGTGTGTTTTATTACAAGCACAAAAAAAAAGGCTCAGTACATGCCCCCTGGATGAGTGTTTATCTGGACAGAGTGTCCTGATGTTCAGCCATGATTGAGGGACAGGTATAGGGTACAAGCAGGTTAGGGTTTAGAATATCCCTCCAGGGTGGGCTGCTTGTAGACTATACCTCAGCCTATTCTATATGTAGGCATGTTAGGGTAATGTAGGGTGTTCCTAAAGGATGGGGGGATCACTTAACACCATATATGCGACTCCCTGGTATAGAACATACCTGAGACGATTGGTGTAAGCGGGAGCGTTCAGAATCCTTCCCTGAGAGTAGTCACCCAGCAGGAGTAATTCCGCGGACCTCCAAGACTGTTAAGCCCCTGTCACTGAGGATAGTCATCCAACAGCCGTGAGCGTAATAAGCCTGTCTAATGGGTATTGGGTTGTTACACTAGTATGCTATGCATGAAATGCACTGTACAAGAAACATCCCAAAAAGTATAAAGAATCAACACTTAATTAAATACTTCGGTATTTTAATTAATTTTGAGATTATTTGGCTTAAATTTAAGTTCCGGCTTGAACCTTATCCCCAGCAAAGTCGCCAGAGCTGTGAGCATGGGATTTTCCAACCCACTTTCACAATTATATGTTTTGACTTGAGTCGCCACCTATTCATTCTTAGGGATAGGTCTCGGGTATTTGTTTGTTTGGATAAGGCAAATGGTCTTTACAGAGTTAGGGTAAGCGGTTCGATTAAGTCCTGGGGAAGGTATTAGGCACTCCAAGACCTCCGTTTTATAACGGTTACCTACTCCCTAAACTTAAGCCAATTATAATCTCAAAGTTTAATTAAAATGTCCAAAGTTTTTAAGTGAGTGCTAATCCAAGAAAAATAGAAAGCTAGATGGCTAGGGTCGAACCCGAGTTGAGTTGCCTACGTACTCACATGGTGAGATCAGACCGAGCGTAGTTCTGACACATGAGCCCGTGCCGAGGCTAGGGGGGAGTGTGTGTGTGCATAGGATGGTCAAAGGGTCTAGCCTAGAAGGCTATGGTTTAGTTGACCGGGGAGGTCAAGTGCACAAGTGTTAAGTCTAACCGCGGTTAGAGGGTATTTATCCATGGTTAGATGAGCTAACCAAAGCTAAGGAGGTTCTACAAGTCTCTTTTTGGTCTTTTTGTATTTTTTATATTTTTTGAGATTTTTGGGGATATTTGAATGTTTTTTATATTTTGGTTATATTTGAATATTTTTGGTGTTTTGAGATTTTATCATGTTTTTGGTATTTTGAGATTTTATCATGTTTTTGAATTTTCATATAGGTAAGGTTTTGACGAACTTAACTAAAGTCAAATTTAGTCCAAGAGTTTGGCTAAAAGATTATAGTTTAAGACATAAAGAGGGATGTGCCTTATGAATAGTAAATGGTCTATTACCAACACCTATTTTGTTGGATTGATGTTGATAATAGATCAAATACCATTGTCTTTAGTATGAAACATTTTTAAGAGTGTCCTCTTTAAGTCCTTACACCATCATTTATCTTAAGTCCTTAAACCATCACCTACCCATTCAACATAGAACATGAAGGAAAAATAACGAAATGAAAGAAAATGAAAACTCATCCTCTCCCTTTTAAGGTGGTTCATTTACACCATTATTAATGATGTAATGTTGCTCTAAAGAATGTTAGGGAGGGGATGAGCTTTCACAAAAAATTCTAGAAAGAGGACTAGAATCTCAAAAGAAAACAAAATGAAAAAGAGAGGTATAGCTTTAGCTTCCACTCTCTATGGGCCTACCCATATCCACACTTGTGGCTACATAAAAAAGAAGAAAATATGTATATGGAAAGGAAAAGAAAAAAGGAGCATCTCCTTGCCTTTGATATGAGGTCCCTCTACACCATTAAATTGGTGTAGAGAGGCCCAACTATGCTTGAGAAATGAGAGATCAAGAAGAGAGAACCAAAAAAAAAAAAAAGATAAAAAAGAAGAGAAAATGAAAGAAGGAGTACCTACTCCTCAAAGAATTCTCCTTCAATGCTCCAAGGGGTAAGGTTTTAGAATCCACAAAGGAAGAGAGTTAGTGAAGAACTCTAAGCTTTTAGTCTTAGAATTCTTTCCAAACTCTAAACCTTAGTTTCTTCTCCCTTCTTCAAACTCAAGAGAAACACAAGTGGGTGGGAACCTTCTAAGGGTCTTGAGGGATGGATTTAAGGCGCTAAGGGATTGGTATTTATAGGAAAACTAAGAGGTTGGGTTGTGTCTTTTACATGGGGGATAAAAGAAGCTAGTGGGTAAAGACTTGAGTGTTGTAAGGTGAGTTGATAGATTGAGTGTTGTAAGGAGTGTAAGAGAGTTGATGGTTGAGTATTGTAAAGGGTGTAAGAGAGTTGGTGGGTTGAGTGAACTATGAGTTATATGGGTATGGGTTCTAGGATATAGGGTGTAAGAGAGTTGGTGGGTTGAGTGAACTATGAGTTATATGGGTATGGGTTGGTGTAAGAGAGGTGTAAGAGAGTTGGTGGGTTGAGTGAACTATGAGTTATATGGGTATGGGTTGTAGGATATAGGGTAGGTGGATATGGATATATGGATTAGGTCTTATGGATCATGGGTTATTAGTAGATGGGTCATGGGTTATGATTATTGGACTTTGACTATGACATTTGAGCTTGGGCTATGGAAATAGGCTTTGGCTTAGGCAATTGGGTGATTGGATATTTGGGCTTGACTACTTGGGTTGGGTAATAAAATTAGGTAATTGGGTTTGATTGAGTTGTCTGGGTACAAGTTTGGCCAAATGGGCTTGGGCCTTGGGTAAACCTTAGAGCATTTGAAGAGTGGGAAGAGGAATAGGGGGTGCAAAAATAGGGTGCTTACACCCGTGAGCCGTGAAGAGAGTGAAGAAGAGAAGGTGAAACAATCCCACTCCGTAGCAATGATCTCTTAATAGCTTACTTTTTCCTTAGTCTTGTTTGTCGCTGTCTCTACATGCATCTAACTTTACAAGGGGGATGAGTGTCGCTACACAACATGGGTCAAAAGGTGAAAGTCTCATGTAGCGCAATACAATAGTAGACGCATGAAGTCAGTAGCAGACGAGATCTCAACAAGTGGAGTCAGACGACATGAATCGGATTCATCCAAATGATTTTTCTATGGGAAGTGATTTAAAACTCTCAATTGTACCTACTATCGAGAGTTGGACCCTTGGATTCAAGATCCAATGGTTTCAAGCATTAGGTGGGGCCCTCATTTAAAGAACATGAAGACATGGCACCATTGGATCTTGAATCCAACAGTCCAACTCTCGATAGTAGATACTATCGAGAGTTTTTCATCCAGTATCAAAGAAGGTCTGCTGTGATGTTGTGTCGTGATGCCATGATGCCATAACCATGATACTGTGAGCAAGAGGTTTAGGGTTGAGAAGGGGTAGTGGGGCTTTATATTATTTGTAAACTATAAATTTATCCTCCTTAGGTTTGGTATGTTATATTATTATTAGTGAAAACTTATAAATTTAACAAGGGTATAGTTGTAACATAATCGGTTACCGATAATTACCGGATCGGATACAACATTATCCGTATCTCATCCCATTATAAACGGATACATAAAACATTAATCAAATTCAATTCGACGGATGTATTAAACAGATAATATCTGACTAATCGGATATGGATACGAACCTTCTTATCCGTATATTATTTGTATCCGTTAACACTTCTAATGTGAGTGGGTCAGACAATTTTGGTCTAGCGAGGGTCAGACTAATTGCAATAATTGAATCACAACCAATTGCAATTGAATTTAGGGAGAGTTCTATCACACCCACAGGCTAACACGTGTCCCTTTTAACCCTAGTTAACTATCGTTAAGATTCACCAACTCTTGGGATTCAATAACATAACCCTGATTTTTTAAATTAAAAAGTATTTAACTCTATTTAAGAAAATTTAATCTTTAGGGTTAATATGCTACAACGAACTGAAGCAAACACGAACTAATTTGTGGTTTGGTTCTTATTGTTCGTGAAATGAAGTGAACCACACGGTGATTTCAAAATGGTCTTTGTTTGTCAATTTTTCTATTCGAATTTACTAATATTTTTCGATGGATTCGACAAATTTATACTTTGAGTTCACCAACCAATCATAAAAAAAAAAAAAAATTTAAAAATGATTTTTCCAAATTAAGTAGTCTGCACCAAAAAATAAATAAATTTAAGTAGTGGTAATATATTATTTACATGCTTAAATATATAAATTTTAATATATAAATATTATAAAACATATATTTATTTTACATGCTTGACCAGTAACAAACCAAACTTAAGATTCGAATCAAGAAACGAATCATCTCATCCTATTCCTACCCCTAGAGTTGCGAACCGCGAACGAATTCGAACCGACGTAACATTGGTCTGGTTATCCCAAACCCTAGCTCTGTTCTCCTCCTTGATCAGCCATTCCGAAGGCGTATCAGACCTCGTCTGGTCCTCGGACTCTCACTACATCTTCTCCGCCTCCGACAACCTCACACTCCGGCGGGTTCGTCAAATCCCTTATTGGCCATTCCAGCTTCGTCTTCTGCGTCTATTTCAACCCTAAATCCAACCTAATAGTCTCTCGATCTTTCGATGAGACTGTTAACAGTGTGGGAAATCAATACCGGTCGATGCGTGCGTCTCATTCGACAGCTTCATTTCCGGTTGAATGGGAAATTTATGATCGTCGCTACCCTTGATGACACTCTCGTAAGCTCCATTCTCGATTCAATTTGTATTTTTGTGGTTTTAAATTGAAATTAGTCAGAAACACTCTCTATGCATTTGTATCGATTGTTCTGATATCTTTAGTTGGGTAAATTTTATAAGACTTGAACTTGCTTTAGTCATACAATCATTCATTCGACTCGCGGGTTTGCGAGATTGTTTTTTTTTTTTCTTCATTGCTATGGTAGAAGCTTTGGAATTACTCGAACGGGGAGTTCTTAAAATATACATTTTTTTTGGGTAACGGAGGGTGTCCCCCCTTCGGATGCAAGCAATCACCTGCAAACCACGTGCATCGGGTAAGCCCGGGAGGATTTGAACTTGAGACCTTGGAGATCTCTCCCAAGACCTGAACCAATTGAGCTACCTGTGCGGGTCATGTCAATAGAGTAAATCGCTTACCATCCATATTTTCAGTAAAGAATAGGAAGTAGTTTGTTAATGGGTCAGAGGATCATTGCATATAGTCGTGGGATCTTCAAGCAAAAACTATGATTCAGAAACTTGAAGGCCATATTGATACTGTCGTCTTCATATCTTGCCACCCTACTGAGAACAAAATTGCTTCAGTGGGCTAGATAATGATAACACAGTGATGATTTGGTTTCAAGATACATGAATCACTAAGCAATGCTGTATGGGTTAGTTAATTTATCCCTTAGAAGTAATGTAAATTTTGAGATGTTCTTCAATAGAAGTTAATTCATCGAATGTATACTCTGTCATTTCTTTTGTCCTTTTATATAAAAATTATGTTAATTCAAAAGGCATGCCGCATGATTTCATGTATAAACTATAGCTTGTGATGATTGGATTGATTTTGTTACTTATTTTTTTCTCTGCTTGTTGATAGCCATCCAGACGGCACAATATAATTGATCTTATTATGTCTATGCTACATAGATCAGAGGGCCTGCAACAACTTTGGTCACCCCTTGTGACATGTCACCTTTGTCATGGTAGGTTAAAGAATTGGGTTGGGGTGAACACACCATAATCTTACCATGTCATCCACTCGATTGTATTCAAATTAGCATCTCTGTGTCTTCTTCATCACCTTTTTTCAGCTGCTTCATCACCTACAAGCCTATATACCCCAAAGTGACCAGTTTTGGTATTTCGACTCAGTTATTCATTAGGATGTAGAGGTTGAAAAAGATGTTGCCCATTGAATTACAGTTGGCTGTCTAAAGTGGCAAAGTGCTTCCGGAGTACTATTTGGCTGTCTAAAGTGGCAAAGTGCTTCCGGAGTACTATGTGATCATAATTCGACCAAATTAAAAGGAACTTTTTTTAAGGAGACGATAAGGCTTCCTATGCTTTATGGAGCAAATTGTTGAGCTACTAAGATCAACATGTTTATAGATTAGTGTAACTGAGATGAATGGATGGAAAGACATGAGAAATTTAGATTAAAAATGAGTGCATTCGAGAGAAATTGTGAGTAACTTTAGTAGGTGATAAAATAATTGAAAGTCAATTGAGATAGCTTGATCACATTCCACAAAAACCAATAAAGGCTCAATTGAGGATGAATCGGTGCAAGTTGAAAACTCTAAAAGGACAAGGGCAAGGCTGGAAAATAACGTGGATTGTGATAGTAAGCAATTTTTTGACAATATACGATTCAACCGAAGTTACGGATTTTAATAGAACAAGAGTGCGGAATATTATTCGTGCTGCCCCTAATTATTTGGGATAAGGCATTTATGATGATGAAGATGACTTAAAGGGTCTCTCATGAATTGGACATGAAATGGATGAAAGACTTATAGCTGAATTAGATCAAAGTATTCCTAGAAAATTCAACTGTTGAGATTTTCTTTTCAGTATATTTTTCATTTTCTTAGGGCTTATAGGCTTATAGCCATCTGGTTCTTCACTAAAGGTGTCCACAGGTAGTTACCTAAACAAAACTAGTGTACAAATTTACTTTTTGATAATTTGCTCTCTCTGGGACACCCTCCGTGACCCCAAAAAAAATGTTTGAGAAGATCCTTCAACTACTACTACTGTTCATAAAACTGAAACACTTCTTAGATTAACTCATCTCTATATTTTTATGTACTCTTTTGTCCCTACTCCCTCCCCTCTTTTCTAGCATCTGTGTCGTCTCTAAGCTAAGAAGAGAAGAAGATCTCCTGAGAGGGCTGCAATGGGTAAAAGCTTTTATTCCTCTGGAGACTCCACCAGCAACAGCAACAGAGATCACTATCTCAATAAAATCTCTCACAAGATATCCAAACCCATTAGAAAAAACCCTTTTGATCATCATCACCAACACCAATAGTATCATCATCATAATGACAAAATTGACAGTCACCTTCACAATGAGATCTCCTGGATAATAAATCAATTGTGGGCCATAGCACTATGATTACATCTCTATTATGCTACTAATGGGTGCCAGTGGAAGCTGAAACTTCAAATATCTTTACCTAGTGTACTTTTTTATTGGAAAGATAGATTTTACGTGCAAACAAATCGCTTTTTTTTTTTTTCAAAAATTCATGATTTTTGGGGAATTATTCATGACTTTATGAAAAATTTGAATAAATATTAATATAAAAATATACTTTTTATAATTAATAATTTTATTTTATATTTTTTCATATTTTGCTTGACATTTTCTCGATTTATTTTGAATTTATCATATTTTCCCTCGACAAATAATTCTTAAACTCCAATTTTGTAACTAGGGTTGTCAGGGTGCAATTACATAGTTGGACAGGCTTGGGCTTAGAGGCTAGGTCTGGGACTGTTCAAGTAGGCTTCTAACCGGGTTTGGCCCAACCCAATAAGGCCTGATTTCAAAGTTCCCCTAAAACAGTTTGTTTGCCTTAATTTCTTAGGTGGGCTGGCCCGAGCTCAGCTTGATTAATAAATCATCCAATCTGGTCCATTTCCTAATCAGGACTAGTCGAGGCGGGCAGGCCCAAATCCAGGCTGTTGTCATCCCCATTGCTAACTATGGTGGTAGGTTCATCGTTTGCAAGCTCTTTTTTTGGGTCCAACCGTACTAGGTTTTGGAGAATTTCATATTTACCCATTAGATTGTTTCACTTGTAAATCATTATCTCCCTAGGATTCTAACATTCCTTAATTTTCATATGCCAATCTAGTTCGATTTTGTTAAAGCTGTTTTGATTATCTCTACTATTATAAAGAGGATGGGTTGTGTTCAAATGACAAAAATGCCCCTCAAAACTATATTAGTTTTACAAACCTTTTATTTTCTTAAAAGGTATTTTAGTCTTTTCAAGTTTCAAATAAAATACATCCCTCTCTCCTCTCTCTTTGTGCCTAGCTGCAGATTTCCCCTTCTCTTCTTTTCTTCTTCTTCTTCTTTTTCCTTCCCCATTTGCAAACGGACGACGGCTAATCCAACCACCGTTCACAAAGCGTTTTCCTGGGTGGCTCTTTTGCTCCTTTCCTTGGATTCTCATCTCAAATGTGTTGAATTTTCATCTCTTGGTAAGGGATTCAAAATCCTTATAGGAGATTTTTGTTTACAAATAGGGTTGTATTTTGGATATGAACATATTGTATCACCACCTAAACTAAACTTCTTCGTTAGAGATTGAAAACCCATACGGAAAATTTGGGCTATTGATTGAAAATGGAGGTTACCAAAACCCTTACGGAGATTTTTTTTAAATATTTGTGTTTAGAAAATGAAAGATATATTGGACCATGGCTGTAGTATAAATTGTTGCAACTTCATTTTTTTTTCTATTTTTAAGCAAATTTTTGAAAGATTTTTTGGGATATGAACCTCTTGGATTAACAAAGGTTATCACCCTTATCAGAAAAATAAAATAATATTTGTGTTTAAATTGGACCATGGCTGTAATATAAATTTCTGCAACTCCATTTTTTTCTTTTTTTTTTCAAAGCAAATTGTTGAAAGATTTTTCTGGGTATAAACCTCTTAAATTACCATCTCAAGTTCTCAACTGAACCTCTTAGTTAGGGATTGAAAATGCTTATGAAATATTTGGGTCCAAAACCCATATCCCCCCCCTTTTTTAGGATTTTTTTCTTTTTAATAATATAAATATTCTCATCGAATCCTGGAAAAAAGTAACTATTTCTGTTTAAAAAATAAAGATTAATTTGACCATGCAACTTCATTTTTTGATTTTTTCTCTCTTTGTTTAAAGCAAATTATTGGAAGATTTTTTTTTTGTTTTAATTTTGAGTTTCTATATCTAAAAAAAGATTAGGGATTTCTAATCATTTAGGATATTAGTGTTGTATTTTGGGTTTGAACCTCTTGGTAGGGAATTCAAAACCCATATTGAAAATTTGGGTTACAAAATTAAGAAAATCTAAATCTCTAATCGTTTAGGATATTAGTCTTCTATTTGGGTTTGAAATGTGAAATAAGTTTGTAGATTAAATATTCCTTTTTGTGCAAATTGTTTTAAGATTTTATAAAATTTTGAGTTTCCATGCCTAAAAAATCTTAAAACAATTTTCTCAAAAAGGAAAATTTAATCCTGGCCCTACAAACTTGTTTCACATTTCAAACCCAAATAGAAGACATTTTCCTAAAAAAAAGGGGATTGCATACCTCGTCTAGCCTTTGCCGAGCCATACCTCGACTGACCTTTGCCCTGAGGTCAAGGATTGCAGGAAGTGGACTAGAAGCAATCATGGGCGGTTCTCTGTAAGACTTTTGCAGCAATCTTTGTTCCCTATTCCGGGTGAGTCTTTTTCTCATATGGTGGTGTGGAATCCTGGAATTCCTTCAAAGGTATCTTTCTTCTTATGATCTACAACATTGGATTAAATTTTAACAAGCGACCATTTGCAACATAGAGGATGGAGCTTGGCTAACCGATGTTTCATGTGTCTTCAAGCGGATGAGACAGTGGCTCATCACTTTTTACACTGCCGTGTAGTGTAGGAGGTGTGGGATTTTTGCTCTCCCGCATGGGGGTTGCATGGGTCTTCCCCTGTTCCTTCCATGATTCTCTATCTTGTTGGCCTTTGTTTAGGGGGCTTGGGAGCAGATTTGGTCAATGCTCTCAGGGGCTATTTCTTGGTGGGTGTGGAAAGAGAGAAACCTTAGGGTTTTTGAGAATCTCTCTTCCGCCGCTCCACGTCTTTGTGAGCGCATCAAGTTGGGTATTGTGGAGTAGGTAGGGATTCATTGTACTTCGGAGGAAATTTAGGGTTTTCTAGGGAGTTAGGAGTTTGTTTGCTCCTCCTTGGTGTTGAGTTTATATGCTTGTAAACTCTTGCCGTGTATCTTTTTTTATAATCCTTTTTCGTTTTTATTATAATGAAATGCATTACTGATCAAAAAAATAAAAAAAGTTCAGGGATCTTTAATCATTTAGGATATTAGTATTGTAGTATGAGTTTGAACCTCTTCGTGGGGGTTGGTAATGATCTTAATTTTTAAGCAAATTGATAATGATCTTTTTTCCCTTTTGATAGATAAACTCATAAACATGTATTCATTATAATTCATTCTCTTAATTTTACCTCCTAACGATACTACACTACGTTATTCAATTCTTTTTTTCAAGAAAGTCCGTGCAAAAAATTGTTTTAAAAATTGTTCTATGTTATTGGATAAGATTGACGTTCTCTAATCTCTAAAAGTAGGATGCACTTCCTTGTAGCTCGCATTGGTTCACGCCCTCATGAACTATGCTTTTTATGCTCCCTTGTATTTGCTTTTCTTATATTTTTATTGATTGGATTATCGATTAAAAAAAAAAGTAGGATGCACTTCAATTGAACACTTGAACTACACATTTATTTGTTGGGTTTGCATTAAGAAGATACTTACATCGATGTCATTGGTATGTTCGCTATACTCTTCTTTTAATATTGAAGTCAAATAATATTACTGATGTTAACTCACTATTTATTACCATGTTATACACTAACAGTTCATCATTATTTATTTTTTAATTATAAATATTCATGTATAGAATGCCAAATTTATTTGATTGGCTCTCATTAGTACTGGACTCTCATGTGCATTGCACGTGCAACCCACTAGTCTTTTATAATCAGTATCATTCTGTTGCTCCTCTCTCCAAACCACCCCTCGGAGTAACTCTCACAAACCACAATTGCTAATAGAAGTCCCCCTCTTTCTAATCGATGCTATAAATGGAGCGTATTTTAGAGACAATGCATTTGCATATGTTTGTTCTTCGAAGGTGAGTAAAGGGTACTCGTATCCAGTGTAGATTCGATATGAGATTATCAAATGGGTCGACAAATTTACAACGATTTCGTGGGTTGTTTTGTCGACACGAGCAATAACGAAGGCTCGATGAGGTGGGGTTTTAGTGGGGTGTTTTGATAGCCATGAGAGGATGTTTGGTTTGTTTGGTTCATCTAAGCCAACGTACTTAAAGGTTAGGTTGTGGGCGAGCCGGGGTTCCACCCTTCGACAATGGTCTGAATTTGGGCGAGCTCGGATGGGGTGAGTGTGACATCCCAAACCCGCACCTAAGGAATCTTGTTCCGAGGCGCGTGCCCATTCGTCATAACCACACATGCAGAAGACTTTACCTGTGAAAATATAGGAATTTTTAACTTTTCTTATGAGCTTACATAAGCAATAACAACTGGTTATTACAATAACCCATCATAAGCAAATGCGTTACCTCACTAGCTACAGTAGCCAAAGCTTTTGGCGCCACAATTGCACTAGTACACTTTCCAAACTCTATCAAGCGTAGCTCCTTGCCAATTGGCAACCGCTTCAAAATCTGAAAACATAAAATCAGAAGAGTGAGCTATAGAGCCCGGCAAAATCCACCATCCATCTAGGCTATTTTCCACCTAGTAATACACATCAGAATAATATAATAATACTGCTCAATTTCCATATTACAATAGTAAATAATATCGTAAATTGTGACCCGAGGTCACCTAGAGTTATTTCACTCTAACCGAGGTTCCCAACCTCCAAATATTTTTCATTGTCAAATTCATCTAATATCAACTGTGTTCACAACACCAGGTTATCGTTTCAGATAACTGCTCACCCTCTATTCTTGAGTCCACAGACTCGATCGACCAGGCCTTCACCAGCATACAACTTTTATCCCTGAGTTCACAGACTCAGCTATCAATCGATCGGGCTCATGCCCATTCAAACCATACCTTGAGTCTTTAGACTCAATACAAGATCATACAACTATCTGACTAAGCCACAATGAGAACCTTCTCCTCACGACATCTTTATCAGATAATATAACCATCGCCTTTCCTGACCTGGTCAAAGAGGATCTATGAAAATCATTCCACCCACTCCCGACTATTAGTTACATCGGATTACACAACACCTGTGACGTCCCGAACCTGCGCCTGGGAAATCAAGTTCCAAGACGCGTGCTCGTTCGTTATAACCACGCATGCGGAAGACTTTACCCGTGAAAATGCGGGGATTTTTCAACTTTTCTGATGAGCTTACATAAGCAAGAACAACTGGTCATCACAATCACCCATCATAAGCAAATACGTTACTTCACTGGCTACAATAGTCGTTACTTTTAGCGGCACAACTGTGCTGCTACACTTTCAGAATCCATCAAGTATAACTCCTTACCAATCGGAAACTGCTTCCAAATCTGAAGACATAAAATGAGAGGAGTGAGCTATAGAGCCCAGCAAAATCCACAATCCATCTAGGCTATTTTCCACCTAGTAACAATCATCATCATCAATAACAATATAGTGTTGCAATACAATTCTCATATTATAATAATATATAATCTCGTAATCCGTGACCCGAGGTCACTCAGGGCTATTTCACCCTATTTCGAGGTTCCCAACCTCAATTTCCAAGTTCATCCAATCATCGTCTACACCACTAGGTTACCATCCCAGACAACCGCTCACATTCTATCCTTGAGTCCGCAGACTCAATCAACTGGCCTTCATCCATATTCAACCTGAGTCCGTAGACTCAATATCCAAGTTAGAGTTCGTAGATTCGCTATCCATTTCGAAATCCGTTAACATTAATTTTGTTACCATGGCGTCCTATACCCCCATGATAACTATCGAGATCAACCAGGCTTACACCCAATGAAATCAAACCTTGAGTCCTTAGACTTCGTACAACCTTGAGTCCATAGACTCCATACAACCTTGAGTCATTAGACTCCATACAACCTTGAGTCCATAGACTCGATACATAATCCGGGCCTTCACCCATTAGAACCAACACAATCGTCTGATCTCAGCCACGGTGAGGAACTCTAGCCTCACGACATCTCTATTAGACAATACAACCATCTGACTTAGCCACGGTGGAGAATTCTATCCTCATGGCATATCTATCAGATCACAGACAACACAACCATTTGACTCGGCCACGGTGGGGACTTCTATCCTCACGCCATATCTATCAGATAACACAACCATCTGACTTAGCCATGGTGTGGACTTTTATCCTCACGGCATATCTATCAGATAACACAACCATCTGACTCAACCACGGTACGGACGACATATCTATTAGAGGCATCACAACCTACTGACTCAGCCTCGGTATGGCCTATCTATTAGATAACACAACCATCTGACTCAGCCACGGTGGGGACTTCTATCCTCATGACATATCTATCAGATCACAGACAACACAACCATCTGACTCAGCCACGGTGTGGACTTCTATCCTCACTGCATATCTATCAGATAACACAACCATCTGATTCAGCCACGATACAGATGGCATATCTATCAGAGGCATCACAATCTACTGACTCAGCCTCGGTACGGCATATCTATTAGATAAAACAACTATCTGACTCAGCCACGGTGGAGACTTCTATTCTCACGACATATCTATCAGATAACACAACCATCTAACTTAGCCACGGTACAGACGACATATCTATCAGAGGCATCACAACTTACTGACTCAGTCTCGGTACGACATATCTATCAGATAGCACAACCATCTGACTCAGCCACGGTATAGACGGCATATCTATCAGAGGCATCATAGCCTACTGATTCAACCTCGGTACGACATATCTATCAGATAACACAACCATCTGACTTAGCCACGGTGGGGACTTCAATCCTCACGGCATATCTATCAGATAACACAACCATCTGACTTAGCCACGTTACGGACGACATATCTATCAGAGGCATCACAACCTCCTGACTCAGCCTCGGTACGGCATATCTATCAGATAACACAACCATCTAACTCAGCCACGGTACGGACGACATATCTATCAAAGGCATCACAGCCTACTGACTCAGCCTCGGTACGGCATATCTATCAGATCACAGACAACACAACCATCTAACTCAGCCACGGTGGGGACTTCTATCCTCACGACATATCTATCAGATAACACAACCATTTGACTCAGTCACGGTACGGACGACCATAGTAACAAAGTTCTCGAATAATTCCCGAATTGTACCCGAACTATTCATTTTTTAAGGGGTGCCGTTTAAAAAGGCTTCTTTTTCCCGAACTAACGAATAATTCCCGAACTAACGAATTATTCGCGAATAATTCCCGAACGAACGAATTATTCCGAACTTATACCGAACTTATTCCGAATGAAGATTTCTCACAAATTATTCGTTCATGCTTATTCAGAATTCTAAAATAAGAATGAGGGTAAAATGAACTTTTAATTAGCAATAGAATTATTACTAAAAACCCGAGACTTATTTCACACTGAGAAATCTTCATTTGATTGAAATCCCCAACTGATAGGAGAATGAGAAAACTCTATTCGAGTAAGCTATTTTAGGATTTTGATTACATTCGATTGAATTGAGAGAAAAAAGATAATTTTGCATGCTGATTAGTCTGTTGAATTTCCACTGAACTAAGAGAAAATAAGATTTGTGTTATTTATTCTGAGCTATTCCTATATTTTGCTAAATAACTATATTATGCCAAATAAATACACTTATATATTGTTTTTCTGATTTTATCTATTCAGATTATTATTTTTCTCATTTTTATATATTTTTGAATTGCTTATATAATTTGATTTGCATATACAAACATGTAATCTAAATTATTCTTTTTTCTTAAATTACATAAAGCTTACTTAAACCTTATGTAATTTTTTTCTTGAGTTTGCGAGTTTACATAATGCTTGTTTTTTAGAAATTGGAATAAATGTTAACATAGTAAGAGATGTCAATACATATAGATTGGTAGAAGGATTAGTTGGCATCACGTTCTTATTTTTTATAATTATTAATTTTTATTTTTTCGAACTTATCCTGAACTTAACCCGAATTTGCCGATTTTTTCCCTTTTTTTCGAACTTAACCTCTGTCGAATAATTCCCGAATCCGAACTTTGTTACTATGCGGACGACATATCTATCAGAGGTATCACAACCTACTGACTTAGCCTCCGTACGCTATATCTATCAGATAACACAACCATCTGACTCAGCCACGGTACGAACGACATATCTATCAGAGGCATCACAACCTACTGACTCAGTCTCGGTACGGCATATCTATCAGATAACACAACCATCTGACTTAGCCACGGCACGGACGACATATCTATCAGAGGCATCATAACCTACTGACTCAACCTCGGTACGGCATATCTATCAGATAACACAACCATCTGACTCAGCCACGGTACAGACGGCATATCTATCAGAGGCATCACAATCTACTGACTCAGCCATGGTACAGACGACATATTTATCAGAAGCATCACAACCTACTGACTCAGCCTCGGTACGACATATCTATCAGATAACACAACCATCTGACTCAGCCACAGTACGAACGGTATATCTATCAGAGGCATCACAGCCTACTGACTCAGCCTCGGTACGGCATATCTATCTGATCACAGACAACACAACCATCTGACTCAGCCACGGTGGAGACTTCTATCCTCACGGCATATCTATCAGATAATACAATCATCTGTTCTCCCCTGACCTAGTCAAAGAGGATCTATGGATATCAAATTCACCCACTCCCGACTATCAGTCACAAAGGATTATATTTTAACCCTGGTTAGGTTTTCTAACCACAGGTTAACCCCAGTTAACCAAAGCCTCGCTTGGTTAACTGAAATACTCGGGCCTCGCGCCTGTGAACCAAATCCGAGGGTATACCGTTCCGGTGTGGAACATTACCTGACCGATGAACCATTCCATCGCCTTACCATGTCCCAACAACATCACATCATACACAAAGGTTATCCCGAGGGGGGACTTTTACCAGGCCAATGGACCTACCATTGCCTTAAAACAAACATCACATCATACAAGAGTGGTTCCGATAGGGAACTTAATCAGACCAATGGACCTTACCATTGCCTTACAATGTCAAAATCACATCAAATCACACATATAGAAGCCCAGTCAGTCTTTCATAACTTCTTGCGGTCGATCGCACCTGCGATCGATCGCACTTCCCTGCGATCTATCGCAAATCACACTGAGCCTAACTTCCGTGCTAGAAACAGCCCGAAACCGAGAGATCCGTCCCTCTGCTCCATTTTCACTCTCATCCATCCCATCTATACATCATTCATAAGGTCTCCGACCTTTTTCCATCCACACATAATATCACCAAACCATTCCACATAAATAAAGTAGCTTAAATAAGGGAAAAGAGGAGATAGAGAGGGATTTTACTTCTTTTGCGCTTTTCGAGACGTCTAAGGGCAAAACGGACACTACCAACACGTTCGGGAAAAAGATCAACTCCCAAGGTGAAGCTCCTCGCCTTCAAACCCGATTTTCCACAAATTTATCAAACACTTAACTAATCAACCTCAGTTAAGGACCCATAAACGTATAATTTTATTCTATTAAAATTCCAGGTCGTTACAACACCTGACACCACCACTCCTGACCTAGTCAAAGAGGATTTATGGATATCAAATCCACCCACTCTCGACTATCAGTCACGAATGACTAACATAACCCACCACTCCAGACCTAGCCAAAGAGGATCTATGGATATCAAATCCACCCACTCTCGACTATCAGTTACGGAGGACTACATAACACCCAACTCCAGATCTAGCCAAAGAGGATCTATAGATAACACTCCACCCACTCCCGACGATCAATCACGTACCTCGCCAAAGAGGATCCATGGACATTATTTCAACCATTCCCGACGATTAGTCACATACCTCCCCAAAGAGGATCTATGGATATTATTACACTCACTCTCGACTATCAGTCACGGATGACTACATAACACCATCACTCCAGACGTAGCCAAAGAGGATCTATGGATAACACTCCACCTACTCCCGACGATCAGTCACATACCTCGCCAAAGAGGATCTATGAATATGATTCCACCCACTCCCAACTATCAGTCACGGAAGATTAATATAACCGACCACTCCAGACCTAGTCAAAGAGGATCTATGGATATCAAATCAACCCACTCTCGACTATCAGTCACGGAGGACTACATAACACCACCACTCCAGACGTAGCCAAATAGGATCTATGGATAACACTCCACCTACTCCCGACGATCAGTCACGTACCTCGTCAAAGAGGATCCATGGACATTATTTCAACCACTCCCGACGATCAGTCACGTACCTCGCCAAAGAGGATCTATGGATATTATTCCACCCACTCCCGACTATCAATCACGAAGGATTACATAACACCACTACTCCAGACCTAGCCAAAGAGGATCTATAGATAACACTCCACCCACTCCCGACGATCAGTCACGTATCTTGCCAAAAAAGATCTATAGATATTATTCCACCCACTCCCGACTATCAGTCATAAAGGATTAATATAACCAACCACTCCAGACCTAGCCAAAGAGGATCTATGGATATCAAATCCAGCCACTCCCGACTATCAATCACGGAGGACTACATAATACTACCACTTCAGACCTAGCCAAAGAGGATCTATGGATATCAAATCCACCAACTCCCGACTATCAGTTACGGAGGACTATACGACATCACCACTCCTGACCTAGTCAAAGAGGATCTATGGATATCAAATCCACCCACTCCTGACTATCAGTCACGGAGGATTATACTTTAACCCTGGTTAAATTTTTTAACCATCGAGTAACCCCAGTTAACCCAAGCCTTGCTTAGTTAACTGAAACAGTTGGGCCTCGCGCTCGTGAATCAAATCCGGTAACACACCGTCCCGTTAGGGAACGTTTCCAGGCTAATGAATGTGTCCATAGCCTTATACAACCTACAAAATAACTTTTCGACACCCCAAATGTGACGATAAAATTTACCTGGGACCCGATTTGGGCTCCCCGAATGTCCACATAAAATCACAACATCACATATGGGTCTCTCCGACCCTTTTTCCATCCACGCTATTCACACAGTGAGTCTAAATCCGGGGTTTTGACACCCGAGACCAAGGGCTACACCCCTCTACTCATTTTCCATGCACATCCAACCCTTCCACACATCACATAGGGGTCTCTGATCCTTTTTCCATCCACGCCATTCACACAGTGAGTCTAGATCCAGGGTTTTGACACCCAAGACCGAGGGCTACACCCCTCTACTCATTTTTCACACATATCTAACCCTTCCACACATCACATAGGGGTCTCTAACCTTTTTTCTATTTACGCCAAACCACACACATACATTCCACATACTAAAAATAGTGAAATAAAATGGAAAAGAGAAGAGAAGGAAGAGGTTTTACCCATTTTACGCATACAACGGGTCTCGGACCCTTTTTCATCCACGCCATAAAACAAGAACATCATCCACAACAAGAAAAGCATATTTAAAGGGAAAATAGGAAAGAGGAAAAATAGATTTTACCTCTTTCATGCACTTCAAGACGTCTAGGGCCGAAACAGACACCACCAACACGCTCGGGAGGACGATCAACCCCAAGATGAAGCTCCTCGCCTTCACACCTTCACTTTCTCTCTCTAACTTTTCCCTCTTTCTCTCTTTACACGCAAATCGAGGCATTGGGGGAGAACAGATGCCACCAATGCGTCGGGGACGTCGAAATACACCCAGGTAGACTTCCTCTTCTTTCTCTCTCTTCCTTTCTCTCTCCTCTTTCTCTCTCTAGAAGTAATTCGGGCAAAACCTCCCCCTTGTTTGCAAACCGTGAGAATGAGGGGGAGGGTTACCCTCCTTATATAGAGGAGGGAAGGGGATGAGGTGTACCATTAATGATGTCATGGGTGACATCACACGATGAGGTCATCATGGTGATGTCACCACCTTTGACTTGTTGACTTATTTGACCGGCTTTCCCGATTTTCACATATACGGCCTTCGAATCCCTACTATATGAAATCTGATTTTGACGAAACTTCAGGTAACCAAACTTGGGATAGTCTGACACCTGCTGTAGAAATTTCAGGGAAAAATACAGAGTTTTGACAGTAAAAAGTAAGTCCGGAAGAAAACTGTAAAACCCACTAATTTCCTGATTTCGGATACAAAACATGTTGCTGTTTCTTCATATGAGATGATGAACTGACGAAATGACAGACGGTCGTCCTCACAGCCGACCGGCCCGCTGTGGTACCAGCCGCAACTGCTGAACCCTAAAAAAGAGAAATCACTAGAAGATATTGCAAGTTCAAGATCTGTGTTTGTATTTTTCTGCTGAACCCCCATCGCTCTTTAAAGACATGTTCTCCCTACCGAAGTGGCCAAACTGCTCCCAAAGAATCGACTTCTTTCCGAAGTACGTAAAGGCAAATCCCATTAGGGTTTTAGAAATTTTCATTTTACTTTCTCACCCACATCATAGTAGTTGTTAGATTTGACTTTTGAGAACAATGAGTTGTGCAGCCTTAATCAAATATAATATCGCAATGGCTGTGTACAAAAAAGCAAGTAAGGTGCTCATCGAAATGGCAGCTTGCAGAAGAACTATGTCGAGTGAGAATTCTATTTCCCACCACTCTCTCTTTTAGTCCTAATTGGCACCTTGATCAGTGCCTTTATTATTTTAGTAGAAGGTAAACTCTGTCTAGCATTCAGAAAAGGCATCCTCTTTGTTAAACGATCTGTATTGTTAAAAGAAGCAGCGATGGTGTAACAATCATCAAGGAGTGCCTTCTTGCAGCTCTCCAGATCTGAATTGCGTATCCTCTCCAGATCTGTGAAAACATCATTTGGGAAATCGGCATCATCGATCACAACCACTTTGTAATTCATGGAGTCATACTCTCCACACTGTTCAATCGGAAACTGCGGGGAGCATCCTTTGGAAGGATTGCTGGGATTTAAGAGAGAGAAGCCGTCCAGGCAGCTACAGCTAATTGTCTGATTATCGGGCGAAGTGCAGAATCCATAAACACCGCAAATAGCGTTCACAAAGCAAGGCTCCGTGATTGCTTTCCACACACTTTCCCATTGTTTACCATTTTGTTTCTGGTATACATATTGCTGAAAATTTCCACTATCTTCGACCGTTGCCCTGTGGTAGTAGTCTTTGATCGGTAGGGGCACGTTATTCGTCATTTTATAGATGGTTTCACTCTCATTGATGAGGTACATGAATGAGGTACTCTGGTTGAAAATCAATCTCACTATTTTTTGGTTTATAGTTGCAGTGTACCAGTAACCACGATCTGCAAATCGGTATGCTGAGAGTACCATATTGCCGTCGAAATCCTGCAGCTCCAACATGAACCTTCCGGTTGAGTGGTCCACTGTTCCGTTTGCATTGGAGTAAAGCTTCTGGCCCATATTTAGAATTTGGCCTGGTAGGAGGGTGTCAGTTGGAGAATCGAAGCTTTGCCAGAGGACTCTTGAGAAAGAGTTCCACAAGACAAAATTGCCATCATCTTGCATGGAAGCTGAATTTGCAGCTTCACCTTCGTTTATAAAATGCCTAGTCCCATTGGGATATATGAGCACAAGCCGTCCATCCAATGTTAGGTTGACTGTGGATTGAAATGGTGCTGGAGTGTCTCGGTTCGCTGACCAAATTAACGTTCTCTCTGGGATCTTATCGAACCAAATCCCGAGCAGAAAGAAACCACCAGTGACAGGGTAGAACCCAAGTGCGAAATCACCAGAGGGTGATTGCCAAGAGGAGTTGACTCCAGGAGTTAAGCTCGTGCCCAAGGTTATTTTTGCAGGAGTCTTAGCATGAAAGCCATGCAAGGAGGAAGCAAGTAGTAGAGACCAAACAAGCCTTATTATTATAGCAGCAGCCATTGTAACTCAAGGAGATTAATGGGGACAGCAGAGAGAGGAGAGATCATTATATAGAGATTGTAACAAGAAGAAGAATCCAAAGAGGCCTTGTGGGGTAGAAAAGATAAAGCAGACTTTTCAAAACATGCTTGTGTTGTCTATTGTACTGTGCCATGTTCATACCTATGTAGGATCCAGTGCAGGTCAAGAACCCTTTCCTTATCAGAGGAGTGGATGGAGAAAGACATTTCTGGGTGAATGAATCAACGTTTAAATTTGGCACAGCCACATTGCATTACTTTGAAGACTGTCATTATTGTACGTAATGACTTCGTGTCGATTCCTACATAGTGGCGTTCAAAGTAGTCTGTCGAGGCGGGCTGTGGGCAGCGAACGGCAGGTTTGCATTTCATTATCAGATAGCTTTCTGTTCACAAACTTTGTGCTGAGAGAAGATCGTACATGGGAGTGGGAGCAGTCACCTTCCCAATGAGATCTTCTAGATAATCCATCAACTGTGGGCCGTAGCACTACGATTAGTGCTCTAGTATGCTACTAATGGATGCTACTGCAAGGGTGCGTTTAGATTTGTGGAATTGGTAGATAGGATTTGCAATTCCCTTCTTGAATTCCAATTCTGTCGTTTGGTATGTACTATTAAAATGGTTGGAATTGGAATTGTCAATTCCGCACGGAAATGAAGTAGTGATTTCACAGGCTAATTAAACAAAATTCAAATCTTTACGGAGATGTGTTATTTGACACTAACCTTATGAAAATCTTGAAAATCTTTTTCTAAACCTTAAATGAATAATAATTTACTAAATATAATAATAATTCAATTTAATAAATAATAATTTACTAAAATAATTAATAATAAAAATATATTAATAAATAATAATATAAATAATAATGATAATAATATTTGAATTTAATAAATAATAATTTACTATATTAAATGATTATTATAAATTAATAAATAAAATTAAAAATAATATATATAATAATTAATATTATTATATTTAATAAATAACAAGTTAAATATTTTAATTATTATTATTTTATGTAAATTAAACTTTAATACAGAAAATAATAATTAGAAATTATATAAATTAATAATTATAACTTATAATATTAATTAAATTTTAATAAATATATTATTTATATAAGAAATAAAAATGTTAAACTTAAAATAATAATTTATTACATAAAATAATTATTTTAAATTATAATTTTAATAAATAAATTACTTATATAATTATATATCCTTATTATTATATTCAAATTAGATTTTCAAACTTTCATTTAATATTTACTAACTATCTTATGTAAGTAATATTTTAATGCACAAAATTATAAATAATAACAATATTTAAATTTAATAAATAATATCTTAGTATATTAAATACTAATTATTATAAATCAATAAATAAAATTAGAAATAATACTAATAGAAATAATTATATTTAATAAATAATAATTTAATACATTAAATAATTATTATAATTTTAATAAGTATATTACCTATATAATTATATATCCTTATTATTATATTCAAATTAGAATTTTAAAATCTTCATTTAATATTTACTAATTATCTTATGTAAATAATAATTTAATCATAAAATCATAACTATAAATTATAATAACATTTAAATTTAATAAATAATAATTTAATACTTTACTTAATAATAATTTTAAATTAAAATAATAATGAAATTTAGTAAATAAGAATTTTAAAATCTTCATTTAATATTTACTAATTATCTTATTGAAATAATAATTTAATTATAAAATCATAACTATAAATTATAATAACATTTAAATTTAATAAATAATAATTTAATACATTACTTAATAATAATTTTAAATTAAAATAATAATGAAATTTAGTAAATATTTTACTTGCATAATTATATATTCTTATTATTGTATTCAAATTAATTTGGCATTATTTTTATTCATCCAAATTTCATCTAATTAGTAGTGCGTCCAAATGGCGATTTATAAATTCTATAGAATTCAATTCCGTAGAATTCAATTCTTTAGGTCAAATTCCAATTCCACAAATCCAAACGTAGCCCAAATGTTCATTTGTTTTTATTGGAAATATAAATTTTGTTTTGAAGTAAGAGAGAGAAGGGTGCAAAAGGCCCATTGTACAACTGTGATTAGAGTTCTATTATTCTTTAAGAAATGGGGTTTACACAATTCAATAATCTCATTTGTGTTAGGTATAATAATAAAGTTTTCTTAATTTTACTAACAGTCGTGATTAATACACAACTTTTTTTGTTAAACGTGTCTTTAGAAAAAACAAATCACGATTTTTTTTAAAAGTCATGAATTTTTGGGAATTATTCATGATTATGAAAATTTTGAATACATATTTAATATAGAAAATATATTTATTTATGATTTTTCATAGGTAGTAATTTTAATTTACTTTATATGTTTTCATATTTTGCCTTACCTTTTTTTGATTTATTTTTGAATTTGTCATATTTTTCGTAGACAAATAATTCTCAAACTCCAATTTTGTAACTAGGGTTGTCATGGCGCAATTAGTTGGACGGGCTTGGGCTTAGAGGATAGGTCTTGGCCTGTTAAAGTAGGCTTCTAAATGGGTCGCCCAGCCCAATAAGGCCTGATTACAAAGCTCCCCCAAAACAGTCTATTTGCCTTAATTTCTTAGGCGGGCTGACTTGAGCCCAGTTTGATTGATAAGTCATCGAGTCCTGTCCATTTCCTAATTGGGCCAAATCAGGCCTGGCCCAAACAAAGCTCGTTGACATCCCATTGGTAACTTTGGTGTTAGGTTTTGTTTGCAAGCTCTTTTCTTGCATCCAACTGTACTAGGTTCTGGAGAATTTCATATTTACCCACTAGATTGTTTCACTTTTTTTCTTTTTTAATACTAATAAAGGATATATTAATCACAAAGGTGAGTACACCCATAGAGCGCAGGGTTAGACCCTGGATCAGGAAGAGAGAAACAAAATATCAGTAAAAATTTGGGGAATGATAATCACAGACAGCTAATCCTTTTTTCACATCAGCCTCCACATTTGCCTTTCTTTTGATTACTGAAGTTGTTGCCTGAGGGAAACTGCGCCACAGAACCCGAATATCTTCCATAACTGAAAAAACATCCCAATTAAGATCCTTCAAAATTGATGATAAAGCTTGAAGAAGAATTTGGGCGTCACCCTCAACAATAAAGGAGGGCCAATTGTGGCTCCGAGCCAAAGAAGATCCACTTCTAATGCTCTTGCCTCCGAAAATCGAGCATGACTTGCCAGAATTGGATAGGAAATAGAATGGAGTATTTGACCTTTATGATTTTGAACAATAACTCCAATTCCCGCTGCGGGTTATGTAATATCCGCATAACCATCAAAGTTAATTTTGAGAGATCCTTTAGGTGGTGGCTGCTAGCAATCTAAATTTGAAGGAGAGTCTCCTCAACAAATCATAGGATTCCAACATTCCTTAATTTTGATATACCAATCAAGTTCAATTTTGTTGACGCTGTTTTGATTATCTTTTATAACCAATCTCTATGTCAAACTGAAATCCCACTCCCTGATGATTCAGAAATGATATCAAGACCTTATCCATCTAATGCATTCTTTTCGATACAATTCGGTACATCCAACACTAACCCAATCTCAATGATTCAAAGAAAACTACAAGCAACTACATTAAAAAAAAAAAAAAACCTTATTCCTTAAGTGAACGAACGCTTTATTGGAACTGAAAACGAGGGAGTTCAACAACTACATCCTTGGATCATAAACAAAACTACACCACAACCGCTTTCAAGACCTTATATTTTCTCAACTTACCAAAAATACGGTATCATTAGCAATTGATCTAACTATTAGTTTATTGATAGTGTTTCTGAAATGATCCAAGTATTCGTAAATGATTTAACCATTTAGGTATCACTAGAAAATACAGTAGAGAATTTTATGAGTGAAGGAAGAGATCAATGTACATTTTCAAAGTAAATACATGGTTAAGATATTTATATTATCTGTGACAAACTTCTTGTTCATGATTTAATTTATAGATTCAAAAAGAGAGAATTTTGTTTTAACGAATGACTCCTTTGACATTCAGATCATTTTCTCTTATTTAGACCAAATGTGTCTTCAATACCGGTAGTCACATTCTTTCGTCGCTCGGCAATCATATCTGAATATGCCTGTAAAAGGAAAGAAAAATTCAGACTTTACTACATAAAATTTTAGTTGAATACATAGATGCCGTATCAAATTTCGGCAAATTAGGATGGAATCTTATAACAGGAGAAACCATGGTTTGGTTTCATCATTAGACAGATAACTACTAGAAAACAGAGAATGAATCCATATTTTTCAGGCAATCATGTGTGATATATTTATAAAATGGTAAGAACAAACAAACTATCATTCTTTGGTCAACTAACCACCCCCCCCCCCCAATTTTGAATTAATCAATCAACACCGATGTCTTAAATGGTTGATAAAGCACCGACCAACATGGTAAATCATCATCTAATTGGTTCCATTTTGCAGCCCAGGCTTGGCTGAACTTATTCCAATTGATGCCTCAATGCAGTTGGCACCTAAAGGACCCGGATACAGGAAATTATTTTTTGCAAGTTGGCTCCATGTTAATTGTGATTGTCCTTCCTAAAATCATAATGAGACATACCATGGATCCATTAGAAGCCAGTCTTTTGCGAACCCATAGTTAATATGCTCTAATGGACCTGTTTGTCCATTTGTCAGTGTAAGAGTTATATATCTTATCTTCAAATAGATCAACCTTACTGCATATTCACTACTGTTAAGTCTTAACTATTCTGTGTCTGAAATCCAATAAAACCCAAATGGAATTGAATGTTATCATCACAAACCATCACCTATGAAAAAAAAAAAAACATGAACTCTCATTGCCGTCATTATAAAAAACTCCAAATCCCCAATTTGAACCCAAATTTCACAGTGACAACTTAACTACTCTTTCATAAACCCCATGAAAGAGGATGCACTCCCCCTTTGAATTTATCCACAAGGGTTAGTTTCTCAAATGCCCTAAATAACTGATTTAAGCTGGGTCAATGACACTGCTATAAATAACATTAAAAATGATGATAACCACAAAGAAGAAGGTAGATAAGTTTGTGAGTTCTCAAACCTTGGGATAAGAATATAGAAATATATACCACCATGTGCAAATTAAAGAGAGAACGACCGTGGTGACTACTACTGAATGCAGGATTACCCAGCTACAAGCAATCAATAATACTCCAGTGAGCGTTATTGTCCACGGCTGACACCTAGCAAGAGAATGGAAATAAAGCCGTCAAAAAGAATATCAATACAAACACAGATATGCAAATGTATCTGTATGATAATTTGAACAATCGTTAAGAGAGGTTTCCAGTTTCAAGAAAACACAACTTTTTTTTTTATATAGATTTATGGTAGCCTAATACAACTTGAATCCTATTCTTAGATATTACCCATTAAAAAATGTGTTTGATGCTCATTTCTAATGTGAACGGACTTATTTAAGCTATTATAGGAACGAATCTCATTAACATCAACAAAAGGCTCAGTAGTCAATAGCCATCCTGAGTACAAATGTAATAAGAGTGGATTCTACTTTATTATAATTCATGTAGAGTGGATTCTACTATGTATGAATCCTCAACTGCTTCTCTTCTATACTAAACTTTAAGTCTAACACCTTTCACGGATAAATTTCGTTAATGGAATGGGCATTTCTGACATTTTGTTTTCTCTTCTTCTTTTTCAATAGGTTGTCTAATGCTTAGCATTCAATAAAAACTGTATCTTGTGAAGTAATTCCTGGGAGTTTGTTACTGTTATGCATAAACACGATAATAAGATCAACGACAATGCAATAAAGATAATAGACAAAAATTGAAAGGATAAAACACCACACAAGACGAGATATACATGGTTTACCAACCAATGGCTATGTCCACAATCAACGATCTGAAAAACCTTTACTATAATGGAGAAGATTACAAAAGAGGAGCAACCAAGAAGACGATCCAAAAGTTATAGCAAATCTCAAACAAATCTTCTTTTTTCTGACTAAACAAACCCTAGGCCGAATATAGCCTTATATAGATGGTAGAAACCTAACTGGAAACAAAGTCTTATTCAAAATAGGAGTTTCCCGAAAGAACTGTTCTAAAACACTACCCAGACTCGAGTAAGTTGGCTATGGGTTTTGCATTGTATTGCTCAATTAAAACTACACAACTACTGAAATTCCACTTTCGCTCAAGCGAACATGATTCACTCAAGCTAGATTCCCAAAACATAAATACCGAACTAAAATTCAAGCCAAATCCCAATAATCTCCACATTGACTTGAATCCCACGAATATCCCATGATGCACCACGAAATCTTTCATTACTGTAACCCAACGAATACAACAAAAACTTTGATACCAATTGTTGGGATCACGAGCAACAACCCACAACGATAAATGAAAGACTTAAAAGAGAAAATAAAAACAAAATGTAAAACAAGAACACACAGATTTATGTGGTTCGGCCAATGATGCCTATGTCCATGAATCCACAACAGTTTTACTATGCTAAAAGGCAAAAGCACATAAAACAATTACAGGGTTCTCTCTAGTCTCTCTGGAAACTTTCTAAGTGATACGAGTGATTAAAAACCCTAAACATAAAAATATATTATATACTAGGGCTCAAACGAGCAAAAAATCTCGAATTACTATTCTGACCCCACAGCACTTGCTCGAGCCAACCCATTCTTGCTCGAGCAAGTTAGCTACGATTTTGCAACTAATTGCTCAGTCAGAAAATACAGCCACAGGAATTCAACTTTCGCTCGAGCGAAGCCATTCTCGCTTGAGCCAACCCCAACAGTTCGAGCCAGCTAAGGGAATTCAACTATCTCGCTCGACCCGTGACTACCTGCTATACTGCTGGTGTCTTGTGCAATCAGGCCCCATACATAACAATCTTTCACTTGCAGGCTGATCACCAACAGTTCTGCCAAACTTGCTTCATCTGTAATGCTACTCTTAAATGGTAAAACATAGTAGCATAGTATAAATCTTTGTATTAAAATTCGACGAGTCAACCCGAAACTCAACCAAATCGACTTGACCAAGTTTCGGGTCGAGTTTGAAGTAAAACTCAGAAGTGACACTAAAAACCGAGTAACTTGTCCCAATTCGCTCCGATCGCTTAATTTATGTACTTTTTTTGTTATAACAAAAAATCGAGTAAACCAACCTACTCGAGTGACCAAATTATGTTTTTTATTTATTTTTAATACCCCCCATCCACCCTTAGTATAAATACGAAACAAAAGGGAGGTGTTTAGTATATATTAAATTATATATCTCATTTTAGGCATGTTTTATCATTAATTTTGAATTTATACTATATATATAGTATAAGAAAAATATTATATATGTTCGAGTTTTAGATGTCATTACTCGGACGAGTTTTGCCTGAGTTTTCGAGTTGACTCTACTCGACAAGGTTCTAAGTCAAATTGAGTTTTCGGGTTTTAAAACACTGGTGTAAATTTCCTTATTGTCTTCAAGCTAGGAGACCAGCAGATCGCAGTAGTAATCGCCTTGGTCAACATGTCTACAGGGTTTAGGCTTGTGTGGATCTTCTTCAAAAATATCAATCCTTCTTCCAAAAGCGATCGTATGGAATGGTATCGTATGTCTATGTGCTTGATCATCGCATGAAAGACTGAGTTCTTTGCAAGATGAATTGCACTTTGACTGTCATTGTGTAATTTGTAATTCTCTTACTTCTTGCCAAATTCATTCAAGAAGCTTTGTAGGCATACCATTTCTTTGCAAGCTTCCATTGCAATCACATTCTATGCTTTTGTAGTCGAAAGAGAGACTATCTTTTGCAATCTTGAGGCCAAACTGACTATTCCACTACCCAACTGTTGTGCGGAAACATGACAGTAAGATCTGTGACACTGCAAGAAAGATAATAGAAAAGGTAGAATACCACACGAGAGAGATACACGTGGTTCACCAACAAATGGCATCGTCTACGGGCGAAAACAATCCAAAAAACCTTCACTATAATGGAGAAGATAACAAAAGAGGAGCGACCAATATGACAACCCAAAACTTCAACAAAGCTCACACAAATCTCCTTTTTTCTCACCAAACAAACCCTAGACTCAATATAACCTTATATAGATGATAGAAACCTAATTGGAAACAAAATCCTATTCAAAATAGGAGTTCCCTGAAGGAACTGTTCTAAAATGCTGGTCCTCGCTCGAGCCAACCCAGACTCGCTCCAGCGAGTTAGCTATGGGTTCTGCACTGTATTACTCAGTCAGAACTACACAATTACTGGAAAGTGAGTATTACTCAGTCAGAACTACACAACTACTGGAATTGCACTTTCGCTCGAGTGAACATAATCTCGCTCGAGCAAGATTCCCAGAAAAGAAATATCGAACTAAAATTCAAGTTAAATCCCAATAATTACCTCCAGTGAGAGTACCCATGTTGTGCGGTTTACCGTTCTTTCTCAATTTATAGCTCTAATTGTGCAAGCAGTAGTTTTTCTTCATTTCATTACAGTTACCCATGTTGTGCAGTTTACCGTTCTTTCTCAATTAATAGCTCTAATTGTGCAAGCAGTAGTTTTTCTTCATTTCATTACAGTTACCCATTTTGTGCGGTTTACTGTTCTTTCTCAAATTCTAGCTCTAATTGTGCAAGCAGGAGTAGTATTTTCTTCATTTGTTCATTTTAGAAATTCATTACAATTACCACTTCTCAACTTATAGCTCCAATTGTGCAAGCAGGAGTAGTATTTTCTTCATTTGTTCATTTTAGAAAGTCATTACAATTACCACTTCTCAACTTATAGCTCTAATTGTGCAAGCAGGAGTAGTTTTTCTCCATTTGTTCATTTTAGAAATTCTCACAAATTCCCATTACAGAAAATTTAGTTCAACCGTACGGCCAGCTTAGACTGCTTTAAATCCAAACATGTACTTGGGTATACATTGGCGAGAATAAGTCCCCATTTCTTAGAATAATGCAAAAAAAAATTTAGAGGCCAGAAAACTATTTTATCACAACCAATTGAAAATGCAAAGTTCCAAACATCAGCTAAGGAAGCAGATCCAATGCTACTATTACTAGCACACCAAAGACCCATCAAAATATTTTTAATTTTTAGATAGAAAAACAAAGAAAACCCAGATAATAATCAATAAAATAGTTGAATTTGGCCCAATAAAGATCACGAATTTAAGTAAAAACTAAGAAGAATCAAAGGATATCAACTTATAATAAACAAATGGCAAATACCCATGAAGGGAAAAGCTCACCATGAAGGCTTGGTGTCCCAAACAGAGTCGTACTCAAGAGAGAGATGGTTCAGATAACCGTCCATATCATCGACTGCCCCATTTTCGTCCAGGAACACAGATTCGTTCGAGTCATTTCGCTTGCTTCGAAGAAGTATCGTTTTGGCGCAGAAATCCGTTGATTTAAACTTGCTAGAAGAGATTTTCGGAGACAAAATCGGATTGGAGAGATGGGATTGTAATTGAGAGTCATGCTGTCTCAGTAGAGAAGATAGAGAGACAGGGAAGAGCGATACAGCTCCCATCTCTTAAACTCAAATATCCCTTCTACAGTTCTACCCAAAACTACAGCAACAAAAAAACCAAGGCCGAAACGTCAGAGAGGTGGATCAACGTTCAAAGGTCTACCCTATCTCGGACCGTCCAGATGAGATCTTAGGATTTTTTTTTTGACGGTTAGAGATGAAGACGTGCAGCAATTCACCAGTAATAATGTAGATGAAAGTAATCTAATCAACGGGCTTTCTTTTTGGCAGATGGGATGATCTTAACCATTGAATCAGTTAAATAGATATATCATCTTTCAAGTAAAGCTTAAATTCCCATTTGTAAGCTGTTTGGTCCGGATTAGTGTAACTTTATAAGCACTTATTTGGTACATAATCGCTTATGTCCTAATTAAGTTCCATAATTGTTTTTGGTACTTTGGTTCGACTCGTTATAAGCGCTTAATTAACAATCGATTATGAAAATAACCGGTGATCCCATAATTTTATCAAAGGGGTGATTATTATTTATGACCTTTAATATTATGTGAAAATTATTAAGAGTACTCAAATTTGAACTCAATAAAGCCTTCAAGCTTCATTAAGCTTAAAGGATAGTTTTTTTAAAAAAAAATTTTCTTTTTCTACAAAGGGTTAAAATATCTTTTTTTTAAATGATTAGATAATCACTTATAGCAAAATGCCGCCAAAATAGGATTACATAATCAACGCTTATTAATAACACTTAGCGAAAATAAAACTCAGACTCAGCCCAAACCCAGGTAACCTTAGCACAATCTGCTCATACTTCCGGCTGGGTCATGCAGGCCACAAGCCAACCCAACCCAACCCAACCCAATGTACGGCTCTATTCTTTAGGCAACAATTTACACACTACAATTATAAGAAATTGAGCTTATCTTTACTCTTGCCTTTATGCTTTGTTTGGTTGCTGAGAAAATTGTAAAAAACATGGAAAAGAAAAGAAAATTTTAGATTTTTAATACAAATTTTAGTTGTGTTTTGTTTAATTTTCTTTTCTTTTCCATGTTTTTACTTATTTTCTCAACAACCAAACATAGGGTTAAGGTAGGAAACTAAACATTTCCAGAATGAAACGTTCTCACCGCCGGTGGAGTCATATTGAGTATTTATAAATTTACCATTCAAAATTTTGTACTTAAACTATCCTTAATTTAAGAGATTAATTTTCATGGGGAGCTCTGCATCATGCGGAGCTCCCTTTTTACATTAAGGGGGTAAAATGTGTAATTATCAATAATTACACATTTAGCCCCCTACAATGTGAAAAAGGGAGCGCCGCATGCAGAGCTCACCTTCATATTTAAACTTTTAATTTAATTACAAATGATATTTCCAGACATGTTCGGAACTCATATGTACATGCATGATTTACAAAGTCACTGCTTATGCACACATACCATGGGGCAGGCGTCGCTTCACTGTGCTCCCCTTTTTTATTATCACTTTTCCTTGCTTGCATATAGGATGGATATTCCTAATCGACCCATCAACCTCTTTGAAGTTTGAACAAATAATAATCCATTGCAACGGAAATCCTTAGTAGTAGCTACAAAAGGCTTAAAACCCTAACCCTAATTCATTTTCAGGTGCTATATCAGCAATTTTTTAAAATTTAAGTAAGGGAACATTAATCTTAGGGGATTAATGCTAATGTGTCCAGACAGGGGAGGCGTTTTAGGATTAAGATTAGAGTTGTAAAACATAATCTTGAACTTAACCCTAACAAATCTCTTGTCTGGTACATCAGCATTAACCACTTAGGGTTAATCTTCCCCTACTTGAGTTTTAGTCTCCTCTTAAAATTTAAATAAATGTTGACTTGGCATCTAAAAAAGTGATTAGGGTTAGGGTTTTGGTCCTTTTGCAGTGCAGCAGAATGTTGTTCTATTTTAACCCAACCTTTCACGGATTAGGACCAAGATTTTGGCTCCATGGGTTGGTGTAGGATTGTTTCACCCATTTATAAAATTGTGCAGGGTTAGGGTTGGACTTTCGGATTTCAGGTTATAATAACTACTTAGTTTGATAATAAATATTTATAATTATCAAATTCTACAAGATCCTATGACATGAATCTTGAATCCTCAGACATATAGGATTCTATTTAAAATTGAGTTGATAGATTAATAATAAACGTGATAAATGAAAGTAGGCTATTGCTGCATTTGTTTGGATGGAAAATAGGTGTATGAAATTATTTTTCAGGACAAAACGTAATGTTTTATTTGGCATGCTCTTTGTTGTAAATAATTCTCCAAAACTATTTTATGCTTGAGGGAAATTTTTACTTAAAAAAATAAGAGAAATTTTCCAAACAAAGCCTACAAAAATAAGGCCAATATGAATGGGACTATTATGCTTAATTTCTTAGATCTGAACTAAGCACAAAAGACATGAATCTCAGTTCTCAGAAACAGCTATTGTACTTTGGTTGTGCAATTAGGCCAGACTACATGTTTAGGGGGTTTTGTATTGAGGACCGGATTGCTCTCAAAGAAATTGGCCGGCCGGAGTTCGAATCCGGCGCTTAGTGTCGGCATCAATGGAAAATCCTCCTGGCAAGGGACATGATGAAATCCCAATGTATACCATAATACAATGTCCTTATTTTCGATCTCTCTATCCCTGCATAATGTACAAGGTTCGAGTCACCACATAAGAACAATAGCATGCTAGAGATAAATATCCAAACAATTTAAAAAAAAATCGAACTTATCATAATCTTCTGATATTACCTTTGGCTCCAAATAGCTAATGTATCATCTCCTCGGCTCTGATCAGCATATACTCCTCCTACCCATTTCTCAGACTTGTTATAGGGAGTGACCCACACATTATATTTCGTGAAGGCAGCACGGATCTGCGAGTAATCATCGTCGGATAGAAGAGAGGCAGCCGATGACCCCGGAATTAGCCGGTAACCAACATTGTTCCCTACATTGGTCTTCTTATTGGGGTTCACCACTAACAGCTCGGCCGGGTCTGAACCGAGTTGAATTCTTGCGTCGGACTCAGTTTTTGCTGTTTCCTTTACGACTGTCCAGTAACTTGTTCTTGGTGAGCTTTTATCTGTCACCCTTGTGGTTTGAAGCTTCGCCTTGACGAAGGAGTTGTCGTCGCCGTCCACGTCGAGGTCGAGGTGGTAGGAGAGGAAGTGGTCATGGTATACTGCAATGGTGTTTTCTGCTAATAGGGTGCCATAGACGTTTTCCTTTATCTGGTCTGTGTGAGTATATGTCACACCCTTCACTTCTAGCACACCAGTTAGCCCAACCTGTAAGGGAGGTAGTGATTTACATTTAAGGACATAAATAACATTTATAGAACATTAAGGCATTGTTTGGATAAACATATCTGAGAAGAGAACAAAAGAAAATAAAAAGATGTTTGGTTTGCACATATAAAATTCAAAATTTTAAAAATCAAGTCAAAATTTGCATTTGATTTGCACTCGGAGTCTTGTTTAGCTACTTTTTTAAAAATTCTTTCTAATTTCATTCGTAAACCCTCTCGTCCATTTTGTCAATTCGGTAGATGTCGATTTTCGACTTCCGAAGAAAGTCACCCACTTTTCATGGGAGTTGTTTTTTTTTCTTTCTATTTTTACTGACTTTCAACTTCAACGAAAAGTCAAAATTCGAACAACAAACCAAACTGAACCAATTTCTAACTTCTGGGGACCCAAGTCAATAGAAGTCGATCAAGAAGTTATCCAAACAATACCTAAATTCCTTAAGCTATGCTTGGTGTATGAAGCCATACCACTGCTTTGATGGAGCCACTCTGCTTGAATTCCCAATCAACTATATAGTCATAGTTGCCCACGGTGGAGACCATCCTCACCACTAGACTCACTTCTGGTCTAACCTCCCTTATCTACAAAACCACCAAATTCTCATAAAAAAAACCATTAAAACAACATCGGAAAACCAATTGCACCTATCATAAAACTACTCACAACTTTTCCTGGAATCCCAGTCTCCGTGTGCCGCCACATGACATCTCCGGCATACCGTTCAAACACACACAAAACGTTTGATATCTTGATGGGTTTTCCGTCCTGCCCAGCAAAGTACCCGTCCATGAAAACTGCATTGGCCGGGCAATCTGTCAAGGGCTCAAGTGGCACTGCACATAGACCGAACCCATATTCACCTGCATCAAAGTAGGTCTTGTAGTACCATTCCTCAGTCGGATCCATGTATGGAACGAACATCTCCGATACATATCCTTTATACAAGACGCGACGAAATGTGTTCTTCTCAATGTCATAAATTGATGCTAGAGATATGATCGGACCTGCTCGGATGTCGAACCCCAGGTGAAAGACCCAATTGGCCCACCTGATCATGGTCACAGATGAGGAATCCAGTTTAAAAATCGCTCGAGGTGCATTGTATCAATCAAAACCATAGGAGAAAATTTTTGAATCTTCCTAAGATAGAGCTCAGTCTAACACTTTTTTTTGCTGGAGGATATCATTTACCTATATACTAACGTTCAGGGTTAGTGGTTAGCATTGGGAATTGGAGTTCTTGCTACTCATCACCAAGGGGAATGGATCCTGAGACCACTCTATTGAGAGAGGCCACACCCTATCATTGGCGCAAGAGACGGGGTGTAAATGGAGGTTCCACATTAGAGGCTTACAAGCTACCATGTTGGCCCCTGCAATAAGTGAGTATGAAGCTTTGCTTGGGTTGACCAAATTAACTTTGGAATCAAGACTCAAGGCACTTGAGGATCTGTTCTTTTTGCTGATACTTATAAAGCTTGACACTTTGCACTTGTATGGTAGTTAGGAAATTTGAGACGTGTTAAGATTTCTATCAAAACTAATTCTTATTATGATGAGATTTCAAGTCTCATCATTCTTATGAGATTTGAAATGATTCATTTTGCAGCATTTAAAGTCTTAGAGGAATTGCAACCTAAGAGAATAAAAGCAGGATACATCTAGTTCTCAAAAGAAAATATAAATATGTCAAATGCTAAAACTTGGAAAATGCCGGACTTAGAAGGACCTTAAGGGTCAATTCTTTTGCTAAAACTTATAAAGCTTAGCACTTTGCACTTTGTCATGTTAGTTGAGAAATTTGAGTCACTTTGTTAAGGTTTCTAACAAGATTAATTATTATCATAACGAGATTTCAAATCTTATCATTTTTTATGAGACTTCGAATCATTTATTTTACTATATTTGAAGTCTTACGGATTTGTAACCCAAAGGATGAAAGCACCATACTTCCACTTTCCAAAAAAATGTATATTGTCTAATGACAAAACTTGCAAAGTGTTAAATTAAATCTCCACAAAAGAATGAACCCTAGTAGGAAAATTTAGATTCCAACAATAATTAGCTTCAATATGTAATAAAAAAATATTGGAGAAAATTGACAGATACAACTTAAGACACACCATTACAAATGACATTAGAAAAGGGTATGGATAAAAATAGAGAGTATTTGGTATAAAAGGCACTTCAATTATTAATTGAGATAATTTAAATAGACTAGAACGAAAGAGCAAGATTGTGCAATCCTATATAATATGAATAAAACACAAAAAAGACAGAAGGTTGTGGGTGCTATGTATCCATCGATACAGCTAGCCTTGAAGTTGCTTTTAATGTTGGTATGGATTGAAGAATTAAGGGTTGAAGTAAGTAGACCATGTTCAACCCATAACTGTCCCCAAATGGGTTGCCATCCACAAGTGGGCTGACACAGTGAAATTTGGTTTAGATAAATTCCAGCCCCAATCGCAGACTCTCTTTCAAGCTCTCTCTCACACTATGGTAGCAAAAGTATCACTATTTTCCTGTTATCTTCTTGAGAATCGATATAAATTACAATTTCTTCATTTAAAAATTTTGTTTTCTTAACCGGTTAAAGATAACAATGCCAGGTACCATACCCAAAGTCAAAAGAAATTTTTTGAATTTTACATCTGGGCTAGCACTCCTCTTTATTTATTATCTGACAATAGGTATTATGAGTATGGCTGTCAATGGGTTAAGCTTGGGCCTTAATTTTTGAATTGGCAGAGCGCGGTATATTTTCAAGATGGTTTTGTGACCCGAATTGGCCCCATGACACCCCTACGTATGAGAGTATGCTTAGCATTCCTCCACTTTACATCCTGGCCACTGCAAAATGATCGATTTGGATCAAATACCTCTCGATGAAGAGCAATGACACTTGTCAATTCTAGGGGAGTGACCATTATTTGGACGGTCCTGATAGAGAGGGTAATGGTATAAGATACCACTACCTACCACCAGATCATTTCTCATATGAGAGAGAAGATCAAAAAAATTTGAAAATATTTGAATATCCTAATCAATCAAATCATGATCCAACACTAAGGAGTAGACAGACCTGACGGTGTGCCCGTCGATCTTGAACCCGGGTCCGTCCGGTTGCACCACCGTTATAGCCTTTGGACGTTGACCAAACGGCGGCTTCTGCTTCGATGCTTGGTACTCCGTTCCGTCAGCTTTCGGCACCGGAACAACAAACCTATCGTAATATTCCGTTATCTTCATATCATCTAGATCTACTACCACCGTTATCCCCTCTAACGGTCTCACGTACAGATTCTCCGTTCCGTCCAAGTAAAAACACAGAATTTTCAGTACCCTTTTGCTCCTCCTCCTCTCTCCAAACCACCCAACTGAAAAACTCTCACAAACAACTTCTGCTAATTTAAGCCCCCTCTTGCTAATGGACGCTATAAATGGTGCGTATTTTAGCGGCAATGCATTTGCAGCTGTTTGTTCCTCGAAGGTGAGTAAAGGGTACCCGTATCCAGTGTAGATTCGATCCGAGATTACCAAATGGGTCGACAAATCCACGATGATTTCGTGGGTTTTTTTGTCGACCCGAGCAATAACGAAGGCTTGGCGAGATGGGGTTTTTGTTGGGTGTTTTAATAGCCATGAGAGGATGGTTGGTTTGTCTGGTTCTTCTAAGCCAACGTACTGGAAGGTTAGGTTGTGGGTCGAACCGGGGTTCCACCCTTTGACAATGGTCCGAATTTGGGCGAGCTCGGATGGGGTGAGAGGGTCTAGTGGGTGGTGCTGGTGGCCTGAGGGGAGTAAGATCCAGAGGAGAATTAAGACGAAGAGCGTCTTGAAGGTTGAACTTGAAGCCATGGCTGTATGAAAAAACAGATATCCTTGACACTGAAATCTTTAAATGAGATCAAAGTTTTGCTTTGACTAATCATCACCACCGTCCATTGAGATCGTATTGTAAAATTCAAATTTGGCAGCGGACCCCACCACCAGCAACCTTTTTTTTTTTTTTTTTTTTTTTTTTTTTTTTTTTTTTTTTTTTTTTTTTTCGTACATTGAACACAAACACACACACCCCCCAACATGCAACAAAGCACAGAGAACCCACACAATCCTCACACAACCCTCAAAAAAGAGGATTGTATGAGGCATTAAAGGGTTCACAACACACACCTAACCCACCAATGTGGGACTAAAGGGTAGAGCCCATGCTGGTTTTTTTGGTATATAGAACACAAACACCACCAGCAACCTTATATGGGATATGGTTAGGGGTGGCAATTGGTCTGGGCTGGCCCCAAGCCCGATTGTTCACCCGAAGTTTAGGTGAGCTGAGTCTTTCTTATTTTGGGCTCGGCTGAGTTTGGAGAAGAATATAAGCCCGAAGTTAATATTGGGTTGAGCTTGGTCTACCCTTAGCTCAACCTGAATTCAGCCCAGCCTGAATTAAAAATATTTTATATTATATAAATATTATATATGGGACGTGCTAGAAGTCACATAGTGCGTGACTTTCATATCCTTCACGTAGGCAAAAACTTCAAAGGATAAAATGACATTCTTGTAATTAATAACAAATCTATGACATTTTTTATGAAATTAATAAATGACCATATTTCCAAGATTACCCTTAATTATCGTTATCAATGACCATAATGGCACTCAATTTAGCCTCTGTGAACTTTCTTACATTTCACATACTACGTGACTTCTATCAATCTCCAATATATATATACTAGTAGAAGGCACGCGCGATGCACGTGAGTGTACAGTCCAAACAATTATAAGACATTAAATTAAATGATAAATAAATTTTTATGTGAACGGGAAGTAACCGGAAACAATGAATTTAACTATTGTAAGATTTAATAGATTATTATTGTAAGAAAAAAATTAGGAGAGAATAATGGTAAAACCATTTCCTTTGGAACGGAATCCTTATTAGGATAAGATCTAGGAGAGTCACCCTACACATTTAAAACACTCTCATGTCCTCTTATCCCAATCTCCTAAAATAGCTCCTAATTAGTAGAGATGTGGTTAGTTATTTTTAAATTAATATAATACCTACAAAAAATTTAGGAGAGAATAATGGTAAAACCGTTTCCTTTGGAACGGAATCCTTATTAGGATAAGATCTAGGAGAGTTACCCTACACATTTAAAACACTCTCATGTCCTCTTATCCCAATCTCCTTATATGGGAAAATCTAGAGTTCACGCAGTGCGTGAACTCCTTAAAAGTCACGCAAGAGTAAAACTGATGGTGTTTTTGTAATTAAAACCAATCATGGTGGCAGTATTGTAATTATGAAAGAATTGTTTTTAAAGAAAGTGGCCACCAGATCACACTGTTATTACAGGTATGCTATCTAATTACAACCTGTGTGACCTTTTACTAATTCACGCATTGCGTGAACAGTAGCAGCCCCATATATATATATATATATTTTATGGAGAGAAGACCCATGGTTCATCTCTTTCACTCTTCTTTATTCTCTTTTCCAATTTTTATTTCCCTTTGTTCTCTTTCTTTCTTCGATCTTCATAGTATACATTGCATAAAGAGAGAAATCATTGTATGAAAGCAACCAAAACTTTACATTTTTCATTTGTTGTATCACCCCCACGAGTGTCTAGGAGATAGGCGATGCATTGTGTAAGCGATAGTGTAGTGTGATACAAGGTAGGTGTCTTGGTGTTGGGGTACTATAGTGAAGGGACACAAAGGTGTCTTGATGTTGTGTATGAGATACCGTGATTTGGGTGAAGTACACATGAAGATTTGTGGGGTGTAGTTTGAGCTTGGCGTTTGATCGGACACATGTGGGCGAGTGCTGTAGGGCCCACATGACATGTTGGAAGTAGGACCAATAATACCTTCATTCGAAGAGAAAATTAATACAAGTTCAATGGTATAGACGGTTTGTGAAGATTCAATGTATTACTCCGAAAAAAACCAGTATGACTCCATCAGCACATATGATGTTTCCTTCTAGAAATTGGCTAAAGGGTTTAGTATCCACCTTGAGGAAAATGGTGTAGCTTTACCTTCCCTTATAGCACATCTAGGGCCACTTAATGAGCAACCGTAAACGAGCGCGCGGGCTCTAGGATCCTAAAAGTGGTCTTAGAGTCTCCTTGGATGGTTGTTGGAGCATCTAAGGATAGTGCAAAGGAGATGGACATCCTAGCAGTACATGGATCCTCCAAACAAGAGGTTTCAACCTAGTTCAGCCTTAAGCATGCGCTATGCATCATGATCGTCTAGGAGTGATGCGAAGTATGGTTGGGATACTCGTTCATGAACCGAGGATCGCGTTGTGGACGTCATGCCCTCAAGGCTCGGTGAATGGGGCAGTGATGTTCCTAAGCTATCTGTGATGCATGGGGCTGACTGATAGTCCTGTTCGAGAGTGTCAAGCCATGTTGGATGTTCGGCTTGATCGGGGAACTTCAGCGGCATGCAAGATGCGTGAGACGAGATCTCGATGACTCGGGAACCTTATGTGTTGGACGAGTATTGGGCACAATACGATGAAGTAATGCGTAAGCTAGCTGAGTATAGCTTAGCAGATGAGACTCAGTAATGGGTCGTACCTTATCGTAGCACGAGACGTTCGGTCCGTTCGGTGAATGGATGATGTAAGACTGGCCCAGATCATGGGATGATCAAATACTGCATGGTTGTTCCGCAAAATCAAAAAGTTGACCGTGACACATGGCCTTCAAAGTTTTTAGTTTTTTTTTGGATAAACGTGGATATTCTAAGCCTTAAAGACTTAGACTAGTCCCACGTGCTGCATAGGGAATACCCCCAACCCATACAATCGATATTGAGTGGAGCCTAGGAATCGATCTCAAGACCTCCGGGTTTACGATTCTTCCTTTAGCCATTGGGCTACACCTCCGAGGTTAAGCTTCTAGATTATGCTAACCCCAAATGTGGACGAATATAAAGAATGAAATCCTCTACGGCTATAATCAGACCCGGGGAAGTCCAGTTACACCCCTATGATCACCATGTGTCCCTCTTGACACCCTTAACTTTGGTTAAGATTTACCTACCCATAGGGTTCACTCACCTATCCTTGGTGTTTAGAAAAAAAAATTAAAAAATTCAACCCTAGGAGTTAATGAATATTAACCAGGGTTAAAAAAATTAAATTTTTTTCTAAGAACCAAGGATATGTGGGTGAATCTTAACCACAGTTAAGGGGGTATCAAAAGGGACACATGGCAATCTTAGGGGTACAACCGGACTCCCCGAGTCCGATTATAACCATAGATGATTTCATTACTCGAAACACCTTGTACGAAAATTATGGATTATGAAGTGAATGATCAAGATGCTCTTAAGTAATTACCAAACTCGACCCATGACTCCAAAACATGAACCCTAACCCATAAAAACTTGGACAGGTACATGCGGTTGACAGGTAGGGTTGGAAATTGTCATCCTTAACATTAACTGCCTCTGCTCCGCTCGCGTACTCCCAATTAGTACACATTAAATTTAATCTATTTTCACATAAATTTTTATTTACCCAAATAATGAAGTAATTTAGTTCTATCTTATCAAAATAGTAATTTAGTTCTATCTAATCAAAATATTGCATCCCCAAATCCAAATGCAGCCTTATGGATTTTGAGGAGTAAAGTTCTTTGATACCTCTTGAGAAACTCATTATTTAGTAGTTGACAAGTCTTATCATATTTTTAAGTCCCATGTGATAAAAGAGACATATCTTTTTCTTCATTAAGTCTAGCTGGGGTCACTCATTTGAGATCATGGTATGAAGGCATCTTTCCAAAATTTCTCCTACAACTTGTTTTTTTATGTTTTTGTTTGTTTTTTTCTTTCTTGTATATCATTGACCTACGATTAGTACAGTGTTAGTGGATTAACGTGGGGATTAGAGCTCTGGTAACTCGTAGCCAGGAATTCGATTCCTAGACCTCCCATTTGGAGAAGCCACAGCCCGCCATCAGCGCTAATGGGTTAGTATCTGCTCTAGGAAAGGGTGGGACATGCACGGGACTCTAGCCTGGAACCTCGAGAGGACACACTATCACTGGGCTATTCCCATAGTGTACAACATGATCTTTATTGAGCCGCACGCAAAATCTCCTGTTTTATAATCCAAGGGGTGAGCGTGTAATTAGAGGTGAGTAGAACTAGCAAAACTTCTCCAATAATTCGGAAAATGCTTAACTTAACGTTGGTGCCACTATGTAACGAAATGTGGGTCCTCATTGATCCATACATCACTTGTTAACACTCACCAACTGTGGTTAAGATTCACTCACCCCTAAGGCTAAGCAATCCAACCTCGTTTTAAAAAAATTCTTAAAACTTTAATTTAGTTAAGCTTAACTAGTGTTAAAGGGTTGTTAAAAGGGACAGGAGGACACGGCAGTCAGATGCACAGCTGACCGGTGTCAAGAGCTAGAGTACATAAAGCTCGAGTATATTTGCAGGCCAGACTTCAACATAACTAATCATGGTTTGTCTTAGTGATTTAAGAATGAGGTCCCACATCCAGCTTGCTCATTTAACAGGCCCTAGAATTAAAAAACCTCAGCCTTAAGGACTTATGGCATCCATCTCCAAAATTATGCCCAGATGGGTTTCTGTCTTACTATTACAAACCCAATAAATAATGGCACTGCAAGTTTCACTTTCCAAAACAGATTCTACTCTATTAATCGTGATAATTGGAGCAAGCAGTATTGTTGAATAGTGGTGGCAAGTGCAACAAATTGAGGTAGTGTTTGGATACGCTTCTAAATTGACTTCTTCATGTGTCAAAAGCTGCCCAAATAACTTGTGGGAAGTCTCATTATTTTTAAAATTATTCCAAAGAAATCCTTCCCCTTCTCTGAGAAGTTTATCCAAACAAGACCCGAGTATTAGTACGGAAGGGCAGCCCTTATTGTGCACTTCCCCTATTGTCTCCGCCCTTGAGGCCAAAAGTATGATGGTTAACAAAACACGTTGCTCATGAACTACTCGAGCTCGGCTCATTAGAAGCTCTCGAGCTTGTTTTATTTAATAAACAAGTCAAGCCCAACCCAAATTAGATTTTCAAGCTTGTTGAATTAATGAGCCAAGCTTGAGCACCTAGGTACTCCGCTCATTAAAAGCTCATTAAAAGCTGGGCTTGATTATTTATATATACTTGACATACTAAAATATTTAAAAATATGCTTACTTCACTTAAAAACTAATAGATTTATTATATATTATTAATTAATAGTATATAATCTATTTTACATAATAATAAGAATACCCTTTACACAATTATAAACTTATACTAAAATTTTAGTTAACACCTTAATTTCTTTACCTAAGATAATAAAGTAAATATTTCACACATTATAAATAGCTATATCCAATGAACCAAGCTTGCGAACTGCTCAAGCTAAGCTTGAGTTTGTTTACTAAAGCTCGAGCTTGTTTATTAATAAAAAAAACAAGCCAAGCTCAAGTTTGACAAGCTCATTTAATTAACAAACAAACTTGAACACACCACTACATGGCTCGGCTCAATAACATCCCCTCGCCAAAAGTCCATCACTTTTTTCATCCATTTTACATATTTCCGAACAGGGCATTAGTCAATTGCGGCAATACTATCAAACGATTAAGGCCCAAAGTATACATGAAAAAAAATAAACCTGTTTTCTTGCCCATTGCAGCTGCAGCTTACATGTTTTACGTCCTAGGGCAATCTCAACAACAGTTTTCTTTTCACAGAATCAACAAAAAAAGAGCATTCTTGTACAATGATAATGCAGAGGATGATGACTTATGTTAACAAGCAAACTCACAATATGAAGGAAAAAGCTACAAAATAAGCACACATTGGCTTTGTACTTGTGCTAAGGGGTGTGAGCATTAATTTCAATTATCATTTCTATATTTCTATTTAAACTGCATTAATCAAGTAAACCCTCATCTTGACTATGTTTTTGTTTCTTTCCAGTTTCCATATGCTGACATATGCAATATAATTTGACGCCCAAATATTCTGTAAACCCAATTTACCAAATAACAGAGAGAAGATTTGGAGAATAAGACAGAGATCATATGCCCTAACAAGGCAGCTTTGAAAAGAAAGATGTTATTTTACTTTATTAAAAATAATAGAAAACTTTGTCCTAAAGATTGTACAACAACCGTTTTCACAAAATTTGAGGCCACTAATATTTCAAATTCACACTACACACAACCCAAAGTTGTATTTTACTTGACAGAAAAAAAGATGGAAGAAGCATAAAACACATCCATGTTCAGAAGGCTAAAATGATGGAAACATAAAGCCTCTAAAGATAAACTCCTTCAAAAGACCATGAAATTTGATCACCTGAGCAACAGAGTCCACCACCTTTGACTGGATTAGGAAGGATATAAGACACAGAATGATCAAATTTCAGAAAAAACAAAAGGAGAATAGAATCTGTAATTAAAGGGAAATAGACTGGAGTTGTTCTCTCAAAACATGCAATTCAAACACGTGCTTTCAATTTTCAACCTTCAAAAACAAACTAGTTACCGCTAATATGATAAATGCACTTACATTTTTCTTCAATTTCTGATACAGAAACCCTCCTCCCTTCAAGAATCTGTGGATGGTTGCTGTGGTGGCTGCGGCCACATCTGCTGAGCCATGTAAGGGCGAGGCTGTTGGGCATACAAAGCTTGATCCATCACAGGCTTACCCATGATCATCCCAGGAGTTACAAGCTGTGGTGAGTGCTGAGGAGGCATATAGTAGTAAGGAAGAGCATCTGCTGCACCTCCAGCAGGCAGGGTTCCACCTCTAGGGATTGATGCAACTACCTCATCATTCAGATCCTCCCTTGGCACAATGTCAACCAAGAAATCAAAGATATCAGTCCTCGTGATTGCTGCTGCAATATCATTCTTTTGGAGTGTCCTCCGTTTGTTATCCTCTGTGTGATTCCATGAACGCAGTGTCAACTCTAGGATGAACATCTCACAGGCCCTTGCAAATATGACTGGAGCCTCAGCTGATATCATTCTTACATCCTCATCCGCCTTCATAATCTTTTTGATCCTTGCCAGGGGTAAACTATGGTTCTTGAAATCAGTAGCCTGCTCGATTTCTTGGTACTGGTTTGCCCAAAAAGTCTGAAGTTGTTGCTGCAGTTGCTGTAGCTGCTGCTGGTGGATATGCTGATATGCAAGTTGGTGTTGCGCAAGCTGAACTGGAGAGGCAAGACCTGTGGGCTGACCAGAAGACTGAATGGATCCAGATGATGTAACGACTGATCCATGAGGAGTGGTCCCAATCATTTGGTTAGCTTGATATGGGGTCGCACCATATGGCATTTGAACTGAACTACCAACCACCCCCATTACTGGGGGCTGTCCATGCCCTTGTTGATCCATTCTGGGCTAGCTATGCTTAGAAGACAATCTGTACGCTCCTGCTTGTAGTGTAAACAAGACAAAAGTGAAAGCTCATAATTCGGCACTTCAAGTAGAGAGCTACAAATTACCCAAAAAGAAAAAGAAAAGTAGAGAGCTACAAACTTATCCCTCCCTCCCTCTTTTAAGTAGAAAGCAACAAACTTATCCCTCTCTAGATCAATCGATTTTGTGATGCTTGGAACCAGAGAATGAGGAAACTTAAAATCTTAAACTACATAAGAAATGAGAGAAAACCTCCAACAAACTTCACCTCTAGAGGCTCCTTTCTATGGCACAAGTTTGACAGAGCATCCCTTTGAAAGTCATTATAACAAATCCTGAGATTGATTGCTAGAGAATGAAGAAAACTAAACTATATGGCTCTGTTCTTTTGGTGGAACTTTTAAAAGTCCAGAACATTAATTTTTTCGAACAAGAAGCAAGTGTCTAGGAGGAGAGGGGAGAGAGTTTCTAACTCTTTTACACAATGGTATCTCAGATTTATTGGGTTCAAATTAATAAGAAGTTCCACATGGATGGAACTTAAAACATCCAAAATTTTGGGTAGAACTTAAAAGTTCCATATTTGTAGAACTTTGCATTCTATGGAATAATATAGTTCTAGACATTAAGTAAAATTAAGCATGAAACTATGAAAGTTCTAGACTTTAAAAGTTTCACCAAAAGAACGGACCCTATAGGAACCAGAAACTGGAAAGCCCACATCTAAAGTTCTTTTTATAGTTCAAGTTCAACAGAACAACCCTTTGAAAGAATATCTATCATCATAAATCCCCAGATTGGTTGCAAATTCTAAAGCCTTGCCACAAGCCCCTAACATATTGCTACTTCCAGTTTCATTTGAAAACTACTTTAACCTCCAAAACTTCCAGTATCTTAATCCATACAACTCTACTCCAAGTATCTCAACACCTACACCTTCAACTTCGAACTTAAAATTTCTAAGTATTTCCAACCTCTAAAGACAAAGACTAAGGCCATGTTTAGATAAACTTCTCTGAAATCTTCAGAAGAACTTCCAAAAAAAGTAGCTCTCCGGGGAAGTAGGTAAAAGTCATTTTAAATGGAAAATGACATTTGGTTTGTACATATGACTATAAGAGAAGTAGCTTCCCAATACGAGAAGTTAAAATGTGTTTTTAGTTTTCTAGGCAATAAGTAACTTTTCAGTTTACTGAATATGATTATCTTCAAATACCAACTCACATATATGGTACTTATTGAAACATATTAACCCTTTAACTGCCTTGGTGAAAAGCTCGATAAACAAAATAAAACGACTTGAGTAAACAAAATAAAACAAGTCCAGAATGTTAATGTATCCAGAGAATTTTTACAAACATCACAACTCAAAATTATATGGGCAAGTTATGTGAATCGAAAGGAGAGTGTTGTGTGTTAGTCGTTACCCTTTACAAGAGAACAATTTTATCCTTGCCTCCAATTCACTGGATAAAATAAAAGATGACAAATGGAAAAAAAAACAAATATGAATCGTCTACACAAAATACAAAAATATGAAATGCTCAAATGAAGAAAACCACAAAAAATAACCCTTCAAAAATATATATATATATACACATAAAGGGTAAAGGGGGGTTGAATCATTCAATTCGTTAGCTAGGGTTTTGTCTGTCCCAAAGCATTAGGGACAAAAAAAAAAGAAAAAAAGAGGGAGGTGGAAGATGGGAAATAACACAATAAGGCAAGCCTTCCATAATGGAAGATCGGAAATAACACAAAATTCTAACTTCGTTCGGTCACAATAACACAACAGATTGGTATATTTTGCACTAGAAAAGGAGTAACATCCATTCATAAATGCAATCTGAACTGATATAAATTATTTAACAATAGCAGGTGTAGATTACTGCTTTGGGCATTTCATTTATGGAGATTGAAGATGGAAAATGCATTAGATCTTTCATTCTTACTAACAAACCCTAATGGACTGTAATGGAAGATGAGAAATGAAAAAAATCCTTTGCTACCCTCCACATTTAGGTCATCAATGGAGATTGAAGAAGAAATGAGAAGAAACTTATGCATGTACAGGCTTGGGAAGAAAGGGGGAAAAAAAAGAGCATTCCTCAGTTCCAGCAGTGTTGGTCAGCCGGAGATGACTGCCGAACGTTGGTTGTAGGCTTCAAACAGTGAACAGCAGGCTTGTCTTCCTCCTTTAGTTCGTCCTCAGTTGCATTCCTTTTTTATTATTATTATTATTGTCATTCCTCCACTTTTATATCATTGTAAACGCAAGCCTTCCGTCGACTTCCCACGGAAGTCGCAAGATTGACTTCTTATGGAAGCAAGGGGGGGCTAGCTTTCTCGGAAAGCACTTTTCTCGACTTTTGACTTTCACCAAACGCATCTTTTATCGAATTCTGACTTTTAAAAGGCAAGAAGTCAGTAAAAGTCACTCAAAAGTCTATCCAAACGCAACCTAAATGTCTTGAATTTCTATGAACTTCAGACCAGGGAATCTAACCTTCAAACCTTTTGAAGTATAACTAACCATTAATTGTTTTCCGAGTGGTTGGTGACTTGGATAATAGGTTCACAAGGAATAAGTGTTCATAGGTAATGTCTTGGTAACTTGAGAAATGATGTTAGAAAATGAGGCACATGTAGTCAGTTCATTTTCAGATCATTTGGTTTGCTAAAATGGCATACTTGGTTCATTAAATGGCCAATAACTCACAGTTAACAATTGGTGGTGGTCCCACTTATGGGGTCAAATCAATACATTCTAAGAAGAAATATTTGAATATCAATCTCATCATTTAAATCCCTATCGAGCTTTGTAACGGTGAGTACTGTTTTAAAATGTCTCATGGATACGCCCAGAAAAGCTGAAAAAAATATTCGCATGGAAACACAACGAAACTTCAAAGAAAACTTGTTTTAATACAAAGATCATCACCCATAGATTCGAATATAAATATATAACAGCTTAAAGAGAAATTATTGCTGTATTGAATATGTTGGAAATGTTTAACAACAAAATGTGGGTGAATATTTGGTTTTAAATCTGTTGGATATGTTTAAACAAAGACGTGTCCACCATGGAGGACCTGTCCCATATTGTGTTAAAGATGTTCTACAACGGCAGGACCTCCAGCAATAACAGACTACATGGCAGTCAGTCTGATAAAAAATCTGGTACTCTCCCCTTGGTTACCTGCTACATAATATCCAAAAAGCTACCATATGCCCTCGATCTCTCAAAACAGATTTTCTTGGCAACTCTCCCTATCCAAGGAGGATGACAGATGCCACAAGGCCTGTCAATTTGGTCATCAGGCCAATCTTCTCTGAGGATAACCTCATACTGAGAGGGGGTGAACTCCCCCCCCCCCCTTTTTTTTTCTTTTTCCTCCCCCTCCCTTCCAACATTTGTTCTCCCCAAAATGGAGGACACTGGGCAACTTCCCTGCCTGGACATTGCTTTCCCAAAAGGACACCAAAACCTACCTGCCCATAACAAGAACTTTTGAACAACCACAAAAACTCAAGAGAGTACAGAAAAGGAAAAAATGCAAGGAAGCACTACGTAGCCCTCTAAAGGTAAAATACACTATTATTGTCAACAGAATGATGTTTCATATATCTTCTCGTCCCTTTCCCTTCTTAATCAAAGGTGGCCTAATTGGAATAATTAGAGCATAAAGGAAATGAAAATGATCACTAGACTAAAAACTTGAAAGACTAGTCTAGACAAAAACTAGAACATAAAAAATAAGAAAAATATTGAGAGAGAGAGAGAAATGAAAACACTTGTTAAGTTGAACATCCGAAAGGACAGCCTAGGCAAAGGTGGTTCGTCGGACTCAAGCCTGGATAACAGCTATAGCAGAAATGACAAGACTCCTCAGCACGATTTTAAACTGTTTACCAAGTCTACAATGCTCCTAAACCCCAGCCTAACTATCCATCCAGTCTAAGATGCTTCTTAACACAAGCCCAAATTGTCATCCATTCCAAAACATTTCTCAAGATGAACCTAAATTTTCCATTAGATTCTACAATGCTCCACAACACTATTGTAATAAAGTTCTCCGATTTTTTTAATTCCTAAATAATACGCACCTTTTTCTTCGATTAATTCGTGACGTACTTGCGATTTTTATAAAAAGTTGAGTCACGAAATTAGCAAATTAAACACGAATTTTTGAAAAACATTTCGAATAAATATCTAATATATGAAATATATTTGTTTATAATTAGTAAACAATGGTAACTATGCTCAACACAAGCTTAAGTTGTTCACAAAAACCCAATCAAGTGCTCTTCAACACGAGCTCAAAAACAAAATTTGTCCCACTGAGCTCCCTACATAAGAAACGTTAGTCTAAATATCTGAAGTTAAGGCAGCCTATGCAACAATTAGAATCAAACAAAAAGATTCACTAGGCTGAAAAGCTGGAAAGGCAACCTTGGAAATAATCCAGTGTAGCCAAGGCGTCACCTAGGAGGTTATGGACCCTAAGCGCCTCTCTAGGTGAGCAACAGTCACCTGGCCTCTCTCTGTTAGCCTGTTTTACAGCTTTAACAACTTATTTACATATAAATATCATTTAAGTAAATAGTTTTAAACTTTACTTTCAATTACATATTTATATGTAAATAAGGTTATATCCCCATTTGAATTCAATAAAAATCATCCTAAATTCAAATTCACGAAGAATAAGAAGTCAACTTTCCAGTTCAAAAAAAAAAATCCACCTTTTAAGGATTAGGTCAAAATTTCAACTTGCAAATCTTAAGGTATTTTTCAAATCTTAAAATTGTATAAATTCTACTATGTCAAAATATTACTAAAACCCAAATTAGTCTTCAAAAATATTTTCATGTACAAGGTTAAAAAGTCAACTAATAGTTTAGCAGAAATAGATTTACATTCAAGCTTTACAACATTAAATGTTAATTTGCCTAGATTTTTGTCAACCCTAGGAGGTTTGAATTACCATGTGTATATTTTAATATTATATATATATATATATATATGTCACAACATTATTAAAACCCAAAAGTCTGGTAAAAATGTCTCATATTTTAGTCTTTAAAAATATTTTCATCTATAAGGTCAAAAAGTCAAATAATAGTTCAAAAAAAAAAGATTTACAACATTAAATATTAATTTGCCTAGATTATTGTAAACCCTAGGAAGTTTGAAATTTTGAATTGCTAAATGTATATATATATATATATAACTTAATATACACTCTTGTCTCTTTTCCCTTTTTATATTTCTTCTTAATCAGAGGTGGTGAGAAAGGAGTAATCAACGGCTCATATTTGATTTGAGTTGCAAGTCCCACACATAAAAATAATAACTCCTCGAGAATCAAATGCTCTAAATTTGCATAAAAATTGTTTATAGTGATAGTTATATACACATATACGTATTCAAAAAACTTGTTTCTTCTCTTAAGGCTCTGTTTGTTTGAGGGGAAAAGCTTATGGAAAATAAAAATAATTTCCTACAGTATTTTCATGAAAACATTTCCTCAACCATAAAGTAGTATTGGATAATTATATGCAACCAAAAACTCAATTCTAGTATGCCAAACACAAAATGTAGTTTTTGACTATTTTCCCTGAAAATAATTTCATGAACCTATTTTCCATCCAAACAAATGCAACTTGTAGGCAAAAGAAGCCTTTAATAACTACCATTTTTCTAATTTTCCTTACCCAATTCTTCAAATTTTCACTACTATTATCAAGAACTAACTTTTAAAGCATGCATAGGCCCTCTAACATTTCCTTTCAACGCTTATCAAGTTCCTAATCTACACGGCAAATACATTTCATAAAGAATATTGATGACAGTGAAACCATTACATCAACCATGTATAAAGTATAAACTAAAAACATGGACTAGACTCATACATACTTGCAAAACTAAGATTTCCATAATCACCCTTCTACCAACCCAAGCACACATACAAACTCCGTCCCCATCACCCCAGTCCCTCAGACCATACACACATGAACTCGACCAACCATTATACGTAACCAACATAATAAAATGTAGAACTGTATCTCCTGAAATGCAGCAATAAAAAGGAGACAAAAATATGATATATCTTAGCCTAGGCTAGCTGAACACAAACTCACAGCGTCATCTCAGCAACATAATGCAACTACAATAACAACTCTTCTCGATTGTTAGATTTATAATGAAGGAGTTAAGATATATAAATCTCTCCCAAGCAATATTTCTAAAAACCCTTTTATCAGAGATACCCAATTCGCCTATACAGAAGCAAATCTTAGGTTTCTTGTTTAACATGTAGAAAATCGAAGAGAAACAGAATATATGAAACCAACGAAAATGTAACGATGATATTGAACCACCGACTATAAGATCATTCAATCAAACAAGAAATGAGAACGATATTTACTAAAATTCTAGGGTTTCACTCCAATAACATCACAAGTAATACCAAACCATACCGATTAAGTTACAAAGAGAAAGAGAGTAACAAGAACAGATCTATGAATGAATTTCTATTGAAATACCAAATTCAGTTATATGATTAAAATCAAAAAGCGATACCTATTGGTGCAGATAAACTTCGAGTTTGGGGATGTTAGCTTAGATTTTCTGCTCCTCTTGACAAATTGAAACCCTGCAACTGAAAAGACACTAGAGTTTGGCTCCTGGAACAAAACTTTCTGCTGATCTTTTTGTCTGACGACTTTACCCTTGATATTTTTCTTATTTCTTTGGTCGATTTTTTTGGGATGGAATTATACAAAAATCAAAATATACGGGTTCAACCCGAGTTAAATAGCATAAAGGTTTACTATGTTGCTCACCAGATTACCCCTCTGGTGAGCAGCAGATCAATGGTCCAAAAAATAAGAAAAAAGGAAAAAAAAAATTCAAATGGGAAGAAGTAAAAAAATGACAGAAAAAAAAATGACTTCCAGGTAAAAAATGACTTCCAGGTGGGGGTGGCATTTTTTTTGTCCATTGATCTGCTGCTCACCATAGGGATACTCTGATGAGCAAAAGAGTAAACCTTTTGCCCAGTTAATATGTTAATATTTGTTCTAGGCAATGTTGTTAGAATCGGATCAGCTTGAAAAAATTGAGAACAGGTCCCTCACCAATTTCCAAAACCGGATCACATTAAAAACCGGACCCTTTTTTAAGAACCGACCAGTTGAATTGGAAATCCATTTTTGTAGTGAAAGAAAAACATGGCCGAGTCGATTGAAACAGTCAAACAGAACCTGCCACCCAACCAGTTTGATAACCAGTCCGATTATGAAAATTTCTAGGTTAGTGGAAGAGGTGGATATTTTAACCATCACACCGACACACCCTCTCCAAACTTGATCTCGAATTAATGTTGTGGTGTACGACACACAACTGATGGGGCAAAACACTGCTTCCCTGGCATTATAAATTACCTACTGTTATAGTGAATCACTCGGTTAATAGTTACTCGTTAGTAGGCACTAGTAGGGAGTTGCACTCTTGGAAGACTAACTTTTGAGATTGGCCTACGAATAGGAAGAAGCGAGAACAAAAACCATTCCATACCATTGGAGAAAGTCGTAATAGTGTTTTGATTGAATAGATTAGGTGTTGGTCAGCGCATGCCAGCATTAAGTGTTGTATAGCAAACTTAATAAATTAAAAAAATTAATAGTAACACTATTCGATTTGAATCACATTTCGGATCAATCCATCTTCCCCCCACCACAACCACCAAAATTTTTTTCCAGATTTAGGATCAATCCATATTCACCCCCCCCCCCCCCCCCCCCCAAATTTATTTATTTTTGTTATTTCTTGTTGTTGTTGTGTGAAATAGTAGGCCCCTCAATTTTTTAATTTATTATTATACTTGGTCACTCCAAATTTTTTTGTCTTATATATATTGTAGCCCCCCAATTTTTTTTATCATATATATAATAGCCCCCTAATGCAGTCCAATTATGCCCTTCAGGTTGCCACATGTCTCTATTGACACTCCTTAACTATGGTTAAAATACACCCACTCTTAGGATTCACCTACTTATCCTTAGTTTTTAAAATAAATATTAAATTTTTATAAACCTTAGGAGTTAATGAATTTAACTAGGGTTTGAAAACAAAATTGATATATTTTTTTTAATACCAAGGATAGGTGAGTGAATCTTAACTACAATTAAGGGGTATCAATAGGGACACATGGCGACCTCAAGGACATTACTGGAAAAAATCTCAAAATAAAAAAAGGTATTCCAATTTTTTTTTTCTTAAGGCCTATGCCCCCCAACCTGCAAGTTCCATACCCTCAAATCAATTAGTTTTTATACATGTATTTTAGCCCCCCAATGAAAAATTCCTGGCTCCAAGAGAGGAATTTGGTATGAGGAAACAAGTAGAAGAATGATGAAGGAAAAAAAATTAAGGGCCTTATTGTTATTTCTTTTTTAATGTATTAATTAAAGTTTAGTTATATATTTTTTAGTTTGGTATATAATTAGTGTAATGGATAAAATTCGTAAAATACCTAAGTGTTGTGACCACGAGCATATATTCAGTGTTATGACAGAGGATGAGAGCTACGTATGCATTTTGAGTACGTATTCATTGTGTCCAAGACAACGGAAACGTTGTCCACTGGACAACAGAAACGTTGTCCTCTAGACAGCAAACTCGTGATCCGAAAGACAACGATTTCATCCTCACCACAACAATGAACCCGTGCTTTAGTCCATAATGAGACCAACTCGCAGGACGAAATAATCAGAATGTGATCATTCTACTTTGTTGTTAAGTGAAAAACACTGTCTTAGTATTTAATGCTAGTCATCTCAGCCGAGTTACAATTCCAGACCGATCTTACGAATTGTAGGCTCACACGTGTGACACGTAAGACTCAAGATCTGTCTGACATATTTAGTAATGAATGTAAAGCAAGTGGCATGGTCATACATGACCATCTATGGGCATACAAAGCTAAACCTATAAATACCCCTAGAGACCCACTGTATAAGAATTACAAAATTTCGTATTTCTCACTCTTATTGCTTCATCTTTCTTTCTGTTCATCATCTTCTTCAAATACTGACTTTAGCATCAGAGTGTATTACAGGGTGCACACCCTTCTCTCCTTTACCTCATCAGCACCTTAAGCTTTGCTATCTTCCTTCAACCAATAAACTAGTCTTCGTAACAGCTGTTGACACGTGGGCTCTCCGAAAATTTCCCGCACAGTTAGTTAATATTGGGATGCATTATTCTGGGAATTCAAACATGGATAGAAACTCTGCTTCGAAATATATCCTGAGCTTCCCAAAAACATGTCTAATTATAGATAGATAGATAGATAGGGGAGTCATAGCCTCAACAATGTAACGATGGATATGGCATATGATCAATCGATCCATCTAGTGTATCGATAATAAGTACTAATTGACATGGCATATCAATATAGTGAAAAGTCAAAGCTTAGAAAAGTTAGAGTTAAAGTTAAAAATTCAAAACCTATTTTACGAAAGGAAAATAGTCACCTCCTCAGGCTGAGGAGGTGACTTACCGCCTCGTCCCTCTTTTTGGGGCCACGCGTCCCCTTTTTTCTCCCATTAACTGTGGTTAAGATTCAATCAACCCTAGGGTTCACATATCTACAGTTGGTTTTTAGAAAAAATTATTTTTAAAAAAATTAACCACAAGAGGTGGTTAATTTTTTAACCATAGTTCCAAGTGTTTGTGAGAGCGAGTAGGAATAGTCCCCTCCTCGGCCCGAGGAGGTGACTATTGTAGTATTTGTGGGAAGGGGGATCGATCGCCCAAGTATTGTTTTGTTCTGGAAATTCCTAAAATCAGCTTTAGAGAGTTTCATGTTTTGGGAAACTCCTATATTGATAGGAATTTTGTTTCCTCTTGTGTTTGGGTCTCTTTTTGGCTATAAAAGAAAGACTTAGGGTTAGGGTTTGTAAAAAGTTAAGTAAGATTGTTATAGCTAGGATTTGGGTTGAGAGAATAAGAAGATTTTTGTGAGAGAGAGCATTGTGAGCTTTCCTTGGGGTTTGATCTTCATTGTGGGTTCTTCTCTTTTGTATTTTTCTCTTAGATTAATGAAGATATTTGGTGTGCTGTGACCATGGACGTAGGCATCTAGGCTGAACCACGTAAATCTTGCATTGTGGTGTGTTTTCTTTTTGCAATATTTATTTTTCCATTGTCGTTGATTCTATCCTAAAGAAGTTTCTGCACAACAAACTGGTATCAGAGCTATTGATTTAAAATGACAACAAAAATTTCAAGTTCCAGATTCGAAGTAGAGAAATTCAATGGAAGTAAAAACTTCTGGTTATGACAAATAAAGGTTTGTGACTTGTTGATCCAACAAGGCTTACAGAAAGCTTTGAAGGGAAATGATAAGAGACCTGAAAATCTAAAGCAGGAAGATTGGGAGGACTTCGATTTGAAGGCGATAAGTGTGATTCGTCTATGCTTAGCGGATAAAGTACTATACAACATCCTTAAAAAGAAGATGACTTCAGGACTTTGGTTGAAGTTAGAGAGCCTCTATATGATGAAATCGCTCACTAACAGATTATACTTGAAAAAAAAGCTGTTTACATTCAGGATGGTAGAATGTACAAAAATTTCTGATCATCTTAGTGAATTTAATAAGATAACTGCTGAATTAATGAGCATTGATATGAAACTTGATGAAGAGGACAAAGCCCTACTTCTTGTTATTTCCCTACCTCCTGCACTTGAACACTTTTGTACTATGTTGCTCTATGCAAAAGAGGATATCAATTTGGAAGATGTTATTGTTGCACTCCTCTCTAATAAGTTGAGAAAGGGTGCACTAAATAGTGAAAGTCATGAGTAGGCTTTTCTACTAGAGGGGAGGACAAATGGTAATAGACCTAGAAAATGGTCAAAATCATACAAGAATATTGAATACTATTACTATCATAAGAAAGTGGATATAGCTAGATATTATCAGTTAAAGAAAAGTGAGGAGGAAATAAAATCTTCTAGTACAGCCCATGTGGCTAATGAAGATTCTCAGGATCCGGATGATGATCTCATGGTCCTTTCGGTTACTACAATTAATGGTTGGTCTAAGGGCAAGTGGATTCTTGATTCTGGTTGTTCCCATCATGTATGTCCAAATAGAGATTGGTTTGCTACCTACAACAAGGTTGAAGGCAGCACTGTCTTAATGGGTAATAATACACCCTGCAAGATTCTTGGGATAGAGATAATCAAAATAAAAATGCACAATGGTGTAGTGAGGACATTGACGGGAGTGAGGCATACTCTAGATCTGAAAAAAAATCTGATATCTTTGAATTTTTAGACTCTCGGGGGTGCAGATTTCATGTAGAATATGGAGTGCTAAAAGTTCAGAATGGAATCTCAATTGTAATGACATGTAGAAGAAGCAGAAACTTGTATGTGTTGTAAGGAAACACAGTTTTTAGTAGAGCATCTAAGGTAAAGAAAGTTCATGTTCCTAATTCTAGCCCGGCAAAGGAGGCACGAGTTTTGACAAACAATAAGGATTTGCAGTTGAAGATGAAGGTGGCTGAATATATGACATTCAGTTTTGATGATGATTTGCAGGTGGAGTCAGGGACTCCATATTTTTCGCAATAGGGTGAAAGAATTTGGGTGGAGAAGTCTAAAAAGTTGTTTAGATTTACTCTAAATTCGGCGAGGTGGAGCCTTGCATTCAGTTTGGTTTATGTTGGTGAAAGTGATATGGCACATCAAAGGGTGTTCGCGGGATTCTCGCCAATGTGAAGATTTGTAGTATTTTTGGCTCAAATTATTGGGCAGGGGAATCGATCGCCCCAAAGGGGGTTTGATCGCCCAAGCGCTGTTTTGTTCCGGAAATTCCTAAAATCAGCTTTAGAGAGTTTCATGTTTTGGGAAACTCCTATATTAATAGGGATTCTATTTCCTCTTGTGTTTGGGGTCTTTTTTGGGCTATAAAATAGAGGTTTGGAGTTAGGGTTTGTAAGAAGTTAAGTAAAATTGTCATAGCTAGGGTTTGGGTTGAGAGAACAAGAAGATTTTTGTGAGAAAGAGCATTGTGGGCTTTTGTGGGCTTTCCTTGGAGTTTGATTTTTGTTGTGGATTCTTCTCTTTTGTATTTTTCTCTTGGATTAGTGAAAATATTTGATGTGTTGTGACCGTGGACGTAGGCATTTAGGTTGAATCACGTAAATCTTGCGTTATGGTGTGTTTTCTTTTTGTTATATTTATTTTTCCATTGTCGTTGATTCTATCCTAAAGGGGTTTCCGCACAACAACTATTGCTCTTTGCGAAACCCTTTACTTAAAGCCTATTTTAAGAGTTTTTTTAATTTTTGGGTTTGTACTAGTAATTTTATGAATTTAATGGTGTGCAATCATCAATTTTTTTATAATGAGGTGCAGTCTTCAAATAGTAAGGTGTGCCTAGCAACTCGCAAAAAAAATTCTCTACCAACAAGCCCATTGCTAACGTTGATCTCTTCCATCACAAAAAGCACATGCTTTAATCCTCAGAAGCAACACTATGCGATAACTTAAGCTAAAGAAGCTCAAAGCTTGATTCAGCAACTCCCCCAAAGCAAAGAGAACACAAGCACTAACCACAAACAAGTGTTCCAAACATCAAAATCCTTAAGAGGAGAAATATGATTGTTGTTCGGTCGAACAACATCAAATGCCAGTATTTATCATGTACACAAGGCAACAAACTCCCAAGTTGGGACTTGGATTTGATTTAGGAGTTACAGGTAGTGCAACTGATTTCACACTATATGGTGACACGCTCTAATAATGGCAACGAAACCTAAGGTTGAGCTTGGATAATCTTTAAGGATCCGTTCTTTTGGTGAGACTTATAAAATCCGACACATTACTAGGTTTGCCATTTGACAATATGCTATCATCTCTTAGGTTGCAATTCTTGTAAGACTTCAAATGAAACAAATTGTATGATTTCAAATTTCATAAAAAATGATAAGACTTGAAATCTCATCATTGTAAGAATTAATGATCTTGTTAAAAACCTTGACAAAGTGACTTAAATTTCCTATCAACTACCATAATGAAGTGTAAAGTGCCAAACTTTATAAATCTCAAGAATGAACTCTAAAAAGAAAATAAAGGATAATCTATATTATATACTAAAGAAATAGGATGATGATGTAGCAGACCTCATTGATCTCCTTTTTCTTCTCAATGATGCCACGTCACAACCTGGGTCAAGTAGCATTAAAGAGCTCAACCGGATTCTCTTTTCCTCAAAGATAAATTTCATTTAAAACTCTTCAGTTCCTAAAAGAGAGTTTCTCTCTAGAAGACTCCTACTTCTCCTTTGTTCGTTTCCAGTGTGGATTCCCGAGGGAAATTACGGCTTTTTCCAATTTCGATTAATGGGCAAGTGTTCACGCCCTCCCAACCGACTTATACGGTACCCCTCTCTCTAAGTCTTTAACATCACTGAACTCTCATATTAAATTCACAAACCTTTCCAAATTCCAAAGAGTGGGGCGGAACCTATTCTTTCTCATTCCCTCCTTTTCTCTCTCCTCACTCTTCCTCAAAACTCTAAACGCCATTCCTAAAAAACCTAAATCTCATGCTTCCCGAAGCAACCCTTCTTCTCATATTTCAACAGTTTGATGTGTTGTCACAGATTTGGCTGTGTTGGTCTGTTGGTGGTGGACGTGATTGTGGTGGTGGGAGAGTATTTAGTCACTCATGTTTAGAGACTTCATGAACGTCAAGGTGAACTATGTTGTCCACAGGGTGTGCCCCATGAGTTCTCCCTCTATTGCTGATATGTTTATTTTTTTATTTTTTATTATCAGTCAAATTCACTCTTAGATTTTTATTATAATGGGTTTTGGTTTTAATGTATTTGATGTTTTGTTCATGTGAAAAGGTTTGTTTAGTTTAATGAGTTTTGTTTTCATATGGGGTTATGGACTTATGGGATTTGATTAAAATGAATGTAACCCCTATTATTGAACTGGGTTGGGGTTGCCTGCGGCAATCGGAGCTGCTGTTGCCAAAGCCAATGCAATTGTAGTTAGCATTGATGCAAAATTATTTGTGGGGTCCTGCTGTTGTTGCTGCAGATGTGAGGCCTTGCGTACTATTCGTGAAAGCTTTACGGTTTCACCGTGAATGCCGAGGAGTTGGCAACAACTCGGTTCGAGAATTTTCCCGTCAAGATCATGCACGTTGTTCAATGAGATGAGGATCAGTTCTATAAGGCTAACTGAGCTTACATTCGGAAATCCATACTTTGCATAAGCTTGTGATATACCAGCTGGCCGTCTGACCAAGAAGTGTGAACTTAGGGAGGCGATCAAGAAGATGTTGGATACCCATGGGCCATATTTGCTGGATGTCATTATATGCAGTCTATGATTTTGAGTGTTGCGGCTTTCAAACACCTGATCACTGAAGGCGATGGGAGATCAACGTATTGATCCTCTTGAGGCTGCTATCTCTATTACTATTGTTGTTATATCCTATGCAAATATTCAAGTCTGTCAAAACATGGTGTGGGTTGGCTTTTAGAAGGCTAGAGGTGGCACCATCACAGGGCCCATTCATTTTCGTTTGATGTTTAGAGAGGCAAGTCCCACGGCCACCACCATCCTAGTGGGGCACGTATGGACAATTACATACTCTTGGATTGGAGGTTATGATTATGTCTATTCATTTTTCTTTTTAAATCTTGACAATTACATATGTTTATCTTTTGATTAGATTTTTTTCTATTGATTGTTATTAATTGTTGTTCTCATATTTATTTTTTTATTTTTTATTTGGATAAATTTTTTATTTTTTTAATCATACCCGTGCATCGCTCGAGGTATCTGCTAGTTAAGCTTGAAGAGAAATTATGGATTACTTCAAATACAACAAACGATGGAAGATAAGTAAATGTGGCAATTACAAGAAGTGGCATAGTTCTAAGAAGCGTAGAGAATGTGATACTACGTAACTCCGATCTGTTTCAATGGGAACACTATCGCTATATATCCATGTGTTTGCTTTAGGCACCATTAAAAAAAATTAAAAAAATAATATTAAAAAGGCCCCCATTTAGAATATTAAAAATAAATAAAAGGCTCATTTAGAATATTAAAAAGACCCCATTTATAGTTAATTTTTTTAATAATATTAAAAAAAAAAAAAAAAAAACCTCATTCAGAATTTTCGCTTTAGGCCTCCAAATGGTTTGGGCGGCCTGTGTGTTTATTACATTCAATGTGTATGAATTGACCGCCTGACTTCGAGAAACGGCAAATTAGGATTAGTCACAGTCATTCAAGGATCCACAGATGGAACCATCTCTAAATATAGCTATCTTTCAAATTCACAATTTCAATATGTTCTTGGGGGCATCAGAACAAGATACTTTTGACCATATACTTAGGGCATTCGAATTGTCTAGTCACAGAATTCCTCATTGCAGGTAGAAATCCTTCTCATAGCTTTTATTTTCTTCTAATGTTGTTGATAAAAGTTGACATTGCAAATGATGGTCTTGATGTTATTTTCATTAGGTGGGGCTACTGTCATGTAGTGAACAACCTTCTATAGAAACTGGTTTTACTATGCAATTGGAGCTCGAGTTCATGCTCGGTTTCTTTTTAGAGCTAAACGTGTTTGAGGCGGGGACTCGCCTCTCCTCTCCTCGCCATCATTGATTGTGAGCTTCATGGAGAAGAGCTTTGGTCTTGTTGAAGAACTCCTCCCCCTCTATATAAGAGTGGGCTAAGTGGAGTCAATGGAGCTAATTTATGAGCTTTCCTTCCATGCATGGCTCAAACTTGAGACTTCTACAGCCATAATTACACCAACTACTTCATAATGGATTCAATTAGTACAACGAGATCGCACATTTTTAGGTTAACTATTATAGTACTCAAATCACAAAGACAAAGATGTTGTTAATTCAAAGATTACTACAAACTTTATTAGAGTAGAGAGCATAGATGTACATTGATAAAGTAACAAGGAAAAGTAAGTTAGGGAACAACCGCTACATGAGAAAGTAGACCAACCTATCCATACAACGTGGCTGCCATGTGTCACGTACTTACTCTTCCACGTGCCCACTATACAACAATCACTCAATAACTACATGGAATCCCTTGCACACCTTGTATTCACAACCATATAGAAAAACCCCTCTCCCAAATAGATTAAGGTTATGAAACCTAGCTGTGTAGAGAAGAGCTTCTACTTTGTGGTTGCAAAAACTGCAGGTCCTTCCACCTGAAATATCTCCTCCAAATCAACAAATTTTTATATAAAGCAGATCATGAGTTGGAAATTAGATGACCATTGCCCAAAACTCATGCTAATTCACAAATTTTAACCACTGAACAAAGGCATTATGGAGATGGGCCATGGGTTAGTAGTTGGCTTAGCAAAAATGAATAGTATGGACCCATGTTGTTTTTTGGTTAACACAATAACACCACAAGGTGTGTTACTGTAGGCAGTGAAAGAAAACACACACACACTCACCTCTTGAAGCTTCACCCAAGTGAACGTCAAAACGGGGTACCAACCGTATGAGGCCCAATGGTACTTTATGAGGAAGAATGCTCAGATTTGGGTCAATGATGAGTCTAAATTTTCATGTTGAGTTGAATTACTCATATTGTTACCTTGAAGGTTGCACCCCAGATCTCTTCATCTTTAGCAGGAATGGCAGTGATCTTGTTCTTAGGATTCTCAAAGCTTCTTAGCTCCCCTACTGCTGTGGAGAAGAAGCACCCTGAAATCCAATAGCGACATCATCAAATAGTAGAAACTAGAAAGAATAAACACAAGGAATTTACATCTCTTATGCTAGTTGTGTTGTTGTTCCTGTCCAACAATTTGCAACTAGGAAATCCGTCTCTATCGAGGAACTGTTCACGCCCCTCTTAGCATGATACGAGTTTTCATCTATTCTTATTCCATTACAAAGAACCATTTAAGTGCAATGAGATTTCACTTTTATTGGATACTTGTAACATCAGACCAAAAAAGAAAAAAATGTCGTAACCGAAAGCGAGAGTTATGATGAAGATGGTCATTACCCTGAGGGAAAGAAGCAAGTGACTTCCCACAAGCACCTTTAAGCAACTCGGCATCGTCGGCAAAGGCCACGAATCCATCAGCAGTGATTCCCCAATATAGAGGAACCTTACCAAATTGATCCTGTTACACTCCAAATAGCCAATTGTTAGTAATGAAAGCAACTTCCCTAGGTTATGCTAGTTTATGTGACTGTAGACCTTGGTAAGTCACTTACAGAAGCCACGAACAATGTCGATGTCGACTTATCGAATACCATGAATGAGAAATTCCCTACGAGGTGCCCGACAACATGATTCGGAGGGTACGGGGCTCGATCACGGAGTGCCTTGTAAGCTTCAATCACCAGTACTACCTCATTTGCAGACTTGGCTAGACCATATTGCTGCAGTAGGCTCCCTAAATTATCAAGCACCCCCTCGAATAAACAGAATATCTCATCCTTCACAGCAAATGATCTGCACCCGGCCATCCACAAATTTGCATGTAACATTAGTACAATTTTCATCTTAATGTCCAAATTCTGGCAAATTAGTATTCACTAATCTACAAAATCCTATTTTTCTTTATTCAAATACAATTTAAGGTGGTGTTTGGATTGAACTTTTTTTGGCCAAAAATCAATTCTTGATTGTGTAGAGATTCATGATAAAATAATCATTTTTTTCAAATAATAGTCTCTCGACTCACCTACGTATTCTCCGAACACTATTATTTGAAAAAATGATTATTTGACAATTAATTTTTACACAATTAATTTTATCAGAATTGATTTTTGACAAAAAAATCATATCCAAACACCCCATAACTGTTTATATTCCTCAAAATCGACTATGAGAGAATGCTACCAATCAAGCTCCTACAATAAATTACATCATAAATTTAAGATTCTGAGTTTTTATTTTTTAAATTATGGCAAACGACACCAATGAAATTTTTTGTTCTTGTTCAAAAGACAAAATAGGTTGAAATGGTGGAGATGGAGCCGTGGCGGCTTCTGGTTGGCCTGCTGCTCCTCTGTCGGAAGGACACGTTGCAGCATTTTAGGCACCAGTCCACGTATTGATGAAAGAGTCCCCTATTTAACCATGGTTGATGGATGGTAATTAGGGGCGTGGACCAACCATGGTTAAAGAGGTGTTAAAACTTGCTGAACACTGTGGTCCGTTTTCCATTTCCCTTGATGAAACTTGCTAAACCAGAGTCTTGATAATGGACGGCAAAGATCGTAGAGGCGGTGCAGTAATCTTGAATTACGCCTTGTCAATGAGTTCTGTTGACTACTACTTTTTGTTTTTCTGGTTCCAGATATACTTTTAGGCCGCAATGCCGGTTAGGTGTTATTATCTGTTCAGTTAGTGGGTTGGTGGAGAGTATATACAAAGTCTCACCCTCTCGGGAATAGAACCCGATACCTCCCCCCAGATCAGGGGATACACTATCACTGGACAAAGCCCTGGTGTGTTGTTGACTACTACTTCAGTGGTTAGGACCTAAGTAACCAGAGCGAGAGCGGGAGCGAGAGCGTCAAATTTCAATTTAGGATAGGGTCGAGAGCGCCTCCGGAGCACCGAAATATATAATTCTAATATTTTTTTATAAAAAAACAAAGATATTTTTAAATTTCAAGATTTAATGAATCTTAATCATAATTAATAAGAATTAAAAGAAATATATGTTGATCATTGGGTTCGATCGATTTCTCTGATTGAACTAAGAGAGTTCAATTGCAATTGGTGCAATTCTTTAAATATGTAGCAAAACGGAAGACAAGTTGTACATTTATAAATTAAAAAAAAAATTGATGAAAAGAGTGAAAAGACTCTCCAGTCAGACATTAAATGTTCTATTGATGAGTTTGTACTCATCTAAGTGATACAAAAGATGACAGCAGAGCATGCCTTTTAAGGCTTTTAATGTTAAAAAAAAGTTGAAATGCAAAAGCAAATGAAACCGCCGCTCCACTCGACTGAAACCGGTGCTCTTGCACAATTGCAACCTCGCTCCCATGGCGATTTCGGTCTCAAACCGTGAGAGCGAGGTTTGAGAGCGGGAGCGGTAAGGGGAATCGGCGGTTTGGGTTACTAAGGTTAGGACTCTGCCACAAAATTTGCCACGTGCGTGGCTCGTTTTCTCCGGATACGTTAAAGCCTAATGTTGTGTTTGGTTGTTGAGAAAATAAAGAAAAGAAAAGAAAATTATAAATTTTCCATTGTTTGGTTGTCTAGATTATTAGAAAGGAAATCCTCCTTTTTTAAACTATCAAAATACCCTTACCTTTTAAAATTATCAAAATACCCCTAATCCTTTTTAAATAACTTCAAAAATTTTAATTTTACTCAAATTTTTTTTTATACTTTTGAATTTTTTTTTTACATTTTTAAAAATTTTTTTCAAAAAAATCTAAAACAATTAAAGAAATACCAGTTGCGTCCCTGTCTTCTTCCTCGCGACAAGGACATCCAGCTTTCAAGTTTTTTTTCTTTTTATCTTTGCTAATTTCAACAAAAATCCAATATAGAATTTCAAAAAATCATTTTAAAACTTAAATCATTATCCAAATCAAGATTAAATCTATCATAATCTTGTTTTTAAATCAATCCAAACCCCAACTCTTGTTTCATTTTTATTTTTTTTTTAAATCTTTGTTTCAATTAAAATCCAACATGGAATTTTTAAAAATCATTTTAAAACTTAAATTTTTATCCAAATCAAGATTAAAATCTATCATGTTCTTATTCTAGCTTGTTTAAATCAATCCAACCCCCAAACCATGAGTTCGGGAGAGATATAGAAGTGAAAGATCGAGGAATATGTTATTACCGTCGTCAGAATCACCGGTGTCTTTGCCGGAGCCACTGCCGGAAATCAGTGATCGAAGACTTGGAGTAGAAAGAAGAAGAGAGGTGAGAGATTAGAACCCGATAACATTTTCTTTTATTTTCTCTTCAAAATCCAAGCTCTTTTTAAAGATTTTAAATCCATCAAATGGGAGAAAATTTCCCAAAATTTTCTCTCCATTTTCTTTTCCTTTTTTACACTTTCTTTATATCTAAACAATGAAAAATCAGATTTTCTTCCTATTTTCTTTTCTATCCCTTATTTTTTCAGCAACTAAACAAAACATAAACCAAACAAAACATAAAGATCTTCAATAAAGAGTTCATCGGTGGCATGATTGTTATATCATAGCCACATACTTTTCTCCCGTCTTAATCTAGGCGTTTCATACTCTCCCACTAAAAACCAACACCTGTCTTTCCTTGGCCAAAAAAAACAGGTTTTGACTTCCGGAGCACCACCTATTTCCTAAACTGTCTCTGATCTACCAAAAAATGGGAGATATCCAACGGTTATAAATCACTCAATTTCTTTCTAGGCATCGTACATGGATGGAGAGGATCATCCGGACGCATGCACTTGGGAGGACGGAATCTCCATGACTTCATCCTCCCCACCTGACCATAACCAAAGCACACAAGCTTAGCTTGATTGGGAAATCGAGGGTCGGCTTCCCAATAACCTCATTAGTCCAACCCCTTTTTTACCATCCATCAATTATGATTAGCCCCTTAGAGTGGCTTTGGATTATCATATGCTTCAAGGTGGGACCTGAGCATCCACACATCATGAGACATGTGGTGTTTTAAAGGGAGAAATATCATGTGGGGGAGAAGTCAAAATCATGGGAGAAAGTAAAACGACTTCTCCCTCAAATCACCAAGTGCCCAATGATGTGTGAATGCCCGAGGTCCCACCTGGCCATGGGCATCCACTAGAGGTATTCTTTACCCCTTTAGAATTACGCAATCTAATCATGATTTAAAAAAAAACAAAAACCAAAATATTTATTTTAAGTTTAATCATGGTTAAACAGGAATTAAAAACGATGACCCCTTTGGGCTTTGGCCTTTTCCATGACTTACGTACATAGACAAAAAATAAAAACGATCGAGAAATCCAAACCGTCTGATCAATGGACTCTTCCTGGCTCACATGAGTACACAGTCCAGAAACATATGAATTTGATCAGACGGCTATGATAATTCGCTCGTAGAATTTGCACCCTTCTTTACCAGAAATGACCTTTCAGTTTCAGACAATCTTAGTCTGACACATGACGGCAGAGACTGCCGGAAAAATGACATCTAAACAACCTAAGGACGAGGAGAGACGGCGGTTAATAACGGCGTTTGAGATGGTAAATAATTACCTGGGCTGTAACGGCGACTCGTTATGGTGTGTGTAGGCCAAGTGAACATGGTCCCCGATCTGAACGGACACCGCAGAGGCGTTAGTCTCGAGGAATCGATTCATTAAGGCTGTCGACGTTGTCTTCGGAGACGGAGTCCGGCAGCCGGCGGCTACAAGCTCGTCAGGCGGCGAAACAATAGCGCTGCTGAAAATACCCAACATGGTTTTACTTTTCCTCTCAATACAAAAGTTCAATGCCCGGACATGGGAGAGTTGCCGGAGAGAGGTGTATTTTTATTTATAGGAAGATTTAAGGGTAACATCGTCCTCCAAGAGTTTTTTTTGTACCGTTTCGTCACCTTAAATAGAGTATGTATTTCAAGGCCTTGGCTTGTCTCTGGCGAAGCCAGAAACTCCTCTCAGGGTTCCATACATTGTGCGACAGTTGGCAAAGAAATGGGAGAAGTCATTGCACTTTCTCCCCCATTTTTTTTGACTTCTCCCCATATGATATCTCTCCCCTTTAATCTCACACACTTATCGCCACATGTCTTCTAATGGGTGGAGAAGCCAAAATCATGGGCCCCATGATTTTGACTTGTCCACCACTTGTCACCTATTCTATGGAACCCCGAGATAAGCCCTTTCTGGCTTCGCGAGAGACAAGCCAGGGCGTATTTCAATATTACTCTTACATTTAAGGGTAATATCATATTCCAGAGTTGTGTTTTTTTTTCTTCTCTTTTAGATAAATACCGTTTCATCACCTTAAAGCAAAAATATCACCTTCTTATATAATATACATAAACATTGAAAGGTTTTATCAAATAGGTATGTATTTTAATATTAATCTTCAGATATTTACACCGACTTACTGTCGCTTGCTCTTAACAAATAGGTATGTATTTTAATATTAATCTTCAGATATTTACACCGACCTACTGTCGCTTGCTCTTAATAATAGATCTCTATCATGAGAGAAGTCTTAGGATCTATTCTCACCGGTGACAACTTGCAAGAGCTTCACTCCCTTCTGCCAACTACTAACTAGGAGTGTTATCAAGTTGAGTCAAACCGAGTTGAGTAGTAGGATGTTCAACCTTGTTTATAAGTAACGAACTCAAAAATCAAGCTTGAGCTTTGCTTGTTTATTAAATAAACGATCCCGATATTTAATACACACGTACGTGTTGAGCTCAAGCGGTACGCACACGGTTTGGTTTGGTTCGGTTTTGAGAATTTTTGGGACAAAACCGATGAACCTCAGTTCTAAAAAAATCAACCCAGAACCGAATCGTACAGTTTCGATTTGGAAAAAAAACAAACTCAAAACCGAACCATAGAACCTCAGTTCGGTTTGGTTCTACCCACGGATTTATAATCTGCTCCTAATGTCAATAAATTCAATAGTTCACATTCTTAATATACTAAAACCAAAACTCAAATCTCATCAATGAACAAAAATAATCATCAATTAAATCAGATTAAATTGGAACAAAGAGAGGAAGGTGGAGGCGGAATGGATATTAGGGTTAGGTTTCCAAAAAAAAAAAAATTATAGGACCCAGAATCGGTTCAGTTCAGTTTTCATACGTTTTTTGGTTCTTGGCTCCTCATTTGGTTCTTAGTTCGATTCGGTTCGTGGTTCCATATTCGATTCTCAGTTCGGTTTCAAATTGGAACAAAGTAAGATTGAACCGCCAAAAATTGATTTAAATAAAATAGGACTCAGAACCGAATCGATCCTTTAAAAAACCCGTACCAAACCGGACCATGGTGGTTGATCGGTCTAGTTCGCGGTTTGACCCTTACCCATGTGCACCCCTAGTTCGCGAGCGGTTTGATTCATTAGATACAGTTATTTATTAGGTTTAAATTTTACTTTATTATTCTCGTATAGGTAAAAAAAAACTACAGTGTTATCTAAAATTTTAGGAAAAATTCATAATTATATCAAAAATATTCTTATTATGTAAAATACATTATATATTATTAATTTTACATGTATATAATAAATAAACTTAAGTTTAAAATTAAAATTAAATAAGAATATTTATATATTTTAGTAGGTTAATTATATATATATATATATATATATGTATAATCGGGTCAAGCTTTTAACGAGTCAAGTAGGGCTGTGTTTCAAGTTTGGTTTGTTAATTAAATGAACTCGAAAAATCAATCTTGAGCTTGGCTTTAACGAGCTCCAGTTGTTCATGAGCACCTTTGTTTGATAGAGCAATGAGACGTCTACTTTCCTGCTGTCCACTCTCCTGTTTTTACTAATTAAAACAAAAGGACAAAACAGAAGTGATGGGACCCACACAAGTGTCACATTATTTTGTTTTCTTGTGTAAAAAGGGAGAGTAGATGGCCGGAAAATGGACATAGCATTACTCTTGTTTGATAATCACCCTTACCACAAACTCATTTTAGTAAACATGGGTAAATAATATCTCATGAAAGTAGAAAAACAAATAAAAAGCCAAAGTGTTAGTTTTTGGTTGATGAGTGATGGGTAAGCAAACACACCCTGTGATTAGTCCAGTGGTAGGTGTATCCCTTCATTAGGAAGGAGGTTCCGGGTTCCATTCCTAAGAAGGTGAGAGTGGGTTGCGCTCTCCACCTACCTTTAACTTAGAACCGATACTAACTTGCTAACCGGGGTTGCAGCCAAACCTAGTCTCATACAAAAAAAAACAAAAAAAAAAAGCAAAAAGTGATGGGTAAGCAAGGCTGAGATAGGGTAGAATGGTTCCTAAAATATTTACCCAATCAAGAGATTTGGGCATGTGACCTGGGACCGGCCAGCAGCGATGATACTGGTGCCGCTTGACAGGAGTGGGCCCAACCTGTCACTGCATACGAGATTATCGTTGCCGCTTGTGGAACATCCATATCTTCATACTTTTAAGCGGATTAAAGAGGATAGAGACCGGCAAAAGGCTACAAAAAAAAAGAAAAAAAGAAAAAAAAAGAATAATAATAATAAATTGGCCACAAATCAAAAAAATTGTCAGCTAACTCAACGGAAAGAAAGTCACATTTAACCCCAAAAAAAAGTAGTCACATTTACTCTATTTTTTTAATTTAAAATATTATATCTAATAATCTTTGTGATTTTTTAATTTAAAATATTAACTAAATTATTTGAATATAATAAGAATATTTTGAATTGTTCAAGTTATTTATGAGGTTTTTAGTCATAGTCAATTTCAATTATTAACTGCAACTATCATTTAAAGTAAAAATATTAGAAAAATGAAGGACGTGTATATGCAAGGGCAGAGTCACATTGGGTCACGGGGCTGAAGCCCCACTTGAAATTTTGAAAAAAAAAAATTCTATAATAGTAGTGGAACCGCCGCCCCCCCCCCCCCCCCCCCCCCCCCCCCCCCCCTTCTTGCGTGAGTGGTAGGGGTGTGGCCTTCCATGAGGAAGGTCTGGGGATCTATCTAATCTACTTGGGATTAAGGGTTGCAAGAGCCTTAATCCCCCTAACTAACTACTGACCGGACTGACTCTACTGATGTATGCTGATACCAAATAATAATAATAATAATAATGGTATAGCTCTGAAGGAGCAAAGCCGGGGACAGGAGGCTAGCCCCCTAAACTTCTAAGAAAAAACATATTAGTTACAAATGGACACAAATGAATGCGATAGGCCAATTAACTTTTTTTTTTGCCCTCCAAAAAATTTCATGTAGGGGCTACCCCCAAACCCACATTGTTAACCCACCGCAAGACAATCCCCACTCCTTGGAAATGATCGTATTTTATTGAGTAATGCTAGGCGGACCCATGGAATGGGTCCGTTAACTATTTCCCTATTTTATTGAACAAATACGATTAATTGTATACAACTCAACCTTGAGGATTTGGGCTCCTGCTTAGAATTCAGAATTTTTCGATTTCCAATCAAGAACTGCCAAAGCCTACTAAAATAAAAAATAATTCAAGCCAACTACTAATCAACAATTTTCGAACTCTGAGATCCAAAACTATGGATGGAACCAAAGTTTTTCTTGTGTACCGATTGGAACTTAAATCTAAACTCGAGGTACAAAAGATGCTTATTGGTTGAAGCATCAGAATCTACTGTTACAAACACTTTAAAAAATATCGAATATGATATATTAAGGTATTTTTAAATTAATTCTCTTGAGATATTATTAAGTGCAGATCCTAGTCATGCCAAAGCGAAATAATAAATAAGTTGGGAGATCAAAAAGTGAGGACAATAAGATCCCATGATTAAGGCTATATTTTATTACAAAGTTTAGGAGAGAACATTTAAATATGTAGTAGTGATGGATGGTCATTTTTATTTAAGTTTAATTCTTTTATGATTAATGTTAATTTGTCAATATGTGTGTATCTGTTGGATACTGATCGTTTTTTTTTTTTTTTTTTTGGCGGGGTAATGATGGTATCCGGTCTCTTAGAATACCCCCACTAAATTTCCCAAAAATGAGCAAAACCCTCAATCCACACGCACCAAAAAAGAAGGATAGCAATACTCTCATTATGGAAATGTAGTGTACGTGCACCAAATGATAGAGCTAGAATGTTGGATTTTACTCTAGATAGAGTAGAACACTGGTATAAGATTTGCATTACTAATCTCTAATGATAAATTATCGTGATTAATCATTGAAATTAAGAATTACATATAGGAAATGACTTCCTCAAAATTAGTTGTATTAAATGTCTAGAGCAATTGATTTTGTCTATAGAGCAATTGATTTTGTCTATATTATTGTATAGATTTTTTTGTGGGACAAGGCTTTTGTCTATATTATTCTGTAGATTTTTTTGAGGGATAAGGCTTATACGTCTCATTTGTCTACATGTAATTTTTATTAGAGATTAACCATGAACAAGACATCCAGCCGAGAAATTGTATATGATAGGGACAATTTGATAATTATAAATATAAAATAAGGATATTTTAGTCAATTTTTTTTTGTAATTTCAAAAATACCCCTATTAAAAGCATTTTTGGAATGCTCCAATTATCTCAGCCGGAGCTCTTGTTCATGATTAATCTCTTATCATTATTTTTTTAAAATAAAATTAGTAGGGATTGTGCCAAACTCTCCCACACTGGTAAACTTTTCTAAAAAAGAAAAAAAAAAAGGATTAGACACCATTAAAGATCCTTCAATAGACAAATGTTGAGTAATTTTGAATTTGCACATGAATAAGTCGTTTGTTCTTTTTTTTAAGTTAAAATGATATCATGTAACTAACACATACCCAGACCTAAGGTAGCAGTTAAGGTGTCATAAGGGTAAGTCTAAACAATCACTCTAAAAGAGTCTGTCTTAAGGAGGGTTGATGGCCCCTTATACACCTCATGCAAAATCCACTTCCTAACTGATGTGGGATAAATTTGGAATACACCCTAACGGACGCGGTAACAAAGCCAAAATCACAATGCGAGATAGACGTTTTTTTCTCTCTGTTTTAGTGATTATTAAGTTGGGGTGTATAAGGATAATTAATAGAATAAGAATCATATACCCAAAAGAAGTGAAATGATGTAAAGAGGATAAACTCAAGGACATGTGGGGTTCGAACCCACGACCATGATAGCGACGCCCATGGTTAATGGGATCCTTCCCAAGTGGAGAGAATCTTTTTTCTTGTCACTTCCTTTTCATACAATACAAATCTATCACTGCCGTTGATAAGTTAAAAAATTCGAGTGACCCCACCTTGTAAGAAAATTATATTGGAGATCAAAAGCTGGCAGCAATCAAGAGCAGTGATCAAGGGGGTGGACTCTACCCCACCTCTTGATGAGAGCTGCCCCTTAACAGTGGCCGGAGTCAGGATTTTCTTGTGGGGAGCCCGAAATAGCTGATTCATAGGTTACTAATTGTTGACGATTTTGTGGAAAATAATTAGGCAGGTTCAAAATGTTATTGGTTTATGGGGGAAGTGTAGGTGATCTAACCTGTGTTGATTCGATCTGGCCTGATAAATTTTCTTGATGACCAAGTCATATCCATCTCGTCTATACCCTATTTAGACGTTTAAATAGTGTTAATATAAGGCAGAACTATCAAGCGCGTCGAGCGGAACTCCTCTTTCTAATGTTATAGATGATGACATCTCTCCATAATTATAAAATTGTCACCTTTACATTAGAAGAAGAGCTCTGGTCGCGCTTCATATGAAACAGGAATTCCATCTCATACTCAAAAATAATTAAATAACATAATATAAAAGAGATATTTTATTTTCAAATTTTTGGTTATGCACCAGTCATTACAATCAGAGAGTGATCATGCCAGGGTCCATCACAATATCTTACTACTAGTTCTAATGACCGGAAAAAGGGAGAAAGGAATGGTAGTTGGTTGTTGGTGGGGACTAAGCCTTCCGTGTTTGAGGGAAGAATCCAAACAGATAAAGAGGATGAAATGAGAGGGAACATCGATGCTACCAAAGATAGATAAAAAGCAAAAAAAAATCAAAACCACTACTACCAACGATTTAGACATTTGAAATATTTTTTGTTAGGCAAAGTGACAACCACATCCTCCTCTTCTTTGACTCTGGGGCCACTCTTAGTTTGAAGCAACTAAGACGGTTAAATACAAATGACAACCCAGTCATAGACTGAAGATACGGTATCATGTCATATAGTCGGAAATAGGACCCATAAGTTCTTATTGGAACGCTTTGATCACTTGTGGCATCTATGGTGATCCACCAACTGAACAGTCAAGATTTATTCATAGGTGCGAGTCAAGGTGGCAATGGGCCACGTTTGTCTCTATTTTTGGTTTTGGGGTTTTCTATCTCTATTTTCGAGTTTGGTTGATTAAGAATATTGATCGGTCTATTTTCGAGTTTGCTTGATTAAGAATATTGATTGGCGTACGACCGTAGAAAGTGCACATCAGTGTTTTAAAAAGCATGTGGGGCTTACGCCTCGAGACTCGTCTCGGGGCAAGGCTTAAAGGGATTGAGGCTCAACCAAGAGGCTTAAAACTCATGAGGCTCACGCCTCAAAGTGTGAGGCTCATATAAGGCACACGCCTCACACCTTGAAGTTCGTTTTATGTTTATGATATACGCCTTATACATTAACTAAAATTAGGGTTTTAGCCATAATAGAGACTTAAATTACGATTTTTTTTGTTATTTGTTTTAACTAATAACAAATAAAACTTTATTGATTTTAGAAAAGACATTGAAAATGATGATGATATTGGTTCCAACTAATTTAATTTAATTAGGTTTTTAAAACTCTTTTGAGTTTAATTTACAATATTTCCCTAGCAGACATTGCAAAAATTTAGAGTCACTAGCCTAGTTCATAACTCAAAATGGAAAGCAACTTATTATTTTTTAAAATGAGTGAACATGAAGCTTTCTTGTGAAGATTAATGTCACACCCCAAATTTTGATTGGGAGCTTTGAATATATACTAGTAGGATTTCTAGTATATTCATAGGGAGAATTGTGTAGAAGCTTCTCTAGAAACTTCTTAGAGATGAGGTGGGAAGCTTCTTAGGGAATAATTCTAGAATAGTCCTAGAGAAGAGGTGATGGGAGTTCTAGAGAAATCCTTTAAAGGATGTGCGAATGTTGTAAAGTCTAAAACCTTCCCATGAGAACTATAAAAGGAAATTACCCCCCCATTTGTAATCATCTAAGTATCCAAGGAGTGGTATTCAATGAAGGAATCCAATTGTATACTCTCTTAAAGTAATAAGAGTTGTAGCTTTCTTCCAAAGAGTGTTCCTACTTCTCTCCTACTAAGCTTGAGGGTAAGGCTGACTCGTGTAGGACAGACTCTAGCACAAGTGCCGCACGGTCAAAGGTTGGGGAAATAACTAAAGCCGTGACATTAAGCCTCATTCCTTGAGACTTACGCCTCACGCATCTTGAGGTCCTAACGTCTCGCCTCACGCCTTCATATTTTAAAACATTGGTGCATATCTATAATCGGATAGATTCTGTAGAACTGTTGTATCCTAGAGGTATCGTGACCAATAACCCATTACATTTGTAGATGCATGACTTATTTTAAAGAGAACAACGTGATCCACACCTCACTTCACATGAATTATCAAAGTTTATGATCAATTTTCGAGTGTAGAAAATTTTAGAATAGAAATTGTTTTCATTGTTCGAGATTTCAAAGTTTATGATCAATTTTCAAGGGTAGAAAATTCTAGAATAGAAGTTATTGTATTGTTCGAAATTTCTGAGCCTACATTTTTCTGGAATAGTGTATACAAGTAACCTCGGAACAACATTGTCCTTAATGGTCTGGATGCCTGAAGCCATCAACTTCTACCGTATACATCGGATCACCTTCAGTGTTAACAAGTGGGGAGCCTGCTAGCATTAACAGGGATCCAACACGGGTACCCATTTGCAGTTGTGCAAGCCAAATCTCCTTTTGTACATTTCGTTTGGGTGGGAAATGCAAATGGATAGGTGGCAGCTCCTAAGTTAATATTGGTGGGCTCCCGGCCAATTAGCATCAGAGGTGATCCCGAGTCTTAAATCCAATGTCTCGATAGTAAACGTCAAACACATAATATGTAAAGTAGGCTGTCTGTGGGCCTATGGTTTTCTAAACTGTGTTTGGAAGATTGATTGCCTTTCTGCTTCGAGATGAATTATTAACATATAAGTATTACTAAATATTATAAAGTATATAATATTTCAAAACCGAGTAACGAGCCAAATCAAATAGGGCTTAGTGCTCAAACGAAAGCTCGGGTGGAGTTGCTCAAGCATGAAATTGATGTCAGTTTTAGAGAAAATTAAAAAAAAAAATTCAAAATTTATTAAGGTATGACAGTAGTTATTATTATTATTATTATTGCCATCACATCAGAGAAAGGGCGGAGCCAGGATTCTCTTGTAGGGGGGACTAATAATGGGGGTTTGGGGCGTAGACCCCGAATTTTTTTTTTGGGGCCAAGTTCATGGGACATCGCCTCTGTTTGTGTCTGTTTTGTAAAGAAAATCTTCTTTTTCTCAAAAATTCAAAGGGGCTAGAGTTCCCCGTCCTCCGGCTCCGCCCCTTTCCTAGGCTACACCCTTATTATTGTTGTAGTAAAAAAAAAAAAAATTCAAAATTTCAGGGCCCCCCCCCCCCCCCCCGGGGCCCCATGTGGCTCCACCAGTTCATAAGAGGAAGATAAGGGCTTTGAATTGGCTGGACAGAGTAGGGCCTAGGTCTTATTAGGGCCGGTCTTCAATTACAAGGATGAAGCTGATGCGTACCCAGATGCAACCACTATCCGAAAAGCCCGGACTGATGGGAAGGGCAAAATCTAACTATTTATCTCTTGGATCCTAACGAAAGCCCTATTTTTTGGAGGGCCTGAATTGAATAGGCCCAAGCCATACCCTCAAAGACCAGAGTGTTGGGTTACGGCCTAAAAATGAGCAAAACTCATGAGATTTGGTTTTTACTTTTCACACCGGTTGTCAACTTGATGCAATCCACCTGTTTGGAATCTCAAAGCCTAGCTCGATCATTGGGCCTTAGGCGGATAAAAGCCCTAAACTTTGAGGGCCGGGTCGGTTTGATCGGTTTGACACGACTAAAGGAAGATGAACATCAAAGACTTCATTCAAGAGATTAAAGTTCATCACAGGATAGATCTCGTGCACCAAAAGTTAGACCTTGTTAGATGACTGCAACCATCCTAATTCAAATAAAGGTTAAAATCTTAGACCCCTTAGAACATAAGACTACACATACAGGCTGGGATCTTGATCTATCTATACCATGCCCAAAACCAACCCGCCCGAAGTCAGGGCGACCATTGTTTTCAAACCAAGCCCAAATAAACTCTTTCGAGTTGGGAAAAAAACTAGTTGGGCCCAAACTGGTAAGCCCGTTCTCACCAGGTGATTGTAGTAAGTTCGATATTGATTGAGGAACACGTGGCATGCGTTTTTCGAATCACAATTTGATCTCATGCTGGATTCTTTGATAGACGTGATATTGAATATTTTGGACCGTTTGATTAGTCCCTTAGTTGCTTAGCATTAATCCCTTAGGTTCACGAAATCCTATTTAGATTGAAAATCATTGATTTTCCAACGTCAAATTAAATTGTCTAGACATTTCTAATCGGACTAATCTTTTGTCACGTACTTCCAAAGGACCTCCTTGGGGCTTATTTTGGTCGTCTCTCTAAAGAGATTGGCCTTGACATCGAACGGTCATATATGAAAGAACTTTTTACCTATCATTTTCTAGATGAGACACTCTCTAGAACTTTTAGTGAGCGCCTATTAAAACCTCTCTCTCTCTCTATATATATATATCTATATAAGGGTTTTAATTGGTTGGGCTGATCCGGGCCCTATTCAATTAAATAGTTGGGCTGGCTTGGGCGTAGAGTCATAAGCCTGGGAGCTGCTTAGACTATACTTCTAACTGGGCTTGGTCCACCCCAACAAGGTCCGTTTATTAAAAACCTTAAAAAAAACAACCTATTTTTCTTCTCTATCCTTAGGTGGGCTTTGCCTGAGCTCACCCTTAACAGGGGCGTTGACACCCCTATATGCAAACAACTGGGTTAACTCCACGGGCCCCAAGTTGGGCCCTAAAGAAGGCTAGAAATGACTTGAACTGAGCCTGACAAAGCTTCAGGCACTGAAACCTAACCTGCCCTTAACTCAGGTTGGGCCGGTGGGCCTAAGACCAACCCAGCCCAACGAACATTTCGTTGAGGCTAGCTTATGAACTCTGTAACCGCCTCGGAGGGGAAAGTTGGACTAGCCACGTGTCATGCAAGATGCAACTCCTGACAATCGCGCGCGTGACGTGATGCTATCGTCATTACGGCAATCCCACGTGTTAGCCACGCGCTAAAAACTCTTTGGAAATTGACCACGTGTACGGTAGAAAAACGACGAGTCATCTTTTCTTTTTGTTCTGGTCGCCGAGAGTGGGCAAAAAAAAGATTCCGCCTCAGAAGGGGTAGCCCTAACTCTGCCAGGCTACCCGACAATCGTCGCCGTTAATATGCTTCCGTCATCATTTACTTTCTACTTTTTACCCTCCTTTCCTTTTATTTTTACAGTTTCACCACTAGACCGTAATTATCTTCGGCTCAGCTCGGGCAGCTCGGCTAAATGGAGAGAAAAGACAAAAGCTTGGATTCCCTGTAGATAGAGCACACGTTAATCTTGATTATCTCGTAAATCTCGACGTATACTGTGTTTTTAAAGCGGAATATCTTTTGAAGATATTTTCACCTGATAAGTGTCAGCAAAAAAAAAAAGTGTCAGTAAAATCTACCCTGTTTGCCACCACAACCAACGAATGTCTTTTTAGATGACCGATCTGCCCTACCTTATTTTTATGAATGCGTAAGGTTTTTAATGGGTACTGTTAAGGGTAGTTTGGTCAATTAGTTCTCTTTGGTTCAAATTAATAATGGCAGACATGATAAAAATACCCAGTACCCTGCAAGCATATTAAATGGTCTACAACACCATGGGTTCCATCATGTATTGTTCATGTGATGTTGAATATATATTGTGATTGAACTCGGGGAGAGTTCAATCGAACCCACGGGTCAACACAGGCTACTTTAATTCACATTACCCGTGGTTAAGATCCACTAATTAGCAATTTAGAATTCAACAATCTAACCTAGGTTTTATGAATGCCTCATGGTGACAGTAATAATATGGTAACAACTAACAATACTTTTTCACGGAATAATAGTTGAAAGGAAGACACAGGATCCTCTCCGGTTGGTGCTGGTGAGGACACCACGAGATTTTAAAATGTGTTTTTGAAAGACAATGGTTTCTTTTTCTATTTCAAATCATTGGGCACAGTGCCGAGTCCGTGTTAGTGGGGGTGTCAACGAGCCGAATTGGGCACTGCTCAGGCTCGGCTCAGCTCGGCTCGTTGGAATTTTACAGATACTCAGGCTTAGCTTGGCTCGGCTTGGTCACAAATCGTTGAACTCGAGTTCGGCTCGGCTCGATAATTTTTTTTTTTTTAATACATTCATAAATACTAAATTCAATTTTAAAAAAATTAGAAATGCTTTTTTTTTTTATTTCATGTGACTCACGTGAAAGCTTGAGTTAAAAGTTAAACGGAAATAATTCTGTTAATGTATACTAAATATATTTTATCACAAAAAAGGTATACTAAATATATAATATAAATTTAACTTTTAAAATGTATTATTATAAAATTAATCGAGCCGAGCTGAGTTGAGTCACCTATTCTTCAGGCTCAACTCATATATTTTTTAGCTCACTTTTAAGGCTCGGCTCGGCTTAATGAGTCCAAAATAAAAGCTTTAAGTTCCTTTTATTTGGAGTCGAGCCAAGCTAGCTTGACTGGTTGACACCCCTACATGTTAGGCTTTGCACACGATGCCGAGCTCGCCAGCTGCTACTTAGACTACTAGAGGATACCAAACCTATGAAGAAATGAGGTATAAGTAGTCATTTGAGCAGCACAAACTCCCAGGAGTATTGACTAAACGGTAGTACTGAAAGAAGAAAATTTTGAGAAGTGAAAGAGACAGTAGCCAGTGGGGGTGTGTTGTGGCACAGCCAACGGGGGATGGGAAGATGGCAGCGTCAAAAATAGCCCCATGTGATCGCCAACTCCTCGACCGTTGTGCTTTGAATGTAGAATTTCCTCGGAATTACCTCCTTTTAATTATTTCTTATTTGACTTGTATTTATTATTTAATTTATTAATATATATTAGATTATTTATAGTTTAAATATTATTTTACTTAATCAAGTTTGAGCTTACTATAAGTAACCATATCAGTATTATATAAGATCCTAAGTACTGTTTTCAAGAGGAAAATTATAAGATTATTCCATTAGCCTTGGCCAAATCATCATTTTTAAATTAAAATCCAACCTTTGGGGTTAAGTGCTGAAGTAGCGGGACTAATTAAGAAGCTCGCATAACGTGCAAGCCAGGACTTTTGCACACCTTAGGGTTGTCCTTTTGAATAATCCTAACATTTCTTTAATTCTATCGAGGTTTAGGAAAATATAATTGTTCTCAAAATATCATCTTCATTAGTGTATACTAATCCTAATCCCACATTCCATCTTATCAATAGCCACACAATAATGTATCATATATTGTTTTTTTTTTAAGGCATCATTTATCTATTGTTTGATGAATAGGCCGTCTTTTAACGAACATCAACAAATTAAAGCAAATTATCAATCTATTGAGATATTTCCTCTATAGTAATTGGATCGAGCTCCCTCAAATGTCTTATCATTTGAGCTAGAGGGTCAAGTAAGTGCATGCAAAGAACAATTAGCGGGCTTATTTTTTCTCATCCTTGCATAACAGATTTTGATAGAACAAATTTACCCTTAAATATGATATATTCCCTCTTGAAGAAAAGCAGAGCAAATGACTTTTTAAAACTAGGGGCTTCCCCTAAGCTAACATAGTCTTTTGGCAGATTATTAGCTAGCAGGCATATATTAAAATGATCAAAGTTTAGTTAGGATTGTGAGTATAACATAAAATAGAGACCTTAAATTCTAGGTGCCATTCATGGCAATTTTTAGAATCCTTAAATTTGACATATTTGATGAATGAGAAAGAAAAATGAAATAATAATTTTTATGTTGCATTCTCCATATATCACAGTCCCTCCTGGCATATCAGCATTGTTTCTGGCGCTTACAATATAAAAATTTGAAACTTTTTTTGTGAAGAAGGTAGCCGATAAACAAAGCCTTTTATCACCCTTGAGATTATTTTCACCCAAATTATTGCGCATCATGAAATGGAGTTAAATGTATTAGTTGACTAACTGGCAATAATTCTTTTTCTGTATTTCATTCCAACTATATGGGGTTGGCAACAATAATCGTGTTCTATTATTATAGCTTAAAAGAGCCATATTTTTTGTTAAAGCTTATTTTATCAAATCTGTTTTGTTACTATCTGCACTGTCGTCTACTTAGCTTCCCCTTATTATTTTAGAGTATTTAACTTGTATCTGCTTTTTTTTTTAAAATTGTTCTCATGAATTTTAATTGAACATGTCCAAATTATTTCAAAAAATATTTCCTTATTTTATCACTTACTTGAACTGCTCATTTTACTCATCTATCTCAGTATTGAAGAAATTTTACATTGACCCATTATTTAATATAAAGATACAAAGAAGTTAAAGATAATAATTAATCTCAATCAAACCTAAGCTTATCTTACTTAATCAAATTAAATCAAATTCAAAATAGAGATGGTGTATCTCATATCACCTTATTACACCACCTTATTGTTTTAAAGACTATCTCTAAGTATCATCGTCACTAACTATTTGTATTCTAGCATGTATAAATACAATGCAATACCCAATTGAACTAAGAGGAATCTATCCTGACCACCAAGAAGATCAGAGGAAGAGTTACAAGGACTAAGCCCAATGTTTAGAATGCAATATGGGGCCTTGAGTCGAGGTAACAGTATAACACATTCAGTTTGTGATAAGGACATGTACCTAATATATACATACGTGCATGTGTTTGTATGGTGGCATGTTGTAATTTAGTTTATATTATCCTCTTTACTTATAATGCACATAAGCTTACCTAAACAATTACCAATAGATTCTTTATTGCTTTTTAAACGATTATCATTTATCCACCAACATGAGCTGCGCCACTGAATCACTCTCACATAAAATATAGTCTCCCACCATGTCGGCCCCCTTCTCCATCCAACCCAATCCAATCACTCTCTCTCTCTCTCTCTCTCTCTCTCTCTCTCTCTCTCTCTCTCTCTCTCTCTCTCTCTCTCTATATATATATATATATAAGTCTATTATTGTATAGCAGTATGGTCCAACAAAATTTGGGAGGAAAATGAGGGTGTTTCTCTAGTGGGTATACTCTCTAGAGGTCAGCTTGAAACATCTTCATCACTACCATAAAGAAAAGGAGAATGGTGGAGCTAGGATGTTGTGTTAATTGAGTAACTCACAATTTCGAAGAGGGGAGGTCTAAAATGCAACTCTGGCATGCATAGCCAGAGTTCTTGCTTAGAAGGACTTGCATTGGTCAACTTCCGCTGATCAAGGTGATGCTCCCTTAAGTTGACTTAGAAATCCATTTCTCAATGATCCCACTAATTTACTATATTTCGAGGTTAGATTAATGAAAGAAAATGCTATTATCGGTTGTAAAAGAGATGGGAATGTTTGTTGATTGTTGTTTATCGCCTCCACTCTCGGGTGCCACATATTGCGCCCCATTTGTCCCGTGACCCTCTATATTCACTGTTAATTACTACTCTTTCCATCAAATCAATCTTTTGGAGTAATTGGTTGTTAACAATGTTGGTGGTGGGTTGCCCCACTGACCCAACCCTTTTAAGTAATCCTTTTTGTTCCAAGTGTCTTGCATTCAATTTATTACAACTTTAGTACTGCTCACTAGGGCCCCTCATTACACTCAAACTCAACTCTATTGGTTGAGTGGATGCTTTTTTTTTTTGTGTGCATTTTCCTAATTAGAAAATCAAAAGTTTGTTTTAAGTTAGGTTTTTGACTAGGTATATATTATAATATTCGATCTAAGGTTTTCTATTCAGCAAATAACAAATTTGATTAAGAGGCTGTCAGTGTCTTGAACTATTAAAGAAGGTGACCTCTTTGTGGACGTAGCCCACATCAGGTGAATATAACGTAAATCTTGTGTAGTCATTATGTTTTTGTTTCATATTTGCAAGTTATTTTCAACCCTTTGGGGGTGGGGGGCAATAGGATATTTTAGTTGTTAATGCTAGTCTTTTAGAGATAGTGTAGGCCTTCTTTTACCATGTCCAAAAAAATATATATATCCTCTTTCGGAAATCCATTTGGGAGCCCCACTTGGGATCAATGCAAGACCACTGTCCTTTACATGGAGCACACTCATACCATCTGTCTTTGAGGGGTGAGCGGTGGTGAGTATTCACTTAAAAGAGGGGTCTATGACCATCATTTGGAGCTATGATAGTTAGGGCTATAAACAGATCGGATTCACACTGTTTTGATTATATTCAAATCCGATCAGATTGGAAAAAACCCAATAGATCTTAGATCCGTTGGATTCTTAGGTACCTAATTTGAATTTGAATTTGAATATATATGCATTCAAGATTCTTATTTGGTTCGATTAATATTAATATCTTAGAAATAATATTTTAATTAAAAATTAAAAAAATTGTAGCTAATGGTGTAAAATATTTATAAAGTCATAGAGATATTATTATTATTATTGAATGTAATCGAATCAGATATAAATATATCCGAATTTGATGATTATAAGCGGTTCAAGAACTCAGATCCATATATGATCTATGAGGATTGGATTGGATCCAAATCTTAATCCTACGCATTAGCAGCCCTAATGATAGTTTACTTTTCTTAATAAACAAAATAATTTCACTTCTCTTTATAAAAAAATAATTATTAAAAAAAACAGTTTTTTTTTTTTTTTTTTTGGTGTAGGCGTCATTTATCTACATTAGTATGAGTATTCCCGTGATAATTCAGTCTCTTTAACGTGATCCTTTTCAGATTAATCATTGTTTCTTGACATCCAACCACCACTACATATCCCATGACACGTGAATGAACATTCGTAATCAGTAAAACAACATGTAAACATCAGCTTTTGTTTTCTTGCTTGAGCCGAGTAAAATCTCTAATACATCTATAGACCACTCTAAAACGTTATTTTCCTTATAGTACACTTCTAGTCTGTCTTATAATGATAGATAGACTGCTCTATAACGTGCTCTCTTTAGTGCTTTTTTTTTTTATGTTCCACTTTCACCCCTCTTATTTTATTTTACTCGGAAAACTAATATAGTAGAATTTTATTAAGAATAGGGCTGAACTCAAGCCAAGCTAGATCATCGGCCTGGGTCGATTCGGCTCGTTTAAGCTAAGTTCAAGCTAGTATTTTAGGGTTGAATAAATCAAGTCAAGCTTAAGCACATTCAAGCAACGTTGGGCTCGAATACAGGTCTAAATAGGAACATATCAAGTGTTTAAAAAATGTTTATTTGCATAATTGCTGAAAACAAGTGGGACCATCAACAATCCCGCGTAACGCAAGGCCGAGGGGTCACTGGGTAATATCATGATAATTGAAAAAGATGAAAGAACCTAAATCGAGGATTAATTAGGCAAAAAAGGCATAATCAGAGTGTTAAGATAACAAACTTTAGCACAAGACAGTGCTTAATTATCCATGAGCCACTCAATTAGGCATCCACTAATGATGTTTTAGGGTTTTTTCACTTCTGGGCCCAATTATATCTTCACTAAGGTGAATCAAACAACCTATTACTCCAAGTCTCCAATATGTACACTAATCATAAGTGTTGTGCCTTTACACCGCTCGCGAAAATACTCTTTAACCGAATATATGACTAAGTATATTAGAATGGAAAAACATGATTGGTATTGCTGACTTTAAATAATCTTAAGAAATAAGCAACGACAATGACGATGATGACAAGGACGATGATGATGACAACAGTAATGAATTTGGCATGTTGATGTCTATAAGCATTTGGGAAAATTTGTCGGAAAAGATCGTGCAAAAAATCAATGAATTTTGAAAGATTTTAGGACTAGTCATGAACTTTTGTAACAACCCATTTGATATGTAGCTTTCACAAGATTGTTTAGGGGTCAATGCAAATAGTGTTTAAGATTTATTCATGTCTTTTCCCTCGTTATAACCGGTTAGAACGAGTCTGATTACGTTGGAAAGGAACATTTAACATTGTAAAAATTGCACCATTTTTTCTTTCTAAAAACTAGTAGATTTAACGTTAACCCAATGAAATTGAGATCAAATCACAGCCGATCGTGATTGAACTTAGGGAGAGTTCAATCTCACCCACAGGTCAACAACATCCATTTTAACCCCTATTAACCATGATTATGTTGGGAATGTAGACAACCTTTAGCAGATTGCTCGGGGGAGTGGCAAGGGGGGCAGCACCCCCCTGTGATGCACGAAGTGTGTCCCGCAATCTAGGCCGAACGGCCTAGATTACGACAAAAATCGATATTTAGCATTTTTGCAGGGTTATTTTCGGCTTTACAATTTAACCCTAAACATATAGCTGTATGCATATCGATATTTAGCATTTCTGCAGGGGTATTTTCGGCTTTACAGTTTAACCCTAAACATATAGTTGTATGCGTATTGATATTTAGTGTTTCTGCAGGGGTATTTTCGGTTTTACAGTTTAACTTTTAAACATATAGCTGTATGCGTATCGATATTTAGCGTTTTTATATGGGTATTTTCGGCTTTACAGTTTAACCCTAAACATATAACTGTATGCGTATTTTTTAGGTTAACGAGCTTTGAGAAGTGGCCGAAATTTTTCTGAGAGAGAGAAAACTCTATGTATTCTGTATCTTCAATATAGTGAATTGGTGTGGCTCCCGAGGATGTAGGCACGTTGCTGAACCTTGTATATCCTTGTGTTTTGTCTCTCTTTTTTTCTCTGTAATTTTTCTATTTGTTGTGTGATTTCTGTGATTCATAGTCTCTCAAGATCTGAAGGGTTTATAGATTAAACGCGTGGTTCAAATCCCAACAGATTAAGATTCACTAACCCTTAGATTGTAACATATTAAAACAACATATTTTGGTTCTATATATAAAATTGTTATTATTTTACTCAATTGCACAAGTAATAGATACAAAAGAACATTAATTCATGTTTTATAAAAACAACATATTTGGGTGCTATATATAAAATTGTTATTGTTTTACTCAATTGCACAAATAATAGATACAAAAGAACATTAATTCATGTTCTGGGAACAATTAAATATAAGCGACGCTGGCTAGCACTCTCCATACATTTGGGGTGAAGCCAGGATTTTTTTTGTAGGAGGGGCACGTGATTGTTGATTGAAAATGTTAGTAATTATTAATTGAATTTGTGTAGAATGATGAAACGGATACAAAATATTTTGGGTCTAGGGAGATGGAAGTCTAGGGGAAAAAAATTGACGACCAAGTTCGTGGGTCATCTCGTCTGTACATTTCATACATATCTTACCAACAAGGGCGGTGAAGCCCCATCCCCCTTCAAGTTTTTTTTTAAAAAAAGATTTGTATTGTGGGCATAGCATGGAGTAGGGGCTTAATCAAGTGCGGAGCTGCTAAAGCCCACTGAACTTTTGAGAAAAAAATGAAAAACTAAATTAATTCTTATATTATTTAATTTAAGAGGGTATAGGCGGCTACAAATAGACAAGATGACCCACAAACATAACCCTTAAAAAAATTTTGGGAGCTACGCTTACATTGTTAGCCCCCTGCAAGAAAATCTTGGCTCCGCCCCAGCTTAAGAGTATTATTTTTCCTTGTTTATTGGGTAACTGTCATCTTTCCAAATTACTATGCCCTATTAAATAATTAAATAACATAGTATAAAATATATTTTTTGTTTTCAAAAGTTCAAGAGCAGTCACCCAATGGCTATCTCCTATTAAATAATATAATATAATATTTTAAAAAAAATTCAAGGGGCAGCTGCTCTCTTATCCCAGTGACTAAGCTCTATGAAATAATTAAAAAATAATAATATAAAAGACATTTTTTTTTTTAAAGTGTAGGGGCTACACTCATGCCTTATGGCTATGCCCTTCATTAGGCTAATATTTGTTTTTTCTTCCAAAAATTCAAGGAGGCATCTAACCTTATGTCTCACTGCTATGTCCTATTTAATATTTTATTTTTTTTTAAATAAAGGGTAATTGCCCCTTACCCTTGGCTCACTCATATGTATATATATATATACATGACAAATGTTAACCCTAATCCCAAACTTCTAAAGTTTCGTGGTGGTAGCAATAAGTATCATCACTAAATCACTATTTTTACATTGAGAGTTATTAAAATTTTAGCTTTTTAACCTATTTAGGGGCTAGCAAGGCCAAGTGTCAAAAAATATTGAATGATGAGACTGGCCATCACTCGCCTATATATGTACGAGTGCAACCCCAAACGCAATAAAACAATTTTATCCCAAAGACCTTATAGTGGGTGCAACACACAAATGCCATAAGACAATTTTCTTTCCAAAGACATTGTAGAGTAGGTGCAAAATGTGGTGTTTTGCCACTTGTTGCCACCTCCTTACGAGGGCTAGCATTTCTCATATATCCCTACCGTCTAAGCCTAAGTGTTAGAACAATTGTTTGACAAAAGTCCCCAACCATTTTTCCACGGACAGTACTTTCCATTAAAAAAAAAATAGTAAATGAGGGGACGAAAAAGACAGCCACCCTCTCCTTTGGATTAATTCAAGGTAGGAAAGATGAAGACGTGCACTAAATGTCAAGTCGAAAAATCTCCCCTTCCTGCAAATCCACCCAACAGTTAAAAGTTCAACATCTTAGGCTGCACTCCATAAATTTCTCTCCTTTAGGGGAAATGATACAGTGCTTATCCACTGACGGGGGCCGTGGAATATTAACTATCCCACTTAATGACAAAAGTCCAATAATTGTCAAGTTTTAGCTCGAAATCCGACGGTTATGATCTTTCTTGTTCAATGATTACTATGGTATACCCAATTTGCCTATGTATGGCCAAGATTGATGATGTAATAATGCTCTTCAATTGGTGCCTCGTCCCAATTATTAAGTTCGCTAAATGCTATTGCAAACCATGAACCGAGCGAACATGATCTGATTTGTGGTTCGATTCAGATTAGTTCGTAAAATTGAGCGAACCACATGGTGATTTTTAAAAAAATTAGTTTGGTAAATTTTTAATTCAAATTCATTGATATTTTTCTTTAGATTTAACAAATTTATACTTTGAATTCACAAACCATTCATTAAAAAAAAAATTGTTATTTTTCAAATATGTATTTGTAATATATTATTTACATATATATTTTTATAATATAATATCAAATATATATTTGGTTTTACATACTTAAGTAGCGAACCAAGTTAGCAAGCCCAACTAAAGAATCTAAGCGAACCGAAAAACGATTATCTCATCCTACCTAGGGCTGTCAATGGGCCGGGCTTGGACCAGGCTCTAGTCAGGCCTATTTTTAATGGGCTTGATATTTATAAGCCTAAGCCCTACCCATTTTTTAGTCGGCTTGGGCTGAATTGGGCTTTATAATTAATAGGGCTGGACTGGGCCGGGCTCGGGCTGGCCCATCTCTATCCAATAGGACAAAATAAAAGTGATGGGATCCGCAAAATAAGTGTCATACTATTTTATCTTCTTGTATAAAAATAGGGGAGAGTAGACAACCGGAAAATGGACGTAGCATTGCTCATCCAAATAAATATATAAGTGTGTCTATACATGTATGTGTAAAGTATAATTATTATATAATATACTAATAATAGAATGAGAAAAAACATTAGAAAATAATGAAATTAAAACAAAAGCAAACTTATAGAATTGTCACTGCAATGCATTGTTAACAATAACAACATATAACAGTGTAATATATTTGCTTCTCTATATATTCATTTTTTTTTGGATATTTTATTATTACAATATAATTAAAAATATATATATTATAATAATATGACTAATGAGTTATGATATTATTAAGCATAATATTGATATGTAAGTATTTGATGCATTGCATTATATATTACTAGCGGGTGGCACATGCAATGCACTTGAGAACGAGGGAAGGAGTTAACCACAGTTAATAGGAGTTAAAAGGGACACGTGTTAACCTGCGGGTGCGATTGAACTCTCCCCGAGTTCAATCGCAATTGACCGTGATTCTATTCTTTAAATAAATAGATGAGGGTAGTTTGGGAATTAAAGTAAAACATTAAATTAAAGTTTTGTTTTATATAAGAGTAGTTTAGGAATTTCGGAAAATTCAGGCTACGCCTACCTCTCTCATTATAATAGTAAAGATGTATTATAATATATACTATATGTATATATATACATGTATATAAGTTAGTAATGGTAAGGATTTAAATAATAAGCAATAGATATATATATAAATGTATTGGGCCGGGTTGGTCTGGGTTTGGGCTTTAAGTAACAAAGCCCTTGCCCAACTCATATTAAAATGGGCCTAAAAATTTGAGTCTGGCCCTAGCCCTAGGGCCTAAAATATGGGCAATGGACGAGCTTTTTTCAAGTCAAACTGGTCCGGTACACCCCTAAACCTACTCCTAGCGAATCGGGTTCACTCTATTGTGGGGAACTATGAACTGCAAACCCGAATTTGAACCGAGCGAACCGACGAACCAGGTAACATTGGTTGTAACTAGGTCTATTCAAGTCGCCAAGCCCAAATTTAAGCTCAAGTTCTTGGCTCGAGTCGAGCCGTTTAATTCAGCTCGACTGAAAATTGACTCATTTTAACTTAGTTTGGCTTGAATATTATAATACATACATATATATATATATATATATATATATATATATATATATATATATATATATATATATATATTACTGTAATGGGTAAAATTGGGTTTTCACCCAAAACCCACCGACCCAACTTCCACCGCCTATGTGTTCGCTTTTGTCAACTGGCATATAGCCTCGCTTATCAAAGGGAATGAACCAAAGGAAGAAAGGGGATGCATGAACCAGAGAAAGAAAAGAAGAAAGAGAGAAGAAGAAGAAGAAGAAAGTAGGGGGGCTCGGCCATTCAATCCGCGGTCCTAAAGCATTCGATCTTCTACGATAAACGTTATACGATACCCCTACACCTCAATGTTTTATGTCACTTTGTTTGATAATATGTCGATGCATAGTGCATTATGCTTATCTGTTTGGTGATATGTCGATACTACACTGACTTGCTCGAGTACTCTCTTGTATGAGTACACTCACCCTGACTTACCCGAGTACACTCTTGTACGACTACACTCATCCCTGGACTGCCCGAGTACACTAATCCTCAGAATGGCTGAGTACACTCTTATACAAGCACACTCATCTCTGTTCTTGACTTAGCATGAACCGTCATGCCAAGCCTGTACTCGTGCTGAGAGTACTCGACCCATCATGCCAAGCTTGTACTTGTTATGAGAGTACTCTGCCTGTCATGCCAAGCCCGTACTCGTCCTGATAGTACTCGACCCACCATACAAATCCCGTACTCGTCCTGAGAGTAATCAACCCGTCATGCCAAGCCTGTACTCATCCTTAGAGTACCTGACCTGTCCTACCAAGCCCGTACTCATCTTGAGAGTAATCGACCCGTCATGCCAAGCCCGTACTCATCCTGAGACTACTCGACTCATTATGCCAAGCCCATACTCATCCTGAGACTACCTGACCCGTCTTGCCAAGCTTGTACTCATCCTAAGAGTACTCGACCCCTCATGCCAAGCTCGTACTAGTCCTGGGAGAACTCGACCTGTCATGCTAAGCCCGTACTTGTCCTAAGAGCACTCGACCCGTCATGCCAAGCCCGCACTCGACCTAAAAGTACCTGACCCATCCTGCCAAGACCGTACTCATCCTGAGAGTACTCGACTCATCATGCCAAGCCCGTACTCGTCCTGAGAGTACTCGACCCGTTACGCCAAGCCCGTATTTGTTCTGAGAGTACTCGACCCGTAATGAGAGTACCTAACCCGTCCTGCCAAGCCCATACTCATCCTAAGAGTACTCGACTAGTCATACCAAGCCCGTACTTGTCCTGAGAGTACTCGACCCATAAGCCAAGCCCTTAATCATCCTGAGAGTACTTGACCCATCAGGCTAAGGCCGTCCTCATCCTGAGAGTACCTGACCCATCCTACCAAGCCCGTACTCATCCTGAGAGTACTCGACCCGTCATGTGAAGCACGTACTTGTCCTAAAAGTACTCGACATGTCATGTCAAGCCCGTACTCATCTTGAGAGACCCATCCTGCCAAGCCCGTAATCTTCCTGAGAGTACTCGACCCGTCATGCCAAGCCCGTACTCGTCCTGAGAGTACTTGACCCATCATACCAAGCCCTTACTCATCCTGAGAATACCAAACCTATCCTACCAAGCCCGTACTCGTCATGAGAGTACTCAACCTGTAATGCCAAGCCCGTACTCGTCCTGAGAGTACTCAACCTGTAATGCCAAGCCCGTACTCGTCTTAAGAGTACCTGACCCGTCTTGTCAATCCCGTACCCGTTCTAAGAGCAACATGTCTCGACTCGACCTCTCCGAGTACACTCCTGGACGAATGTACCTTTAACTAGACACTTCCACAATACTTTCACATGTATATTGTACACATGCACAATGCTTGATCGTATATACTTGCATAGAGATCTCAAGCAGGTCATATTAAACCTCTGCCCTAGGCATCACATGTTCAATGTTCCCCACTTAAAAGACCACCGACACCTGACTCTCTACGAACAGATCGACGGTTTCACGTTAAGAGCAATGGCCCTACCTCAAACACTCCTCTAACTTTATCTCTCTCAATCTGATTTTTATCATTTTCTGACTAGAGCTTTGGAGTGTTTTCACAGGGCGGAAGGCCTCTCCTCAATAAAGACGAACCTGTGCTGAACCGAGGACGAACCTATGCAAAACCGAGGATGAACTCATACTGAACCAAGGAACAACTCGTGCTAAACCAAGGATGAAACCGAGCTAAGCCTCAGAAGATTTTATGGGAAACATCAACTCCTTCAAAGAGCGTGCCATACGACAAAGGTATAGAAGACATATGTATGCAGACAAGTGTTCAGGACCTGTACCATGCAACCTGGGATAGGTACCGTTAGCTAGAAAATTTTCCTTTACAAATTGGCGTCGTCTGTGGGAACGAGCAAAATAGCTAACGATGTCATATTCGTGAAATTGGGGGCTAGCGGTACACGTCCTCTCCACAACATTTATGACTAACGGTGAAGGTTTGAACTCTGTACGGAATGACAGATTGCAAATCTGGTCAATCATCCCTATACGGAGGGGCAAATCGAGACACTCATCCCTAGACGGAGGGGCAAATTTGGTCACTCATTCCTAGACGGAGGGACAAATCCAGTCAATCATCCCTAGACGGAGAGGCAAATCCGATAACTCATTCCTAAATGGAGAGACAAATCCAGTCACTCATCCCTAGACGAAGGGGAAAATTTGGTTACTCATTCCTAGATGAAGATACAAATTTGGTCACTCATCCCTAGACGGAGGGGCAAATCTGATCACTCATTACTAGTCAGAGGGGCAAACCGGTCACTCATTCCTAGACGAATGAGCAAATCCGGTTTCTCATTCCTAGACAGACGGGCAAATCTAGTCACTCACCTTTTGATATGTGGTCTACGTACGAGCTACGAGTAACGCTAGCCCAAGCACAACACGTCATCAGAGAACTTGCGCCTGTTCAGGGAAAGATTGGATCTACCATCGATGTTTTGTCCTCAGAGCACTTGCACCTGTTGTGAGCAAGAACAACTTTACCACTGATATTTTGTCCTTAGAGCACTTACACCTGTTGTGGGGAAGAACGGATCTACTAACGATGTTTCGTCCTGTGAGCACTTGCACCCGTCAGGGGCAAGAGCGGCTCTACCACTAGTGATTCGTCCTCAGAGCACTTGCACCCGTTGTAGGCAAAAATGGCTCTACCACCGATGTTTCATCCTCAGAGCACTTACACCTGTTCAGGGGCAAGAGCGGCTCTACCACTAGTTATTCTTCCTTAGAGCACTTACACTCGTCAAGGGCAAGAGTGGCTCTACCACCAGTGATTCATCCTCAGATCACTTGCACACGTCAAGGGTAAGAACCACTCTACCACAACTCATCATGTCAAGCCTGTACGTGTCCTGTGTGTACCTGACCTGTCATGTCAAGCCCGTACTCGTCTTGAGAGTACTCTACTCGTCATGCCAAGCCCGTACTCGTCTTGAGAGTACTCGACTCGTCATGCCAAGCCCGTACTCGTCCTGAGAGTACCTGACCCGTCTTGCCAATCTCGTACCTATTATGAGAGCAACATGTCTCGACTCGACCTGCCCGAGTACACTCCTGAATGAATGCACTTTTGACTAGACACTTGCACAATGCTTTCACCTATATATTGTACACATGCACAATGCTTTAACGTGTATACTTACGTAGTGCTCTTGAACAGGTCATATTCGATCTCTACCCTAGTCACCTGACTACCCTCTGCCAACCGATCGACGGTTGCACGTTAAGAAAAAATGTCCTACCTCAAACACTCCTCTAACTCTACTCTCTGAATCTGATCTTTATCATTTCTGACTAGAGCTTTGGAGTGTCTAGACAAAGCGAAAGACCTCTCCTCAACAAAGATGAACCCATGCTGAACCGAGGATGAACTCATCCTGAACAGAGGATGAACTCGTACTGAATTGAGGATGAACCTGTGTTGAACCAAGGATGAACCCGTGCTGAACCAATGACGAACCCGAGTTGAGCCTCAAGATAATTCTATATGAAACATCAACTCCTTCAAAGAGTGTGCCATACGACATAGGTACAGAAGACATATGTCTACAGATGAGTGTACAGGACCTGAACCATGCAGCCCAAGACAGGTACCATTAGTCTGAAAATTTCCCTTTATATTTACTTATACTCATAATAATAATATTATTTTATGGTTAATACTATTTAACTAAATCAAAATCAAGTTAAGTCGAGCTGGGCTCGAGCTTGAATCAATTCAATTGTTCAATTGTTAATTGTAACATGGTAAGAGCTGGAGGCTCAAGGTCGGCTTGAATACACCACTAATTGTAACACAAACCCTCTTCTATCAATATAATTGGTTTCCACATCTTGCTCCAAATGTTAGGGTGTGACCTCTCTTATGAGAAAGGTCAAGGGATTCCCATCGGGTAACAACCAGCAAGAGCTCCGATCCCAATGCTACTATCAATAGGTAAATGATATTCATAGCAAAAAATAAAGTAAAATCAATATAATTGTTATAATAGGATTTTGCTAAATTTTATGCCGACTGCTAACTTGATGGAATTTTAACTTGAGGCTTGAAATACTAGCCTCGACAAGAGAATGGTGGGACCAGGACAATGGTGGACTCATAACTAGTAGTACCCAAAAACAAAGAAAAGGGTTTTTGCATATCAGCTACTAGATTTTACCTAGTTTGCAAATACACTGTAATGTATTACCCATTGCAAATTAACTCAATATTTTTCAACTGTTAGTCAAAGAGCCTCAATTCTGTTGAACTTTCGTTTATATATGTTAGTAAAATGAGTATTGTACCCTTAGGATATTTAATTACCTCATAAAATCTCTTTAATTGCTCTTAAACTATGGTTAATAAGCTTTAACTCTTGTAGTTATTTTTTAAAAAAATCTAAAAATCAAGGTTAGATGATTTATTCGGTTGTTCCAAAATGTTAGTAAATATTAATCACAATTAAAGGGAGTTAAAAGGGGATACTTTATTTAAAAAATTAAAAAATTCAAGCTAGGATGCTTTAATCCTAAGGGTTAGTAAATCTTAACCACAGTTAGAGCATCTCCAACGCACTCCCTATAGGGGCTCTCTTCTCTAAAGTAGAGAGGCATACCCTATTTTCCGCACTCCTATGCACTCCCTATATGCCCTCCTTATTGTAGGGGAGGAGATTTGGCTCCTTACTAGTAGGGAGCCAAATCCCCTCCTCAAATATTATTATATTATTTTTTTTAAAAGTCATGGCATATCATTTGAATATGAAGTAGGGTTGGAATAAAAAAAATTAGTATTTTATAGAAATAGGGAAGAAGTAGGGTTAATAAATCTTAACCAAAGTTAAATAGAGTTACAAGGAGACATGTTAATTTTTTTTAATTTCTAAGAACCAGAATTAGATGCTTTAACCTTAAGGGTTAGTAAATCTTAACCACAGTCAAAGGGAGTTAAGAGGGGACACCCTTTTAACTTTGGTTAACATTCACTAACCCTTAGGATTAAATTCTTAAAGCATCTAACCTTAGTTTTTAGAAAAATATTAACCATATAGGTTAAGATTTGTTAACCATAGTTCAAAGCTAGTTAAAGGGGGCTTTGTGGGATTATGAAACATCACAAGGGTATGATAGTCATTTTACTAACAGTTATACCAAAAAATCTAATGGAACCATGGTTTGAGGGTAGTTGCTATCAGTGGGAAAAATGTTGAGTTAATTTACAAATCTGTTATCAATTTACAAATCTGTTATGCATAACAGTGTATTTGCAAACTTTGACAAACTTTGAAAAATTCAGCAGCTGATATGCAATAACTCCAACAAAAAAAAATGGAGCATCACTTGCTAGCACACGTGTTTGATGTAATGCTTTGACTAAGATGCAGTGGACATGACAGAATTCCCAAGACCCCATTTAAGGAAAACAGGCTTCAAAATAGTTTCTACAACCGAGTACTCAGAGCCACTTTACCTAACAAACATCACTGTGTCTTGTGAGTGACATCAACTGTATATGGTATGGTCAAGATGCAATTTTTGACCTGACCCGCCACCCGTCCAGCAATTTGACTCATGGATTGGGTTCCACTTATTTTCTCTCGCCCCAATTAAAATTAGGTTGGGCTTCCCAGACCTGTTGAGCCACTATATCGACTTGATTTATTGAAAATCATATCGTATACTTTAATACTTGTATAGTTATTGGTTTGGTTTCGTGTTTGCCTTTTCAACCTGTTTATAAATGGGTCGGGTGATACCGTATCTCTGCTTATGGCATTGTTTCTCAACCGAACCTTTAGTTACCCCTAACCTTACCTAGGTTTGGTTATGATGAATATTTGATTTTCAAGAAAGGCACTAAGAAAGTGTCATAATTGTTATGAGAGGCACAAGTGTGGTGGTAGGATGGTGGAACACCAACTCATTACAAATCACAAGGGTATTCTTTTGAGTGTATACAATGTTCAAAAGAGCAATGTACTCAATCAAACATGTACCCGAAAGAAAAGTGAATTAATGCAAGTTAAAAGCTATAAAAAGATTCAAGGCCTGTTTATAAATTCTTGTTAAACATAATAAGTTATACAGAGTAAGGTCTAATTTTTTTCTATTGTTTCATCGTTTGATAAAACCCTGAAAATTTTCTTTGATATAATAATAGTATGTTAGGTAAAACCTTTTATTGCCCAACATAAGAGGAGTGAAGGGTATTATTGAAATTTTGGGGAAATAAATAGCACAAAAGTTCAATTCTAAGATAGTTGTATGTGCATGTACTTTAAATATATCATCTAATCGCATTAGAGATATTAGGCTATAAAGAATTAAGGAATTCCTTGTATCCTTACTTTAGAAGTAAAAGCTCTAGATTTATAATTATTAGACCTTCATTCAGATATTTATCAAACGCTTTGACATTCAAATCAGTTATAGTTTTCAAATAAGCTTTAATTATTTAGACTTTAGATTTACCAATCTACAATAAAAAAATAATATAAACAATAAAAAAATATTGGGTAAATTATACAAACCTCCCCTAGGTTTGGTGAAATTGCTGAATCCTCTCATCTTGTTTCTAAAATTATATTGACTTCCTCTAAGGTTGGTGAAATTACAAAAAAACTCTCATCTTCTTTTTGAAATTACACTGACCTTCCCTCCGGTTTCATCTTCTTTTTGAAATTACACTGACCTTCCCTCCGGTTTTGTGAAATTGCAGAAACCTCTCCCTTTGTTTCTAAAATTAGATTGTTCTCCCCCCTACTCAATTGTCAATAATATATTCTCAATTTCATTAGTATGTCATTACTGACATGATTTTGATCATCTCATGTGCTTCATGAAGTGAGTCAACTTGGTTTAGGGATGACAACGAGGCAGTTTGGGTCGGGACACTCTCAACCCACAAGGCGATTGTCAGAAGAGGATTTTAGTCTTGATTTAATCTTCAAATGTCAATGGTACAAACTATGCTTTACAGCGTTTGTCCCTTTGTTTTTAAAAGTGTTCTAGTAATTTTCATACACGAGTTTACCCTTTTGTGACTTGTTATTTGGCCCCAATCCAATGGAGCATCTTTGAGGAGAGGACCTGGTGGGGCTTACACTTCTCGCCATTTGGACATAGTTGGATTTTTCTGGGTACTAAGAAACCCTTAGGCCCCATTTGACATCACTCCCAAAAAAATAATTCTCTATTTCCAAACGGAGATCTTCTTCCATAGTTGCTGGTGAGGAGATCATGAACACTTATTTTGGATGTACTATGTACTTTTGTTTATGCCAATTAATGACTTAATTTCATATTCAACAGGTTGATGACATGTACAAAGATATGTGGTACGCCCAGAGTGTTTGTGACAATCTCCTAGCCCAGCAACTATTGGAGAAGATCCTAAGTTTTAAAAAATTACAACTTATGTGATTTAATCTAGTCAATATATTTTCGTTTATGACAAAGAGTCAAGTTTCCATATTAATCAAGAAACATGCTACACCTATTCTTAGAGCATTCCTAGCAGCCTCATCAAATTTCACTCACCAAAAATAACCAAAACCCACAAAAAGTGGTTTTGGTGAGCCACTTTTTTAAAACACTCCCAACAGCCTCACCATTTTAACCAAAAAAAAAGAGGAGAGAGAAACAATATTTTATCATTTGTGTGGGAAAATGAAAAAGGAAGAGAGAGAAAAATATTATTTTATTATTTGTATGGGACCACAAAAAAAAGGGAGAGAGAAACCTTATTTTATTATTTGTGTGGGCCCAAGGGTGAGAAGATTTAACTTTGGTGAGTCTACAGTACTCACCAAACTTGGTGAGTACTGTAGACTCACCAAATGGATTTCTTCATTTTGTTGAGGCTGTTGGGAGTCATTTTAACACCTTTTTAGTCTTTTGGCTCACCAAAATAACCAAAAAGTTATTTTGGTGAGGCTGCTAGGAATGCTCTTAGGCATTCAACCAAAAATCAAAAGCAATGGTAGGTTTTGAATTTTAGTTGAGAGTATTGAATGCCTGAGAGTAGGCTAGCACGGCTCATTAATCATTCACATCAAACACATGCCCACTTGTGCCATTAGCATGTGTATTTTCCCAATTAAGATGGGGAAGGTTTCATTCTTCTTGAGGATGGGGTCAAAAGCGTCTTCGGAGTGCGGTATATTTACATACATATGTATGTATACTCGATGGTCTTCGTTCAAACTTGTTTTTGCTTGCTTTTGTTTTTATTTGTGTTTATGTATCTGTATGACCTCGGTTCAGTTTTAGGCTTGGTTGGTTTTTCTTTCTTTCAGTTTACTTCTCAGTAAACAATATATATTTTTTTGGGGAATTTTGAGTGTCCTCAACCCTTTTTCTCTAGTTAATATATTAGATATATAATTTAAATTCAATCACAAGATCACTAACAATTAACAAATCTTACAAGAATCATGTACTTTACAAAAAAAAAATCCAACTTAACATTTAAAAAAAGGATAAAAATAAAATTTTACATAAACTACACTCTCTATAAACCATAAACTATGCCCTACAAAAGTTGAAATCGAACTTTTGAGATGAGAGCGAGGTTTAAGAGCGGGAGCAAATAGCAAATTGAGAGGTTTGAGTTACTAAGTTCTTACTTACATTAAGTAACATTATTGGATGATCCTAGCGATTCAATGTAGGTGGGATCCACCTACATCATAACATTTATTTTATTTTTTCTGAAAAAAAAATTGTTATGATGTAGGTGGATCCCACCCCTTGTATGTTTTCTGATCCTTCCCTGCAAGAATATATTTCTAAAAATAAAGGAATATGAACCTTCTTTGTCAGTTTTAACCATTTCCATTTGATTTGCTAGAAAATACAAGAAAAAATATAATTTTTTTATTATTATTATTATTTACATTTTTATGCTAACCAAAAAAACCCTAACATTATTGTTGGCCTATTTGAATTAATAGAATTATAGGACAATTCTCCTGATCCACTGGAGGAAATCCAGATTTTGTTTTATTTGGTATAAGTTTATCACTCTCAAGTCTCACCTTTTATCAGATTTTTGGGCTCTCTTCCAAAAATAGCTTACAATGATTCACTGTAAAAAAAAAAAAAAGGCATAACAAGGAGGAAAACAGGAATGATCAGTCCACACACAACCACACACCTTGTTGTTAGGCCTGTGTGACTGCCAGACCCAGCATATAGCTCCAAAAAACACCAAATTCCAATGCCCAGGTCCATGTGATTACTCACCTACTCCTTAAACCCCTATTTCCCTTGCACGTGTCCTTACACTACTTATCTAAATGCTTGATAGGGAAGCTTGAACTTAAATTGATTCTATTGAAAAATAAGGTTAATTTGATATATATGGGTAGTTCATTTATTTTTCAAAGGAAATCAGTTATTAAACATAGAAGAAAGAGTATATAATTTAACTTTTCTTATACTTTTTATCTCCCATTGTTAATGAATTGTCATTTATAAAAATAACTAAATATTTAATAGAATAATATTAATACATAGAGATAAAAAAAAATATTAGTAAAAATAAATAAGTGCACTAGTTGCATGAGGAATAACATTCTATATTCTATATATATATAGGAGAGAGTAACTATAAACAACTCCTATTGAACAATCAACTGGGGCAACCCTCTTGGACAGTAGTCGTTTGGTAATTAGGAACATAAAGAACGGTATTTTTTAATATTAAATTTTTTTTGTAAGTACCTTTGACCAGGACAAAATTTGGGTTGTCCCTATTGCCTCTTTAACCAAAGGCAAAATACGGGGAGAGATGGAGAAAATGAAATGACTTCTCCCCTTATAGCCATATGTCCCCTACTTTATGGTTGCCCGAGAAAGGTTTCTGGCTTTGCCAGAGAGAATCCGTTGCCCCTAGCACTTGGTTGGTGTTTTAATGACCAATCAGCAAAAATCTATTTGATTAGACAAGACACTTACCGAATCCGTATCCACTGTCAACGCCTTTAGATTTTTTGAGTCAAAGTTGTTATCTTGTCCTTGTTTCTATATTCCGAAGTTTATCTTTTGGTGTTTAGCTTCTGCTGAGAGTTAGAAATTACTTAGTAAAATGGCAAGAGATGTTTTTAACGACATTAATTCTTGAATTTTTATCATATGAGATTTCCAAGTCTTAATAAGTTTATTTATTTGTTTTTTTTTTTTATGAGATTTGAAATTCATACATACATGAATTACAATTAAAGAGACGAGAAGCATGTTATCAAATGGTAAAACTTGTAAAGTATCAGACTTTATAAGTCTCAACAAATTAATAAATCTTGACCATAATTAATTAAGTTGAGAGCCATATGTGTGGTTTGATATGGAATATGATCCCAACTGGTATTCATTAATCCTGTGAGGTCAACATTAATCCTCAAAAGCTTATTAATTTATGTCAATAAATTTTTTAACGTTGACATGGCATTAGTAACATCAATTTTTTTTTTTAGGAACCAAATCCTTTACTGTAAAGAGCCAAGCTTTAGCAGGATTAAAAAGCTTATTGAGCCAAGCCAAGTGAGTGAGCTCGTTTATATTACGAGTCGAGCTCAAGTAAGAGGTAGCTCAGCTTGGTTCGGCTCAACTAATTCAATGAATACCCATGTAGAGTTATATCCCTACCAATATTGAGTTTTACATTAAAAAGTATAAAAAAATGAAATAAGTTTTTTTAATTAGGAAAATGAAATATTCATCAGGTTAGTCAAAGCGCTATTTTATCTTCATCTTTTCTTAATTTGTACCCCACTATTTAATCCTTTAATTATTAGAATATCGTTCCCACTATACAAATTTTTTAAAAAAAAATTAGAACTTAACGAGTCAGCTCGAGCTTGATGATTTGTGTACTAGCCGAGCCCGAGCTGAACTTTTCGAGCTCGAACCGAGCTTGAGCAACATAAAAAATCCAACGAGCTGAGCTTGAGCAATGCCCAGCTCGGCTCGTTGACACCCCTACGACTATAACTAAATCTGGTGGATCATGTTATGCCCTTAAGTCGCCACATGTCCCTTTTGACACCCCTTAATTGTAGTTAAGATTCACTCACCCATCCTTCATTTTTACGGAAAAAATAATACTTAATATTTTTAATATTTTTTTCTAAAAATCAAGGATGGATGAGTGAACCTAGGGGTGGGTGAAACTCAAAGTTTCACACATCATCCGACATGTGGCAATAAAAAGGGGAGAAGTCATTTTATTTTCTCCCCATGTTTTTGACTTCTCACCATTTGATATCTCCCCTTTATTGCTAAATGTCTGATGATGTGTGGAGCCCGAGATCAATATTCTGGCATCTGTCGGAGACAATTCTATGCCACACACTCATTAACACAATCCGAATTCGTGTCATTTATAATATTTAAATATTTTTAATATTTTTTTCTAAAAATCAAGGATGGGTGGGTGAATCTCGAAGTTTTACATATCATCTTACATGTGACAATAAAAATGAAAGAAATCCTTTCATTTTTTCTCCATGTTTTTGACTTCACACCATTTTTTTTTTTGGTTAAGAGACTTCTCACCATTTGACATCTCCCTTTTATCTTGATGATGTGTGGAGCCTCATATCAATATTCTGGCATCTGCTGGAGACAAATGCCGCACACTCGTTAACACAATCCAAATTCGTGTCATTGTATTACCGAATACGTGTGAAAAAGAGTAACGCTCTCAAAGAGGTAAAGTAAGAAACAAAGATGGCTGAACTCCTTAACAAGAAGGGTTACTCTCATGGGAGTGATGTGGTTGCCTTTCTACTTACTTTCTCTGCATTTATTTTCTATACTTTATCACCTAACGATTACACATGATGTGATTTTTTTCACGCTGTCATTGTCTATGAAATCACTCTAATAAACCACTGTTGCAACAAAATGAAGAAGACATAACAAAAGGAGTTTAGGCTTTTGAGTTTAACTAAAAAGCAAAACTCCGCTGAAGCTTCCCTTTTTAAGTGCAAAGAGGTGCCACTGAACTCCCTTTGATGGAAATTTATCATGTAACTAACATTGACTTTAAACTTACACAACCCAACCAGACCTAAGGTAACCGCTACAATGTCATAAAGATAAGTCTAAGCAACCACTCCAAAAGGGAACCACTCCAAAAGGGTCTGCCTTAAAGAAAATTGATGACCAATTATACACGCATGTGAAGTCCACTTCCCAACCTAAACACTTTTTAACTTAAAACAATTGATTGATCGAGGTTGAGATAGAAAAGGCGTCAAAGTAGCACTAACACTCTTCTTTACTTTTGTAATTATAAATGGGAAGTGATTTAAAACTCTGTTGATAGTATCTGCTATCAAGGGTCGGACCATTGAATTGAAACATTAAGTGGGGCCACAATTTAAAGCATGTGCCGTTAGCACTGTTGGATGTTCAATCCAACAGTGTAGCTATGGAGAGTAGGTACTATGAAAGAGTTTTTAATCACTTTCCATTATGAATTATAAGATTGCCACTGATATATTTAAAAAAAATGCTTGGCAGCACCTTATGCTTTTAAATAAGAGCACTTGGAAATAGAAATAGATATAGATAGGGGGTTTGCTGCTCTTATTTCTTTTGCAACCTATAAACAAACATCAACATACCTAATATAAGAAAGCTACAATCCCTCGACTACGCTCACTCCCTCACACTGTCACACATCTCATCTGTCACACATCTCATCTTAGAGTCATAATAATTAATAGCTCCCAATTCCCCTAACCGAACACATTATCTATAGAATACACATATTTAAATATTATATATATATATATACCCTAATTTCAACTTAGAAAAGAAAAAATAAAATATAACATAAATAACCTCATTTCCATGTAAAATATGCATCATTATATGAAGGACTATTACTAATTTACTACTACTACTACGCCGCAACAGACTAAAACAAAACAGAAAGGAATATTCCGGCTGGTCACATGACATTACAACTGCTAGTATTCTCATCACTGAAGTAGTTGCCATAGTGGTCGACCGGCGCCGGAGGTGGCACTTGGGGATAGTGTTGTGGCATTTGTGGATAGTAATTAACTGCCGGCGGTGGCCGGGCGTACATCATTGGTTGGAACCGTTCATTCCCATTCGCTCGTTGCTGATTCATCATTGCCGCTAAATACTGCTGCTGCTGTTGTTGTTGCTGCTGCTGATAAGGGTTTCCGGCGTGAATTTCTGGCCCGGCACCTTGGAAATATCCAACTCCACCGGGGTTCATTGCTCCCGCCGGCAATCCTTGAACTGCCGGAATATTCCCCATCTGACCCATCGGAATATTCCCCATCTGACCCACATTCCCGCCACCTGGACCATGAGTTTGCAACCCATGTAGCATGTTCATCATAGGCATAGCATGACCTCCATCATTCTTAACATTAATGTTTCCATTTTTAGCCACTGGTTGTAACCCACCACCATTTTTAACAGCCCCACCACCTTGATTTTGGTTCCCACCACCACCTTTCTTGCTGTTCCCACCCCCATTATTACCACCACCACCACCCTTCATTTGTACAGGTACATCTCCACCACCACCTTTCTTGCTATTCCCACCCCCATTATTACCACCACCACCACCACCACCACCCTTCTTATCATTCATGGCATGGGCATTCATGAGTTGTGGATGATGACCATTCATCATAACATTCATCATCCCGTTAGCCCCTTGAGGCCCTAGGCCATTACCCATGATGGGTTTCATTTTGTTGGGATGATGATGGGCATCTTCAAATTCATCATCAAACTCTTCATCATCATAATAATCATCATCATCAAAGTCATCAAAATCATCATCAGTCATTTCTTCATCAGGCAAGCTAAACTTCACAGATTTCTGGTCTTTAAAGGGCATTTTCAAGCCCTTGAGTTGGGGTAGCTTCAGATCTTTCAACCCCTTCATCTGTTGTAGGATCTGTTGTTGTTGTTGTTGTTGTGCTTGTTGACCACCCTTTGGTTGATCTTTTCCACCGCCCTTTTGAGATTTGTTGTCTTTTCCACCTTTGCCATTTTCAATTTGCATGTTCTTCAACTGGTTATTGAGGTTTTTGTTGGAGCCCTTTTGAGCTCCCCATAGCTCTGCATATTTCCCTGCTTTTCCAAGTTTTTTTATGAGTGTGTTTGGGTCAACAATACCTGAGACTGTCACCTTCCCCTGTTCTGCATCTACAGTGGTAGTATACACCCCTAGCACAAAAAAAAATTTGAAAAATTAAATCCAAATTACCCACTAATAAATCAAAGCAAAATAAAGAATTCATGGGTATTTTAAAATTTTAAAAACAAGTAATAATTTTTAACAAAGAGATCCCAAATGGAGAATACCTTCAATTTTCTGCAACAGCTTCTTCACCTTCTGCTTACATCCATCACAGTGTATATTCACTTTGAGAACACAAGTCTACAAGGACAAGTAACAACAAAAACAGAGTAACCAAAAGGGTTATTAAGAGAAAATTTTAAAAAAAAAAAAAAAAGCAAGCTTGTAATGGGGTTTCTTGAAGAAAATGACAAACAATATCTTGAGTTCAGAACAAGAAAAGGCCCTAAAGAAAGAGGATAATAGAGAAAAGGGTACCTGAATCCTCAAGAACTCTTCTTTACTCATTTTTCTTCCACTCAAACAAAACAACAAATAATGAAAATGGAAACTGATAGATCTGAGTAACAGAAGCAGCTGAAACAGAGGAGATGAATTACAGAAAATCCACAAAGGGTCCTTCTCTGTTCTTCTTTTTAGGGCTTTTTCCAAACAAACACAGATAAAATGAGAGAAAACAAATGGGTCTGAATCTCTGAGCAGAGAAGAGGAGTCACAAGGTTGAGTTTTTCCTAGAGAGAGAGAGAGAGAGAGTTCAGAGGCTGTAGGTAGACATTAAACTTCTGTTACTTCCTCTATTTCAGGGTTGTGTCCAGTCCAGAGAGAAAGAGAGAGAGTGTTTGTGTCTGCAAGGCATAGACAGCTCCAAGGCTTCTTTCTTTTGGCTCTTTATTTATCGGCTTCATATTTTCTATTTTCTATTTTAGAATTATTAATTTCATAAAATTGTCAGGTAGATCGGCTTGCCTGACTTCGGCTCGGCTTGGCCAATGAATATTCATGGTAAGAATACAGGATTAAATTAATTATAATAATAATTACCAGCAGAGGTGAATGAACCTTGTCACTTGTCAGTAACTCTCCCAAATTAGGTTGTTTAATAAATGTACCCTACCTGGCCCTAAATCACTCAAATACCCTTATTTTTACATTAGATTTCTAATCCTCGTTAAGTTTAAATTAGTTATCTAGATTTCTAATCCTCCTTAAGTTTAAATTAGTTCTCTTGTACGATGACCGAAAATAATCTCAGCCTTATACCCACCCCTACTCCTGTCGGTATTTTATTTACTTAAATAATAATTTGAATAGGTAATCAACCGAGTGTATTCAAATAAGTAATTTTACTATCTAGTTTATAATCGAATATGAATTCAGATATTAATACGTCTGATATCCTATCAATTATATATATATACATAATATTATAAGTTTATAAGACTAAAATAATTTTATAAATATATATTTTTTACATAATTTAAGACATTAATTTTTAATATAAATGGAGATAAAATATTCATTTGTTATTTTTAAAATAAATTTTATATTTTTTAATTTTTTGTTTTTTTTTACAGTTTTATTAAAAGTAATTAAAGATATTATTCAAATTTAGATAATCGAATGTGTAATTAGGTACGGATTCGAATATACCACTATCCACTCAGTTGACAAATATATATTTTATAAATACATATTTTTTACAAAATTTAAGACATTAATTTTTAATATAAGTGGAGATAAAATATTCATTTATTATTTTTAAAATAAATTTTTTATTTTTTAATTTTTTATTTCTTTTACAGTTTTATTAAAAGTAATTAAATAATTCGGATATTATTCAAATTTAGATAATCGAATGTGTAATTAGGTACGAATTCAAATATACCACTATCCACTCAGTTGACAACCCTTACTGACTCCCCTTTTCGTGGATTAAGAACTTTAAGGTCAAAGGAAGTATTATTATTAACAATCATAATTTTCAAATTAAAAACCGATTAATCGGCCAATCTATAGGGTGAGATTTAGGGATTCACTTATTGTTTCTCCAATAAATTTACAAGCAAATGGCAAAATTTAATTGATTAGTTCATCAAAACGATTTATAATTCATTGTCGCATGAATAGATTAAATAATTGAAGAATGTTTTTAATTACAACCAAAATTGCCAAAGTGGGTCGATTGATTAACGAGCGGGAATCGTCGAGGTATTTGTGCAAATAGGTATAATCCATGTAATAACAGAAACTATAAAAACAAAAGAATAGTATAAGTATACAAGGCAATTGGAGCTTATCAGTAGAAACAAATCAATTTAGATAGTCCTTTGTGACTCCGGTGGCGACTAGATCAACGCATCATTATATCAAGAGAAGTTCCCATCGAAGTTCACGATGAATCAAATGAAAGGATAGTTGGAAATGGAAAAGAGAATCAATATGATTTGTTTATTCCTGAAAATATTTAATCACCTAAGCATCGTAGAGAATTGAGGATTCTAATTTGTTTCAATTCGAGGAATAGGAATGTTATGGATAGAAATCCACTATTTTGCAATAGGACAAGCGATTTTTGGATGAGAACAAACATCTTGATATAGATACAAAAGAGTTCGAGACTCAAGGGAATGTAACTTGAGTGAAACTAAAACTACTTTAACTGATTAGTTCCATAAATTGATTCATAATTCATTGCATTGCACTGTAAGAGCAACTTCCACTTAGGGTTGTCAATGGGCCCGATTATTATTGGGGTTGGGTCAGAATCTAAAGCCCGTGACCCGTCTCGGTAGGCTTATAACCGAGCTTTGTCAGACTAATATGGCCCTATAATTTAAAGGCACAAAATTACATGCTTTTTAAAATGGGCTGACCCGACCCCTGACACCCCCTACGTCCACGCCAAATTAGTTAGACATCCATTACATAAACCATTTTAGGAATTAGTGACTTACACATCAAGTGACTTTGACACTGATACATTTCCAAATTAGGAAAGAAAAAATATACCAGATTTGACTAATTAGTTAGTTAAACTAGATTTTAAAAATCATGGGTTTCTCCATAAACTTAATAGTCATTGGATTGTGTCTTAACTCATAAACCCCATTGGGTTCGCCCCAAAAAAAAGCTCTTACTTTGACAAATATTTGGTGAAATATAATCTAATTAGCCCTAAGTCAAGTTGATGAACTGTTTCCTCTAAGTTTGGACCCTGTGTTTCTAATCAAATTATTGGTGTCGTTCTTAAAAGCTCAACCCGTGAAGAAAATATTGTCCTTTTTTATATTTCTTTTACCTTTCGAGAGGTCCTTTGCTTGTAAAAGAGATAAGAATGGTGACAAAGGACTTCACAACCCTAAAAAAAATTTACTTCCCAAAAGCTTTAAAAGTTAATGTGGGGGGTAGGTGAGCTCACATGAAATAGCTTTGAGTCCAAGCTTTGACTAATTATAGCTCGGTTAATATTTTTAAGAGCAATAGTTCGCTCCACAGACGAGGAATGAACTATTACTCCTGGCTCTCACAAAGCTACTCTATCGTGAATCAGGTTAATTTTTAACCTTGTAGTTAATTTTATTTTATTTTAATTTTTCTGAAAACAAAAGATAGATGAATGAATCCTAAAGGTAAGTGAACCTTAACTATAGTTAAAGGGAGTTTAAAGTGGGACACATGGCATGAAAAGGGGATCCAAGACGGCCCTCCTCATGTCATTTTCGGAGGAGGTGATTATTTTCCTATTTTTAACTAGAGAGGGTTGTGTCGTGTTTGGGGTGTGGGCTTGTGTGTGTATAGTGGGTGTGTGAGTTCTTGTGTGCTTGTATATGTGTGAGTTAATTGTGTATATACCAAAAAAAAAAAAAAGCTAAAATATAAAAAATGATTAAATCATACTTGGGTGTAGCTATGGGTCATGTCGATTCGTTTGCAGCTCGATTCCGTTCTTGTAGTCCTGACCGGTTTCTCCAACCCGTACCCAAACCCGACATGGAGAAACCAACTAAAAACTCACGGGTTGATGGGCCGGCAGGGGCAGAGCCCGGAGGGGCCATCCCTACATTTAGTGCTGGTTTGGTATCAATTCTAATGATTCTCTTGTCATGAAGAAGAATTGTTCTTCTTGAGGATGTGTTTTAAAAATCAATTCTAATTATGTGCTGAAAATCTTCTGGCAACATTCACCCATAATCTAGTTTAAAGAATAGAAACACTTTGGAATGAACCTAAAAGAAAATTAAAGTTTTTATTTAGATTATAAAACTAAATTCATCAAAATTTTATCAAAAAAGTGATCTCTAAATTTTAATGCTTTAAGTTTCAAATTTTTACACACCCTAGTCTTGTCCTAGTGGTAAGTGTTATCTCCCCACATAGGGTAATTTTTTAAAAAAATTAGTTTTAATTTTTAATTTTATTTTTCAGCAACCAAATTCCATGTGAATGGTATAATGTCTCGTGTGAGATAGAGCTTGTGTCTTTATAATTCCTCAAGAAACAATTCTAAAAAGTAAAAAAATTTACCCCTCAATTCTTATTCTAAAATAAAAACAATTCTTGGAATTGGTCCAAATTCTGGGTCATCTAAACATAATTGGATTTCTATTCTCCAAAAAATGGAGAATTATTTGCCTAAACGCCTCAGTTAACGAAAGAGGCTTCAAATATAGCTATGATTGATTTTGTATATATCCTTTGTCCCTATAGTTAGTTAAAGAAATGGAGTGTGCAACTGTACATTTCCATTGCCATCCATGCCTCGAATCTCACGTGAGCACAACATGGCCATTTGACAGTGCTCAAGGAGAAGTAAAGCGTGACTGAGTAGTAAATTAATAAGGTAGACCCTCTTACAATTAATATTCAATAACTAAATAATCTCTAATAATTAATAAATTTGTTGAACCGACTTAGTTATGTAACGTAATTTTTTAAGAAAGTTCTAGTATATTATTATATTAACTATAAGAGATTTTATACTATATTAATGCATATTTATATGAACCTTATAAACACTTTATGAGGATTTAAGTATAGTAGTCAGGAAGAGAAAGAGATATAATTATTTTAGATATTTTGGCTATGTATAATAAATTACCATAAATAGTATAAAGTTTTAGATATTTTAGAAATATATATATTTTTTTTATAAAAAATCATTTTATGAAGACTTCAAAATAGTTAACAAAAGTTAAAGGGAAAATCATATAGAAAGGAGAGTTCAAAATGAATTTTGTCTATTTCGAAAAGAAATGATGTTTCTTAATTTCTTTGAAAAATGGGTTATTTAAACTAGAAAAATAACGAAAAGAGAGAGTAAAAGTGGGGAAACGAATGAAAGAGGTAGATTTTACCTCTTTATATGTTAGCTACATTTCATACAATTATACGGAAGTTATAAGAAGATACAATTACAAATTATGATATCCTTACTCACTTAAGAAAATTACAAAGTGCAATAGTGCAAGAAAAAATTAGACAATATGAAGAATCATTAGGAGTTTTTTTATATATTAAGTGACACAATTTTATTTTATTTTATTTTTGTATTTTTGACAAGTCCAAATGTCATTAGCTTGTCCAATAGACTAGCATAAAATCTTTTGTTTTTTGTTTTTTTTTTAGTGCTAGCCTTGTACATTTGAATACATGAAGCTTATATAGAGAATACACTACATTCAAAAGAATATTTTTGATGAATCAATATCGTGGTTGTTGTATATAATATTCTCTTATAATTAATATAATTTTTTTTCACAAATGTTAATTACAAGAGGGTCTACTGTACGAGATTTCACAAATATTGTTCAAATTGTAATTATATCCATTTTAAAGACACTTGTCTATCACTTATTTCTTGTTTGCTGTTATAGAATCTCAGAAGTTTTTTTTTAAAAAAATCCTATATACTTTCAAAGATATTGAAAAATACTTAAGGCCATAAAAAAAACCTACACATATAAATTGGGCATTATTTCTTGTTAGGTTCAGTAGAATACCAACATTCTTAAGTTTATAAGGGGTTGTATAAGGGTCATCAACCCTTTTAAGTCAAACCCTTTTAGAGTGGTTGCTTGGACTTACCCTTATAGCACCTTAAGTTTATAAGGGGTGTATAAGGGTCATCAACCCTTTTGAGTCAGGCCCTTTTAGAGTGATTGATTGGACTTACCCTTATGGCACTTGAACGGCTATCTTAGGTTCAGCTGTGTGAGTTTAGTGTGTAAAAAAAAAAATACCACGACTAATAATCCTTCACAATCCTTAGCAGATTTGTGCCTGTGTAGGTGAGAGGGAATGTTTTAACGAATCGGCCATTATGCTACCTTATGATTCATGCTTTCTTTTTAACACCCACTAATTGTAGTTAAGAACTCACTCATAAGATTCATATTTAAACTAATTTTTTCTAATTAATTTAGTTTTTTTTAGAAGACACAGATCCTCTCCAATAGATGTCGGAAACCAAAAGCATCCACTTGAGAGGTGCCACATACTTTTGTGCGTGCCTTGATTTGCATGCATAGCCCAGGGCGGAGCCCAAGGTAATATGAAATAGTGAGCCCCTTAAATAGTTTTAGTTTTTTTTTAGTATAGTTGCCTCCCCCCTCCCCCAAAAAAAAAGTCCTATATAATATAATGTCCCCCTAATCTTTTTGTCATATATATAGTGAGCCCCCCAATAGAGTCCGGTTATGCCCTTGAGGTTAGCACATATCCCTATTGACACCCCTTACCCTTAAATGTGGTTACAATTCACCCACTATTAGGGTTCACCTATTTATCTTTGGTTCGCGTATTTAACTTTAGGAGTATGGAATTTTAACTAGGGTTTGAAAAGAAATTTGATATATTTTTTTTAAAAAAACCAAGGATAGGTGGGTGAATCTTAACCACAGTTAAGGGGTATTAATAAGGACACGTGATGACCTCAAGGGCATTACTGAGATAAAGATTTCTCAAAATTGAAAAGACTACCCAAAAAAAAAATCTCAAGGGCTACACCCCGAACCCCCAAGTTCCGTACCCTCAAATCTATTATTTATTTATACATGTATTTCGGCCCCAATGAAAAATTCATGGCTCCGCCCCTGGGCATAGCACCTCGATTGGTGTTCACAAAAATATGTGGCACCTCCCAAGTGCAAGTGCTGTTGATGACTTGATGGTCTTCTCCCCCAGCAACTACATGAGAGGATCCCAAGTCTTTTTTAAAAACGATGATAATAATAGTAAATGTGATCATGAGAAATTCTATCGATAGTCAGAGAAGTAAATAATAGCAACCTACTAATTCCTTAGCCAAGGCATGTGGCTATTGATGTATATTGATAATTTGCACATGACAGAGGGTGCATTAATAATTGTGCAAACTTGTGTAAACGATCAAAACACCTCCGCATGGGCAAGAGCCATCACAAGAAGCGTGTTGGTTGCTTTGCTTTTATCTACTCCGGTGAATAAGCTAGACAACGACTGCTACTCTATGTATGACCCTAGAAACGATATAGTACTCTGGGGGCAAAAGATTAGCTCTGATTGACGCGGGAGCCAAGCGCTCGGGCATCCACAAATGACTGGGCACCTGGCGTTAATTTGGAAAGAAGTCATTTCATTATCTTCCCATGATTTTGACTTTTCCCCAATTAATATCTCTCCCTTTGGAAACATCACATGTTCCATCATTTGTGATGTCCGACCACTTGAGTCGGGCGTCCACCAGAGTTAATCTTTTTCCAGTAGTGTTGTCAGAATCAGATTGGGCATCGAACCGGTAGAGTGGCCGGTTCCCGGTTCGACCGTGTACCTTTTATCAAAAAAATTTCATTTTTCCCCTAATTCTTCTCGATTCCCAACCGGTTTTACCACCGATTCTGACTGGTTCTTAAATTGGCATGGTCAGGAGCAAAGCCAGGGGGTCCATAGTCCCCCCTAAATTTTTTGAAAATCCTTATTGATGTAGTATGAATAGTGGGCCCCTCAATTAAATTTTTTTTTTTTTAGTATACTTGCCCCCCCCCCCCCCCCCCCCCCCCCCCTCCAAACCAATTTTGTCCTATATAATATAGTGGGCCTCCCAATGGAGTCCCCTTATGCCCTTGAGGTTGCCATATGTCCCTATTGACACCCTTTAATTATAATTAAAATTCATCTCAAGGTTCATCTCTTTATCCTTGGTTTTTAGAAAAAAATATAACCTCCGGAGTTAGTGAATTTTAAACTAGGGTTCAAAAAAATTTTGATATATTTTTTTTTAAAAACCAAGATAGGTGGATGAATCTTAATCACAGTTAAGGGGTATTAATAGGGACACGTGGTGACCTCAAAGGCATGACCAGGAAAAAAAAATTCTCAAAATAAAAAAACTACCCCAAAAAAAAATTTCTCGGGGGCGTAGCCCCCGGACCCCTAAATTCTGTACCCTCAAATCAAATTTTTTTATACTTGTATCATGGCCCCCTAATGAAAAATTCCTAGCTCTACCCCTAAGCCTGGTTTTGAGGGTTTTGGGTACCGACGAGGGGTCGGTTCCCGGTTCGACCAGCCGGTCTAGTTCTAACAACACTGCCCAATATTCTCTAGCAAAGACTAATGAAAAAGACTCAAGGATTCTCTTGAAGTGTCTAATCGATTAATCTCGGAATTCATTTTAATTTTAAAAAACCTTTCAACCTTGTTGCATTTTTTTGTAAGCTAGAGCGAATCCGAACTCCATGGAAAAAGTGCATAGCCAGGGTTGTGACTAAATTAAAATTAGTTCGTTCGGCTATTATGACTCACAACAATACAATCCGTAACGTGTCGGCCGATATGTCATGCGAGGCAAATATGCTAAACTCTCTAATAATTGCGACGAATGCGCTTTACTCATTTTACCTTTTGTACGCAGTGACCAAAAGGCCATTGTCCTTTTCGAAAATGTCCAAAAATATGTGTAATAAGAGTTTAAAAAGGAGAGAGGAATTGGCGGGAATCCAAGAGCTCTATCGAAATTCGAACTAGACAATATGGAAGCAGACAATTTACAATAATACTAAAAAACTTGAGATCGAATCAAGATTCAAGATCCCAATCCGATTCAATCTAATCCTAAAACTATTATAGATAAGTTGGATCAATCCGATTCAATTAGATTGAATCTAATCCTATTTATACATCAATTGAATCGGATATGGATACGTGTGGATACTTTGACGCAAGTGAGAGAGGGGAAGAGGAGAGAGACTCTAGTGAGAAAATTTTAACCTCATAACACATGTTCCTACTTTTTCTATTGAAAAATAGCTAACTTATAGAGTGTGTGCCTCTTCTTTGAGAGACTAAGGAGGGAACATGAGAGAAGATAAGGATAAGGATTTGAAGAAATCGTAGAGATATTGAAGAATTATTGTTAGTTGTAGTTGATATTATTTTAATATCCCCATTAGCTTTTTTTATGTAAAATAAGATAATATAATATTTTAATTTTTTTTATATGGAATAATGGACAAAATAAGAAAAAAATTAAAAAAAATCACCCTTACTAACTATAAGATACCATAAAATTAGGACTCATTAGGAATATTAAAAAAAAAAAACAATAACTTTTTAACATTGCTTCTCTCATTATAATAGTAGAGATTAATATTAAGTCAACTACATCAAAAAAAAATGTTTAACGTACCTACAATTGTCATTATGTAACGAAATGGTTGGTCCTCATTGGTCCATGCCCCACTTTTAAACACTCACCAATGTTGTTAAGATTCACTCACCCCTAAGGTTAAGCAATCTAACCTTAGTTTTTAGAAAGAAAAAAAAAAACTTTAATTTAGTTAAACTTAAGAAAGATTTAAAGGTATGTTAAAAGGAACATGAAAAAGGGTGTTAAAAGGGACATTAGGACACGGGGCAAGATAAACAACTCTATTTTATTTTATTTTATTGCTGGAGGATATCATTTACCTACATGGTTAATGGTTAGCATTGGGGATTTGAGTTCTTGCTACTAATCACCAAGGGAATGGATCCCAAGATCTCTTAATTGAGAGAGGCAACACCCCACCAATGGCACAAGAGGCGGGGTGTCTATACAACTATGTAGACATATTACAATATTACCTACAATTTTTTAATATATATATTAATATTAATTTTTAAAAAATATTAAAATTAATCAGATTAAATTTGGAACAATTTCAAATATTGAATAAATAATTGGATTTGTTTTGCGTCATTTAGAATCTAATTGAATACAGATTTGTCAAATTTTTTTTATCAAATTGTATTCATAAATAGTCAAATCCAGTCTGAATCCAATCAGTTTTACAGCCCTACCTAGGGCTGAGACCTTGCCTTCAGGCAATCAGCCTTCCTTCTTTTCAAAGAGTAAGAAAGAAAAATCGTGAATCTCCTGAACCTTAGCTGCAAAATTGAAACCCTAATTCCCTGTTTGGTTGCCAAAAAATATGTAAATACAAAACACAAAAGAAAAATCGAAAAAAACAAAACTAAGACTTGCTTTAGGGATTTTTTAAATGAAAAAAAACTCTATTTTTATCTATTTTCTCAACAAACAAACAGAGGAAAGATTAGATCTCCTCTTTGGTAGAAAGAAAATGAGAAGCCTCTGTTGTGTTTGTTCAAAGAACAGAACTAAAACTAGGTAAGGCAAAGATGAAATGTACTGTTCAAAAAGCATGACGAAGGGGGTTAGAGGATCCTATATGGGCAGTTATTTTTCAATGCTTTCTTTATCAATTTGATGAGGCAAGGCAAAGATGAAGGGTCAGGTGCCTGTGGTTGAGGACTTTCACAACAGGACTCAAGGTTCCTTATGTGGGGTATGTGGTTGAGGACATTCACAACAGGACTCAAGGTTCCTTATGTGGGGTACACGGTGGTTGGCGGCACAGGGGCCGTAGCCCACTTGTCTCGGTCCGCCATGACATGTGGTGGCTAACCTCCATCTGTGGTGGTTTGACCGTTAAGAAAGTGGTTTAGGTGAATTATAGAGAGCTCCTGGCCTCCACAAAGCTTTATCCAACTTGAAAGGTCCCACCCCTTTTCGGCCCCATTAGCCATTAGCTAAGGCAAGTAGGGTAGCTGCCAGTTGGGTCTCATGCAATGGGGTCAACCCAAATCGCTGAAGCCAAAAATAAAAAAGTTCGATCGGACCAAGTGTAAAAACAAAGCAATAAAAAAAAAAATCAAAGCACACCAAATTTACATGGTTCAACAATATGCCTAGAGATCCTTTCACATTTCCTGTGAAACTCAGAGTGTTACAAATCTCTCAACATTTTTTTATTTTCCCTCTATTAAAACCCTAGTGTAAACCCAAATGTGTCTTATACGAAGACGTAAAATTACAAAATTGACATTCAAAGTTGTTCCTGGTGTACAGTCCAAATTGATGATCAACCAGAATGCAAGGCACAATCATAACACTCTGATTTAAGATGAGGTGTATTTGAAACCGCTAAAAACTGGTCCACAGAGGTTGGTTTTCAGAGTTCTGAGACTCCACAACTACACCAAAACAGCAAGTCACGGTGTCTCAAAGTGCAACAGAGGATGAAGCTCAGTTCTAAAATGTCTTAACCAGATATGCATTAGCCATGAATGAGGAAGCATGAAGTTTCATACTGCGACACAGTATGAAATAGGTGGAGAGTACAGGGTGGTGAGTGTTCCAAGGACACTCTCCCTCTGGTAAAAAGGGCCTTCCTTGATTTCTGCATTTTCTTGGCTACATGTTTATCCAAATAATACCCAGATTCTTCAAACCCAATTGAGTACCCATGTTGGATTATGACCCCTTTGAAACTGATTTCTCATACCGAAGGAATCGGCATAGTATAAAACTAATATTGAGAAAAACACAAACATAAACTATTTGACATTCCAATGAAGAAACAGAGGAGCCACTGATTATTATCGTCTTCTTCAATGGGCTACAGAAGGAACTGATTTCACTTCAATTTCAAGCAAACCAAGTTTAGAGAACACTCTTTTGAGGGGAAAAAAAGTTCACACATTAAAACTGATTAGCTTAATTACAAAACTTTGAATGTAAGTCATAAAAGAAAAGTTAAAAGCTTCCAAGTTCCTATAGTTGGCATGAAAATGAGTTTTATCCTGTCATCTGTCAAGGGATTGGACCATCTAACTGCACCAAGATTCCAAAACTTTCAAGAAGGATAGTAACTGATCCTCTACTTCACTTTTGACACAACTGAAGGACTAACTTTTGTCTCCTCTTTCTACTCACAAGTCATAGCTTAATTTGTCTCCAATAATGCTTCCTTGTATGACAATATTCCCCCTCTTTTTTCCTCTTAGCAGACCAAACAAAAAAATTATTCTCTATTCCAAAAATGCCCTCCAGACCTTTAGCTTTGATATCTCTCTTTTACTTTTTGACTTTCAAAATTCCCTTCCAAACCAAAACAAAGAAAAAAAAGAGGAAAAAAAAAGCCCAAAACTCAAGAAAATGGGGCTGAGATTTGCCAAAAAGGAAGGAAAAGAGAAAAGAAAAGAACGACACTAAAGAAAACGAAAAGAGGTGTAACCCTTTGAATAAATTTCAAATATTCCCCTAGTACTTGAAACCATGGTTTTAATTTCAGTGTCGGTCCCCCCCTCCCTCCAAAATCGATATCCCTATTATTTCGAGTTGCACAATTTCGGAAGTTTGGGAAAAATATTGCCAGTTTATTTTTTAATAGCTTTTAAATTAATTTGTAATTAAAAAAAAACTATCGATATTCACCAAAATATAGCAATATATTTGTCAAAATTTCGTGAAATATTCTAAAATTTTAAGGTTTTGATTAAAAACAAAACAATAATATTTTGTTATATTGTTATTAGATTACACATTTAGTTAGATGTTTATCCATTATTGGAATAGAAAACCTAATGAGTTAGGATACTTAAGACCCTTAAACACTTCTACTAACTTATTTAAATTATAAAACCTAAATTTAGGACACTTGAAAATTATAATTATTTAATTTTATATGGATAATCTTTTTTTAATCTAAGATATTATGTTTTGTAATATGACACCTAATAAGTTAGGATACTTAAGACCCTTAATCAATTACACTAACCTATTTAAAACTACTAAACTATCCAATTAGTTTAATTATTAGATAAGTGATTTGCATCTAATAACTTTATGTAAAATATTTTAATATTTAAGAAAAAAAAGGTTGATTTATTTCAGCTGAAATTCTGAAATTTCAGTGCCAAACTTTTGTGAAATTTCGAAATATTTCGAGAGAATAATTTGATCCGATAAATATTAAAAATTTTGGAATTTCCAAAAATTTCACCAATATTTTGATTTCAGTTGGTGTTCCAAATTTTCCGCGATTTAAAACCTTACTTGAAGAATCGATTAATGGAGGGTGGAGGTGTTTCCCTTCACTTCATCAAAATATGTAACAAATGAAAATGAAAATGAAAATAAAAATAAAATAAGGTTTCACGAAATATTGATAATCTCTATATATCAACAAGACAACTATGGCCTCTCTCGACTTTCAAAACCATACTTCTTAAAGCCACATAAACGACAACCATCAAGCTTGTGAAGGACAATGCTAGAGTTCATGCATTTTAAATTTCAATCCTTTGGTAGGGTCTAGTAGGGACTAAGGACCACACCAAACCCCAGCTAATCTACCAGAAGAAAAGAAAGAAATTAAAATAGAAAGACAAGCGAGCAATTATATTTTAAATGAAAAATACAGGCAAACAATAAAATATGTAAGAAATCCCCCTACTTAGGTTATATTTACAGTCAAAGTTCATCCAAAGAAGACAGGAAAATCAGATATGATTACCTTTGTAGTAGTAAGATGGGGGTCAAAAAATTGAAGATACGAAGACCACACTAAGATGAACAAGAATACATATATATATATATAACAGGCATAGACATTCACACAAATAGTTTATATCTGTGCCATAAAAATAGATCAAATATAAAGAAAAGACTCTCAGTGGTCACCTTTATTAATCTTGATCTCTATAAGTTCCTGGATAGGCTGGCGACATATCGGACACTTGTTCGATTGAAGCCTCAAAGCTTTTGCACACTCGCTGCACATACACTGAAAAGTGCAACATACTCAACTTGAGAACAGAGAAAATGATATATATAATAAGAGAGAAATGTTGTGCTAGTCACTTCTATATGCTCTGTCACAAGTATCTCCAATATCTTTTAAGATCTTGATTATTTTCAAAGCTATTCGTGAAATGATTAAACTAAACTCTAAGAAATTAGCTTTGGAACATTTTCAATTCATCATTTCTTAGGAAAAATCAGATATCTTGCAATAAGTCCTTTTTTAATTTTCATTTTCTCTTACAATGATAAGCAATTATAGTCCGATTTTGATGAACTTCAATGCTTTGAATTAAAGAATGATACATTCAATTTTCTAGTTTTAATATCTACTCTCCTCTGATTTTTTCTCTCTACATTTTCCAGACAAGAAAAGAACATTAATATCTCCCTACAATTTCTATTGCCAAAAATATCCCAAGAGCTAGATACGTGACAATGGCCATATGGTCCTGAAAAGTCTACTGCCAACTCTTGATGAGTTCAGAACAAAAGGAGAAGAGAACAAAGACAAAGGCGGATATCAAAGTTACCCAAGGTCCCATTTGAATGACCCAACCATCCAATCCATCTAAATTTTTCATTAGAAATTTAGAATAATTTGCCGTCCTGAAGACAACTATAGCTTAGATGGTTGGCAGAACCACAGTAATAAAGTCGGTGATCGGGAGTAATTTGGCGGGGGTCTAGTTCGGAAAAATTGGCAAAGTCGGGAAAACTTCGGGAAAAAATGGAAACAATAAAAAAATAAATTTAATGATAATAAAAAGAAATAACATGAGACCAACCATAAGTACCAAGTCAGAGTTTCGAGAATTATTCGTCTACGATTTTTTTAAAAAAAAAGGCAAACTTAAAAAAAATCGAAAATAAGTCGGTAAAATATCGAGCAAGATATGAAAAAGTATTAAATAAAATTATTAATTATGAAAATTATACACACAAACAATTCATATATTAGAAATTTATTCGCGATTTTTCAAAATGTCGTGAATAAGTCACGTTTAATTTGTAAAATTTGGAGTATTTGAAAAGGTCGAATTTTTTCAAAAAGTCGTGAATTTGGGAATTAATCGTTCGACTAAAAAGTTGTGTATTATTCGAGACTTTTTGAAAAATTGGAGAACTTTATTACTATGCGCAGAACTCCTAGGTAGGACACATTGGATGGTGTGTCTTATCATCCTGCATATGTGCCACATGCACCATTATGAAGTTGCTAACTGAAGTTACCTTGGATTTCCTCTAAAGTCTAAATGTAAGGGATAAGTTCAATATGAGCTCTCACCATATGTCGACAAGGTAAAACGGCTGTATCCTTTGGTTCAGTCAAGCAAATCACACACTCTTTCCCTGGGTCATTGTCGTCAAAGTCTGCTTCCGCTGAGTTTCCAATTCCATAAATCTCACGCAATTCATAGCGAACCCCATCGACCCACAATATCTGCTTGATTACTCTCACTTGGAATGGAGCCCCGTTATTCTTTGCTAGAACGGCTTGAGTAATTTGTGCATGAGAAGATGTAATTGGCAGAGGATGACCAATATGTTCATCCGTAGGCAGAGATGGCAAACATGTTTCAGCAGAGATAACAAGTGGGAATACATCTTCTCCCGGTGATGGTTTTGAGAGATCATCCAACTCAAAGAAGCCTAGGTCAATGCCGGTTCCTGAAGGCTGACAGAATTTCTGGCCCAATCCTTTCTGAAAGGGGATTCTCACTGCCATACAGACTTCAGGATATAGTGGAGTGAACCTACAGTCGGGCTCTTCCTTGGCAAAGTAAAAAATAGTGATGCTGTCAATAAGAAACAGAAAAATCATAGCATTATATATATGAATAAATCACACATTTTATGGACATGTTATTCAGTATTTATTACAAAAAATTTCTCAGTGACTACCCAACCAAATAATCAAGCAACATGTGAATTCTAGCCTGTGGAACTAGTGCTCATTGTGCTCTACATGTGGTTCTCAATGTCACTTCGCTTCCTTTCTCAAAGTAATTCTCAAACCAAGTAAAATTATTTTGGCCCGCAACTCCTCAAACTATGCTACATGGATTCTTTAAAATGGGTGAAGTAACTGTGTAAGGCATGTAAGACTCTGATAATCTACTGGATTCTGGTGTAAACGCCTTCGTTTTTCTTCACTTAGTTGCATGACATAATTGAACATCAAGAGTTTATTTTGCAAGGGTAACTCATTAGAGAGGAAAGGGGCAGACCCCATGTGCAAAATAATGAAAAGCGCTATCAAGACAGCCACTCGATAACCCAAAAAATCTGTTTAACTCATCTATATTGTTGCTGTAAGCACCCAATTTTTACACCCTGCTCACCTAAACCTAGGTCTAACCCAAGCCTAGCCCTAGCCCAAGCCCTAGGCAAAGTCCCATGGGCTCAAGGCCCCTTTTCAAGTCCCAAATGGATAAAACCTTGTTTGTGGGCCCAAACATGGGCCCATTAAGCTAAATCTAAGGTAGGACCCACACTACCCCTTTGTAAAATTCAAATTTTTGTTGTAAAGTAAAATACTTTTTGCTTTCCCCACATGTGTGGGGGTTTAGCCCAAAGAGGGAAACAAAACAAAATTTTAAAATTCAAAAGTATATAGCAACAAATAATAAAAATAAGTAAATAAATAAAGGGGTACCAACCCCATGTGACAAGGCCCCCATGCAATTGGGCCCAAGTTTTAAAACCCCAAACAAATCAAATTCATAGAAAATTAATTAAAACAAAAAAAAAAGGTTTTTTTAAAAATCTAAAACAACACAAAAAAAAATAAAAATAAAAAAAAAGGAAAAAACAAAAGAAGAGAAGGTTTTCTTTTTAAAGAATAATTAAAAATGAATTTAAAAAAATAAAAATAAAAAAATTTCTTGGAAGGGTTATGGTTGGGCACCAACCCCATGTGGCAGGGCCCATATGCGGGTTGGGCCCAACCCACATAACCAAACCCAAGTGAACGAACCAAACAAAAAAAAAAAAAAATCTTTAAACTCACTGTTCATCGTCCCTGTCAAAGGGACGATGCCCAGTGCTGCCCCTGCGACCTGCTCTCCTCCAGACCATGTTCCCCACGCCGAGGTACCCTCAAATCATCCTTATCCCTTTCCCTCCCCTCATTCTTCTTCTATTTAAAGCCCTCCATAGCCACTGTTTTGAGGAGTTTTTTTTGAAAAAAAACCTGTAGCTTTCCCCATTTTCGGCCAGCCAGTCCATCTTGCTCCTCCACCCTCCACCTTATCCTTAGGTAGCTCAAAACAAAAACTCTCTCAAGCCTATACCCACCCAACCCACTGTTTGGTAAGTTGTTTAAAAAAAAAAAAAATTTTACAGTGGCTTTCTCCATTCGGCCAGACCACCTCCCACTCGCCTAACCCCTCTGCCATTGCCGTGGCTTGGTCCCAGACCCTCGGGCACTACCCTAGCAACCGCCTAGCCTCCGCCGTCCACCACCACGTCCAAAAATTAAAGTGAGACCGCCCTCTTTGGCCAGCCGTCCCCGCTCCACCTGGACTCTCTCCGCCTCAGCTCAGCCTACCCGTGGACCTCCGAGGCCTGTCATTTTCGTCCTCTAGGCTCTCCCAGCCTCATCACCGCCGTCCGCAGCCGCCACGCCCCAGGAAGCTCGCCACCGCGCAAGCCGATCCGTGAGGGTATACACCCCCTTTCCCTTGCTTTAGCCTCTTGGTTTAGCGTTGTAAGGGACCCCTGGTCCCATTCCAGGAATCCCCATTGTGTTTTACTTTTTTTTTAGTAGTTAAAAAAAAAAAAGGGATAGGCCGACCTTGAGGCGTGGCCACGGGCCTAGCCCTCACCACCGTGCACGACCACTCCCGGAGGTCTGGGGGTCCTCAATCAATGAGAAAACCCCCTAGACTCACATGGGCCAAGCACACCTAGCCACCGAAGTGTTTTTTTCAAAAAATTTTCAAAAAAAAATCATTTTCAGGCAGCCGCATGCAACCCCGGTTTAACCATGGTTAGACCCGGCCTTGGTGAAAAAAGAGGCCATGGTTAGACTCATCACACTCCAGGCTATCCCCTTGTACAATTTCAGCTCCTAACTCGCACTCTAACCATAGTTAAATCGACCACAAAGTGGGATCGACAGTGTGAAAATCTGTGCGATGGGGCAACTTTGGCCCACTGTGGGGCCCACATACGGTATCCCCTTGGGCCTCACAAGGGCCCTAATTTTTGCCCTCATAGCAGGCTTCACGACCATGGTCTCGGATCGCCCGGGGGTTGAGCCAATCAGCGGCAAAATCGCCACAAAGTTTTAAAAAAAATCTGTTTTGGTGGAAATCGTCATTTTATGTGGTGTTTTTCGGGGCAACTTTGGGCCACTGTGGGGCCCACATACGGCATCCCCTTGGGTCCCACAAGGGCCCGAATTGTTCCCCACATATCAGGCCACCCACTGGTGGTCTCGGGTTCCCGCGATTCCCCCGTTAACCATAGTTAAATTCATGTTAACTATGGTTAAAAATTTGATGAAAATTTAGAGTTTTTTGCAATTTCGGATAGTTTTGGGGGCCCAGACCGGATAGGAGGCCAGTCTAGGCCCTGCCATGAACCTTAGGCCCACTTTTGCTTCAGTCGGCCCCTTAACCATGGTTAAACTCACCCGTGGTTAACATTTAACCATGGTTAAGCGGCCCATGACCTAGCAAAAATTCTGGAAAAATCATAAATATTACATGGAATCCAGAAATGTCTTCAATTGCATTTTTTACTGTGGTTAAGACACTTAATTAGAGTCGACCCCATTTTTGACCCTTAACCACGGGTAAAAAATCCTGACCCGGAAAAAATCTGGAAAAATGCTCAAAAAATCCAAAATATTAGGAGAAACCCAAAAATGGTCTATTTTGACCATTTAACCATGGGTAAGACCCTTAACCATGGTGACCTCCCTTCCTTAACCGCGGTTAAGCACCTTTGACCGCTGGGAAAAATCTGAGAAAATCCCAAAAAAATCAGAAAAATTCAAAAGACCAAAAAATCTGATGTTGGACTTTTTTAACCATGGTTAGCACCCCTGACCAGGGTTAATCATCTTTCTTAACCCCGATTAGCAACCCTAACCCTCGGTTAAGACACCCTGGGCCTACCGGGCCAAACCCTAGCCTACCGGGCTCATCCTTGGCCTGCCGGGCTTCACCCTCGGCCTACCGGGCCCAACCATAGTCTGTCGGACTTACCTTAGGCCTATCGGGCCCAATGCCAAGCACTTGACCAACTCGGTCAACCACCCCTAGCCTCCCGGCTAGACCTTAAGCCACCCTTGGTGCACACACACACACCCCTAGCCTTGGCATGGGCTCATGTGCCAGAACTACGCTCGGTCTGATCTCACCCCTATGTGAGTACGTAGGCAGCCCAACCCGGGTTCGACCTTAGTCTAGGATTTTCTCCTTCTTAGATTAGCATTATCTTAAATACTTAAGGCATTTAATTAAAACTAAGTTTAATTTGGCTTAACCCTAGCCAGTAGGGAACCACGGAAAGTGGAAGTGCCGGGGTGCCTAACCCCTTCCCCGGACTTAACCGAACCTCTTACCCTGATCTCTGATCGCAGACCAAGACCTTATCCAAATCCCGGGGACTTATCCCTTCCGAATGAATAGGTGGCGACTCTTAACTCAACCCGTGAGATGCAAACCAGGGTTTCCCCGAAACCCGCGCTCACAGTTGCTATGAATTATAGCAACCTATCTAGAGAAGAAAAAAAAACAGCTAGCTTAATCTCCTGAAGTCCCTGAGCGCTAAATAGTAAAGACCAGAAAAATAGCAGCATCAAGATGTTGTAGGAAAATATTGGAGGTCAAACTTGGCTTAGAAAATCAGTGATTATTTTCCTTCCAAATATGCCATCATATAATGAAAAGGGGTGCCGCATCCTCCATAAGATCCTGCCCCTCTTCTGAAAAGAACGGGCAACCATTCATGGATGAGATCAAGAAGGGTTCTTGGTGTAACCCAAACAACACCCAAAATGTCCCAGAAAGTAATGCCAAACTCTCAGTGTGTAATAGAATGCGATTCACTGACTCTCTAAGCTTTGCAAGGAAAGTATATGTAAGGCATTATTCTTCTCTTGCTATTGAGGTAGTCCACCATTAGAATCTTGTTGAACAATGTCATTTAGAGAGAAAAAACAATTTTAGAAGGAATAAGAGTCCCCAGACAAGGTTTGTTAGGTAGAGATCAGTAGCCAGGTCAACAAGGGCCGGGATGAAAAAACTGAGTACACATTTCTCACATCCCACCTCTAAATGTGTTATCTGGTAAAGCTAGCTGAGACAAAATCTGGCCCAGGTGAGTAAAAAAATTAGCAAGAAAATCAGTCTCCCAGTGATTTACCTTCCTCTTGAATTTTAGAATCCAAACCACTATATTCATTGCCTTTTCGAAACAGGTCACCAAGGCTACCTTATTTGCAGCCATCACATGCTGATCTAGAAAAATAGGAGTTACGAAAATCTCCACACCACATGTCGTCCGAAAATCCCAACCTGTTCTCTCTTCAAATCTTGTAGTTGCCCGCAGCGAATCCACGGCAACTTTAATGTCTTCCATACACTCATAACCATAACTGTTGAGACCTCATTGGTTTTTCAGCTTCTACTCCAACTGCCATACCTATCCGCTGTAAGCATCCTCCATAGGCCGTCAGATTATAAGTTCTACATTTTCCCAAAGCAAATGGAAACTACAACATTATGACATTCGTTTTTGCCCTTCTCCACGGTATATGATACAATTTATATAAAATCCCAAGGTGTAGTCCAATATAATGCTTATTATTGCATGAAATGAATTATTTTCATTTACATAATTTAAACATATTGCTGAATCCATGAATCATTCATTTTATGGTTCACCAAATCCTACACTTAGTACCCGTGTCAGATTCTCACACTCATACCGATATCAATGCAACATAAACTCCAAGAGATAATGCATATCGAGATGAAAAGAGCAGGTTCAAGATTCATTGAAGTGTATACTAGGTAATTCTGGGACAAAATCCTATTGAAAAAAATATTGGTCAGCAAGCTCCAAGCGGTAGACCATCATGCTCTCCTGGGATCAGACATGTACGGAGCTACTAATCAAAGTGCAGAACAATAACAAAAGTTGAACTTCTTGAAAACTTTGACAAATTGACCTCAATAGATCAACACTGAGTAATAGGAATAACTAGGTCCCTCAAAAATTTTGAGAAATATTTGATTCAAGACTTAAAATCTTAAAATCTTGGTCATGAATCATGATACTAATAAATTTTTTTAAAAAAAATTGTATCGTGATTTATATATATATATATATATATATATATAAACATGATATTGTCTCATTCTCTGTCATCCTAAAGCAGAGACCTATCCCTATCTCTCTAACCTTAGGGACCCCCTTACCCCATTATCTCCTCAACCAGTCTATGTAAGGGGTTTTTAGTTGTGCAGAGTCTGCAGACCCAATCAAAAGTGGAGCCTTATGATGTGCACCTTACCACCACACACCATTATCCAGTGCATCCAGCTATACTGGAACACCTCCCATTCACACTCTCCATAAATCGCTCCACCAAGGTCCCTTATTAGCATCAACGATCCAACTTTCCTATGTTTTCTTTCCTTTAAATTAGTAAGTTGTTATTTGTTTGTTAGTTTCCTTAATAGTAGGGAGTGATGATAATAAGTAGGAAGCCTCAACCAAAAGGAAGAAAGGACTGTTATTTTGAATTCTTAGTGAATTGGAGGATCGGCCACCTCGAATCGGCCTCTCTCTTATCCCTTCTTCTTATTTTCTTTATTTGTGTGAGATTGATTCATTACGATCAAAGGATCATAATATTTGGTATCAAAGCCAACACTCCTTGGACCATGACGAACGATGGGTATGGAACCAAATTTCAGAAGATGGAGGCAGAGATTCGGAAACTCCACAATGGGTACACCTCTCATGATCAAAAGCTCGATTCTCACGGCCAAATGCTTACCGAGATATTACAAAAATTGATAGCTCTTGAACCCAAGCTAGATGAAGCTGATCATCCAAGGGAGCAGCCTCGAGAGTAGGAAACTAACAGCAATAATTTTTTTCCACGGGGAGGCCAAGGGCATTACCACCCACATTCCTTACGACTTGATCTTCCCCGTTTCGATGGAGAGGACCCGGATGGATGGGTGTATACCACTGAACAGTACCAGCGATTCAACCATATTGTTGATGAGCAGATGGTAGAATTGGCAGCTATGCACTTGACAGATGATGCTATACCTTGGTTTCAATGGATCGAAAGAACGATGGGATCGAATTCATGGCCACAATTTTCTCACGCTCTTCGTACTTGTTTTGGACCACCTGAAGGCGACGACCCGAGTGGGGCATTAGCAAAATTACGTCAAACTACCACAGTTTGTGACTATCAGGCACAGTTTGAACACCTCATCAATTGCACCTCACGATTGCCAGAATCTTTTTTAGTTGGGTGTTTTATATCGGGTCTAAGAGAGGACATCAACGTGGGTGTTCGGATGTTCCAACCACGCGATCTCAGTCATGTGTATCAACTTGCGGCATTGCATGAAGAATCTACACTAGGTCAGCGACAATACAACTGATCTTCTTCCTCAAAATTTTTTCTCCTCCTTCAAGCCCATCCCGCCCTTCTGCAGAAACATCACTCAAGGAGCCTATTCCCTCGCCTAAGAAATCTACATCGGCTGAACTTTTTGAGCGTCGTAAGAAGGGTCTTTGCTACAACTGCGATGACAAGTTCACTCCCGGTCATCGCTGCAAAAGTCAATTAGCCATTATCGACGGTTTTGAACAGGATGATGAAGATGATGACCACCACCCATCTAGTGATGAAGATACTCCACAGATTTCAGTTTATGCTCTCGTGGGCTCAACGGGTCCCTGTACTATGCGTGTTCGGGGCTTTGTTAAATGGCTGTCCTTATGTGTTTTGTTGGATTCGGGGCAGCACCCACAACTTCATCAATGTGGGGCTTCCTCAACGGCTTGGCTGGCCAGCGCTCGACGATCACACCTTTGAATGGCAAGACACTCCCTAGTAAAGGTATATACAAACAGCTTCCCCTCATGCTCGGTGATTATACTTGTACCCTTGATTGTCACCTTCTTCCACTCGGTCCTTAAGATATAGTATTGGGGGTACAATGGCTTGCCACTTTGGGTGAGGTTCGGTGGGATTTTTCACGCCTCTGCATGTCTTTTCAATCATTGGGCACTACATATCAGCTCCATGGGTTTCACACCGACCATCCAGAAATGGTGAGTAGCCGTTTGGCTCATCATATTATTGACCAACAATGCCACGACATTCTTATCCAACTCTACAATGTTGATGGACACACCATGCAATCAGCTCTTCCACCTGATCTTACCATCATTCTTAATCGCTTTGAGGGCGTTTTTGCTACCCCCACAGGTCTACTTCCAGTCCGCCAACACGACCATCACATTGCTCTCCTTCCTGACAGCAAACCCACCAACGTGCGACCTTAAAGGTACCCCTATTTTCAAAAAAATGAAATTGAAAAGATTGTGCAGGAAATGCTTGATACAGGTATCATTCGGCCAAGCACCAATCCATACTCTTCCCCTATGCTTCTAGTTCGCAAGAAAGATGGCTCATGGCGTATGTGCGTAGATTACCGGGCTTTAAATGCCACCATTATCAGGGCCAAATATCCAATTCCGGTTGTCGACGAATTATTGGATGAACTTCATGGATCTCGGTTCTTTACCAAATTAGACCTCCGGTCTGGGTATCATCAAATCCGGGTACATGATGAGGATATCTCCAAGATTGCTTTTCGCACACATGTTGGGCACTATGAATTCCTCGTCATGCCGTTTGGACTTACTAATGCACCATCGACCTTCCAAAGTTTAATGAATGACATCTTTCGGAACCACCTTCGTAAGTTCATATTGGTCTTCTTTGATGACATTCTTATCTGCAGCAAGGATTGGAACTCACACTTGGCCATGTGATCAACCATGAAGGTGTATGTGCCGACCCGCAAAAAATTGCTTTGATGGTGGATTGTTCCAAACCACACAATCTCAAAGCCCTCTGTGGCTTCCTCGGTCTCACCGGCTATTATCGGAAATGTATTGCACATTATGGGCAAATCAGTAGCCCCTTAACGGCCCTCCTTCGCAAGGATTCCTTTCATTGGTCCGGTGAAGCTTCTGAAGCATTTCAAGCCCTCAAGGATGCGATGACCAAGGCCCCCGTTCTTGCATTGCCCGACTTCACAATGCCTTTTATTCTTGAGTGTGATGCTTCCGGCACTGGAATTGGTAGCGTCCTCATGCAACAAGGTCGCCCAATCACCTTCCTTAGCAAAGCATTATCCGGCAAATTCTTGGTTATTCTACTGATGAGAAGGAGTTGCTAGCTATGGTGCATGCCGTGAATAAATGGCGACCTTATCTATTGGGTCGACGTTTCATTGTTAAGACCGATCATGTGAGCCTCAAACATCTTCTTGATCAACGGATTGTTACCCCGGCTCAACAAAAGTGACTAACCAAATTGATGGGCTACGATTATGAAATTATTTATAAGGGTAGCAATAATACTACCGCAAATGCTTTATCTCGTCACTTTGATCATTGTTCTCTTTATGCTTTATCTCAGCCCATTTGGGATGGGTTGGTGGATATCCAGAAAGGCTACAAGGATGACCCCACTCTACAACCTCTCATCTATCGTCTTACAACCAAGAATGAGAATCTTCGCCACTACTCCTTTAAAGATGGTCTCTTACGACGAAAAGATCGCGTTGTGCTACCTTCTTCTTCAACTCTTCGTTTGAACATCCTGAAGGAATTTCATGATACTCCATCAGCCGGTCACTCGGGTACAAGAAGACGTATAAACGAGTGGCAAGCACCTTCTATTGGCGAGGTATGAAGAGAGATAGTAAACTTTATGTGCAGGAATGTGATATTTTGCCAACGAAGTAAATCTGAAAATGTGCTCCCGCCTGGCCTCTTACAACCTTTACCTATTCCTAACCACTCGATGAATTTTATTGATGGCTTGCCAAAGTCCAACGGCTACAGTGTTATTTTTGTTGTGCTGGACCGCCTCTCCAAATATGCCCACTTTGTGCCCCTTGCACATCCCTAAACCGCTTCAAGTGTTGCTGAAGCCTTTATCACTAACATTTCTAAGTTGCATGGCCTACCTCATTCCATTGTTAGTGATCGTGATTCTGTCTTTCTTAGCACCTTTTGGAAAGAGCTTTGGCGATTACAGGGCACTCAATTGTGCATGAGTACAGCCTACCACCCCAAACCGATGGCCAAACAGAGGTGGTCAATCATACCTTGGAAACGTATCTACGTTGCTTTATTGGCACTAAACCACATCACTGGGTTAAATGGTTAGCGTGGGCAGAATGGTGGTACAACACTTCGCATTATGAATCTACTAACATCTCCCCTTATGAGGCCGTTTATGGCCAACCACCTCCTTCCCTTGTTCCCTATGAGGTTGGGTCTCCAATTCATCAAGTTGATATTGCATTATGCAGCCGAGATTCTATATTGCACATTTTGAAAGAAAATTTACTAGGGGCACGTGAACGCATGAAATTGCAAGCCAACAAGAAATGCACAAAGCGCGAATTTGCCATCGGTGATTGGGTTTTCTTGCGCCTACAGCCATACCGCCAGTCCACAGTTGCATTTCGCCGTTCAATGAAATTAGCCCCCCAATTCTTTGGACCTTTTAAGGTTCTTGAGAGGATCGAACCAGTTGCTTATAAACTTGACTTGCCGGAAGGGTCATGTATACACCCGGTCTTTCATGTCTCTTGGCTTAAGAAGAAATTGGGCTCTTGTGCACTACTCTCCTCAGTATTGCCTCCAATCAACGATGATGGTGTGATTCAAGTGGAACCTCTCTCCATCCTGGATCGTCGAATTGTTAAGCGCCGAAACCATGCCGTTACTGAAGTCTTGATTCAATGGATTGGCACCACACCTGAAGATGCCACTTGGGAGCTATTATCAGAGATCCAGCAGCACTATCCACATTTTTGCACTTGAGGTCAAGTGCTGTTTCAAGGACAGGGGAGTGATGTGCACCTTACCACCGCACACCATTATCCAGTGCATCCAGCTATACTGAAACACCTCCCATTCACACTCTCCATAAATCGCTCCACCAAGATCCCTTATTAGCATCAACGATCCAACTTCCTATGTTTTATTTCCTTTAAATTAGTAAGTTGTTATTCTGTTTGTTAGTTTCCTTAATAGTAGTGAGTGATGATAATAAGTAGGAAGCCTCAACCGAAAGGAAGAACAGACAGTTATTTCGAATTCTTAGTGAATTGGAAGATCGGCCACCTCGAATCAGCCTCTCTTATCCCTTCTTCTTAATTTCTTCTTCTTATTTTCTTTATTTGTGTGAGATTGAATCATTACGGTCAAAGGATCGTAAAACCTTAGAACATGATTTCTAGATCTCACTTCAATAAAACAGATGATAGAAAAAAGTGTTGGAGTCTCTCGTATTGCCTGTTGCAGAACTTTGCAAAGGCTATAAGGAGTTTGTTAAGAATGTTTAAACTAAAGGCCAGGCTTTTAAATTCCTATGGAGAGGGAAAAAACATTCTAGAATTCTCAGCCAAGCTTGTTGTACTTCAGAAGAGTTTCACCTAGATCACCTTCCAACAAAGGAAGAGAGAAGTAATGGAGGAAAAGGAATCCAAGCTTTACAAAGAAAATGGTATTATCCCCTTCGCAATGGTTGGAGGTTTTACTTTTACCGTAAAGGATTTGGATAGATTTTGTCTTCACATAAGTAATCCATCATTAGCCTTCAAGCTCAATTCGAGGATTAAAAATACGGTTTCAGAGGATGTATCGGTCCCAACTGAAACCTATATGTATCAATTTCGGACTATACAAATGATTTTTTCTATAAAAAAAATCAAATGAGTTATAGGAACCAATTTTCTCAAATATAAAGTCATGGGAAGCAACTCAAAGATAAGTACAATTGAATTAAAACATAAATAACCAATAAACGATATGTACGCCCGTTTGGTATCAGTATAAATATCATATAGGGAGCTACCAAAACCTATACATATCTCCTGTTTCGTATCGGTTTCGGTGAATATTATTTCCATAACTGTAATGTAATGAAAGTGATAAGAGAGTCAATATGAGATAATCACGGACTTGAAGGACCTAGACTCAAATGCTCACCATCAACCTTGATATTCTAAAAGTTTTTTTAAAAAAAAAAAGAGAACGGAAAAGAACCCATATACTCTTAAATGGAAAAAGTGGTACGAGAAGAATAAAGATATGGAACTTGGACATCCAGAATTGAGGACTTCTTTGTATCGCAAAGATTCATTACATAGAGGCATTGATTCATCCAGGAGAGCTCAAGAAATTGTGCTGGCAAGTTTTCTCACCAAGAAGAAATCAAGGTGACTTATTTGCACTACTGCACCGCCCTGGCTCTGAAAAGGGCAACAAACATTAAGGGCGTATATCTTCACAAATGCATCATTCTGGATGGAGTATCCATGAACTGCACTCTTTGGTTACTGGTGATGCCACATTTGCATCTTTATGATAATGAATGAAAAGCTGTATTAAAAAGAAAAAGTATCATGAAATAGAAAAACTACATCTTCTCAAGGTCCACAAACAACTCAACTCCATTACCTCCTCCTTGGTGAGATCGCCCCCCATTAAAGCATTTGCCAGTCTCAAATTATGAGAGAGAACAAGATGCTTATGCCTAGGCTCTGATCGAAAAAAATAAAATAGTCTCCAAGATCTTTTTGTAAGCACCTCATTTTTGAACCCCTACTCTTCCTTTTATTTTTAAAGCTCCATGGGAGGATCAACTAAAGCCCAACACCTGTCCAACCCGATCCCTGTCCAAGTCCAATCTAAGCCCAGCACCCCTTTTACACAAGCCCAAAGCCCAGAGCACAGGGAAAAGCCCAATTCTGGCATCTCGCTCGAGCCACTCTGTCCTCGCTCGAACAATATTAACTAACCTTCCATTCAAGCGAGATCATCCTCACGCGAGCAACTGTGCTCAATCTCCCATTCATGACTGTTTCAGCCTGTGTCAGTTACCCCCAACTCAGACCAGTCACATTTTTGGAATGGCAACTCGCTTGAGCAAACTCAGGTTGGCTAGAGTGAGCAAAAATCCAATAGCCAAAATCCTTCAATTGTGCAATTCAGCCTGTTTCCCAAAAGGTCCTCCCTCGAGCGAGCCCATGCTGGCTCGAGAGAGTATCACAGAAAACAATGTTCTCATTGGTATGAGCTCACTTTCTGACCACCCAATCATAGCCCAAGCCTTCACTGACCCCTCCAACAATCACCAAACTACCCTAACCCTCCTTCAGCTTATAAATACCCAACCCATTGGCATTTGAGATTAGTTCCAAATCCTTGGGAGAAAACTCTCCCAAAAGTTCTTCTGCCAACCAAAACCTTTGCCAAATCTAAGAGAACCCTCCAATTTTGACTCTTGCCCTTGCAAACCACAGAGGTCGAGTTAGCCCTTTTTGAGGAGGGAAGCATGAGCTATACCCCTCTGAGGAATTTCCCTCTTTGGTCCAACATGCACGCTATTTGGAATTTTCGAAGAGCAAAGGAGAAGAGTAAGACTCTTCTCATTTCTATCTCATTTAGCTAGCTATTTCCCATTCTATCTTCCATTCCCTTTCAAGTTCTAGTCCATTTCTAGAATCCCCAAGAGGGGCTTCCCCTTTTCGAAACTCATGGGATCCTCCTATGTTGCAACATAGGAGGACCCCATGAGAAGAAAGAGGGAAAGTACTTTTTTTTCTCTTCTTTCTTATGCATTCATTTCTCTCTTTCTACTTGCCCACAATTGTGGATGTGAATGGTAGGCCCATTTGATTGAGGCGAAGTCCCTCAGTTCTGCCCCTAAAGAAATTTTGGCAGTCTGGTCTCGGCCCTTGCTCAAGCAAAGCCCAATTTGGCTCGAGCGAGCATAGAAACCAGTGGCCAAATTGGTCTCTAACTCTTGGTAGATCGAATCACAAAACTTTATTTGCTTGAGCCAAGCTCATTCCGCTAAGCCAATGTCCTTGTTCGAGCCCAATTAAGCTCGTTTGAGCGAATAAGCTTGTGTGATTGCTCCAACCCCAAACTTCGCTAACTCACCCTTTGGTTAGGGGTACTTAGCACCTTCCCTAGGACTTAATCGAATCTTTTACCTAAAATCTTAAATTAAACCGTAGGTCCTTATTCATTTTTACTCGAGATCCTATTTTCTCCCATAAATAAATAGGTGATGACTCTCAATTAGGCGTTTAGCATCGTTCCCCTATTAGCAGTGTTACCTAGGCACTTTAGTTTTCCCAAATTTTGTTGTGCCGATACCTTGACATGACACAACACGACACTCCTTGATACATGCTTAAACCGTGTCATGGCAACGTCAGCATTATGGTTAGGCACGTAAAGCTTCAAGTATGCCATACCATTTAAAAAATATAATATATATATTTTAAATTGCTAGAAACTTTTTGTGCAGTTGTGTAGCTTTTTCGGCAACATAGAGGAAAACTTACTAGGAGAGTGGTGACACCGACAATCAATATGTACGTCTCTCTCTCGTTTTCTCTTCTCTATTATCTATATGAGTATTTTCTTAGAACTTTGGTATATACTTTTAAAACAAAATTGGGGACAAGTGGTCTTCCCTCTCTATTCTTATTAATTTCTATGTTTTTGAGTTAAAATATATTCATATATATATATATATATATAATCAATTTCAAAAATCTATACATTTGTGTCGCTGTATTGGGATTTCCAAAGCTTGTCATGCCAAACACCATTAGACACCTGCACACTTGGCACCCATACCACATACCTAGGTAACACTGCCTATTGGAATCACCTATCCCAATCAGACATAAGTGAATGTGAGTAAATTTTCCCTCATTATCTAGAAAACCAACATCAATACTAAATGAGCCTAGATTACCAAGGGAGTAATTATCAAAATTGTGTTTGATAAAGTTATCAAGAGGCATGCACTACAAAGGAATGAGAGAAGAATAAGAAAATGTCTATGTAATTACAAATCAACATGACACCATCCCAAATTCTTTAAAAATGAGGACCCAGAGCGCCACTTTCACATTAACCTTGTTAATACCTTTGGAGATGCATAAATAATTATCAAAATTATCCGACCTGTCTCCTCCCAAATTTTCATTAAATTGTAGAGATAAGACTATGACTCGGCTTTCTAAAACCCCGTTCCTGGGCCAATGAGCAATTAAGTCACCGATGTTGGAAGGAAATGCCCAAGTGCTACCAAAGATAAAAGGAAGTGACCCAAATCTTCCTAGCCCCTTTACAATGAAAAGATGTGATTTCCCGACATACCATTCTCCTCCCCACATCATACAGTTGGAATTCACTTGTTACTCTAAAGATTTAGATGTTTGTTTGATTGGAGCCTTTGTTCCTTCTTATCTTTTGAAGCATGTCACAAGAGTTTATCTTCTTGAGAGTCTAATTAAACAAACACCTAGATCTTTGGAGTAACAAGTGGATTTCAAATCATTAAAGTCGGCAATGGGCAGAGGTGAGGATAGTAAAAGGGTTCTAAGAAAGGACTCAGACGAGATGAAAATATTCAGTTCAAGGGTCCATACTCTAGCATCATCCAAGTCAGGCAAAAGAAATAGATCATTAAGGTGATTAAGGAAGGAAACTAGATCCCTTCGTTCAAAGTTCAAACTCCTTGGATCCCTATCATATCATCATCAATGTCTTACCCAAAATATTGGGGTGCGCAACACGAATCTTGTTCCGTCATTCTATTCTATTAAAATCCAAAACTCTATGGCTCCCTATGAAACAAAATATTTCACAAGATATTGGAATGGAATAAGGTATCAATAATGGAAATTAAATATTTTCAGTAATGCAAACCTCTAAAGAGGAGGAAAAATAACGTTCAAACTCCTTAAACTCCCTATGAACCCAAAAATTGCATGAAATATTGGAATGGGAAAGGGTAGCAACATTTGAATCAAAAATCGTTCCTTGATAATGTAAAACTATAAAGACAAGGAAAGATAAAGTAAAGGAGGCTATCGCCCCAACAAAGTTCTTCCGAAAACCTAAATCTACCTCCATGGCCAAAAAAGAAGTGAGTGAAAGAAGTAGGTTGGAGCTCACTAATAAACAATCCAACCCATTTGAATTCATATAATAAATGCTATGAACCACGGAAACCAAGGTTATTGTTTCAAAGGAGAACCTCCAAACAAAGACAATTTTCTCATCTTCACAACCTTCCTCTTCAAGCTTTTAAATTACCTCCCACCCCGATAGTTGATCTTTTTTGCATCATCACCTTATAACAATAAATCTCTTTGAATCATTTACTTTATTTACCATTTTGAAAAAAGAAAGGAAGTACATAGGGAGATTGGAAAGAAAAGATTTGATGAGTTTGTGTCATTTTCACAAACAACCCCCCCCCCCCCCCCAAAAAAAAAAAAAAAAAACACACACACACACACAATAATAATTCTTCCTCCAAATAGCTATCCTTTTTCTCACATTTCTCCAAACCGGGGGTCAAAACCTGATGACTTTGTATTAGCCTGGAAGACCAAGATACCCATCGGCCCAGATGCCTCTCTAGTCTCCACACTCTAAAATACTCATGAAATCATCAATGTCCTCAAAGTTGATACCGCTAAACCGATCTTCCCCAAATAAATCTTCAAACAAGAACCATACACTTAATTACCTCTTTTTCAAGCTAGGGTCTTGTACTTAGCTTCTACTATCTTGTTATTCCTAATATATTGCACCTTAATTATGATCGGAAAACTTGATGTATTAATTAGAAATTCTTTATGTTTTCTTTTTTCGGTATTTATAAATTCTTCTTGTTATTTGTACTCTTTCCATAAGTCGTCCACATAAAACATTTTGAACGTAGAGTGATGGTGATCCAACACGCATTGCTGATGTCCCCAAGCAATGAAAATGACAAATGCTTACGTCACAATATCTTCCTTACTAAGTGTGGATCAGACAGAAAGGTGTGCATATCCTAATCAACATTAGTAGCTAGGACCTTGATTCTTGACAAATGGTGAACACAAAAATATTAAAAGTAATAATGGAAGCATCCTTAAGCCTACCACATCCAATGGTTTTTTTTTATCGGTAATCAAGCAATATATATAAATATAAAGACGAGGATGCAGAAGCGACATCATATGTGAAACAAGAGTTTACAAGCAAATAAACTCAAATGCAATAAAAACAATATAAGCAAGCCTCTCCTAGCCCAACTTCCCCGGACACACGGAGCTCAACCCAGCACTGCCTGAATCTCCTCCTCGACACTATGAATACCCACCCATTCCAAAGCAACTAACCGAATGTGTGCGCAAATGTGAGAATGAGACGACGAAGTGTCTTCAAAAACTCTGAGGTTTCTCTCTTTCCATATCATCCATGATATGACACCAAGAAGAACCAACCAAAGTGCCTCCCTAGCACCATCCACACCGACCAAAAACCAACAAGATAAAAAGTTGTGAAAGAAAGAGGAAAAGATCCAATCCAAACCCATACGGGAAAGGAAATAGCCTCATACACCAAACACAATAGGACAGTGCAAGAGCAAATGATCCACAGACTCTTCCTCTTGGAGGTACATGTAACCACATCCAATGGTTTAAGAAGAGGATGAAGTCTTGGTGAGAATAGGGTGTCTGATAACCTTCTCAATCAGGAAAAAAAGCAAGGACGAGGTTTGGTGCAACATAAGGCCATGCTTGCCACGTGTTATAGGGTCAGCTGTGATTGTTTGACCGATACTATGCACACAAGGGCTCACGCCACACCAACACATATTCCATAACCAAGGATGGCACCCATGTCATGGAGCTAACAAAAGCAATAGGGCCAAGGATTAAGGATGAATAAATTTTTCTACGAAAGTAAAGAGAGTAATAGCAACGGTCCTTTTTCTCTTCTTTCCAAATCTCTCTCAAGTGTCCCATTTGTCCTCTCTTTTATGGGTACCTACAACACCACTAGCAAGTCTCTCTCTCTCCTTGCCTTTTCCTTCTCTCCCTTGTTGTTCTCTCTTCTCTCTTCTTTGTTTCCCTCACTCTTTACCTTTCCTTCCTCTCTCTTTTTTAATATTTCTTTGTCTAAGCGAAGACCCTAATTTCTGCATTCAACATGGTAGCACACCCAATACTGAAAATTCATCATCATGGATTCACACTCATGCGAATGCATCCAGATAAACTTACACGTGTTGTATCACAATGCCCCCATCATAATCAACCCTCAAACCAATACTTGCACAATTTAGCCAAACACAACTCAACCAATCACTAAGTACTTATAACAGAACTTTGACCTGATTCATGGTGAACTTAATGTCCTTACTCCTTAGTTTCCACGTTTATTCACTAATCATTTATTGTTATTAAACCCTAATCCCACCCCCTTCCTAATTTCAACTAGTCATTTAATACTTGTAACCTAACATCTATCTCATTCTTTTTTAATCAATAATAACAACCATATACTAATCAAAGAGAAAGAGTTTACAACATTATAAACTCAAGAAAAACAAAGCACAAACAAAGTATACATAACAAGCAAAATCAAAAATTACAGCAAAAGCGTTCATGATATGAGAGGAGCATTCTGTCAACCGAAAATAGCTCGCAAATCCACCCCTTCCTATATCATGCTTGCCCATTCTAAGACTAATAAGCAGGTGCTAGAGCTTTGAATTTTTTTCTCTAGAGCTTTGAATTTTTTCAAGCTATGTCTTTGTGCAAACCCTCCATCTCTCCACCATCCGCCACACCCAAGTTCCCATAAGCTGGAAGCGAGAGCTTTGTATTTTCTTCTCTAAAGCTTTGAATTTTTTCAAGCTGTCTTTGTGCAAACCCTCCATCTCCCACCATCCACCACACCCAAGTTCCCAGAAGCATAAACAAGAGCGGTCGATATATATCAGTTATGATAAGCCATCACTTGCGGCACGTGTCATAAAAAACCTTGTACTTCTTAACTATGTACAATTTCTCCTCTCTTAATATGAGTCACACTATCTCTACAAGTAAAAGCCTAAATCTGTATTTCTCCCTCGTCTCCTCTATTCTCATTTTTTTCATTCTAATCGATAATCAACAAAATTGTGAGAGCGAGAAAATACCATAGAGGTAAGAATAGAAAAAAGAGTTAACAGGTATGCAAATTCGGGAAAGAAAAAAAGGAGAGAAAATACCTTATTGACCTAGAAAATTCTAAAACAAGAATAAAAAAACTGGGCCAAGACCGCCAAACCTCGAGGCGATTCTCAACCTAGTAGATAGCCATATTCACTTCAGCCCGTCGAATAGAACACCATTCTAAGATGAGGTGTCTAATACATGAGCACGCACATATACAAGAAGGTGAATCTTCAAAAGCTCACTTATTCCTCTCTTTCCAAATTGACCTTCTTTTACTTGCCCTATACTCTCTCCCTTTTATCACCACAATGGCTAGCATGTTAAAGAGAACATATAGGTTGCACGAAAGAAATCAAGAGAAAAGGAAGGAGTCTCAAAAGGCGTCTTCCTTGTAAAGTGAGGGGGATTAGATAAACTCATTTGTCTTCATCTATTTTTTGTAGTTTGTTCTTCTCCTAAAATATCTCTCTCCTCTTCCTTGTCTTCCCCTCCCAGTCCATGTTTCTCCCAACACCTTTCTCCATTTCGCTCTAATCAACTCCTGGGATTTTTGGAAAATATTAGGGTTTTGGTGGCAATATCTATAGGAGATTATTGCATAGTTACTAGAGTAAGAAGTGAAAGGAAAAGCAAAGTGAAAGTGAGAAGCGGGAAACGAGGCTCAAAAGAACCTTAGGAAAGGGGAAGCGAGAAATGAGATATAGGCTCCTCATTCTCATTACTATTATGGGTAGCTGCACCTTTGATTTATCTGACATGAGATTTTTGTGGAAAAGAAAAATAGGTGTCTTAAGTTCTAAATGGACGATACTTGCTTAGAATCTACACCCTAGGCTATAGACTCTGGTCTACCCCATCACTTCACACATACAACTCCCTTTTATTACTAAATGGGACATGATGAAAGCGAGTATGTCCGAGGAAGCGAGTCTGGGAGACGAGCTTTCTTGGAAGCAAGCTTCCCATCTTGTACATAGCTTCCTTGCAACTATGGATTATTGAAACCAAACTCTAGGATTTTGTGTACTATGATTTTAGATTTTATAAACTGCACTCCCATGGTGAATCGACCATAAAATCGTGAAAATATTGTTTGATAGTGAGAATGATTACCTGTGTTGTTTCAGGCACTAAGTGCCCACAAAATAAAGGTAAAAAGAATGATGAAAAAAATAAATTCCTCTAAGTTTCACATGCTTGATCCAAACATGAACACATGCCTCTGTTTGTACAGCTCCCTAACACTACACCATAATCCACTTGATATATAGAAAATACACCTCTTTTGTAAAATTTATAAGACATGCATAAGAGCTATGATTTATAGAGCAAAATGTTGGGCTACTAAAAAGCAACATTTTTATAGAATTAGTGTAGCCAAGATGAGAATGTCGAGATAGATTAGCAGAAAGATAAGGAAATATAACATTAGAAATGAGGGCATTTGATAGAATCTAAGTTGGATAGTTTAGACACGTTCAACGAAGACCATTAACAACTCCAATGAGAGTGAATTGGTGCAAGTTGATGGCTCTACGAGGACATAGGGGAAGGCCAAAAAAATCGTGGTTGAAGAGAGTAAGTAAAAATTTCGATAGCATACGATTTAACCGAAGTTATGACTTCTAGATGGAGGAATAGGATTCATGATGCTAACCCCAAGTATTCGAGATAAAGTGTTGGTAATGTTGATGAGTGTTGTGTGTTCCAGGTTTGCAGTTGGCTAGCATCTCGGGTTTGCTCCTTGTGGTTGTGTGTTCAACTCCCACTGCTCGACAAAACCTGGTGTCTAAAGGGAAAATTTTGAGTAGGTTAGTGTGGACACCTGAAGGAACTAGTCCATGCCTCAAAGGGTTTGGGACATCCATTACCCAAAAAAAATGATGAAGATGATAAAATACACCCTTTTTTAATGTCACTATTTTTTTCAACCGGTAAGTCACAAATTATTACTACCAAAAGGAAATACAATGATAACAAAATGAATTACCCAAAATAAAATGTCCCTGTTACACCATCTTCAGCCAGCAAATTGCAACCTCCATTGCACTTCTAAACACATAGATTTTAAATTTTAAAAAATTATTAACAATTAATTATATTCTATAAATCAGGTTTTCTAGAGATCAAGCTCCTTTCTCCATTTTGCCTAGAGAAATGCATTTAGAGGAACTACCCCAACAATCAATGGGTAACTGAAGTGACATGATAACACAAAGGGTAAGCCTTGCATAAAGCTCTCATCTCCAACTTTATTATGTCACAAGAGCCTTCGCCTCAAGTCCGCCTGGAGAAAAAATGTGCAAAATATAATCATTTGCATCTCTATTCTCTAAAAGCTCCATCTACACCAGCTGGGCAGCAACCATCCTCCAAGAAGTCATCAAAATTCAACTTAATCAACCCACCGACCAGTTTCTTCCAAGGAAAATCTGCTTCGATTTCCTAACACAGATATTCATAATAGTCCCCAAGAACTCTCAAAGTCCACCTATTAAATATGTAAAAATCAGTATTGACTCACTCCACAACCAACTTCTGGATGATAACCTTACTGCTTGCAATTCATCTTTTACAACTTTTGAATCCTTTCCTTACAAATGTGCCAACAAATGGCATAAGAGAGAAAACCACAGAATTGTGGGTTTTTTGGCTTGAATTGGAGCAAACCCAAAGTGGGCGATCGATTGGCCATGTTTGGCCGATCGATCGGTGGTCGGCAGATTTAGACGGGCGAGATTCTTTGAGTCGGTTTTGGAGACTCCTATGCGGAATAGGAAGTTACCTTTTCGTGGAGTTAGAATATGGGAAATTCTAATTAAGTTGGGACTCATTCCTTGCCTATAAATAAGCCTAGGGTGAAGGCTTATAGAGATAACCAAGAAAGTAAGAACTAGGAGGAAGAGAGAAAGTCACAAATATGTGCGGTGTGGTAGGCCTTCCATGGAAAACGAGGGTGTCTCCCATGGAAAGCCCTAGTGAAGCTCTTGGGTGAAGAAGAGTGTTTTCACGGCTGTATCTCGGTGTGCTCTCATGGTGGAGGGTATTGGTTCAAGCATGAAGGGTTCGGGTTTTTTTTTTTTTTATCGATAAAACAATGCATTAGATAAAACAAGAGAATAAGTACAAGAAAAACCCCCGGAAAATGAGTTTACAAGGTTATAAACCCAAGTGTCGAGAGGAAGAGAGCATGGACCTAGCCCCTAGGAAGGAAACAATTAATACAAAAGCAATTCTTCCTACTACCATACAACCCGACCCACTCCATGACTATCATCCTGATGCGATCGCAAATCCGAGGAACGGAAGAAACAACGTTCTCAAAAACTCTAAGATTTCTTTCTTTCCAACAAGACCAAAGAATAGCTCCAGGAAGAACCCCCCAAATCACCTCTCTAGCACCCGCCCCACCCTCCCAAGACCAACAAGCTAAGAATTTGAGGAGGGAAGAATTAAAAACCCATGCTACCCTCAATCGGGATAGGAAATAACCCCATAGCTCATGCACCACGGGGCAATGCAGAAGAAAATGGTCCACCGTCTCTTCCACCTGAAGACACATAAAACATCGATTGGCCAAACTCCAACCTCTATGCTGCAGATGCTCACAAGTCAGAATTTTGTTCAAGGAAGCAATCCATAAGAAGAAAGAGACTTTGGAAGGGATACCCGGATTCCACACAACTCAATGAGGAAAAGACTCCCTCCATATAGGGGAAATTGACAGTAACAATGATTTAACCGAGAACTTGTCTTGGCTACTCTTGGACCACATCCTACAATCCCAATCCTCTAAGCTTAGGACCGACGAGGAAATGTGCACCAAAAGGCTGGACATATCATCGATTTCCCAGTCATTAAGGCTCCGCCTCATCCTCGGGCACCACACTACCCCCGAAATATTCCTCTTGTAAGAATCCTCCATCGAAGCATCCTTGTTTGTAGCTAGGGTGTAGAGATTACCAAAGTCATCCATTAATCTGGAAGACCCCGACCAATGATCTTTCCAGAACCTGATCTCCGACCCTCTCCCCGCACTGAAACGAAAATAAGGCACTATCAAATTTGCATTAGCCATGATCCCCTTCCAAAAGCCCATCCCATGAGAGCCTCTAACTGCCTTTGGGATCCAACACGATGTTTCCCCATACTTTTTCCACTATCACCACGCGCCACAAATTATCTCTCTCATCTCCGAATCTCCACACCCACTTCCCTAATAAGGCTTTATTCACTAAGCTCAACGGCTTCAGATTCAAACCCCCAGCTGCCTTGGACCTGCATATCTGTTGTCATGCAACTAAATGATATTTATTTGAATCTCCTCTTGCACCCCACAGGAACTCCCTTTGAAGCTTCGCAATAGATTTAGCCATAGATTGAGGGATGGTGAGCGTCAACATGAAGAAGGTGGGAAGGCCACGTAAGGTGCTATGAATAAGAGTAAATTTTCCCCCTTTCGATAAGTGAGACGAATTTCACCCTGATAATCTCTTGCCGAAACAATCTAGCACAGGATTCCACACCGATTTCTCTTTAAAGCTAGCCCCCAACAGCATCCCCAAATACACCGAGGGAAGAGAGCCCACTCGACGTCCTAGACAGATGGCCAGATGATCCATGATGGGGACAACACCTATCCTAAAGAGCTCGAATTTGGCTAAATTAACATGAAGACCAGACACCAGACACTGCTTCAAAGCATCTTAAAATACATCTAAGGTAAAGAAGGTCCCTTCTCGAAGCCCGCCCAAAAATAAGAGTATCATCTGCAAATTGGAGGTGAGAAATCTTCAATCTTGAAGCACCAACCCAAAAACCCTCAAAGAAAAGACCCTCTGCTTTTGACAACAACCGGCTCAGAGCATCCGAAGCAAGCACAAAGAGAGAGGGTGAAAGAGGATCCCCTTGTCGCAAACCTCTAGAGCTAGAGAAATAACCCACTGAACTTCCATTAATCAAGATTAAAAAAGAAACCGAGGTCATACAGGATCGCATCCAAAGCCTCCATTTCAAACCAAAACCCATCCTGCCTAGCACGTAAAGCACAAACTCCCAATTGATGTGATCATAAGCTTTCTCCATATCCACCTTACACATGATTCTCGGAGCCTTGGATCTCACCCTTGCATCTATGCACTCATTCATAATAAGAATACTGTCTAAAATTTGACGACCTTCTACAAACGCACTCTGCTGAGGGAAGATATGATCTACCATCACCTCCTTGAGACGAGAAGCCAACACCTTTGAGAGAATCTTGTACGTACTACTCACTAGGCTAATCGGCCGTAAGCCTTTAAGGTCCACTACTCCCTCCTTCTTTGGAATCAAGACAAGAAAAGTACTATTCATGACTCTGTCAAACTGCCCTGTTTCAAACAGTTCCCCCATCACATCCATGAAGTCTTGACCTACTATCTCGCAAACAACTTCTATAAAATTCCAAAGAAAAACCATCTGACCCAGGAGCCTTTTCAATAGCCAAACTTCGAATCGCTCGAAGAACCTCCTCCTCAAAAGGAGCCTCTAGGGCCGACCTCTGATCCGAGGACAACCCATCAAAGGTAAGACCATCCAACTTTGGGCTCCAACCCTCTTTTTCCTTGTACAAATCTTTGTAAAAGGAAACCACGCTGTCTTTAATCTCATCCTTCCCCTCCTTCCAACTCCCGTCCACCCACAGCTTTAAGATGAAATTGTTTTTTCTATGGAAATTAGTTATTCTGTGAAAGAATTTTGTGTTTCGGTCTCCCTCTTTAAGCCATCGAGATCGAGCCTGTTGCTTCCAACTGATCTCTTCTTGCTTAAGAAAAGACACATATTCCAACCTTTTGGCCTCTCGCTCTCTAGATTCTGACGGGGAAAGAACCCCAGAGTCCACTAGGCCATCAAAAACACCAATCTCCCTCAACACCCCAGAGATACGCTCCTGTATGTTCGGGCTTTGTGTCTCCTTTGTCCTAAAATTATTCGGGTTTAGGTCAGATTTAGGTTGAGAGAGTGAACAAAGAATTGTGGGTTGTGTGAGAGTCATTTCAAGGGTTATGGTAGAGTCTTTGGGCGTGTATATTCTTGTTTATCTTCTCTTATGTAATCTTCTCTTGAATTTGTAGAAGTATATCTGGATTGTTTCTAGTGTGGATGTAGCCCGAGAGATGGGTGAACCACGTATATCTTGTTTATTGTGTGGTTGTCATATTTTCTTGAGAATACCCTTTGATAGCATCGCTTCCGCCATTCCCCAACAAGAATGCATTGCCTCTTATTGCAAAATGCCACACTTGGCCTCCTCTAACAATTTTGACACCTCTCTAGGAGTACCCATGCTATTCAAGAGAGAAATTACATTAGCTGATCAATTAAAGATAAATTGATCAAATATTCATCCTTTTACACAGGATGCATGTGTTCAGCATATGAAATTTTCTGCTTGTTGAGATGATAGGTCAATGAGATATCAGAACTTATAGATTTCAAATCCCACGTCTAACAAATAAAGAATACCAAACATCAGCCACAACAAAGAATTACATCCCGGTTTGTTAGAAAGTGGTATTATTGCAGCACCAAATTTCAATCTGTTAATCTAGTCTTTATTATACAAAACACCAATTTTCTTTCTCATCACTTGCTTTCACTTTGTCTTATGTTTGTGTTCTGTTTTCCAGTTAATAACTTAAATTTCTTTAGGGGGATTCCAACTTTCAATCCACAAGAAAAACATCTACCTTCTCCAGCAACAATCCCCACAAACCAAAATCCACAAAGAAAATCCACCCCACAATCAAAACCCAACTCAAAAATCACTTAAAAATTCCAAGTCATCAGTACAAATTAATCAATTATTCAGTTCAAGCACAACAAAGAAAAGACTTTAAGAAAGTAAAGATCTTAATAATAATAATAAATCAGAAAACCCATACCTCCCATCAACCATTGCATCGAAAGTGAAAGAAACCAAATGATACTCTGGGTTCTTCTCATCTACCTCAACCTTTATCGTATCCTTATGCACATTCACATCATTCCTTACCTTCTTCGCGTTCTGATGGTCCACATAAAGAGGGGGCTGCTGCGGGGGAACCATGGGGGACCGAATTGGGGGCCATCCGTTGCTCTGATTAGCATAATAAGGAGGGAAATTGGAGCGACCCATCATCATTGGTGCAGCATAACCGCTGGCGTTATACCCACCTGAATACTGAAAATATGACAAATGGGGAGGAGGGGGTGGTGGAGGAGGGTACATAGGGTAAGAATTCTGAGGTGGGTATGGCGTGTGATAAGGTGCGTTTGCAGCGAATACATAATTTGGTGGTGGAGGTGGAGGTGGATGTGGAGGAGGATGATTATGATTATGATGATGATGATGATGGGGAGGAGGAGGAGGAATTGAGGAAGAAGAAGAAGAAGGAGGGAAAGGAGGAGGAGGAGGAGGAAGTGAAGAACAAGTATAGAGGAGTTGAGAAGGAGATGGATTTCGGAGGAGATTGTTCTGTCTTCTTCTACCACTCCATGAAATCCCCATCTTTTGAGGTCTTTACAGATTACAGATTACAGATACAGAAAAGAAAGAAAAAAGCTGAGACCGAGGGTCACCCACAAACAAAGCAACTCTCTCTCTCTCTCTCTCTCTCTGACTATTGCGATTTGTAGAGTATACAGATACAGATAGACATGAGTCGCAAATTATCCAAACGCAACTGGTTTCTGACTTTTACTTTTTAAACGGAAAAAATAATGAAAGATCTCCACGTGTTTAGCCCCATCTTGGGTCTTTGCAAAATTTTGGAGGAAATGCGGCTAGCACTCCTCACGTAATTACGTCACGTGCCCAATTAAGTAAGAAAGTTGTGCTAATCCTTATCCAGGATTTCAGAAAAACAAAAAAATTTGGGGCCGTTTGGATACATATATTTCCGTTTTTCTGTTTTTAAAAATTAAAAATAACTTTTTGTTTTCAATTTTTTAAAGTAGGAAACACGTTTGGTATTACTAACTGTTACTTGTTTAAAAAAAAAAAAACAAAATAACCTATTTAATAAATATAATTAAATAATTTCAATTCATGGGGGTGGTAGCGATAGGTGGTGGTAATGGGTGTAGTGTGGTGGTGATGGTGTGTGGTGGTGGTGTGGAGGTGCGTAATGGATGGTGGTGGGGGTGGGTGGTGTGGTGATGGGTGGTGGTGGTGGTGGTACTGTGGTTATGGGTGGTGATGGTGGTGGTGATGGTGTCGTGGGTGATGGATAGTAGTGTGGTGGGTGGGTGGTGGGTCCATGTTTTTTATTTTTGTTTTTTATTTTCAAAAACAGAAATAGGAAAAGAAAAATTACCTTGATTTTTAAGAAATTTGTTATTAATTTTTGAAATAGAAAGCAAAAACATGTTTTTGTGTAAAAATTTTCAAAATTTTATTTCTAAAAATAGAAAACAGAAAACAGAAGTGTTTGGTTATAACCAAATGGGGCCTCAGGTGAATGGTTTTTTTTTTGCTCACTGATACGTGGTTAGGCCGCAATCCCAATTAGTGAATTAGTATCTGTTCTGAGTTAATGAGCGGGTGGAGGTTACAACACTCTCACCCTCTCGGGAATAGATCTCGGACCAAGTGTGTGGTGACTAGAACCACAACCAATGGGGCAAGCTTAGCTTCCCAAAATTGGTGAATGCTTGAGAAATTCTCAAGCATGTTTTAGAAAGAGAGTCTTGGACTCCAAAGAAATATGAAAAGAGTAAATAAAAAAAAATTGAGATCAACATGAGAAGACTCTTAGGAAATATTAGGAGTTGTATCCTTTGATAGAGAGAAAAGAGGAATATGAGACACATGAGAGAAAACTTAGGAAGATATCATTAGAAATTTTTTTGGGATCAAACAATAAGAATTAAAAAGGAAAGCCATGGTAAGAATTATAGTATAGATGTAAGAGAGGAAAATGAGAAGACTTAATAGGTGGGGATAGAGAGAGAAAAGTGGGGGGAGGGACACATCTCTACACATCCTTATCCATGTGAGAAAATAGAGGACAACAATCTCCTAAAATCTCTCAAATGGTTTTTGAATTGAGAGGGAGCTGTGTGTGAGAGAAATAGTTAACAGTTGAGATTAAAAAATGGTATCACGTGACATCCTTAAAACAAAACTCGTAGGATTCATAGGATTGAAGATTGGAGAGCAAATAGAGGGGGTTTGAATAGATGCATGGTTGTGAATAAAATAAATAAATTGTTATACTCTCTTTATCCCTCATATTATAATTCCTAAAACCCTCAGGAATGGAGTTTGGAGATCAAAGAGGTGAGTCAAATTTTTTTATTTTATATTTTATTATAATTAAATAAGTTATGGGACCCACTAAGTACACCTATACACCTAGCATGTTTCCATCACTCATATGATCTGGGATCAAATCTCTAGGGGTGTGATGGTTGATAAAAACCTAGAACAGATCCTAACCATATTAAGTGAGGTCGCAGCCTAACTGTACATCATGAACCCCAAAAAAAGGCTCTTACATATTTTTCTTACTTGCTTTATCCTCACATAAAGTTGGAAAAATGGTGGCGGGCGTAAAATGAAATCCTTACTTTAAAAGAAAATTAGGGACTGATTTTCTCTCTTTTTAAGAAAAAAAAATATTTGTAATCAAATATGAAAAAAAAAAAAATTCTTTGTAATCAAATATGGAACAATTTTATTTACCCATAACCTCTGGATTCAGATGAACATTGAATGTGAAAGGACAATGCTAAGGGGTTGCAGTTATTTTTCAGAGAAGAAAGTGTGTAGGGAGTAGGAGGTAGATGTGAGTCACCTTATGTTCCACTGTCCTGAAATCTGGAGTCTGGAGCCCCTAAGGATTGCCTGGTTGTTTCCAAAGAAGGCTAAAGAAAACATCCTAGTTTCGGACAGGGGTCTTTGGGTGAAAGTATAATATTCTCTGGGACATGTTTCCATATGCTGTACCTAATTTTCAGTGTTTGGTTACAATTTTTTTTTTTGAGGTGAGAGTATAATTTTCTTTGTAACCAAACACTGGAAAGAGAAGAGTAGGACTTTTAAGGCCCTTCCTAAGCTTTGCTTCCTTCAGGATCATAGTCTCATTTTCTCTTTTGTTCATGCATTTTCTAGTACTGTCATCATCATTCATTAAAAATGATAATAATAAATCTTGTATTTTGATTATTTAACAAGGAAAACATACAGTAATTTGTGAGCTATTCAGCAATCCAAGGCATAGAATCCATAAACTGGAAAGTAGAAGGGTATTGCAAAGAGTACACATCTATAAGGGAGTAAGCGGCCAATTTTTTTTTTTTGGAGGGGGCTATAAGGCATCTTTTTCTTACTAAATTAGTAAATTGAAAGGCATACAAGGAGAAAGAGAGTAGCACAAAGCATGTGTCTTGCTTGGTATGATTGTTTATGCTGCAAAAATATATAATTTTCATTCGTGTTATAGAAAAGGAAAAAATGCACATTGAGGTAGACAACAGTCCACATTGAAGGCTAATTCAAAAGTTGCAGATCTGGTTGAGAACAAATTCTGAATAACTGAAATCTTGAAATTCAACAATACAAAGTTACATCTATGCACAATTTTTAGTTTACAAACACAACTTGGCCTACGGAACTACCAGATTCCTTCCTTGGACATTTTTAGGAAATGAACCAGTGTGATATTTGGGAGGCTGTCAGAACCCGATTTCTTCTTCTTTATCCTGGTCATCTTTGACAAATTTGCATTCTTTGAGCTTGTAACGGTTACTGAGACCAAGTTGTAGAACTGCTCCAAAAGGATTCGACAACTGTTAGATACAAGAGGAATACTTGCATCCTACATGGTTACATAAATTGGATTGAGACCCACCTTTGAATGAGTTAGATGCCTAGAGGTTCTTCTAGGCATATTAATGACTCATTCTGATGATGGTCTTCAATTTAAAAACTTCCTTCTGGATCATCTGGTATATAATTTACAACTATCAAAAGAATCACAACTATCCAGTTGGGGCCAGTTTTGCACATACCCCCACCCCCCAATCTCGGAGGCTGTAATATTGGGTCCCAACTCACATGCCTTGCATATAATACCACATTTAATAGAACTACCACAAGGGAAAAGTTACCTCGCAAACACCATGCAGCAACAATCTATGAAACGGGTCTTGAACATGTAGCACGAGAACATCTCCCTCTCCACTATCCTTGACAAAGGCTCGTATACATTCCTAAGAAAGAAGGAATGAAGGGATACACTTGTTAACATAAAGTACAATTACTCAAAAAAGGAAAAGAATATAAAGGAAGAAGAGTAAGAACAAATATACCCGCAATAAATTGGCCGAACAAATTGATAAAAAGACAGCTAAATTAAATAAATAAAAAACTAATTTGCAGAAGAAAAATGAATGAATCAAAGATCTATCTAGGACCTTTCAATGGGACGGACGCAAGGGAAAGGATAAACCTACTACAATATAGGAGATCAAAGATCTAAGATTAGGAGAGGATAGAAAGGGGTAGGTAATACCAGAGAGGACAGAGCTTCGGAGAGTTATCCAGGTTGACCTAAGTAGTTAGCTATTCACCACATCTTTTATGAAAGTAGGGAAGAATTAGCCGCCTCACTAATTTCATGTGCAATTCACGAGGGTTAAGTAAATATGACAACTAAGGTCTTGAGAATGAGAACAAGTCTAAGAGAGGACATATTGCCGCAGCTTTGAGAACTAGAAGGCATAAATAACACTAAAAGAAAAAAGGAAATTTACCAAAAGAGAAAAATGAACTCTTCTTTTCCGGTCAAAAAGAAAAGAACCATTAGTATAAGCCAATGGAATTAGTTGTTCAATTTCTAAACACAAATGGAAGCAATACATAACAGACCATCAATAAAAGAAATTGTTGCATTTTTTTTTTATGTTAATCAATGAATTGATGTACCTCATAGCCCTCGATAAGTTCTGAAAGGAAACTTCGGCGAAGTGCCTCTCTGGTTTGACAATCTACTCTGTGCCATGCATTCAATACAGCCACCTTATCAGCATCAATATGACCTCTCTTCTTTCTTGAAGAACTTTTAAGGGCTTCAATCATGCTAGCCTAACACAATGGAAAAAAATAAAATAATTAGAGCATGTATACCACATGCAAAGCAGCACCAGGAGTTCCTTATTGGACCTGAACAATTGGCATTTGATATTAATTATTTCAAGTATAAGAAGTTGTCAAGAGGAAATGTTCTTTTAAATTACAGAAAATGATGATGATACCATCGTGCAATTGTGACTGAAATAATGGCGACAACACATTTGGCTTACATTTTGCAGTGAGCATAATGATTTTTTTATCAGTAAACAAGATTTCAATTTATCAGTAAACAAGATTTCATTAAAGCTCAAAAGAAGAAAATATACAAAGAGGATTCACAAGAAAGTAAACTCAAAAGCAGAAAAGAAATCGAAAGAGGCACCTAATACATAAAAAAAACACCAGAGAAGCACAATGACATGGATTGAAACTTAATGAAGATATAACATCTTGAAGTTTAGCTTCCATATTGTTTTTATTGCTGCCATATTTTCTTTTTTTAAAGAAATATATTACTGTAACCTAATGATGTGTGGGTGTGTGCGTGTGTGCGCGTTCTCATTAGAAGACAGCAGATTCTATATAGAAATCAAATCTTAGTAGTTCATATCAAGCAATACCACGATAAGATCAGAGATTGCGACGTATCTTACTTTACACCAGGAGATAATTACAACATATTTGATGATTGATCTTGGAAAGTTTCATCAAATTCTTTAACTAACAGTGAAGATATCTTTGTTGAGTAAATATTTTGTGATAATAATAAGCTTCAGTGCACTATACAAAATCAACTCCACAACATGAGGATAGAGAATCATAATACTGTTATTCATTTTTCAAGTTCAATAACAATTCTAAATACATAATTCTACCATCATAAAACAGATAAACCCTAAGTTTTCAGTAAATACAAAAATGCATTAACACAACACCATATTTTGAATTATAAAAGCATTCCCGCTGGGTTTGTACAGTGCAACACTAAAGATTGCGGCAAGAGAATGAAAAGAAGAATCACCAACAACACAATAACAGTAAAATGATCTCATACGCCTATAACTTGTTAACAATTTGTGCCTCATAGAAGTGTACTCTCAAAACATTCTAATATACCGAGATGTTTGGAAGGCCTGATTTGTAGAATAGAAGTGCATGCTGCAAAAAATTGTGAGAGAAAATAATTTCCAATGATATCACGCAAGATAATCCCAACTTCATTTTTGTAGATTATCAATCTAATATCCTCCTCAGCCCATCCTATACCCCTGAATCCACATTGAAATCAAGTTCCCCAAAAGCCAAAAGTTATGTTAAGTGAGAATCATACTTTAATGAAAATGGGAAGCAAAAAACCTCTTCATCCATGTCAATATTCCTAAATTTGTCCCACCCTCCCACATTTGTCATGCAAAATGCTGACAGCGGTACATCATCACCTGTAAGAATGAAAAAAGACACCAAGTCAATAATTCAAAAGAAACATAAAGAGTAATAATTATAAAAAGGCAAGCAGTTAAAATTAATACTAGTACAATCATAATTGTATGCTGATAGGTTCAAAAGAACTCAACTCATAAACCTATCACGCCAAGGTCATCTGATGTCAACAACTTGAATGACATATGATCCCACAACTCATCTATTCTATGGGTGTTGGGATCATATAGAGAGATAATGTGTGACACAGTAGCCATGGGAAACTCAATAGGCCAACACATCCTATTTGATACTTCCAAATGACACCTCTAGCCAGACACAGATGACCTTTTTCGAAGACCAAGTAACCAGCCTTCATAGCCTTTTCTTAAGCCAGCATTGACATATTTATCATTGGAACTTGGACGTGAGCGGGTATTCCACGCACACACCCCACGATTTACAGGAATGCAGATGGCTCAGTCAGCAATCATCAGAGATATAATATGAAATTTTACTTTATCAATAATTCACTTATTTGCTGTGATGACGGTCTCAATTATCTATTTATTAACTACAGATCAGAAAGAAAAAAGTTATCTAATAACTCAATCCTCTTCATTCATAGAAGTACAAATTCTTTAAGGTATAGGAAGCATAAACGTCAAAAAAAGTACATATAAAAATGAAAAACAAAAAATCAGTAGCTCAAAAACAATAACGGTTAAAAGATCCCAAACAATATAACTATATAAGCTCTTAATGAGCTTTTGTTTTTTTGAATTGCCTAGTCACATATAATACTTTAGATGTAGCTTATCCTAGTGCCTGGAGATATAATTTAATACTAGGTTTGCAAGCATAGAAATGTTGTAGTTAACATAGATAAATTCTAAACAGCAAATATCTGGAAATGCAAGAATTAGAAATGATCACACGTAGAAATAAAAATGAGACAACTATTTATTGGGGTAAATCATTACCCCAAGGTGGTGGAGCAAAAAGGCCTCTGATTTCTTCTGCATTTAAACGGGGAACGAGTTCAATCAAGAAACGGTCATTTAACCATCTGCGAGACCGCCGGTTGCTAACCTGCAACAGGTAAAAAGGTCGGCCATGATACAAACAATTTGCACAAAATTACTTTAAAATTATTCAAAATGAAAATTTTCTTATAACCTCTATAGCCAGTAAGTGTAAATACATAAAACCTCCTCAAAATTCACAAGGTAAATCACTGCTGGAAGATATTGGCTGGTAGAATATATAGACGAGAGAAATGAAACTTGCACATGACTTATCAGGTAATGAAATAAGATGCTCTCGAAACATATCCAAAGTTAGTGTAAGGCTCCCTCCATTTCCAGAAAAGTAGTAGAACGCTCCCTTTTGTTACCATCAGCCAATAAATAGTTCAAACTTTATCTTGGAAGGCCCTAACTTCAAAATTGGGGCAGTGATAGTGTGGGTAAAAAGAAAATATTGGGCATTCCTTTGGCTACTCAATAGAGTGATTCAGACATTCAGTAGGCTGGTATCTTCGGAAAAATCAAAATGTGTCAAGCAAAAAGATTTTTGGGGTCAGGGCAGGCTAAGGTATAGCCGTCTTCTCCTACCAATATAGGATCACGAAGAAAGGTTGAGATTAAGTCACTGTCAAGTAAAGACTCAAGAGGAGGATACTTGTACGACCTTTAAGGATGAAGCATTGAAGCTACTTACATTCCTAGCTATAGGAACAAAATACTTGAGTGGAGAAAATGGAAAAGAACAGCTAGTAATCAGGAGAAGAGTAAAGGGTATACACTATATATCATAGGGAAATGTCAAAGAGCTTCCACAAATATTCTATCTGGAAAAGTAAAGGTGAAGGCAGCTGTGCTCTCTGTGAAATGATCTAATGCAAATTCATGGTATCAAGTGTGAAATCAAAGTTGTGGCAGCTATCAATTGTCCTAGCCGTGATATCACTACCGTTATCAATTGTCAAGTGTTTCTTCCATTGATTCCTCCCTTTGAATACAAAAAAAATTAATAAGAAGACAGGAAACTCCAAACCTAGAAACGAAAAATAGAGAGATTGAGCTGATTTTCAAGCTAACAAAAAGAGTTTTGTTTTGGATACCCTTTATGAAAACACCAAATAATTCAATGAATTTATCACTCAGCTAAAACACAACTAGTTCTATGATACGTACCCAGACGCAACCACTAATCCCAAAAGCCGAAGGGCGCAATCTAAGTATTCATCTCAAGCATCGTAACATACCACCACGTTTCCGCAGCCGTCGTCCTTGGTGGCTCTCACTCTAGGGCAAGGCAAATCTCAAGATTTTTTTCATGTAGGCCCTAGGTAGCCCTTTCCGCAGCGGCTCTCACTTAAAGGTGGGGCAATTCTCAGGATTTTTTCCATAGCCCTCCCTAGTTAGCCCTTTCCGTGACTTGAACCCGAAATGTGGAGTTAGGCTCTGACACCAAATGACACTTACCCAGACGCAACCACTGATCCCAAAACCCAGACTGATGGGAATGGCGCAACCTAAGTATTTATCTCAAGGATCATAACATTCTAAGCCGTTTAGTACTTAATTTAAAAATATATGGTGATTTGAGTGCTTGGACAATCCTCATTACCCCAGAATAACACTAAAATCCCTATCCTGATTGTCATGAACAGAAAATCAAGCGAAACGGCAACCAACATAAAGTCTTAGTCTAAAGGGAAAAGAATTACTTGGCAATGAAATCCATAATTTGTTACCCAGAAAATCAAATTCAATTATCGATTCAATGAAGAATGAAATTTACCCTTCCGGCCATGCTCTCTAGCATGTCAATCTTCTTCTCAATCAACATACCACGAGATTTTATAGATTCTCCTGCAAAAAGAACAGAAATTTTACGAATTTTCTAAAGGGCATAACAAAATCAAAAGAAAAAAAAAAACAAGAAATTGCAATTTCAATCTCCCAAAGCAGATCCAGATCCCCAAAAAAAAAAAACCCCAAAATTTCGGGAAACTTTTCTCTCTCCAAAATTCCATTGAAAAATCTAAAAAAATATGGGTTTTGTAATTATCGGAGTAGAATCGAAGAAAGATTGCAAGAAACGAAACGAAACGAATCTAAAGGAGAGAGGAGAACCTTTTGGTGGGTCAAAGATAGAGGAAGAGATAAGAAGGTCTTCTTCTCTCTGCAGAACTTCGGAGGTCGCCATGAAATCAAAATGAATCTCAACTGCTTTCTTGGAGGAATGAAAGGAGAGAAGACTTTTTTTTTTTTCTCTCTCAACGTGAAAACTGAAAACTGAAAAGAACGAACACCAAAAAGAGACCAAAATCCAGACAAAAGCAATAGAATATTCTTGTGATGCTATCCGGATCCCCAGTAAGGCGTTACCTACCTATACTGTACCCAGAAAAAAAAAACCCACACAGACACCCGGACTTAAGGCCCGACCCACACACCCAGCCCAAGGCACAAGGCCTCAGTTAGACTTTTACCACAAGTAAATTTTAAGAATTTCTTTTTAAGGAAATATTTCCACTAATTTTTTTATTATATATTATTAATTATAAGTTAAACAATTTTATAAGATATTCTTATATTATATTTTCTAGCAAAGAAATAAATCTTTAATGTTGGTCTATTTTTTAAATTAAATTTTAGTTCTAAACTCCAATACCCACACCAGGCTTTTGCCACTGGTTTTGTGTATATTGTGGGGGCATTCAGGGTTCCATTCCCTAAGAGTATATGGCGATTAATAGGTATACAATGTTTAGCCCGCTACTAAGTCGGGTGCTCCACTCTCTAACCTATTAACCATTGTTAAGTAAAGACCCCTTAAATTTAAATGGATTTTAATTATTTTAAATAAAAATAATTAAATGAGACCAAATAATAATATTTGATACTAAACAATCACAGGCTGCTAGCTAGAATTGAGATGACCCTCAACCCAACTAAAAGAGATGGTTGTACTTGATTGTATTATAGCCTATCCCTATTCTGTGAGGGGCCGACACAGGTATTATGATTGGGAGCTTACTGTTGAGAGTGAGTAGTAAGTGAGAAGGCTGAAGGTGATATGCAAACATTGTGAATGAGTTATTGTGAGTGAGATGCAGAGAGTGAATTGCTAAAGCCTATATTCTGTAGTGGTAGATGAGAGACAGAGAGAGGATTACTATAAGGGTCCGTTGTTTGTTGAGTTTTAAAAAACTTGGCACTTTGTCATGATAGTTGTTAAAAAAAATGGATTTTATAAAACCATGTGTTATGGCTCGAATCCGTAGTCAATCCTATTTCCGATAGGAGCAGTTAGCCTATTCTACAATGTCTCAATTGGGTTATATTATGTTAGCTCTAGGTATGGGGTCTTATCGAGCGGCTTTATTTCATTTGATCACTCATGCCTATTTGAAAGCATTATTATTTTTAGGATCCGGATCTATTATTCATTCAATGAAAGTCATTGTTGGTTATTCTCCAGATAAAAGTCAGAACATGATTTACTAGAAGCAGGGGAAGAATTAATAGCAGGTTATCAAACCGAAAATTCAGGTATCAAATTTGGTTTATTTTACGTTGCTTCCTATCTAAATATACTTAGTTTCTTCATTATTTGTAACAGTCCTTTACTTGGGTGGTTGGAATCTCTCTATTCCGTACATATTCATCATTCCTGAACTTTTTGAAAAAAATAAAACTAGTCTTTGGAGTAATTAATCGTTGTTGTTTCAAGGTCAATCTATTCACTCGTCTAGATAATATTTTTCCTTGTTCACTAATAAATCGACTAATTAAACTCATGTTTCTATAATCAATTCGATCCCCGATCCAATTGGGGGCAAACGCCTACGAAAAGATCGCTTGGATTTCAGAAAAGGTCGCTTGGATTTATCCATGGTTTATTCCTTATCTCTAAAATCCTATTTCTTAATTCAAATTTCTTTTGGATCCGACCGAAATAGGATTTGGTTTTTTTATTTTTTTATATATTATATTATATGTTATATATATGAATATATGATATATAAATTTTTCCTGTTCCTTGGAAGGGCACTTTATCAAGATTTCTAACATAATTAATTCTTATCATTATGAGATTTCAAGTCTTATAATTTTTTAATGAGATTTGAAACCATTCATTTACTGTCTTGGGGGAATTGCAACCCGAGAGATGAAAAACACAATACATCTAATTCTCAAAAGAAAATGCATACTGTCAAATGATGCATATCATCAAATGATACAACCTACAAAGTGCCAGACTTAATAAGTTTCAGCACCCCACTCCCTTGAAAATGCAATTGCACGGTGGATTGTACGAAATGAGTCTTGCGCATAGCTTCATGGAAAGATTCTTTTATACCAGTAACAGTGACTCGGAAAGTATCAGTTTCAGTGTGTGTGGTGTGCATGAGTGAGTGAGTGTGAGTGCGTGAGTTTTCCTTGTGTTGCCCTTCAGCTTTGCCTTGTGGTATTGTTGAGTTTAACCAAAAAAAAGTATTCCAAACTCTGATTTGATCATTTCTTAAAATAAACCAAGTTGACTGAACAGACTCCAAACTCAACCCATTGAGACATGAAGCCAAATCAGAAAGATAAAATACACTCTTATGAATGTGTCTGAACACAAATAGAGAAACATGAATGAACTCCATATGTTAAATGAATTAACAAAAAGTAGCACAAAATAAAGGGGTAAATAAAAACATAAGAACATACAATGAGGCATATTATATTAGTTCCACGGATCATCCCACCCTTTGGGTCCTTCTCTTTTAACAAAATTTATTATGGCCTGGACAGCTTCAGCAGCCCTGTTAGAGAGTGAGTGGTTTCCATATTCAATTTCGACCGTCTCTGCTCCTCCCATAGCTCTGCACAATCTGCGTGAATTCAAACCACACCATGTCCGTAAAAAACATTATTAACTAAGAACATCCCTAGACATCTTTTCCGGTGGTGGCCTTATAGAGCACCACCATTCAATGTGGGTCAAATCATGAACAAATAACTTGTAAGGGTTTTCCATCAGGGTGGACAAGAAATTCTGAGATTCTGCATGTGTGTGTAGAGAATGAATCATCGCTCTTACCTTTCAACCAATGCTTTCTTGTCGACATACTCGGGCACATATTCATCAGCCATAGAGAAGATAACCTGTAGAAAGCGCACATCTGAGTTGTACTAAACATCACTCACCATTAGGAACTAAGGAACAAGACAACATCCTTCTAGTACTCAAATAAATGGAAACATCCTGCTAATCATAGTTCGAAAACCCGGCGAGACACCCGAGTTACTCGACTTGATTGAATTTCGAATCAAGTTGCCTCAAAACTCAAAGTAGGCACTATTTACCGAGTTACTTGGGTGACTCAGTCGAGTCGAGTCGAGTCGAGTCGAGTCGAGCCGAGTTTTTTTATTTGCCCGATTAGGTCAAGTCACATAATGATGTTTTTTTCATTTTTTAACCTAAACTAGAACGTCATATTATTTTTGCATCATATTTTTTTTCGGGTCTACAAAAATAACCTATTATGAGTTCTGTTAAACCTAATTTTTAGGTTTGAGGTTGTAAAACCAGCGTACTTTGAGTTCTTTTAACCCAGGTTTTTCAAGTTATTACATATATATATTCCGAGTTGGACTGAATCGAGTTTTTTTCGAGTTTTCTGAGTTACTTGACCCAGCTAACTTTTGAGTCGAGTCGAGTTTTCAGGTTTTTGAACCATGCTGCTAATATCTAGAGAAGAGAACATTCAACATTCTGATCATGTTGGTTAACCAGGATTTGAGAGTGCTGACTTGCTTGCTTGGAAAATGCTCCTATACCTCTGTTTTGTGCTTTCTCTCTTCTTGTAAGAAATAAATTGCCCAACGGCAAACTTATTAATATACAATTTCCTTGATGCAAGTACAAAAATTAGTTAGGTCCTTCATATTATAAACCTCTGGGCTTGGGGTTTTGTGATTGGCCATTTTATTAAATAAAAATCTACTTGATTTATAACCAAGAAAATATGGCCAAGATATGCTTTACCTGGCAAGGCGTGTTTGACATGTGACCAAGTCTCATTTTCAGCTGATCATCACTAAGATCAGAACTGAACATGTCGTCATCCCCCATGTATGCACAAAGGGAGTGATACCTACAAGGTAAACAGTATTTCAGTGAGGACAAAGAAGCAAGAAAATTATGCCAAAGAAATTCTCATTTTTCCTTAATGGAGATTATCCAGGTAAGCAGGTCCATGTTTCGACAATTAAGGAGGGAGAAGAGAGGAATATAGCCTAAGCATAAAAAAGCCCTTGATAGTGAGAAATCAACTGCATTATAGATTGCATGGCAGAAGCCTCAGTCCATAACCATTTAAAGTAGAATCAGAACAGCAAGCATAACAAGTGACATGTAATGACAATGTCATCTAAGGATTTTCATCTCAGTTTGAGCTGCATAGAATGATATAACCTTTATAAACTGATATCTGACATCACAAGTTTCTACTACAAATTATAAGACAGGAAAACTATGTATAGTAGGGATGGACCGAACAGGAAAGATAATTTCTTACTTTATTGACTTGGTTGCCATGAAAAAACTAACTCATACATTCCTCAAACCAAAATGGCATTTTTTTTCGTAAAGGTCAAAATTTTATGGGATATTAAGAAGAAACAAAATTAATTTAATTTAATTCAATTTGTGATCTATCTAAATTCCTTGCCATAAATTATATTCCTATTGTCTTATACATCATTACCAATATTGTGATATGCTGGAAATAAAAAATTGACACTCGGGTATTTGTGAAATAGCAATGTAGCAGCCTCAGCAACTAATTGGATTTTGGGTATGAACTATGAAGCCAACTAGCAACAATTTTCAATATTATATTGTTATTAAATGAGTGGAAGGAGATACTACGAGAGGAGGAATATTGAGGATGGTGAGATGGATGAGTGTCAGAAGTCAGGACTAGGAAAGATAAAATCAGAAAAGACTGCTTTTAAAAGGATCTAGGGGTAGTCCTAATAAGTGAAAATAAAAAAACTCAATGTAGATTATTTGGACATGTTTCAATGAAGAACAATGCCGGCATCAGTGAGAAAGAGTGCTGCTGCAAGCAGAAAGCTTTAGAGTGCGGAATGTCGACAAGGACGCGGATAGAGTTACTGAGAACCCAGATAGATGGGGTCACGTACTCTACTAATGAAGATAAATTAGTACTAATGGTAAATTTTATGTGAAATCAGCCACTTGGCTCAATAGAGCCAATCAAGAGGACATTCAGTACCAGCTAGCTGATCTCCTATGCTGGATTTGGAAAGTGAACATGCCCTAGAAAAACTAACCACTTAATGTGGTTAGCTTGCAGATATAGGTTACCATTGCGTGCCTTACTCAAAAGGCGACGTACAATATCAATCCAGTGTACCTATATTTGTGACGGCGAACAGGAGACTGAAAACCACCTTTTCATGGTCTGCCTATTTGTAAAAAATATATGGCGGCTAGTCCAGAGTCATATTTTCACACCTCTAACAGAAAATTCAGTTAATATAGTTGATTGAATTATCATCCATTTTTTTTAAATCAGTACTAACAACATTTAATTGAAGATACTAATTGATAAACGAAAGATGGAAAGTTGCATGAAAAATATTTTCTTTTTACTATGGCAGATATGACTAGTTCAGGACAACTTAGTCTTCAATTCTAAAAGAACATCCCTGTATGCCATATTGGATTGTGCAGCCAAATACTTCTTTCAGTTTATTAAAGCTAACAGCAATCTAATTTCGACAAGTGTGGAGAGCGATTTGGGAGAGACAAAAGCTTTGGAAGTTGATAAAGTGGCAACCTCTGGACCATCCTACTTTAAGTTGAACTATGATGGATCTGTCCTAAGTAATGGAAAGGCAGCAGCAGGTGGAGTTATTCTCAATTGGTTGGGGCATCTTATAGTTAGTTTTGCAGCTCCCATTGGAACAAGAGCAATCAACATGGTCGAACAAAGGGGTGTCTAGAAAGGGCTATAGTTGGTGGTGGAATGAGGGATAGAGAACATCTATATCAGAGACTCAGTGACTTTTCTTAAAGCTATCAAGGGAATGTGCACTGCGCATGGAGTATTTTGGATGTGGATCCAGGACATTTGGCAGTTCTGTTACTCGAAGTTCAGACGAGTTCAGCATCGGCATGTGTTCAGAGAGGCCAACAATGTGGTAGACAAACTCGCTAACTTGGGTTATCAACTTGATGAGGAGCAGCAGTGGGATAACCACCTTCCAATTGAAGTTAAGTACAAGATACGAGTTGATTTCATGGGGCAGACTTCCTGGAGGTCATGTAGTGGTTCGTGTTATGCAGTTTTCAAACTACCCAAAAAAAAAATGAAGATAATGTTGAAAATTCTATGATGTCGTGAAAGCATGAGGAATGCCAAACCATTGGCCAATAGAAGTTCCCTGTACATGATACATGTCTGGTTTGAAAAAATAAATACATATAGGTTTTGCAAGCTTCCAGTGTAAAATAGAATAGTGAAGTAAGAAGACACAAAATCCTGGGATCAAAATAAAACTATCCACCTTTTCCTAATCCTACTTACTTTTTAAGGTCAACAGAATGAATTGATAACAACTACTGTAGGGGTAAGACATGTTTCTGTGTATGGATATATTCAATTGTTCATACTAACAAATATTTGCAAAATCTTTTGCTAGTTCAGGAAAACACATGTTGGTGTCATACCAGTTACTACCCACCTATAGGCAGTTATTGGGGCACCTGGGTCTGCTTCCCTTGGCATTAATTCCATCGCTCGCCCTTCACGTATCATGGTTGAAGCCAAGTCAATCATTGCAGCTGTTTCAGGAAGAGTTGCTTTATATTCCCGGTCACTAACTGGAGCCTGATCATCATTCCAATTGGTGTTATCACCCAAACTGCATGCAATTGCATAATATTTATGCAATAGCATGATACAAATTGTTGCTATGAGCATAAATATGAAATTAGACAGCTTGAATATGGAGTGTGTAAAGCATGTATGAGCTTGGAAAATGTGCTTTCTTACAAATACAAAAGTCACAAGCATTTTCAGATAAATCATGTGGTACTGTACCATACTGGAATTTACAATGAACCTAGTAACTTTCAAATGACACATATATTGTCACACCAATGGACTTGAAAATAGAATATTAGAATGCAAGGAAACAAGTGAGGAACAGAATTAGAGATGGAGAAATTCATTGTAATATTTTGAACAAATTTCAGTAAACAACGTTACATTTTTTTTTATCGGTAAATCAGGATATATATATATAGGGAAGGGATCCGAAGACACGTGAAAAATAACATATATGTTTACAAACGCACACAACCCTTAGATCTGGAGATCCAACGACCATTATCGAACCACCATTTCATGTGTGGAAGGGTATCTTGGGATTTGGTTAAACTGTCTCCTTCCACTCTCCCGTGTTTTTGTTCGTCCCCTCGCTCTCCAGCAAATCTCTCTTTTCTTCCCCTCTCTCCGATTCCGGCAACATCCCTAAAGTAAAAGTGTTTTCTGTTGGCATTTATTTTCTGCTTTGAGTTTCACTTCACAACGAACACCCTAAGCTTTTGTTGCTTTCTGCTAAATGGAGGAGCCTTAGCTCTGCTTTTCTTCATCTCTCTCTGTTATTTGTGCATTTTCTGTGAATCAAATGCTTAACCGATCTTGTTTCTGCAACTGATTCTCGAAATCTGTTCATGTACGTTTTTTTTGCAAGTTTATTGGTTTATTTTGAGATTGATTTGGTTGAAATCGAGTAATCTGTTTTGATTTTGATGTTATTTGAGCTAGAGTTATTGTTGTTCCAATCTCTTTAGTCTTGATGTTCTTCCTGGTTTATTTGTTGCAATCTCACGTTAATTGCTGTATTTTTATATTTTTTACATTTTTGGTTTATGCTTTATTTGAGGTTAATGTCTTAAATGTCTTTTGTGATTCTTCCATCTCTTAATATTCCTCAACAATTTGAGTTGTACAATAACATAAGGAACATAACAGTTCAACAAGGATGGAAGGGAGGAAGCATTAAGGGGGTTGAACTAACATCCAGTGTCTCCTTAGATGATATTCTAAAACGGGAACCCAATGATGCTTCTAAGTAGCCATCACGGTGGCACCGGAGACAGAGGGAATCTCTCGGAGAATAAGCTTCGAATCTGCCGGGAATCTGGTTTATGGACATCGCAGGAATTAAAGAGATAAGGGAGGAGGAGAGAGAGAGAAAGACACCGGACAAAGAGGAGACAGACAAAGAAACTTGGAAGAAAATGATACGGTTTCTAAAAAAGATAACCCATACTACCCGTCCACACAAGAAATAATGCAGGTTTGATAATGGTCGTTGGATCTCCGGATTGAAGGGTTGAGTTTGCGTGTAAACATATATGTTCTCTTTTACGTGTCTCCGGATCCTTTCCCATATATATATATATATATATATTAACACCTAGGATAAGACAATAAATGAACTAAGAAAGCATATTACCGAAGAGTGAATCTAATCTAAATAATCCAAAAGATACACTAACATAGCAGAAAAAGAGAGCTATATTCTAGGATACATTTAAACTATTATGGGTTTTAGTTAATCATGATAAAACAAAACATAAATCTCATATATTTACAAAAAACTGAAATACATAAACAGTACGTTTAAACAGTGGACAATCAGTTCATTCAACTAAGATGGTTGATCCAATACTCTATAATACCCAGTGTGGGTACCAAAGGCTTACACCGATCTACTCAGTTAAAGTGATGTGTAGTGAACATAAAACTATAACTGTAAAATAAAAACTTAAAACTGGAGAGAACTGAGGACAGAGACGATTACAGATATGAGAAGAGGAGAAGAGAAGAGAAGGGTTGCATTCGAGCTATGCTTCGAAATGCTTACAATTCGAGAGATGATTACAATGGGCAAGGCACTTGCCTTAAATAAAACAATAAAAGTAAACACACTTAATTACATCTGGACGAATCTTTTAAAGAAATCTTCAACAGTGAAGTAAAGTGGTCTTGATCTCTTGAGTGCTATCTTGAACGAATATTGAAAGTAGCCTTGATATATGAAGTGTACTATCTTCTGGAGAAAGGAGATAACTTTCGATTTAACTGGAATGTAAAAACTTTAACTCTGGAAACTTGTCTTGAACTGTGGAGACTGAATCTTGAAAAGTAACTATGGAAGTCAAAAGGTGAACAGTAGGAGACTGTTTAACCAATGCTAGAGAATCATTTGAACTATCAATTGTTGTCTGGGCCCCATACATCCCAATCAATATGATCTTTTGGAGGATTGCTATCACCTATAGCATCATATTTCCATTCTTGATAATCAAATTGAATAGAATTTTCCTTGAAAATTTGCTATAAAACCCTTTGAGTCAGACTGGAAGCATTAATGGTGCCATAGGTAACTTGATGTAAAATAGGATGCTGAATATTATATTGAGGCTGAGCTAAAATAATGATTCTTCCAGTATCAGCAACAATTGTCCAAGTACTTTTACTAAGACTGTTATGGATATGGAATAATCCAGCAATTTTTCTATACTGAATATCTCTAGAGCTATATGTTTGCTTTCTTCTGGCTAATGGATATTTATAATCAAGTGGAGGAGTTTCATGGAGGAAAATAAGATGATGAGTAGCATGACATAATTCTTTATCTCATTCAGGACAAGAACTAATAACTTCAAGATAAATAAATGAACAAGATTTATGACGTCTTTGCTGTTTACAAGCTTGAATAATACAATTTGGAAAATTAAAGCTTGAATAATACAATTTGGAAAATTATAAAGGTCAAATTGGGATTGTGAATGAATTCCATGAGAGAACCCATTTTCAAAAAACCATAATTTCTTTTCTTGATCTAATTCAGGAAGGAGAATAAGAAGATTATATGGATGACAATGAATAACTCTTGTTTCTGGACTAAAGTAATCATTAGCTTCAATTGAGGCAAAGAAGGATAACCAATTTTGTTGGGCTGTAGGAATCTTTTGCTGGATGTACAATTGGACTTCGTTTGGTAACTTTGAAAAGGAAAAGAGAATCTTTTTCTTGAAAGATGGTGAAAGGATTTTCTTTGGATCAATAACCCTTGGATCTGGAATTTTTGGATCAGAATTGAAATTATCTATTGATGAATGGAAGAAGGCAAGTTGAGGTGGAATGTGTAATCGAGACTCGTTTGTATTCAAGAAATGATAATAGAGTGCTTGAATGGTCTTCTCATGATGTCTTTGCCAAATAAGCAAACCAAAGATTATCCAAAAGACATAATTCATTTGGAGAAAGTCAATGAACAGGAAAGGGATACATAAACTTTCTATTCTTGACTGCATCTAAATGGATATTACCAAAACAACGATCAGCTATCTATGAAATGGAAAATTTCAGTTCTAGAAAAATCGATAAATCACGATTAATAATAATATGATCTAGTCGAGCAAATTCAAATAACAAATCTTGATCGGAAAATCTGGAATATATTCCTAATTCATCTATTCTGGAAATTGGTTGAATTAAATTTAAAAAGGGAAGACCCAATATTAATTCTTGCCTTAAATCTTTTACTAATAAAAATGATTGTTTAATATGAATACCTTTATTAACAATAAAAGCATCGGAAATCTGAAACTTGATATTCAAAGGCATACTATTAGCAGTTAAAACAATTTCATTTGATGGTTCAAAATATTGTTGGGGAATTAAACTTTCTTGAATACAATTTGTTTCAGATCCTGAATCTACTAAAGCAATAGCTTTTAGAGTATAATTATCCTTGATAATAATTATAGCATGGATTTGCCATTTCTGGTGAGTAATTTGAGATCTTAAATTAAGAAATAAATTATTGGATTCTGGATTATCTGTTTCTGGAACTCCAACTTGGAGAGCTGTAATTTGTTCTTGTAACTTGGTAATCTGGAAAGTTAAAATCTTTTTCTCTTGAAATAAATTATTTCTTAGATCTTGAATTTCTAATTGAAGACTTTGTAATGATAATTCCTTGGGGAGATTCTTAACACTTAACCTATCAAAAATATTTTTTAAATCAAAAGAATTTTCTGGAGGAATCTGGACCTTAGGATTACTATGCAAAGTATCTCTATATTTAGTTATCAATAATTTTTTGATTGCTGTATCATTGACTTGTTCTATGATTTCTAATAAAAAATCTGATTCTTTTGTTAAAGTAGGAATATAACTAGGAATCTTGATATAAGATGGATAAGAACAATTCTTAATACAAACTGGTTTTGAAGAGGATGAAGTGTGATAATCTGAATTAGATGATACTAAGTATTCTTCTATCTGATCTGGAGATTCTTTAACTAATTATGGATCTTGATCATTGATCAAGAGGGTAGATAAAACATTCTTTATTTGGTCTGTAGCATCTAATTCATTAATCTTCTTTTGTAACCAACAGTTACTAGAGAAGTGTCCTATCTTTCCACACTTAAAGCAAGTAGGAAGCTTAGAGCTACTAGAGGAATCTTTATGGGAAATTTTTTTACATGATTTCCTACGAATGGATTGGTCTTTGGAATGAGTGGGTTTCTCTTTTTTTTTTTCTTCATCTTTATGGTAGGTCCTAGACCATGAGCTTTGGACTCGTTTCTTGTGATGATTGCTTTCTTTTTCCTAACTGATGGAGGAGTAGGTAATTTGGAATATCCAAATTGGTTACTGAATGAACCTAATGCTTTGTGACAACTGTCACGTTCTTTCTTGATCTGTTGTTGCATTTTGAAATTTTTTACAATAAACAATTCCTTCATTCCAGATTATAGCAATAATATTACCATAAGTTAAAAGATCGTATAGAATATTTCCATTATGATTGGCCGTAATCTTGGTTTTAATAACTTCTAAAAATATTCTATGAAGACCTGATATAAACCGTTCTTTTCAAAATGGCTGATTGCAATCAGTTCTAATCATAACCTTAGACAAGAAAGTATCTTTATACCATCTAAAATCTGAAAGTTGTTTACAAGAAAGATTACTAAGTAAATCAGTTGATCTATCTTTGAACATGGAAGAATCTCCTAACCAATGTTTGTAAATGGAAAATAAAAAATTAACAACTGCATCCTGCATCCTGGAAAATAAAAAATTAACAACAACCTTATTAGCATCCTTAATAAGGTTGCCATCAGCGTCATTCTTATAAGCACTAAGAATACTTCTTCTATTATCAAAAGTGAGACAATTATCCCACCATCTTTTGAGTTGACCAGTAAACCCAGCAACTAAAGATTGAGCAATTACATGATCTGCAATGTTATTAACTTGATAAGCATTGCTAACCATAGTCATTTCTTGAAGTCTATTTAGAATCTGGTGTTCTGACATACTATCAATGTTCCATTCATAAATGGTACCACTCTTATAAGAATTCTGGTTAAATTGATGTAATTCTTCAAATTGCATACTTAGAGAGGTTGATTTGGAATAGTAATTTCTAGTATGGGAAGAAGACAGTTGATCTCATTCTACTTTGTTTAGACCGGAATATTGACTATGAGGAACTGGAGTTTTTTCTGGATTAAAAGTTTGTTCTATCCTAGCAATTTCATCATCATCATCTGAATTTAATAATTCTAAACGACAAGTAGATAAAGTTTCTGGAATCTTAAGTAATTCTAATAAGCAAACTGATGAAACATCTATTTGAGGAGTATCTAGAACTTCTTTGTTTGTGATAGAACTAACCTCATTTTCTAATTATTTAAGCCTATTATCTAGTCTAGTGATGAGTGCAACCTTAGCTAACTCATGATTATACTGTTTAGGAATCTCATAAAGACTAAATAATGGAGTATCATCTTGTTTAGAAAATGTGACTGGAGTATCATAATTTCTACTAGAACTTTCTGGAATCTGACGAGATATAGGTTCTGTAAATATGAGGTGTTCTACTCTGGTTATTTGTTCTCCTAAAGTTTTAAGATGGATATTAGTATAGTTATTTTGTTCCATAATCCTTTTAATATCTAATGGAATAACTGGTTCTTTTTCATTCTTTTCTTTAAGGGGTGCACAAGACACATATGCATCATTACCTAAAGGAAGTTTTATCTTATTAAAGGGAGAATGAATGGATTGTGTTTTTGTACTACGATCATTATCTAGAATCCAAGTGGTCTTGCTAGTAGTAGTAGCATTTACACAAATATAATCATTTTCTATGTGAGTGGAAGGAACATAATCATTATCTATCTTAGTGGAATAAGCATCTTTGACTATCTTATCATAATACTCTTTTATTTTGCAAGCTATTCTTTTGGTGCATTCTCTACATTGTAAATAGTATCCTATAGAATAACATTTTTTACAACAAAGATTACTAAAGTTAGGTAGTGGAATGTTTTGTAAATTAAAAGATAAAAGTTTGATTTGACTAAGGGAATCAAATGGAAATGTTTATCACTATGTTCCGTATAATACGGTTCTGGAATAGGAGAATTTCTAACTCTTTCTAAATTAGTAACATGTTCAGGTGAAGACCTAACTGGTTGAGTATGGATGTATTGTGGAAAAGGCGTATGTAGTGGAGTATGTAGGGAAAGTCTTGATTTATTTTCTAATTGTACTTGTACTAGGTATACTAGAACAAGATGATCTGGAAGGTGTACTTGTTAAATTGTAACAAGTATCTCTGGAAGGTATCCTGTAAGAAGGATTTCTTATTAATTTGAGAAATCTTAATTCTATTGTACCATTTCTATGGTCTATAATCTGGTTTGGTTTCTGGATTGGAACTAGAGGAGTGCCATTAACTAAACTCCAACTTTCTGGAAACTCAATATCTTCCCATTTAATTAATTGTGGTTTACTTTCATTATATGGATGACCATAAATCTCACTATATTTCTATTCTCTATCTTTAGGCTGAATTGCTTTGGGATTTAACGTGGTATTCATGACCTTATAATTCATTCTGTAAACTAAAACTAAGGGTCTGGATCTTGGAAGCATTTCTATACCTTGAGTCTGGACATTTAAAGTTAGAGCTTCTATGATATGTGGATCATGTAAATCTAAAGCAAAATCTGGATAACAATTAAAGTAAACTGGACCATGGGTTGTACTAGTCTGGATTGCTCCTAAGAGACTATCTGAAAAGTTCAAGAACCTACAGTCTCTAAGACATAGTAAAATAGAACTATTTAATTCTAATCTGGAAAGCGGCTTGGCTATCACCTGTATCATGCCAAAGTGAATAAAGTTGTATTTTTTATTAAATTTATCTATAGTATCTTTGTCTAATAATTTATACATATTGAAAGTATGATCTTTTAGAGTAAGAGTGCGGTCAACTGTTTTAATTGAGTATGAGGTTAATAGTTTAAATGTACATATCCTGTAGATTTCTTCTACTGCTACCTTAGGTATATTCAAATTATTTAACTCAGATTCACTATTCACAAACATGTGTTATTTGCTATTCATTATATTATCTTGACTGTTGACTGACCGAGAAGACATGCTTCTGGGGAAGAGACTCATCTTACTCTGTAGTACACTAAAGAATTCTCTAGGTAGACTAAGTTTACCACAATATGCAGGTATTTGGCACAAAGGCAAAAAGTGACTTACAACGGCTAACGGCTCATCCTCGACCTAACGCCTACTGCACACACCCAAAGCCTCACTGCTATCTGCATAACCACCCATTCTGGTCAATACTACAAAGGTCCGACTACCATCCCTCAGCCATCTACAAGGCTCTGATACCATTAACACTAGGAGTCTTGATACAAGATGGACAAGAATACGGAACATAGTGATAACTTCCAGAATATAAGTATTCCAGATATTTCTTCAAGTACTTCTCCAAATCTTTCTCCAACACATTCAAACATTAATTCATCTTTAAATCATAATCCACCTAATGTTTACACATGTAATATGTTAGAAATTACATTAGAATTTCAGATAGATTACGATAAGGTTAATTCAAATTTAAATCTTCCAATTAATAAGGACTAAAAGACTTTCATTATTAGATCACTTTAGTCAAGAAGAAATAGACAAGTTTACTCAAGAATATGTCAAAGATATTAAGAAAGCAAAAAGACATCTCGCCTTCTTTCCATGTTTATTCAATATTGTCGAAAGAATAAGACAAACATTTCCAACTTTCCATTTGATTCTCTTAGTCAAATCAAACCTTTATCTTTTAATTTACAAGACATTCCACTACTCAACTTTAGTAATCCTTATTGTAAAGAATGTTATTCTATAGGATACTATTTACAATGTAGAGAATGCACCGAAAGAATAGTTAGCAAAACAAAAGAGTATTATGATAAGATAGTCAAAGATGCTTATTCCACTAAGATAGATAATGATTATGTTTCTTCCACTCACATAGAAAATGATTATATTTGTGTAAATGCTACTATTACTAGCAAGACCACTTGGATTCTAGATAATGATCGTAGTACAAAAACACAATCCATTCATCCTCCCTTTAATAAGATAAAACTTCATTGAGGTAATGATGCATATGTCTTGTGCGCCCCTTAAAGAAAAAAATTAAAAAGAACCAGTTATTCCATCAGATATTAAAAGAATTATGGAACAAAATAACTATACTAATATTCATCTTAAAACTTTAGGAGAACAAATAACCAGAGTAGAACACCTTATACCTATAGAACCTATATCTCGTCAGATTCCAGAAAGTTCTAGTAGAAATTATGATACTACAGTCATATTTTCTAAACAAGATGATACTCCATTATTTAGTCCTTATGAGATTCCTAAACAGTATAATCATGAGTTAGCTAAGGCTGCACTCATCACCAGACTAGATAATAGACTTAAAAAATTAGAAAATGATGTTAATTCTATCACAAACAACGAAGTTCCAGATACTCCTCAAACAAATGTTTTATCAGCTTGCTTATTACAATTACTCAAGATTCCACAAACTTTATCTGCTTGTCCTTTAAAATTATTAAATTCAGATGATGAGGATGAAATTGCTAGGATAGAACAAGCTTTTAATCCAGAAAAAACTCTAGTTCTTTAGTAGAACAAGCTCAATCTTTAGTTGTCGAGTTTACTGGTCAACTCAAAGGATGGTTGGATAATTGTCTCACTTTTGATAATAGAAGAAGTATTCTTATTGCTTATAAGAATGACGCCGATGGCAACCCTATTAGGGATGCTAATGGTCAACAAATCCAGGATGCAGTTGCTAATATTTTATTTTTCATTTACAAAATTGGTTAGGAGATCCTTCCATGTTCAAAGATAGATCAACTGATTTACTTAGTAATCTTTCTTGTAAACAGCTTTCATACTTTAGATGGCATAAAGATACTTTATTGTCTAAGGTTATGATTAGAATTGATTTCAATCAGCCATTTTGGAAAAAACGGTTTATATCAGGTCTTCCTAGAATATTTTCAGAAGTTATTAAAACCAAGATTAGGGCCAATCATAATGGAAATATTCTATATGATCATACTTATGGTGATATACAGATATTATTGCTATAATCAAGAATGAAGGAATTGCTTATTGTAGAAATTTCAAGATGTAACGACAGATCAAGAAAGAACGTGACAGTTGTCACAAAGAATTAGGTTCATTCTGTAACCAATTTGGATATTCCAAATTACCTACTCCTCCATCCGTTAAGAAAAAGAAAGCAATTATTCACAAGAAACGAGTCCAAAGCTCATGATCTAGGACCCCCACCATAAAAATAAAGAAAAAGAAAAAGAGAAACCCACTCATTCCAAAGACAAATCCATTCGTAGGAAATCATCTAAGAAAATTTCCCATAAAGATTCCTCTAATAGCTCTAAGCCTCCTACTTGCTTTAAGTGTGGAAAGATAGGACACTTCTCTAGTAACTGTTGGTTACAAAAAAAGATTAATGAATTAGATGCTACAGACCAAATCAATAATGTTTTATCTCCCGTCTTGATCAATGATCAAGATCCAAAATTAGTTAAAGAATCTTCAGATCAAATAGAAGAATACTTAGTATCATCTCATTCAGATTATCACACTTCATCCTCTTCAAAACCAGTTTGTATTAAGAATTGTTCTTGTCCATCTTGTATCAAGACTCCTAGTTATATCCAAGATTTTAACAAAAGAATCAAATTTTTTTATTAGAAATCATAGAGCAAGTCAATGATACAACAATCAAAAAATTATTGATATACTTTAGTCCAGAAACAAGAATTATACATTGTCATCCATATAATCTTCTTATTCTCCTTCTTGAATTAGAACAAGAAAAGAAATTATATATATATATATATAAGCCAAATATGGTACAAAAGAAGGGCATCACAAGTCAGTGAACCCAAGAGAAGAGAATATCTACAAAGAAAAAGCAGGGAGAAAAAATGAAAAAGAAAAGACGGACTCTCCCCACGTCAGGAGATCATAAATACAGATGAACACCCAAGTCCTCACGCAGAGGTGCTCACAAGAAGAAACAACATCCTCAAGGACTCTATGATTCTCTTCCTTCCAAATTGACCAAAATATTGCCTCGGGCAGAAAGACCCACAAAGCAATGTTACATCAAGTTACAAGTTCTTCCAAACAATGTTACATCTTCGATGAAAATATAATGAAAATGAAAATTTTTATTTAATGAAATCATGGTATAATTTTACTTATGGTCGCGGATTAGTCAAAGTTTTACATTTTAGACCTTTAAAATTGTCCCTCATAGGCCATAGCTGACTGCCGCTTAGGAACTTTTTTTTTATCGGTAATCCAAGCAACTCATAAATAAACATAAAGCAGATATAAAGAAACATAAAACGCATAGTTCATGAGAATGTGAACCGATGTGATGCACAAAATAAAAGGAAAAACATGAAACCCCATGCTAACCCCCAACAAGATGCCCCCAAAATCATTACAGAAACCCGGTAGGGATCATGCCTAATCCCACCCCATCCTGCCTAACTGAGCACCAATCCAACATCAAAAACCGGATTTTAGCATAGATACGAAGGAGGGAATAGGAAGAGTTTTCGAACACTCTCCTATTCCTCTCGCCCCAAATGGACCATGCTATGGCACCTGACAAAATCTTCCACAACGCCAACCTTGACCCTTCCTCACTTATCAAATTCCAACAAGATAAGAAGTTGTGAAAGGAAGAGGGAAAGACGCAGGCCACGCCCACACGAGATAGAAAGAAACTCCAAATCACATGAGCCCATTATGTCAGAAAGGTGATATGTGGAGAGTACAACATATAGTGTGATCTCTTCAAGGAAAAAGCTTTCCTGATTTCTTCTGATAAAGTTTTTTTCTCAATGGAAAAAGTTTCTTCTAATAGAGTGATAAGTCTTTATTCCTATCTGAATCTTGGGTTGGCTTACAGTTAAATAATGGGAGTAAATTTGTTTTGAACACCATAACTGATCTTATAACAATCTTGAGCAAATACTAGTGACTAATCCTTGAACCAAAAAATCCTGCAGCAGATGATTGCTAGCAACACAACACCAGTGCCTTTTAGCTGTTGCAGAAATCTATTGAGTCTGACATGCTCCAGCTCCAATTATAAGTACAAGCAGAACAAATGTCGTAAAATCCCTCAAAAAACATGTCTCCATATTTGCAAACCATGAAAGCCGATTCAGGACTCGGCAGAGTAACCTGACTAGGTCATACAGTGGGTCTCAGATACAAGAGACTCAGTGATCCTAGTTTAAGCCAAAATGAGGACTATTTGAAAAAAAAAATTAACTTGGATGATAGGGTAGTCTTAAATTAATAACTTACAAAAGTTTTTTTTTCCATTATCTTTTATGATTGAAAAGTTTTTGAATTCCAACAGATCGCATACTCCTGTACCTCAATCACAGTAGATGGAAAGGATAAAGAAAAGCATTTTTATTTTTATTTTTTGCACATGTTGCCTATGTTCAAATCAAAAGTCCTTTCATTTGCTGCAGAAAACTTATTATTGGCACCAGAATGTTAACCTGCTCCCACTACTTTAGTGGCACCGTGCATACATGGATCTGAAACTTTGGATATAGAATTATCAGGATGAATAACTTAAATTACATAGGTCAGTACCTGCAAAATGGCTGCACGAACTGCCCTAGAGCATGCAGCATTTGTACGCATGTAATGTACGATACCCTAAATTTGTTTCAAACAAGAGTAATGTTAGATATTAACAAGTGTTCAATTGAATTTTGATTTTACTTTGCAATGAAAAAATTACACACCTGACAGCCGGTGCTGTGCCCAAGTAGCACCACACCCTCAGAATTTTCCTTATTGATTAAGTAACTGATCAGCTGGTCAAGCTCCAGAGCATCCTTCAGGATATATAGTACAAAAATATCTAGAATTAGAAGAAAAAAAATCCAGGCTCATAAAACACTGCCAAAAAAAAAAACTAGAAAATCAAACATCCAATGTTATCCTGAGATAAGAGACAATGATACTGCATCACATGAATACTACTTGGGCTGGTGCGTAATATATTCCAAGTCACGATTAGATATAATCATCCATTGAAGTAAACCACATGAAAAGGTTAGAAGAAGAAACTTATCAGAGATTGATGGAAATGGTAACAAAGAAAGTACCTCCATGAGATTTTTTAAAAAAAAACATAAAATAAGATAAAGGGCTATGTAACCATGTAACGAGTTCATGAGAATTTCTCCCACATAACCAAGGGCCATGCAAATAAAATATGTGTGGTTACTCTCTAGCGGAGATCGCAGGTAGGCTCATGAGGATTTCTCCCACATCAGTGATTGAGGTATCCTCGAAAGGGTTCTGTCTGGTTCAATTTTATTCATCACAGAGTATCAAAGCATTACATTGATATCCTAAAAATGCAGAAATCGAATCCATTGCCAGTGAGTGACTGTAGTGAGAATGTCCAGTGGTGAAAGTTAGAGAAACTGTCGGAAAATATTTGTTATAGAATCTAAGACCTTTGACTGCAAGCTCCGGTGAGGGCGAATGATCAAATGTCGCATCGACATATTATAGTGGCTGTAGAGACCAAAACTTTTGACTTCATTGAGGCCAAAGTAAATGAGAGGAAGGAACTGAAGATCATTGAAAAGGGAAGGGGATTCTCAATAGAAATAACATTGGAGAAGAAAGCAGTTCAGTGGCTGTTAAATTTTCTCTCACAAGGCATAAATGCCCAGAATGAGGAATACAGAGTGGTTCGACTTGTCCATTGAGGAGACTCCTTCTGGAAAAAAAATGAAATTCGAAATGAGCCTTCAATTCTCTCTGTGTGTTCCCTAATTGAGAAGGAAGAAGGCACTGGATCATATTCCCTGTGGGGTGGAAGAGAGACGGGTGGTGGTGCGTGGCGGAAGCCCTCCAAGAGCTCATGCCAAGGATTCTGGATCCATCGCAAGAGGCGGCATATTGGGATACCATTCAGCCACATCCAACCCCTAGGTGGACATCCAAATCTTCGGCATCATTCCCTACCTCATCATCCAAACAATCAGGTTTCAATCAACCAAATGAGGAGGGGTGGTGGATTGCGGCACTATTGTGCATTTTCATCAAGTCAATCGAAGAGTGGGAGGTGTGAGAGAATGCTATCAACTATAATCTGCAAAGGGATGAGCATTCCTTTCTCATCATCTGGCTTAAAACAAAGGAATTATCATCGTCAACAGCCTTTCAACATTAAAGGACCTGAGTGCTAGTGACCCATGGCTACTGCCGAACGGAGGGTCCATGGTATTCAACCAGTGGTGGATGAAAGCCAATGCCGTGCAGTGTTCTGAAATTCACTCAAGATTTTGGTTAGGGCTCCAAGGTCTTCGCCTATATTTATGGAATACCAAAACCTTCATAAGTATTGGGGAAGTTTGTGGAGGTCAGCTGGAGATTGAACATTGCATGTCTTCCCTTTCCAATCTAAGGGAGGCTCGAATCCGTGTTGAGGAAACCAGCCATGACATAATCCCCAGAATACTAAGGATTCCTAATGGATGTCGCTTTCATATGATCATCTTGCACATCAGAACGGATCTTGGGGACAAATGCTCCGGTGATCTCCATGGTTTCTCGCTGCCATGGTCAAGCAGCGATTTGAATTTTGAATCCAACAAACAAATCCTGAAAATGGTGATGCCACCAGTAGGCACCTGTCCCTCAGCTATTGAGGGCTTCTAATCGGATCATCTGGCAGAGATGGTTCAGCAATCATTGCAAAGGAAGGTGGGCAAGGCAGATGCATGGATGATGGAACAGCTTCCATCCAGTGTGAAGGAAGAAGCTCTGGATGCGGATGTCTTTGGAGGGTGTACGATGGCAGACCTCACCGTACATTGGGAAAGTAGCCTATGACCAGAGGAGGACGGTTGGAGGAGGAGAGGAAAAACAGAAAATTGGGAATGGCAGGAGGTCGGTGATCAAATAAGAAAGAAAAGGGGAAAAGCGAATAGATGGTGGAACACAGCTGGTCCTTACTCACCTATTCCCAACAATTAGCACATCCAGCACTTTATGCACATCGATAATGTGTTCTGAGATTTTTCACATCTGCCTCTGTTCCAACTTCATGCACTTTATGCACAGCGGCTTTGGTATTCTACCAGATCTTTCATCAGCACCACCTTGTCCAGCAACATGCCTTCCAGTTCTAGATAAAAATCCAGATGCAAATAAAGATAAAGAAAAAAGGGATCGCGGACTATCTCGAAGAAAAGGCCTGGCAAGGGAAGGAGGTGAATACTCGAAAGCCAAAGATCTATTTCATCTCGTCCCTTAATCCCGTCAGTAAACAGTCTTTAGTTTCTTCTGTCCTGAAGTCCCTTAGTCGAGGGTCATGGTTGCCGGAAAGGATTCTTAAAGGATGGGTGTTCCAGATGGCGAACACACAAAGACGAAGTAGGGGATTCAACTTTGCTTGGATGTAGCGGAAGGAACCAATCCATCTCTGAAATGGAAAAACGACTTTCTTCCGAGGAAAAAAAGGTAATGATTCAAACTTAGAATTTCTTATTATCGAGTTCAAGACAATTTCAAATGGGTTTTTCAGGGGCCTATGGTTCAGTAGGTGGAGGGGTTAATACTAATTTTTGGGATGAATTGGATAATGTGAGTGAAAGATGGGGTGTCTCGTGGTGCCAGGGAGGAGTTTTTAGTTGCATCAGTCTATCATCAAAGAGGATGGGGGCTGTCCCCTGAATCCAAAAATGAGAAGATTTGAAGAATTTATCATCTGGCACAGATTGTTGGACTACCATATGAAAAGAGCTCAGTTTACTTGGTTCCAGTCAGCATTTAGCCCGCTAGCGAGCATATTAGATAGATTCCTATTAGAACCAAATTGGGAATATCATTTTCCAAACATAATCCAGGCATCCCTCATCCCCTGAATGCAAAAATGAGAAGATTTGAAGAATTATCTTCCGTCACAGATTGTTGGACTACCATATGAAAAGGGCTCAGTTTACTTGGTTTCAGTCAACATTTAGCCCGCTAGGCGCTAACGAGCATATTGGATAGATTCCTGTTAGATCCAGATTGGGAAAATCATTTTCCAAACATAATTCAGGTATCCCTCCAAGATCCATATCTAATCATTTTCCAATAGTGTTGGAATTGGGGTTTTTTAAAGGTGTCCCTAAGTGGATGCGGATCAACTAGCACTAGATTTGGCCTTAAGTTTAAAGGTCTCAAAGCCATACTCAAGGTGTGGAATAGGGAGGTCTTCAATAATATTCATGAGAATAAAACAATCTACTCTACCAAATCAAGGAGTTGGATGCTATGGAAGAAACTAAGCCCTTGTCCTTAGGTTAAATCAGATATAAAGAATCAAAGATATTGGAATATATGGAGGTGTTAAATTTGGAGGAGATTAGTTGAAAGCAAAATGCTAGAATTCGATTGCTTAAAGAGGGTAAACGAAACACCAAATTCTTTCACAGAAAGGCAAATTTTCGTAAGAAAAACAACTTTATCTCCAAATTAAAGGTGGATGAAAAGGGAGAATAAGATTGAGGATAACGTGATCTCTTTCTACAAAGAGTTGTATAGAGAGAAGGAGGTGTAGAGGCCAAAGTTGTACGGGCTCCCTTTCGATTCTTTATCCAGTGAGCCAACTGCAAAGGGATGATTTGGAACGACCTTTTGGAGAGGAGGTATTGAGAGCAATTCATGATCTGGCTGGGGACAAGGCCTCTGGCCCAGACAGATTTACAATAGAGTTCTATAGATCTTGTTGAGAAATTGCAGTCATGAAAGAAGTGTTCGAAAGAAGACTTTTTGATAAGGTAATTTATAGCACCTTTGTTGTGCTAATTCCCAAGAATTTGTGGGCCATTGACCTTAAAATCCTATCAATCTAGTCAGCAGTGTGTACAAAATCCTTTCCAAGGCTTTAGCCTCTAGGATTAAGAGAGTGATGGGATCTTTTATATCCTCTTAGCAGGGTGCTTTTGTGGAGGGTAGACAAATACTAGATGGGATCCTAATCACAAACGAATCTTGTATGAGCGCATTAGATCAAAGATCCCTGGAGTCCTTTGTAAAGTAGACATGGAAGAAGCGTAGGATCATGTAAATTGAGACTTTCTGGGCATGTGATGGGCATAATGGGTTTTGGGTTGAAATTGCATCAATGGATGAATAAGTGTATTTCTTCAATGTCATTCACCATTCTTATTAATGGAAATCCAATTGGTTATTTCCAAAGCACCAGGGGATTGAAACAAGAGGATCCCCTATCCCCGTTCCTTTTTATCCTAGTTGTAGAAGCCCTTAGTAGAATGTTTTCTAAAGCGAATGAAACTGTGTTTGAGGGATTCTCAATAGGTCAGGAGAATCTAAGTATCTTCCATCTCCAATTTGCAGACAACACTTTAATTTTTTGTAGGGCGTCCAGTCATCAATTGACTTTTTTCAGATGTCTATTTAGATGTTTTGAAGCAGTGTTCAGATGAAGATAGGTGAGGTCCCGAACATAGAGGAGTTAGTAATATGTCTAGGTTGTAAGATCGTGTCACTACCATCAACCTATCTAGGGATGCCTCTTGGGTCAGGTTAGCGGTGTGGGATCCTGTTCTGGAGAGGGTTGGTAGGACTTAGGAGATTAGCGGGGTGAAAATCATCTTTCTTATCTAAGGGAGGAAAATTAACCCTTATCAAAAGCACCTCGAGCAGTATCCCCATTTTTTCATGTCCACTCTTTCCATCCCTCATTCGGTAGCCGTCAAGCTATAGAAGTTGTTGAAGGATTTCCTATGGAATGAGAGGGAGGATAGCTTTAAGTATCACTCAGTTCCCTTGGATCTGGTATGTCGTCCAAAGAGAAATGGTAGCCTTAACCTAAAGGTGGTATCCCAAGTTAATAAGGCATTGCCTGGGAAGTGGTTTTGACAATTTGGGGAGGAAAGGGGGAGTTTATGGAGGTTAGTGATAGTGGCCAAATTGGGAGTTGTCATGTTGGATTCCGAAAGAGGCCAAAAGACCTCTTGGGTGGGCTATGGAAAGTTGTAATGGCAGTGGCAAATCTACTTCTGCCTGACATAAGATTTAAAGTGGGGAGGGGCCTAAAAGTAAGATTTTGGAAGGATTTGTGGCGTGAGCCCTGATTCTTGAGTGGAATTCGATACGACAGGGCAGTGAGGATTTGGGCAGTTTATTGAAACGAGGATTGTTTGTTTAGCAAAGGCGCCCCGGATTAAATTCAGTTCAGCTCAAAGAGTTATCGTTATTTTAGTTCTGATTGTTCCTTTTGTATATTCCGAGTTTATGTGTTTGTAAACTCATTTCGTTTGTTTTTTATTGCCACTGTATCTTGTTTATTTATGAAATGACATGAAATATACCGATTAAAAAAAACATGTGACAAGGTCATTAATTGAGGAAAAGAAAATACCTTAACCTTATGTTTGGTTGTCGAGAAAATAAGTAAAAACATGGAAAAGAAAAGAAAATTAGACAAAACACAACTAAAAATTGTATTAGAAATCCAAAATTTTCTTTTCTTTTCCAAATTTTCACCAATTTTCTCGGCAATCAAACATAGCATAACAAATATAACTTTCCAAATGAAAAACCCATCCATATGAAAGGATTGGCGAAATCATTTGTTTCCCCTTATGTCTAAAAGACATTTATCCTCATCAGTAACCAAAGTATCACCAAGAACAAAGTCTAAGGTTCAAAACTCTAAATGTCTTTATCACCCATTTGGTCACTCTTGGGATTTGGGAACACGAACAACAGAACAGACACACAATTTCCAAAGAAACTTTGAATTAACTTTCTGGTCCCTGCTTTACTTTCAATCTTGTCAATCACCTTCCCTAATCACTCCTAAAAGTACCACCTAGAACCATCTAACTACGAAGTTCCGAGGTTCTCGACCAAATTACCATCAAAAGTCGGTTCTTGAGAACTTTCAGTAGACACTATCACTTCTCAACAGATTTCTCATTGCTAGCTCGACTCCCACCATTTTTTTCAATTACTAACAAAGATTTAAGCTCTATTTTCGCCAAAAATTTTCAATTACACAAGCCCAATAAATGATAAGCTTCAAATGCTTTCGAAAATATTTTATAGACCAATCAATCAATCAATAATGAATATTTTTATAGGTGACCCAATCTCCAAAATTTTGATTGTTATTGTCCTTCCACAATCCCCGTAAGATGATCCTCCATAAATATGCCCCCTAATGCCATAAAGCCTAAAGGACCACCACCACCACCTTGCAATAAATAAATATATGAAAAACAAGACATGCCAAGAAATTAATTAGTTTCCATTTCCCAATCTATTTTCCAACTAAGCAATGGATAAAGATGAACAATTGTGTCATGTTTCCCGATGACCTATCTCGGACCACCTCTGGGCGCCTCATTCAAAGCCAAGGCGGTCTGGGATCCGATTATAGAAAGATTCACTAAGCGCCTTCAAGGTTGGAAGGCTCGTTTTCTATCCAAAGGGGGAAAGTTGACTTTGCTAAAGAGCACATTGAGCAATTTACCGACATATTTCATGTCCTTACTTATCATCCCAGCCTTGATTGCCTCCACATTAGAAAGAATCAGGCGAGACTTTCTATGGAATGAAAAGATCGACACTTACAAGTACCATCTGGTGGATTGGAAAACCATAACCCTCCCTAAGAGTGGGGAGACTTAAACATCCCTCCACTGATCCAGGTAAACAAGGATTTACTGGGAAAGTGGCTCTGGAGATTCAGGAAGGAGGAGGGGAGTTTGTGAAGGGAGGTAATCCTAGCCAGACATGGGTTGGTCAATAGGTGGCACCCAAAGGCTGGTCCGGGCCCCCTGGGAGTCGGGGTTTGGAAGCCTATAATGCAAGGGTGGGAGGAGTTCTCCTCTCACACACACCTTATAGTGGGAGTTGGGGATCAGGTGAGTTTTTGGAATGATCGTTGGTGTGAAGTAACATCGCTTAAGCAATCCTTCAGAAATTTGTTTCTGCTTGCGTCTATCAAACAGGCCTTCGTAGCAGAATATCTAGATTGGCATAGCGGGGCTCTGGTGTGGGCACCTAAACTTAGACGCAATCTCTTCGACTGGGAAATCCCAGATTTCCTAGGCTTGTTAGCTCATGTGTCGGAGGTCACCCCATCTTCCCCAACCAGGGATAGTTGTGTGTAGTCCTTAGACAACAAGGGGAGGTTCTCTGTGGGATCCTTTTTGCGAGTCATGCGTCCTAGTCCTTTGCTACCGTTCCCTCATCAGGCTGTATGGTTCTTAAAAATTCCATTCTTATGGGCGGCGGTATTGGATAAAATTTTGACGATCAATCATCTCATGCATAGAGGTTAGCAGCTAGCGAATAGATGTTTTATGTGCCTACTAGCAGAGGAATCAGTGGATCACCTGTTGCTTCATTGTCCGGTGGCGAGAGAGGTTTAGTCCTATTTCCTTATACACCTAGATATCCCTTCGATCTTTCCCAGCTCCTTTTGGAGCTTCTTATCTTGCTGGTTATCAGGGGTGTTCCCGTCGCCAACAAGGGATGTGTGGCCTTTCCTCCCGGAGGCAGTTGTTTGGTCCCTTTGGAAGGAGAGGAATAGACGAGTATTTGAGGACTCCGCTGAGGAGACTCCTCGCATCCAATCTAGGGTGCGTCATTTAGTCTCAGCCTAGGGATCCATTGGGGGTGTTTCGGAGGATCCGTGGGGGAATACATTTTCACTTTGATTGTTCGGATCCCAATTTTGTTCGTGTTTTTAGCTGATTTGTATTTTCTTCTTTCCTTTTCCTAGGTTCACTATTGGTGATCCTAGGGATGTAGCCCTCTTTGCCCTCTCTTTTATATATAGAATACTGCTTTACCAATTAAAAAAAAACAATTGTGTCACATCATACAATTTTGGGGAAATGGATCTTCATGTACGAAAGAGCAGGAACACTCCAAAGTCCAAACCTTATCTCATGAAAGAATCTAAGCATGTTTAAGGAATATAAGCATGTTTGAAAGAAATTAGGAATTACTAATACATCGTTCTTTTCAATCACATATGCTATAAGATCAATTGTGGATCATAGATGGCGTACCATATACAGTATGACCGTGATGAAACCTTGTCCCAGATATTTGTATTGGCTATATGAATCCTATTATGTCACTTTGTTCTATTCTGGGTAACATCATCAAAACATACACCTAATGTCACTTAGGCATTTTTTTTATCCTCCAAAAACAAACGCCTAAAATCATTTCCATAGTTACAAGGAAGCTAAGTATAGGGTGGGATGCTTGCTTCCTAGATTCGCTTCCCAACAAGCTCACTTCCATCACATCCAATTTAGTGGTCAAAGAGAGCTACGTATGTGGAACGTGATGGGATAAATCCGAATTTACAGCCTAGAATGTGGATCCTTACAAGTATCGTTGGATTGAAACCTAATGTGCTTACTTCTCCATACATATCTCATACAAGACAATATTTAAGGTATAACTGCCCATACTAATATGACGGGAGTGACATTTAAGGTATAACTGCCCATACTAATATGATGGGAGTGAGGCGCTTATCTCATTTCTTGCTTCTATTCGCTTCCCAAGAAGCTCACTTCCATCACATCCAATTTAGTGGTCAAAGAGGGTTATGTATGTGGAATGTGATGGGATAGACCCGAATCTACAACTTAGGGTGTGGATCCTTACCAAGTATCGTTGGATTGGAACCTAATGTGCCTACTTCTCCACATATATCTCATACAAAACAAAATTTAAGGTATAACTGGCCATACTAATATGATGGGAGTGAGGCACTTATCTCATTTCTCGCTTCTCGCTTCCTAAAGATTGTTTGAGCCTCGAATCCCCCATCCCGCTTCTCACCTTTGCTTCCCTTATCATTTTCGCTTCTCAATATAAGCACCTCCCTTGCACTATTTTTCACCTCCCTTCAATTTGGAATGGACTATCTTAGTTACAAAAATATACTCATTTGAGAAAATTCATATAAGATGTCTCTTGTTCGAGTCAAGGAACATATATTACGTACTTAAAAAAAAGTACTTGTGTATTTCTCTCTCGCTTCAGGTTTTTTTCACATTGTAAGGAAGTACATAAATACATTTAAAAAACTTCCAAAATGAGGTTACCTCTTCCATCCTTATAGTTCCCACAAAACCCATATCAACTTGGTTTTCCACTTCAACATAGGATAAATCAGTTTAAAAGGAGACTAATTAAATGATTACATTTCCCGAAACCTCACAAGAAATGTGAAGTTTCAACAAACATTTAACAGTGAACAATATGAACTCTAACTAAGACATGGATAGAATGCTTAATCAAATTGTTTTAAGGATTACTTTTTAACACTTGTGAAACTTACAACATGGAAAAAAGAGGGAAACACCAACTCAAAGAATAAAAAAAGAACAGATTGCTCTGAGAAATCAACAACATTTTCTTTTTTGGATGAATGTGTCAATTGTATAAATTATTAGAAGGGAATATACATCAGAATAGCAATGAGAAAATTCCCCCAAAAATAAGAAAATCCTAACATTTGGTCAAAATCAACAAAAAACTATTTGGCACCACCTATACACAAATCAATGACATTTGACCAAAAAGCATAAGTTACTTGTTTCAAGCTGGAGGTGCCATATCCACTATAAGAAGATGATAGCAACAGTTGAACCAGGGACCATTTTTCATTTTCCAAAGCAATTGACAGAGGTTCTAAATACCTGCAAAACAATATAAAACATACATTAAAATCTACAAGGCAATGAATGAGTTTCAGTCAAGTATCCAATAATGCGTGTGAGTTTGTATTTAGACATTAGAGTGGAACCCGAATTCCCATGCTCACTATTATGCTAGGAACTCGGGCAAGTTACAAAACATAGTTATGCCAATTTGGATTTTCCTATAATGTAGTGCAGTTTGACCATAATAAAAAAATGATGATTTGCACTAACAAGTAATGATGTCACCTAACTTAACCACGTTGCGGTCTGCTTGTTGGTTGTTTATCTAAATGCACATTGTGGAATTTTATAGCTATTTAAAGAAATATTTTCTGTAAATATAGAATTTTCAAGAATAGTTTGAAATATTTTCTGTAAATATAGAATTTTCAAGAATAGTTTGAAATTAGAATTAATCCAAAATCATTGCATGACTAAATGGATGAGCAAGACTCTAAATGAACACCTCATGAAAGATTAGCTAATATCATTACACCTGAAAAGAAACACTGACAAAAAAGAGGGGTAAAAACAGAATAACTCAGTAAATATATTTATGATAGTAAAACAAAGTATGATAACATGTAACAATGTAAAACATACTCAGTTCCTATAAAACCATCAGTCAATCCACCAATGAAAATGACTTGTTGCTTGAAATCCCCTGTTTTGAATGCAACCTGCACAACAAACAGAAGAAAGAAATAATGGAAATATAAAAATAATGTTGAGAAAATATAAAAGCGATAACTGAACAATGTAGAATCATATGGAAGCACAATTTAACTGTCATTGAGTCGCATAAAATAAACTCTGTTAACTCTTATTGGGAAACAAGTTTTGCATTAAAGATTGGATGGTAAACACATGAAAATATAGATTGTATCACAAAGGTTAGGTTAGCTCGGAAGCTTTCTCAACCTACAGAAACTCTAGGAAATACCCCTCACCGAAAATCCCACTTCTTCCAAAATGCAATCAAAAATTTCCCCCTTGTTAAAATAATTAAGCCAACATCACCTAGCAATTCCAATTTTAAGTAGTCCAGTTACTACTGGAAAAGTTCTTACCAAACATTGTAACCATCCACCAAACTGAACCTAAATATACATAACTCTAAAGACCTGATAACATCAACTGCAGGTTAGAACAAAATGAACCCAATAGGACCTTCACTTAGAAAAGAGAATCGAAGACTTTCAACATTCAAAGTTAAATAGTGGTTCTCCAAAAAGTGACTTCTCCGCAACATCTAAAGTTAAATACCCTTAATTGTTTAGAACTGAACTCTTTGTTGGTTCTTTGTGTGCATTATCGGTTACTTCATTAGTTATCACGGAGTAAATTTAAATCCTTGATCAAACACTAGTGGGCAGGAGGGTACTCTTTTAGCTCTCAATGCCAAAATCTCGGTGATAATCTTGCAAACACTCTCCACAAAGCTAATCAAATTGAGGTCTTTTAATCAATTTCATACTAAAAATGGTATTTAAAACCTCTTCATGCTAGAAAACATGCTAAAATGGCTTTCCATTAAGCCATCACATTGAAAAACACATTGAGATTTCTCTCTACACATTGCAATGTGCTCTTCGTAGTAGATTGCCCCAAATACTGCCATTTTAACTCCAATTCAAAGATTAATAACGATTTCAATTTCAATTAAAAAACTAAATAATACTAATGTTACAACGTGTTTTGAAGACTCGGATCTTCCGATTAACCATTTCCTTTTAGAATTACCTACTCATCATTCCAAATAGCTTTGAAAAAAAATTATTTTCATTGAGGATCGAACAAAATTCAAACCTGAATGGGTTTGGGACCGTACTTAAAGAGAACGCCTCGTAACTGATTCTTCCGATTTACAGAGCCACCGAGATCGCCTGTATTAACATTGTTAGCCATCTTAGGGTTTCCAGGATGAACAGGACGACCACGAACAATGCCCGAAAACCACGAAGTGGTTGAAAATGATGAGGAAGGGGAGAGAGAAGAAGGAGAAGAGGGATTCATGACAGAGGCTCTGATTCACCCATCACAACAATCAAAAACACAACAACTGGATTTCTAGGGTTTTAATTTGGCTTAATTAGGGTTTGCAGAGCTTTTAGAGTTCTTCTGGATCAAACGCTCAGAAGGTTTTTTAAGACATTCAATACTCGAAACATTGAAGAAGTTGGTCTACCTATCTGTGTTGACATTTCTAGTCTAGAAATGAAAATTGGGTATTTATCGCTTCTGTTTCTTTCGTGTTAAAGAGAAAAGAGCACGCGCATCGGAGTGAGTGTGACCAACACTCTAATAGAGAATGCATCAGACGGTTGATAACATACAATCAGATCTATATTAGGTGTAGGAAATCTTCCTGGTGGGACCAGCGTTATTATAAGTTCAGAACGTGGAGCATTTTTGTTGTTTATTAACCATGATGGTTACTGCACCATATATTTTCCGCTATAATAGAGTTGAGGTGTCTTAGGCCAACTCCTTAGGCTCCGTTCTTTTGGTGAAACTTTTAAAAGTCCGGAACATTAGAACTTTTGAAAAAGAGAGGTAAGTGTTTGGGAGGAGAGGGGAGATGATTTCTTACACTTTTACACAATGGTATCTTAAATTTATTGGGTTCAACTTAATTAGAAGTTTCACATGGATGAAACTTAAACCATCCAAAATTTTGGGTAGAAGTTGAAAGTTTCATATTTGTAGAACTTATGCACTTTATGAAAGAATATAGTTCTAGACATTAAGCAAAATTAGGCATGAAACTATGAAAGTTCTAGACTTTAAAAGTTCCACCAAAAGAACGGACCCTTATTAATGATTGTAGGACTACCCAAAAAAAAACTCGTTTATTAAGAGCATTCCTAGCAGCCTCACCAAATTTGCCTCACCAAGTTTACAAAAAGTCATGTTAGTGAGTCAATTTTTTAAAACACCCCAGCAGCCTCACCAAGATAGCCAAAATTATCATTATTTTATTATTTGTGTCACATCCACACAAAAAAAAAGGAGAGAGAAACTTTTATTTTATTTGTGTGAACCATAAACAAGGAAGGAAAGAGAGATATTTTGGTTTGGTGAGTACTGTACACTCACCAAACTGAAATATGCAAATTGGTGAGGCTGCCGGAGATAGTATTTTGCACTTTTTAGCCAATTGGCTCACCAAAATAGCTAAAAAACTATTTTGGTGAGGCTGCTAAGAATGCTCTAATGGAGCCAAAACATGAGCTAAAGTTTAACTTTTTTTTTTTTTTTGCTTTGGAAAATAAAGTTTACATCAATAACCTTAATAATACCTGTTTTGGGAAGCTCTTGGGTGAAGCTTAAAAGGTTGCGTGTTTGGTCAGTCTGCCGGTGTATCTGCATGTGTGTTGTGTGTGTGTTTGCATGTGGGGTGTGAGTGTATGTGTTTCCCTTCTTTGCCTTCAATACTCACCTTGTGGTGTTATTGAGTTTACCAAAAAAAAAAAAAAATAGAGATGGGAAAGGGAGAGAGACGGGAAAAAGGGACTCTAATGAGTATTTTGGCAAAAAATAAATAAAGAATATTTTAGGTATAGAAACTTAAGGAACATTTTAGATTTTAAAAAAATTGTGAGAGATAGGTTGGTTATAGAAATATGACGTATGGACATTTTGAGAACTAAAAAATTTTAGGGACATTTTAGGTATAACAAAAAAAGAGGCGGGCATGGCCTTGGCGAGATATTCTTCATTCGGAGCATTTTGCAAAGATAGTGATGAGTCCGGTTAGGCCACTGAGGTTGTCATGTGTCCCTTTTAACACTCTTCAATTAGGATTAAGATTCACCCACCCCTAGGGTTCACCGACTTATCATTGGTTTTTATAAAAAAAAAATTAGTCTTAGGAATTAGTGAATTTTAATTGGGGTTTAAAAAAATTAATATTTTTTCTAAAATCCAATGATAAATTGGTGAACCTTAGGGGTGGGTGAATCTTAACCACAGTTGGAGTCCAATTACGCCCCTGAGGTTGCCATGTTTCTCTTTTGACACCCTTTAACTGTGGTTAAAATTACCTACCCCTAGAGTTCACCCACCTATCCTTAGTTTTTAGGAAAAAATATTAATTTTTTTGAAACCGTGGTTAAAATTCACTAACTCTTAAGGTTAAATTTTTTTTCTATAAACTAAAGATAAGTGAGCAAGTGGGTGAATCTTAACCACGGTTAAAGAGTGTTAAAAGGGACACATGGCGACTTCAATGGTGTAACTGGAGTCCAAAGAGTTCGGTTATAACCGGAGAGAATTTCAAGTCTACTATTTTATAGAAATTACCAAGGATAGGTGCATGGGTGAACCCTAGGTATGGGTGAATCTTAACCATAGTTAAAGTGTTAAAAGGGACACATGGAGAGCAACCTCAGTGGTGTAAATGTCTCCAAGGAGTCCGGTTATAACCGTAGAAAATTTCAAGTAAGGGATAGTATGAGAATTAAGCAAAATGAGTAAGGGTAGTATGAAAATTAAGTAAAATATTCAATCAAAGTGATAAGGGCAGTTTGGGATTTTTTTAAAAATCAGCCTACATTTTTAACCTCATAATTCTCATTATATATACTTAGTGGGAGGTACGTGCGATGCACGTGAGAGAGAGGGGAAGGGGAGAGGGACCCTCGTGAGGACATTTAAAAAAAAAATTAAAAAATATTTTGGGTATAGAAACTTGAAGGACATTTTGGATATCTTCTATCTGGATAGATATCCCTGTGAAAAAATTCGTGAAAGACACGTTGATTATGGAAATATGAAGTGAGGACATTTTGAGACTTAAAAAGCTTTTGGGGCATTTTGGGTATAACAAAGAAAGGGGTCAGGTGGGGCCTTGGCGAGATGTTTTTCTTCCGGAGCGTTTTGCCAAGGCAACAAGGAGTCTAATTACTCCACTGAGGTCGTCATGTGTCCCTTTTGACACTCTTTAATTGTTGTTAAGATTCGCCCACCCCTAGAGTTCACCCACTTATTCTTAGTTTTTAGAAAAAATTAATATTGATTTTTTAAACCCTAATTAAAATTCAAAGAGTCAATATTAATTTTTCCTAAAAACTAAGGATAAGTGGGTGAACTCTAGAGGTGGGTGAATCTTAACCACAGTTGGAATCCGGTTACGCCCTTGAGATTGTCATGTGCCTCTTTTGAAACCCCTTAACTATAGTTAAGATTCACTCACCCTTAGGGTTCACCCACCTATCCTTGCGTTTTAGAAAAAGAAAAATTAACCCTAAGAATTAGTGAATTTTAATTAGGGTTTAAAAAATTAATATATTTTTTAAAAAACATCAAGAATAAGTGGGTGAACCCTAGGGGTGTCATGTGTCTCTTTGACACACCTTAACTGTGGTTAAGATTCACCTACCCCTATAGTTCACCCACCCCTAGGGTTCACCCACTTATCCTTGGTTTTTAACAAAAAAATATTATTATTTTAAACCTTGGTTAAAATTCATTAACTTCTCAGGTTAATTTTTTTTTCTAGAAACCAAGGATAAGTGGATGAACCCTAGAGGGTGGGTGAATCGTAATCACAATTAAGGAATGTATAACTGTAGAAAATTTTGAAGTCTATTATAGATGGGTAAAGGTAGTATGAGAATTAAACAAACATCCAATGAAATTTGTCCTATATGATTATGATAAGGACAATTTAGGAATTTAGGAAAAATAGTAGACCTTGTAAGCACCCAATTTTTACACCCCTAGCTAACCATGGTTAAGCCTCTTAACCATGGTTAATCCCGGCCAAGTCCCTTAACTCTAGGACCAAACCCTAGTGGACTTTAGGTACACCCTAGGCAAACCCTAGGTTTCAACCCTAGTTAAGCCTAGCCCTAATCCTAGGTAAACCCTAGAACTTAACCATAAGTAAACCCTAATTACAAGACCTAGGTGAACCCAAGCCCTATCCAAACCCTAGAACCTAATCCTAGGTAAACCCTGGCCTAGCCTAGCCCTAGCCATAACCTATCACTAGCCGGCTTGGGCCCAAGCCCAGGCCCAGTAAATTCAAAAAAATCTCACCCGTACTGCGTGCATGACCTGAGCCTGACCCTATGGACAAAAACCCCTCAGTGTCGGTAATAGGATTACCGACACCCAGGATTTTCAAAGCCTTGGGGGTGTCGGTAATCTCATTACTGACACCACTGGTTTTCGTCTTCCAGCAGCACGCTACCCACCTGCAGCTCAGTGCACGCCCTGCACCGCCCCTCTTTGGCTCCAGTAACCCCTTCCACTTCATCATTGATTTGATGTTGAATCTTCTCGTAGATGGTGTCATTTCCATGCTTTTGTCTTGAATGATTTGCTAATGCTCTTCATAAGCTATTACACTTAAACTCAATCGAAGCATCAATAATACAAATGACATTACATTATCGTGTTATTATCAAAATCAATGATGTTACCTTAGGTTGAAACATAAAGATTAACATTTTGTGTATATAGACACAAATGGATGAGCTGGTCAGCCAGCGTTCGAAAGGCACTACTAGAAGCACCGCCTGGAATGAGGTGTTCACCCAGGTCATAGGTCTGGACACGCATGGGCAGGTTTGTACATATGGACTGGGCGTTAAACCCGCCCAGTTCTGTGCTCCAGATACTGACCACTGTAGGAGGAGAGCGGAAGAATTAGCTGAGTTAAACCAGACTTTGGTGGCTATTATCGATGACATGCCGGCTAAGATGAGTTCTATGAACACCCTAATGAAGGTGTTTGAGGAATGGATGTCCCATATGAACACCGGCTCACATATTTCCTCCTATATCGAATTGATACCTGTTCCGGATCCCGATTCTACACAGCCTTCTGATGATCTCCTATGACTAGTGTTTACTTGTTATGACTTTGACCATTGATGTGCATGATACTCATACTCTTTCTTTGCATTGACTATATGTTTATTATTACTGTATGTTTATTTTTACTTTGCCCCCAAATACATAAAACCTTACTAATTTGTTAAGTTCTTATTATTACTATATGTTCCGAACTTATGTCATTACCTCGTTACATGTTTCTTGATTATGTTATGGAGGCTGAGTTTTGGCTAGATATGAATGTGAATTGATGTGGGTGGAATGTGTGGGTTATTGAATGTGAATTGATGTGGGTGGAATGTGTGGGTTATTGAATGTGAATGAGTGGTGGGTGGAATTGGTGGGTTATTGAATATGAATGGGTGTGGGTGGAATAGAATAGAATGAATGAGATCTGGATTGTGTATGGATATGTCTTGAATGTGGATGTACATGTTTAAGAATTTGAATGGATGTACAAGTTTATGTCTTGAATACTGGTGCAGAAATGGAAACAGGTTTACAGGTAAAGGTTTTTTTTTTTTTTAAAAAAGGCATTAGCAATGGAAACATATCCGTCGCTAATGAGGTATGCTCATTAGGGATAGAAAATTAACTGCCCAAATTGATCAATAGTGACGTAAACATTCCCGTCCCTACTTTAATATTAGTGATGGAACAATATCCTGTCACTAATTATAAATTAGAGTGAAATAGTTCTGTCACTAATATTAAATTAGTAACAAAAACATTTCCGTCACTAATTGTGACGAAACTATTTCCGTCACAAATGCCCTTTTCGTCACTAAATTCGATTTTCAAATTGCGAGCATTAGTGACGGAAACTTATCGTTGCTAATTAGTGACAAAAAGATATTTCTGTCTCCGCATTAGTAACAAATTAGTGACAGATAGTTTTCTGTCTCTAATAGTACTAATAGTAACGAAAATCGAGCACTAGTGATGGAAATATTTCATCACTACTCGGTAGATTTCTTGTAGTGTATGTGTTCTAGAGCAATAAGTTCAAAATTGTGTAAAACTGAAAAGCTTAATGGAAATAGTTATTCAACTTGGAAAAGAAGAATAAGACACATTGTTTCAAGATAAAGTGGAGTTATGTAATAAACACTCATTATCCCGATAAACCCCCTTTAAGGGTAGAAGAAGCTGTAAAAACTTATATGAAACATTTATAGAAAATAATAAATTGACAAGATCCATAATGTTCACATTCATGGATCCATATCTTGAAATCATATTTGAAGAACATGAACAACTAAAGAAATGTTTGATGCAATTAAGCTTGCCTATGATATTGCATCTGAAATATATATTCAATTATTAATAGAACAATTTAATATTTTTATGATGAAAGAAGGTGAAAATATAATTGAGTATGTTAATAAAAATACTAGTAATAGCTAAAGAATTAGCTACCATGGGTAATCTAATACCAGATGAAATGCATGTCTGAATTGTTTTACTTAGTTTGCCAAATTCTTGGGAATCAGTTGTGATTGTCCTTAATTTATCTGGACAATAAGTTACTACGAAAACTCTTCTTATGCTATTAGGAGTGAAAACTCAAAGAAGAGCTAAGAAGAAAATTAATGATGCCAATATGTTAGAAGCTTGATCTCGCATCATCTTTTAAGACAACCATATAAGCCCTTCAAGAAGAATTTTAAACATAAGTCTTATAAATTTGAAAAGTGAAATGACATGAATAACAAGACTTTTGGCATCTGTTACAATTACAGTAAATCAGACTACCACAAGATCAATCGTCCTCCAATTAAAAATGATAAACAAGGATTTAAAGACATTGTTTGTGTGGTATCAGAATCACTTCTTACTAATTGCGACTCTGAAGCCTGATGGGTGTACTCAGCTTCATCAAGACATGTGACAAGATTTAAAGAGAACTTTGTAGAGATTAAGGATATCAAAGTTGGCGACCACAAGCTCTATATGGGCAATAACACATATTGTGAGGTTCAAGGAATAAGAACTCTCAAGTTGCCGTTGCCTGGAGAAATGAACCTTGTACTCACTGATATATTATATGTGTCTGGAATGAGGCGTAATCTCTTACCTGTACCACATCTAGATGAATAAGGTTTTGAATTTCGTTTATGTTCCTCAAAAGTGTCTATAGGAAAACATGGACGTATTCTTGTATGGGGAAATAGAATAGATGACTTGTATTGTTTGGATGTTTTCTAATAAAACTTCTAATTTATCTTATATTGAATTGTGTTTCATGAATGTTAATTTTGTATTATTGCACATGAGACTTTAACATATAACTATAATAAGACGAAAATATAGACGAAAACATAAAGCTATGTGAATCTTGCATAATTGGTAAGATGACAAGATTTTTTTTTGGTAAAAGTAAAAAATCTAAAGAATTATTAGAAATAATTCATTTAGTTGTATTTCATCATTATGATGGTTCTATAAGAATGATAGAATGTAAAGATGCTTATTTTCTAGAAGACAAAAATAAAATGGTAAAAATATTTGAAAGTACTATAACTAGAATACAAAGGGAGAAAAAGTCTTATAGTTATTAAAAAAGTCATTACAATGAAGAAATACCAGATGATTCTATATAACTTTGATTACTATATATATACTTGAATTAGTGGGAGTTATTATATAATAATATATCTTTATGTAGATGACATACTAATGACTGAAAATGATTTAAATAAAATCATGAAAGTTAAAGAACAGTTGAAAAGCCAATTTGAAAGGAAAGATATGAGTAAAATATATTATGTTTTGGGAATTAAAATTTCAAAGGATAGAAAATGTATAAAATTAAGTCTATCTCAAAAACCATATATATAATTTTTTTTTGAACAAACCTTATGCTCAATTGATAAGTAGCCTATGTATGCAATGTTGTGTATTAGACCAGATCTCAGTTTTGCTGTAGGCTTGGTCAATAAAGTCCATAGTAATCCTGGATTAGCACATTGGATAGCTGCAAAATGTGTATTGAAATATATATATTTAAAGTACATTAAACCTTGAGTTAATTTTCAATAAAGTGATTTGGAAGTTGTAGGATTCAGCGATGTAGATTTCATAGGAGATCCTGATGATAAGAAATACACCTTAGGAAAGGTATTCTTGATGGGTGGTGCGGCCATTACTTAGTCAAGTAAAATGCAAGAATGTGTTAATATATATACTATGGAAGCGGAATACATCACTTGTAGTGCTATAACAACTGAAGTTGTTGGAAAAAAAATTCTTAAATGACTTAAGAATTGATGTAATAATTGATAGATGTATTCATATATATTGTGATGAGGCCGTGATAAAAACCATTAAAAATTAGGAAAATTGGTCCAAGAGGTCAAATTGAAGAATTTTGAAGATATATAGTCTCTATGGGTTTGATATAGAAACATCTCGGGGCTTATAGCCAAGTGGGAGATGTTGGATATTGAGATTGAGTGGCTACAATCTCTCGATCGAACGGCTATGATTGATGGATAAAATCTTCAAGTGAATCTCCTCATGCATTACACCCTTATGCACATCACTACACAAGAAAATGAGAAAAACCACTACTTACCTATTGTACTTTGAACAAAAGCGTGTGAGAAATCCTTCTAAGGAAAAATCCTCATATTACCTTGGGCATTGTCACAAAGGTTATAGCTCGCATCGTACGGTGCTTATTTAATTTGTCTAATGTTATCACAGCATTCCGTTCTCTAAGCGTTGCCCTACATGGGGTGCATAAGGTCGGGACGGGGCGGGTTGGGACGGAGAGACTTAAATCCATCCCCGACCTGAACTCAACTCGGGTTTAACCCTTCATTCCCAAACTCGTCCCTATCCGTTTAAAAACTAGGGGTGGCAATCGGGCCGGGCTAGGTCGGGCTAGGGTTAGCCCAAAGTTCAAAACCTTAGCCCAAGCTCAGCTCAGCCCAGCCCAATCTCAGCCCAAGCACCCCCAACCCAAGCTTGGCTCACAAATAATATTGGGCTTTGGGCCGAGTTCGGGTTGGTCCAAAGTAGACTGAGTTCGGGCCCAAAGTATGCTTAAAAATGGGGTCTTTCCTTGTGGGGCCTTCTTTCGAGCTGCCCACTTGGGCTATTACTGTCCCAATTGCTCTTCTTGTTCATGGGGGGTGATACAACAAATGAAAAGTGTAAAGTTTTGGTTACTTCCATGCAAGGATTTCTCTCTTTATGCAATGTATGCTATGAAGATTGAAGAGGGAAAGAGAAGAAAATAGCATAAAAATTGGAAAAGAAAGAGAGAAGAGTGAAAGAGATGAACCGTGGGCGTTCTCTCTCTATATATACTATATATATTATTTATAGAATATAAAATATTTTTAATTCAAGCTGGGCTGAATTCAGGCTGAGCTAAGGGCAACTCAAGCTCAGCCCAATATTAACTTCGGGCCTATATTCTTGTCCAATCTCAGCCCAACCCAAAGTAAGGAAGACTCAGCTCACCTAAACTTCAGGCCGAACAATTGGGCTTCAAGCCTACCCAGTCCAATTGCCACCCCTATTAAAAACTCCCCATCCCAATAGGGGCAGAGCGGGTCACCTGATTAACCCGGCCCGTAGCCATCCCTAGTCTGAAGAGACCTAGTAGGGATGAAATCACCTTAGAGGACAATTTTGGATCATGTAATTCCAACTAGCTCTTTTGGATAGTTAAATTTTTGCATAGTTGTATTTTGGTTTATAGTGTTGCATACCAACATTTTAGATAAAAATAACTAACGATCCCTTATCTCGTCTTCTTCTTCTTTATTACTGCCTTATCCCAAATATTTGGTGGGCAACATAAATTATGTTCTAACATTTTATTTTATATATCGAGAGTCAATCTCCATTTTGTGGGACCAAAACATATTTCCAATTAAGGTGGTGATTTAAGTAAACTTTGTATGTCATTTCCCTAAAAAGATGGTTGTTTATTTGTAGCAGTACTTATTATTCTAGTATTTGTGTTCTTTAGATGGCCTTGGATTGTCTCTGAAGCCAGAAAAGGCTTGTCTCGAGGTTCCATAGAATAGGGGACAAGTGGTGGAGAAGTCAAAATCATGGGGCCCATGATTTTGACTTCTCTACTCATAATAAGACATGTGGTGACAAGAATGTGAGAATAAGGGGAAGAGATATCAAATGGGGAGAAATCAAAATTATGGGGAGAAAATGAAATGACTTCTCCCCATTTTTATGCCAACTGTTGCACAATGTATGGAACCCTGAGAGCTCTTTCTGAGGCCTCTTTAGATACCACATTATATATTATTCATACAAAGATTATTCCTAAAGTTTGACTAAATATGGAGCTCTTTTTTTTTTTCTTTTACCATGTCCCAATTGGCAACAGATTACCTTTGGCTGATGCCTGAAAATTGCTCTCAGGCATCACCTCTTTGAATATCGTGTGGGAAGCACTTAAGATACCATGCATGTGCATGTATATATCGCCATTCGGCACATGCACACCTCCCATATCACCATGTGTACTATTTGGCACCCAATAACTAATGATTAAGATTCATTCATCCTTAGGGTTAAATAATATAACTTTGGTTTTTAGAATTCTTTTTTAAAAAAATTTAGGATTCCTTATGATTTACTAATTCATTTGGTTAATTTCTAAATTTTTTTTTTTTTCTAAAAACTAAGGTTATATAATTTAACCCTAGGAATGAGTGAATCTTAATCATAGTTAATAGGTGTCAAATAGTACACTTGGTTTTTAGGGAGGTTTTCATGTACCGAATGGCGATACATGTATGGTATTACCTCTTTAGTTAAGAGCTTCCCATGTGTAATTCAAAGAGGCGATGCACGAGAGCAACTTTCAGGCATTTGCCATATGTAATCCGTTGTCGTCCCAATTTGCCGCCCCCCCCCCCCCATTCATTAGATCCAATCTAAATGGTCTCCTATTTTGAAAGTGAATAACATTTACCTGTAAACCTGTTTTCATTTCTACACCTGTATTGAAGACATAAACATGTACATCCATTTCATATTCATGATTTCATTCAAATGACATATTCATTCCATTCAAGACATAAACATGTACATCCACATTCAAGACATATAAATCTGTACATCCACATTCAAGACATATTCATTCCATGCCACCTACACCCATTCATATTCGATAACCCATTCCATTCACAATCCAGAACTCATTCATTCCATTCCACCCACACTCATTCATATTCAATAACCCACCTATTCCACCCACCACTCATTCACATTCGATTGTGTGTTACCAAAAAAAAAAAGTTAATGAGATTATAACCTTACCCTAAAATAACTAAATATTTGCACATTTGATTACAAACCAATAGGAAAATGGTATTTTAGCTCCCCTCACTTCAGTGAGAGGGTCACTTTCGCATTCCAAAACCAACTTTGTTTAAGCAATAAACCTAAAAACAACAACAATAGAAACCTCCCAATTTAATAATCACTAGTCAATTTAATTTACGAGAAAAATAAGTTTTTTGTTTCATTTTTTTCTTTAAATTACAAGCAATCAAAATCAGGATTAATCGTTTTTCATTTTTTTGTTATGTTTTGGTTCAGCTCATCTCATATCGCGCAATTATAATTAAGTGAATCACATAACGATGCCAATGTGGATACTAATGATTGATTTAATCATCAGAACACGATCCTTAATCAAATTATATTCCCATTCAGTCATCAAGATATTAGCTTAGTTCTCTCACCACAAAAATATAAGTATCAAGCCACTAAATGAGAGCCTCTTTCGCCCGCTGCTTTATTAGAAAACAACTTGCATGCCCACCCATCTAGTTGCTAATGTGGATGTTCTTCAAGAGGATAAGCGCATCAACAACCCCCTCCTCCAAAAAAAAAGAAGCCACAGTAGCCCGACTCTCTCAGGCATTCCCTACTAGTGGCCAAAAACTAACACATGTCCTTGCTTGTAGTCAAAAACCAACACCTATCCTTGCTTGATTTAACATATGTTGGTTTTTGGCTGAGAATAGAGAAATCCTGAGAGACTGGGAGTAGGATTAGCCAAGGACAGAACCACATGGGGCCAGGAGGGTTAGAGCCCCTCTGAATTTTGAAAAAAAAATCCTATAGTACTAATAGAGGCGTAGCTTGGGAGAGGGGCGGAGCCAGGGGACATGGGCTCTAGTCCCCCTAAACTTCTAAGAATAAATATATCCCTTATAAACGGTCACAAACAAACTTCTGAGAATAAATATATTCCTTATAAACCGACACAAACAAACGCGATGACCAATGAATTTGGCCCTAAAAAAAAGGTACTACGCTCCGAATCCCCATTGTCAGCCCCTCATGCAAGAGAATCCTGACTCCGCCCTTGGGCTACCACCTCAAAAAAATACATACAAAAGCTATCGCAAACTGAGGAATGAAGCTTAAGGGAATCCCCCTTTTGGAACTATTCCTCCTAGTTGGTTGACTAATATTGATATATTTTCTTAATTATGAGCCAATCCCGAGCTAACATCCACATAGAGAATAGGATACCTATTTGACTATGTGAATCTGGTTGAGCTTTGAAGGGTCCCATATCGGATTTGATTCGAGTACACTGTCCCTTATAAGTACCATAGCGTCTCAAATGGTTAGTACCTGTTTTAAGAAGCTCTTGGATGAAGCTTATTTGGGCTGTGTGTGTGGTGTGTGTGAGTGAGTGCGTAAGTGTGTGTGGGTTTTCCTTTGTCTTGCCTTCAGTAATCGCCTTGTGGTGTTATTGAGTCTACCAAAAAAAAAAACTTTGGAGGGAGAATTTTATCTATCCTCACTCATCTAATATCTTTAGTTCTCAATTCCGTCTTGGTTTCTTTCACTAGAAGAGACAAGTGAGTGCTGTCCACTATCTTCTTGTAGCTTCTTATGTGGTGCTCAACATAGAAATTAAATAACAATTTTTAAAAAGTGGTTTTGCATGAACTTACAGAAAGCCCATTTTCACTACCTTTCCAGCTTTTCTTGATACCCCATTACAGCCATTTGCAAATAACATCTTACAGCTGCAATACAACTCTCTCTCTCTCTCTATCTCTGGTTACTCTTGGAGAAAACCAAGAAAGAGGCTATACGGGGTTTCTCATTTCCCATTTCGGGTCGCCGCGTCTGAGATATATATTAAAGTAAGTGTTCCAATATGTGGGAATGTTCTTTAGGGTTTCATTTTCCTCATTATTATCAAACAGTTTGTTTTTTTGTTTTATAACAATCATAGATTTTTGCTTAGTCTTATCTTCCTTCCAATTTTAATCTATTTGTAGGAGGTGCACAATGAGAATGTGTGTGTGCAAACAAGCACAACACCTAGTGAATCTCCCGGCCGGTGGGGGGCTCAACATGAATTCATTCAATCTGCAACGCCGGAAAGAGAAGGTCGTGGTGGTGATGGGCGTGACGGGGACTGGAAAATCAAGGCTATCAATCGATCTCGCAACCCAATTTCCCGCCGAGATTGTGAATTCCGACAAAATGCAAGTGTATAAGGGTCTTGATGTAGTCACTAACAAGGTTACTGAGGAGGAGCAGTGTGGGGTCCCGCACCATCTGCTAGGAGTGGTCGACCATGATGCCGAATTCACCGCAACGGATTTCCGCCATCGAGCTTCACGGTCTATTGAATCGATCGTGGAGCGGGACCGCCTCCCAATTGTCGTTGGGGGGTCCAATTCATACATTCAGGCTCTGGTGGATGATTTCGAATTCCGGTCTAAATATGAATGTTGCTTCCTTTGGGTGGATGTGTCATTACCAGTACTCCACTCATTTGTATCGAACCGAGTTGATCGGATGGTCGAAGCAGGGTTAGTCGACGAGGTGCGACGGATGTTTGAGCTAGATGCAGACTATTCGCGGGGAATTAGGCGCGCAATTGGGGTCCCGGAGATGGATAGGTACTTCCGCTTTGAGACCAGTGCTGATAAAGAAATTCGCGCGAGACTGCTCGAGGCAGCAATTGACGAGATTAAGGCTAACACTTGGAAATTGGCATGTTGCCAATTGAAGAAGATTCATCGGCTGCAAAACTTATGGAATTGGAGCCTCCACCACCTTGACGCCACCGATGTGTTCCTAAAGCGCGGCAAAGAAGCTGATGAGGCATGGGAGAAGCTAGTGGCACGTCCTAGCACCGTGATTGTAGAGGAGTTCCTCTACAACGGCGGCACCATCTCCGCCGGAGTCACTGCCGCTGCCATTACAGCGGCAGTAATGGGGACTGCCATGGCAGCTCTAACTCACTAGAGCGTCCGGGAAACCAGCCCAATCTAATTAGAATACACCATTAGTTGCCACGTGGAAGATATACACTTTTTCTTTTTTCTTTTTCCTTTTACTTTTAGATCTCAAGTTGTAACCAGACTCGGGGAGTCCGGTTACACTGACGCTGCCATGTGTCTCTTTTGATACTCTTAATTGTGGTTAAGATTCACCAACCCTTAGTATTCACCCACCTATCCTTTGTTTTTTTTTATAAAAAAAATTAGCTTTTGGAGTTAGTGAATTTTTAATCAGGGTTAAATTTCTTTTTTTAATATTTTTTTAAAGAAACCAAAGATAGGTAGGTGGGTGAACCTTAGGAGTGTGTGAATCTTAATCACAGTTAAGGAGTGTTAAAATGGACACATGACGGCGAAGTGGGGTAACCGGACTCCCCGAGTCTATTTAGAACTCACGAGCTTTTTGTTTTAAGGTTGACAAGCTAAAAAAATAGACTCGTATTCTTCTCTAGTTGTAACCGGTTTTGCCAAAACCGATTACACCTATGAGGTGGCCACATGTCCCTTTTGACACCTCTTAACAATGGTTAAGATTCACTCACTCCTAAGGTTCACCTACATATCATTGATTTTTAGAAGAAAAAAATTGTTAACCGTTGTTAAAATTATCCCAACTCTTAAGGTTAATTTTTTTCAAAAAACCAAAGATAGGTGATGATCATAGGAGCGAGTGAATCCTAACCATACTTAAAGAGTGTATAAAAGAACTCGTTGCGACCACAGGAGCGTAACCGATTTTGCCAAAAACCGGTTACGACGAGAAGATTACGAGTCGAAAACATACGGCCGGACTTTGGAATTTGCTGTCAGATCGTTAGGTAATTACATTCGCGACCGTACGGTTGAGAAACATTTTAGAATTCCGTGTTGGCTGCTAAAATGCACGGTTGTTTTCCGTACTGTGCGCCTGCATCGGTAGACAACTGGGTCCCGTACCATTTGTTTTGTGGAATACTTTAAATGGATGTGTAGGCCCCATTGGTGCGTAAGTTAGCGGAGAGTCCTGTTCTGGTTTTGTATTTGTATTTTAAGTGAGCTGTAGTATGATAACTACATATGCCAATGGGAATATCTAGGTCCATGAATGAAATAAGTTTCTATATGGTGTCTCTTGTACTCCCTTATTAAGTAGTTATCATGTCCAATAACCGTGGATCCCATGTCCAACTAACTGTACATGACACACTATCTACATCAACATGGGCATGTCTGTGGTTCAAATTATCATAAGTGCTTATTTGAGACTTACAACTTTATGTGTAGATTATGTATGGATAATAACATTTAGTTCGACTCAATATAAGCAATTATGTAATAATGAGAATAACTAGATATTCTATAATTTCATAATTTTGTGCTGATTATTGTGGAGCATAATTGCTTTTAAGCAAGCACATTTAAGTTTGTTTACAAAAAGTTAAATTTTAACCCAATAAGGCTTAAACTTGGTAGAGATTTTTAAAATGTTTTTTTTAATTAATTGATAGAAATATCTAATTTAGTTATGACTCCATAATCACTTTTCGTAGAATGCTAACCAAATTGACAATAACATTTATTCATAACTTGAAGATAGTGATTGGTATAAAAGGATTTGAGGATGAGTTTTCTGAGGTTGATTTAATTATTGATGATATCAAGCATTTTTGTGCTCCATTTAGAACCATATATTTTTCACATATTTGTAGAGATGGTAATGAAACTGTTCGTAAGCTTGCAAAATATGCGTGTAATGCAAACAGATCTCTTAATTTGGTTGAAGGAGAGTTCAGAATTTATAAGGAACCAACTCCACCAAAACTTTGTATATGATATTTTATAATATTATCCACTTGATCGCTTTATCATTAAAAAATAATTATAATAATAAAAAATAATGCTTATCAATAATTCATGCCAAACGGGCCTCAAATTATATCTTATAAATGCAAAATACAATGTAATTCAAATCTTGAGGGAATGAGCATAAGGGGAGAAAAAAAAAAGCATAAGGACAGCAATGAGTTGGCGGGGCCCACCCAGAGACCCTTGTCGTTTTCATGCTACATGATTCCAACTATATACTATATTGTCTTATACGCACTCACATCCCACATTTAAATGCTTATGGGCCACATATGAAAAGAGAAACATTTTTTGTCTTGAAGCTTTCAGTTATAGAAAAGTTCGGCCTCGGATTCTCTATGGCTGATGCGAGAAAATGGTCCCGGGCTTCTATACAATAGGCAACATGTGGTGATAAAAAGGAGAGAAGTCATTTCATTTTCTCCCCATGATTTTGACTTCTCCCCACTTGATATCTCCACCACTTGTTGCATTTGCATGTGGTAGCCAGAGAGAATCCGAGGCCGAAAAGTTCATATACTTTCAGAAATTAGAAGAATGCACCTTATCCTTGCAACTCCAATAGAGATGACATTTCATGCTTTAATCGGTGCCTGTCTACATCTTCAATTTCACAGCTGATTAATGCAACAAGATTTGCCACACCCGTACATCTTTATATGTATTAAATTAGTTATATAATTTATCCACATGCATAAAGCAGTAAATATGGCCCTGCAGATAAATATGGATCGGGTTAGAGTTCTTACTCAATAGCAGAAGACCCGGATCCTTCGTCGATTCGTTACACTGTCACGATCCTCTTTAGCCCCCGTGTACGTCCTGTTCTCGTAAGATGAAGAGTAGCTACGATCGAGTTTCCCCTTTGCGATTCCACGGTTCAAATCCAAGAGAGAGAGAGATTGAATATTCTCACAGAGAGAATTTCCTTTTTTCTGAGAGAGAAGAGAATTATGGAAGATACGTGCATTCTTCTGATAAAGAATTATCTTATATAGAATAGTCTCCCACTAACTCATAACCTCTTCCCTTTTTTTTGGGGAGAGTGAGAAGTTACTCCTATTATTGTGTTAGTAGATAACATGAAGATTATCTGAACTTATCAGATTCCCTACATGGACTATCCATCTAGGCTCTCATGACCCGCAACCCATATAGGGGGATCAAAAGCTCGGGTCAGGCACAGCCTAACCCATAAATTCCTAACAAATTAAAAAATAATAATTACGATAGTCGAGATAATGATATTGAGATAAATAAATGAAAAGATAAGATTAAAAATTAATGCGTTTATAAAAATTTAAGAATGATTCTAATAGTTGAAAAAGTATGAAAATTTTGATTAAAATAGTTTGAACAGGTTCAAAGAAAATTACCAGCCATTCTAATGAAAATGAGTGAATTAATGTAAGATGAAGTCTTAGAAACGAGATCGGTGAAACTAACATGGATGAAGGTAGTGAGATTTTTTAAATTAATGTGTGTGATTTAATAATAGTTATGACTTTTAATATAATAAAATGACAAAATAAGAATTGTGTTGCTTACTCCAAATATTTTATATAGGTAAATCTCGGTGCCCACATTGTTAATGAACTGTGTATTGACCACCCGACATTGATATCACTTTCAATCTTAAAATTGAAGGGAATTCAAAGTAATTTCACATTAATTTCAAACACTTCAATTCTCCCATGAATCTCGTTCTCCCTTTTTTGGCATTCAGTGTTGTGCGCTTGTGCCATGTATCTCATTGTTACTACTTGGTTTCAGTATTAATTCCTATGATTGATGTGGATCTAACTAAGATTAATTTAGTAATATTTGAGAAAAATTGAAAGAAATGGCTTGTGCTATTTTTGCGAAAATTCTTAAAACGATTGTGGTCGATAATCTAAACTCTCAATCCCAATGAGCGAAACTTGTGGAAGATTCGAAGTTTATTTGAAATTACTTCAAATTCCCTTCAATTTTAATAATAGAATGGGCAAAAGTGTCGAGTGAACTTTACCTGATTCATGGCGACTTACATACATAAATGGTTAAGTCTCATATACCTTTTAAGTGCTATATATTATAATATTATTCACATTAAACTTGAGAGGATGAAAAATTTTCCTTAAATAATTTTTTGTTATAAATATCTCTTTTTTCGTTTTGATTATCATTTTTATGGTCTACAATTTAGGTATGAGTGAGATGGGATGAAATTGACTCGACCTCGACGTCCATGTAGCAACATTCATTCAATTAATCTACAAGCAAAGACAAAATAAAAATCAAATACACATTTATCAATCATTATCTTGACAATTAATTATGATTAATAATCAATATATAAATCAGTCTAAATGGCATTTTTTGTAATGTTCCTAAAGAAATCTAGTGTCCTCATCCGGTGCTTGCAAAGGACGGTCACAAGGAATGGGAATAATTTGAGTCACTTTGAATTGACAATAACCTAGACAATCTATCTCGTCTTTTTTTTTTTTTTTGGGTGGGAAAGCTAGATTACGACATAGTAGTTGTCGAATTCTTTAGGGTGGTAAAAGAAAAGATATTTATGTAAACATAATTTACAGTATAGATATTATATATCAGTGTCTTAGGGGTACCCAGACTCGCCTTATAACTAATTTTCATTATTCTTCAAATAACAAGAATCAAATAATTTTATAAGAATCATATAGAATTAAAGAAATCCTTTAAATTATTAGGGTTTTAACATTTTAGTGGTATCCATTAAAATTACAAGAATTTTCTAATTTAATATGATACTTATAAAATATTAGGGCTTCTACATTTTATGTGATTCGAATCACATAATTTCAAAACCCTCGACTCTTGGGTGCCCTAAGTTAACGTCTTCTAAGGCGAAGTCTCGGTTAATCTTAGACTGTATGGTTTGAGAAGCTTTATCTAGTACAAATGTCATGAGTCGAAGAGGTGCACGTGCAGTTAGACTAGTAATGGTCAACTTTCTAACAAATTAATTACTAAATTAATCAACCATTTTATCGTAACTTGAAGTTGAATTAGTCTTCACTCCATCAACATGGAAAGGACAAAGTCCCTTTTACGGAATAGAACAGACCCTACCATGAACGTCTGAAGGTTTTAAGGATGGTCGCAAAGACAAATAATCCTTGATTTTATAATGAGGATAACGTTCTCCTTGTTTGATTGAAAAGACCCAAATGTTTTCTCATCTTGTTGTTTAATCTAACAAAAATCTTGGAGTAACAAAGGAATGGTCCAACCAAGCCAGCCTTTACTCATTGGTGATTTGAACCTGAGACCTGGCCCCTACTTGGGGATGCCTCTAACTAAGGGTGTCAAAAGTCAGGTTGGGCTGGGCCAGTTTTTGTTATTAATTGGGCCGGGTCGGGCTACGCTTGATTATTGATTGAAATAGTAAAATGATCATTTAAAAAATAAAAATAAAATAGTAATATTTAATCGCACCAGGCAACCCACGGGGGTGTAGCCTAGTGGTTGAAGGACGAACCGTAAACCCGGAGGTCGATTCCTGGGCTCCCCTCAATATCAGTTGTATGGGTGAGGGTATTTCCTATGCATCACGTGAGACTAGTACGAGTCTTTAAGGTTGAGGATATCCACGTTTATCGAAAAAAAAAAAAGCACAATGCCTAATACACTTAAAAAGCGTAGTTCAACAATCAAATGGGAATAGGGTTATAGTGCTAGTCCGGCCTGACTATTTAATCGAACCAGGCCCAGTGCACCCCAACCTCTAACCACTCTTCCATGATGGTGTTGGAGTATAAAATGAACCCTCTCATGAATTAAGATCATCTCACTTGGGGCACAGGACTCAAGTTTCAAATACCCTTTTTGGTAATGTTGGGCAAGCTTAAAACTTTTTATTTTTTAGAAAGACAATGAGATTAATTATAAACATGAGCTCTGATTGAAGAGTAAACTAGAGCAATAACAGAAAATATGCCCTAATAAGGTAGTGTGAAATTTACAATACAAATGAATGATATTTCTATCACCTAAATTTTTATGTAATTCCCAAACTACCCCTATCAATGCATATTTTTGGGTTGCTCGGGTCTCTTCAACTAAAGCTCTGGTTCTTAGTTATTCTCAAAGAAAATATACATTCCAATCTTCGGATTTCTTTTTAGCATTAGAAGTTTCTTTCTGCATTGGTCTCAGTAGGTAAAGCTGTCCAACAAGGATTAATCGAACCAATGATACAATGGCTTTCAAGTTGGAGTAAAATCGGAAAATCATCGAGCTTGATCATGAGGAAATCTGGAGAATTTCTCATTAATTGTGAAATTTGAGAAGGTACGTATTAGTTATACCGGTTTAAATACAAAGCAGAGCTCGCTTCACGGCATTGAAGTGTAGCTCCCCTTTTTAGTTAAAAGAGGTGGCAATCTTGTAACTATATAGAAAAAAGTGTGTTGCAAAATTGCCTCCACCTCTCTCTCGTAATTACAAAAGTGTCACCGTGATAATATAAAAAGGTAAACTCCGACTTCAATGACTCAAAATTATTCTCTTATTTGACAGAAAAAGACACATAGACACGGTGGACGTACAATATTTAAGAAGCATGTGTACCCATTCGACAATAACTATGAATTGTTTTTTCTAAATAGCAAGCATAATACCCAAAGTAGATAAATACCCCCAGCAAAAACCTGGTTATCAAAGACCATTTAAGAACAGGTTAGCATCGTCGCCGTTGTTAGGCCAATCGTCGTCCGGTACACCGGAATGTAACATTGCACTCGTCATTGACTATGACATTATACTCGTGTATAGGCTTGGAAAGGAATGCCGGCAGTTGCGCCAAGACCTGACAGACACACAGAGTATCAATCTCTTTCAACCACCTACAACAATCCTCACTTGCCCCTGAATTATGGTGTCTATGCCTGTGCCCATGCCTTCCATGGTGCTCATGCTCATGCTCCCCTTCATGCTTATGCTCATGCTCATGTTGATGCTCATGCTCATGCTCATGTTCATGTTCATGCTCATGTTGATGCTCATGCTCATGCTCATGCTCATGCCCGTGCCTGTGCCCGTGCTCATGGTGATGCTCGCCTTCATGATCGCGCTCCAGTTGAACGACGTCGGAATGTGGTTGGAATGGCAGCATTGAGCATGCATGATTCACAAGTGCAAACTGGGAAATGCAAAGCGGACGAAGCGGGCGAAGCGGCGCCACTGGGACACACTTGATCATGGATAGCAGCACTAGGAAAACCATGACAAACATCAATGCACGGAGACTTACTCGCTCCATTCTTAGGTAATTACTAAAATTGTTCTACCTTAGCTTTTACTTATACACCTGTGTATAATCACATGCTTCCTGTTTCCCCTAATTAAATGGCTGTCAAATGTAAAAGAAACTGGAATGATCAAGAGAATGAGGCAGATTTATTAGTGGATTATCTGGAAGAGCTTAGGTTTTAGATGAGTTAGAGGTTCCTCATTCATGTGAGGTGCATGATCAGTTTAGGTGAAATACTAGTTGTCCTATACATTTGTGTTGCAGCTAGCACCTACCATGTTCCTACTATATGCAAGAACAAATTAACAAGTACCCTGGGGTGTAGCTCAGTGGTCGAAGGACGAACCGTAAACCCGGAGGTCTCGAGGTTGATACTAAGCTCCCTTGATCAATATCAGATGTATGGGTTGGGGGTTTACCAATGCATCAAATGAGACTAGTATGTGTCTGGCCCAAAATACCCACATTTATCCTTTAAAAAAAAAAAAGATATTTGCTTTCACATAGATGAGTGATGGGCATAATCAGGATTTCTTTGTCTTACAACAGCCATTGCTAAAACTAGGAGTGACAACTAGCTTAGGGTGTAAACGAATACACTCAGATAATTATTCGATAATTATTCGAATAAGTATCCAGTGGAGCAAATTCAATCAATAATTTTATTATTCAAACAATAATTTTATTATTCGTTTTATAATCGGATACGAATTTGAATATTGATATATCCGAGGATTAGCTGAATATCTGACCTATTATATAATACATTATTATATATATAAATAATATATTAAAAATTTATAAAACTAAAACAACTTTATAAATATGTACTTTTGACACTTAATACATTAAATTATTATTATTATTATTATTATATATATATATATATATATATATAAATTAAATATTAATTTACTTTTTAAAATAAAATTTATATATTTTTTGACATTTTAAAATATAAATTTATATTTCTTACAAAAATTTAAAAGTAATTGAATAATTTGGATATCCTCCAAATTCAAATATTTAATTGAAGTTGGATACAAATATCATATTTCACTATCCGTTAAATATTTAATTGAATTTGAATAGTTGATTATGTAAACGAATTGGGATAAAACAATTATCCACTCCAAATTTGCTCTGTTTACAGCTCTACAACTAGCTAAGATGATGAGGTGTACCCTTGGTCATGGGATCAAGTCACACGGAGGAAAGCTTTCACTAGTGAGATATATATATATATAATTATATAATATTTATAATATAATATATTTATTGAATAAAGATGAGTTGGCTGAGTTTAGCTAAAAAAAAGTAGGACTTCGACCTTTATATATCAAGCCTATTTTTAATTGGATCAATCAAGCCTGTCCATTGATTGATAAGAAAAGGTCTTTGAATAAGGAAAGATTTTTGAATCACAAGAGAAAAGATCTTTGAATCTTAGAAGCAAATCTAGTAAGAGAGGAAAGTTCACACGAAACAAGGCACGTCTTTGATCTAGTACAAGAAGAAAGATTGCACCAAAAACGCACCTCAAAAGATGATGTAAGAAAAAGAAAAGGTTTCGCTACAATGAAAGATTCATTCCAATGACACGTAAAGAGTAACTATGCTTGTCACTACCACCAGGAGAGCTTGGGAATCTGTGACTGAGGCTTGCATTTCTCTTAAAATTGTAATAACTGAGATGGACCTGCGCTTCCATATTCCAGCATGGTCCTGATTGACTAAAGCTGATTCAATAGTACAAACTGAATTTGGGCTCACCATGAGCATCCCTCAAACTCATGAGTCATGACTAGGTCATCCAGAACAAATCCTAGACGGATAAGGTACAACTAGGCTGGATTGTTATGAGTCAAGTGCCATTTGACTTGGGTTAGTTTGCGTAATGCAGAATTTGAAGCCAAGACGAGAAATTCGGCTGCCCGGCTCAAAATTCAGTGTAAGTGATGCAAACTCGGCCAAGTAAAATTGAGTTCACTCAAGTGATCAACTCAACAAAAAAAATAATAAAAAATTACATAGCCTATGCTAATCCCTCCCATTTCAAATTTGTAATTCCAGTGAGGCACCGTAACCTTAATCCTCATTGAATTCAATTAAGTATTTACTTACTGCTTTGGATGCTCACTGTTGCTACAAGCTTCCTGTTGTGAGATAACTAGTATTCTACTTGTAATGCCAATTTAGTGCCCATCAGTATTAGAGGCTTTTTCTTTCAAGATTGGTAATTCCTAATCAACAGTTCCTTTTACCAGGTTGTCATGATCAATGGGCGCGCTATAGGCAATGCTTACTCGGCATGGCAGACAGAGATAGGCGAGACGATATCATGCAAATACCAGGAAGAAGAACTAGAGGAGCCTCTACCCATGTAACCCACGATCGTGGGTATTAAGTTTTTTCTGATTCTTTGCAATCTTCTGTAACTTCCCACCATCTCATTGTGCTATAGTATAAGGTTTGAAAATGTGGTAATCAATGACCAATGAATGCCCTTATTTTGTTCATGTAACAAATAAAGCAGACTTTTTTGTTACTTTCAGTTTCTGAAAAATGGTTTGATAGTCTAAACGCAGTGGTACGCTAGTCCAGCTTAGTTAAGTCTGGTCTGAGACGAACAATTTGATGGTTGCAGTTTTGGGTCATATGCCTGAGCCTTACAATGGCACATTCCTTAAGGCTTTATGCCCTTCTCTTAGTTATCCAGTTACTCATTGGGCCGTGTGGTACCCTTGAATACCTTGGAAGGTGTCTTTCTTTCTATAATCAGCATACCTAGCTATGATTACCTCAATTGCACATAGAGTGCAAGTTAGCAAATTGTTGTGTGTTGTGCCTGGCAGCAGAGGAGTCCGCTGATCATTTACTAATCCATTGCCATTGTGTATTGTATCTAGAACTACTTTCCATTGCCATTGTGTATTGTATCTAGAACTACTTTTTTCCCCTACTTAGCATCGGGCTTCTTACCTTGCTAGCAATCAATCTCACTAGGTGCTTCAAGTTATGACATTTTGGCTTTCCTTTTGGGGGCCATCTCATGGTCATTTGGATTGATAGAAAAAACACATTTTCAACGATATAATGCTCCCTCGAGAAAAAACACATTTGACTTCCTTAGCTTATTGATTACTATTTTGGATTGGATAATCTGGATGCTTGAAGTTTCAGAGAGAGAGATATAAAGACATACTCAAAGAGGGGGGACCCACTATTATTATTAATATTATCATTATTATATTTTGCTCTATTTTTTTTTGCTGGGGGTATCATTTACCTACGGTTAGAGGTTAGTTAGTTACCATTGGGGAGTGGAGGGAATTGGGATTTCACTATTGGGCCATGTCATTCGGGGCAAGCGGTCGCTCAAGATCTTTGGTCTCTACCCGGACCGATGAAAAAAATGGGATCACTTTTTATGGACTCGTTGAGAATGATTTTGGTCTAGTTCATGACCTATTAGAAGTTGATGCTACACAACATATAGCTGGCCTAATGGAACCAATGGGTTTGTGTATTGGATTGCAAATCGAGAGGAATCGGGGATATCGGATAAAAACGCTGTGACTCATCACCTAGGGGGATTGGATTCCCAACCTCCCTCAACAGAGACAGTGGATGTCTTGGGGGGGTCATTTACCTACAGTAACCAAGCCTTCATTGGGTTCAATATCCCAAAAGTTTTCTTCCAAGTGTTTTATTTGAAAGATATCAATGAGTTGCTCATAATAAAAAAAAAAATAGCTGACAATGGATGTCCTTTCTGTGAAGTCACCTCGTAATAATTTTTTTGATCGGTAAGCAGGGAATATATTAGCAAATAGCAAAAAAACAAAAGGCAATACAAAAAAAAGGAGATTACAAGTATGTAATCTCAAGAAATAAACAAATTCAAAGAAACCAGACAAGTACCCCCTAGGCTGAAAAAAATAGTGCAGTGACTCAACCAAAACAAATCAGCCCAACACATCATGGAGCTCCTCTCCGTCGCGTGAAATGGAACACCTTTCGCACACAAGCAAACAGATACGAGAACAAATACGGTCCGACAAAGAGGGGGATTCCTCGAAGACCCTCTTTTTCCTCTCTTTCCAAATGGACCATGCTATAGCTCCGGGAAGGACCGATCAGAACCATCCGCATTAATCAGAAACCAACATGGTAGAAGTTATGAAGGAAGAAGGAAAGGCCCAATCCACACCTACCCGGGAGAGGAAAATCCCTCAAATCTCACTCGTAATTGGACAATGCAAAAGTAGATGATCCACCGACTCTTCCGCATGAAGGTATAAGAAGCAATGATTAACCATCCTTTACCCTCTACTTTTCAAGTTGTCACAAGTGAGAATTTTATTCAAAGATGCATTCCATAGGAAGAAAGATACCTTTGAAGGAATACCTGAATTCCAAACTAGCCTATGAGGAAAGGAGACGAGAGGGCCTAATTCAAATAATTGTAATAGTGATCTTACTGAGAAACGCTCATTATTTCCTCTAGACCAAACTCGAACATCTCTACCCTGAGGACATAGGTGGGAAGATTACATAGGAAGAAAGAAACTCAAGTCCTCAAACTCCCAATCATTCAAATCTCATCTAAGTTTAGGCCCCCAAACCACCCCGGCCTCACTTACTTGGAAATAGTCCCATACTCCCCTATCTTTTGTTAAATGGAAAATGATACCAAAATCATTTTGAAGTTTCGCAGACCCACACCACACATCCTTCTAAAATCTGACCTCAAAAGCTCTGCCCACCTTAAATCTGAAGTTGGGCACTTCCAAACTGGCAACTGATATATTCACATTCTGAGGCCCCACCTTGTGAGGACCCTTAACTTCCCACAGAGTCCAATATGAAGACTCCCCATATTTGACCACAATGACAGAACGCCATAAACTCTTCATTACCTCTCCAAATCTCTAGACTCATTTACCTAAGAGTGTCTTATTCACTTGGACAAGCAGATTTAGATTTAGGCCCCCTCCATTCTTAGGAAGACAGACCTGATCCCAAGATACCAGATGGTACTGGAACTCACCTTTAACGTTCTAGAGAAACTCCCTCGACAATTTCTCTAAAGAAACGACTATGGATTGAGGGATTATAAAGGTGAACATGAAGTAAATGGGAAGGTTGTTGAGGATCTTTTGATGAGGGTCAATTTCCCTACTTTTGATAAAGAGGATGACTTCCATCCTGAAAGCTATGGAAAAACCTCTCCAGCATCGGGGACCACACAGACTTGTCTTTAAAACTTGCTCCCGGAGGCATACCTAGAGAAATGAAGGAAAGATATTTGACTTTGCAACCTAGAAAGACAACTAACTGATCCATATGCAACACCTCATCCACACTCAAAATCTCGGATTTAGCCAAATTGACTCTCAACCTTGAAGTGGATTCAAAGCATCTAAATAAACATCTAAGATTTACCTAAAATTTATACGACGCATCATAAAAAAATCAAGGTGTCATCTGTAAATTGAAGGTGAGAGATGTTGAATAAGGCTTTATGGGCTTAATGTTTATGTTATCTCTTATGTACACTGTATTTTGGGTATACTATTAGTATCTCTTATATACTAATAGTATACCATTAGAGGAGTATAAATAATAAAGTATGAGAGAGAAATCATTAATCTCTCTCAAAAATTTTCCCTAAACCTATTCTTCTTATTTTCCTTCTTTTCTTTCTCAAACCCTAACTTTATCCTCTCGAGTTAATCCAACTTGGTATCTGAGCCTATTGATCTAAGGGGTCTATAAAGACAAAAGAGAACAAAACAAAAGGGAAAAAAATTCTGGCGTCAACATCCGTATGGACTGATGTCATCTGACGCACTGACAACTGTCGGATCTCGACTGTAAAGACCATATTTGCTTTTTTTTTGCGTTTTGAGAGTTTGGTTCATTTTCATGGATAGAAGTGTTGTCAAATACTTGGTAAAAGTGATTTGAAGCTTGTGCATGGTTGGTGGGGGTTGATTCATGACTTTTTACTTGTTTGGTTGTTGTTATGAACTTTGTTTGGAGGTTTTTCATCTGTTGAGGTGAAGAATGTGGGTTGTGAAACCCTATAGTATAATTTTTTGGGTATTGTTGGTTGGAATAACTCTCTTTTGAATTTTTTTTTTTGTATGAAATAGCCCCGAGATATTCATGATGGATGAATTTGAAGTTAGCCAATTCTCCAGTGTCCCTGTATAGGGTAGATGGAGTGTTGGGTTAGTACTAGTGATGCATTCAACCTCCAAATTACTACAGTGAAGTTAGATGAAACAAATTTCTTTATCTGATCTCAATCTGTGATGTTATTTGTTTAAGATAAGAGGAATATGAGATACTTGAATGGTACCATCCACACTCTCAAGTCTATAGATCCAACCTATGTCAAATGGGAGGCTGAGAATGCAGTTGTAATGTCATGTCTTCTCCACTCTTTGCAGTTAAATATAAGTAATGCTTACATCTTCATTCCTTCTACAGAAGTTATATGGGATGTCGTGACACAGACTTATTCTTAGATAGGGTGTATAACCCATATTTATGAGTTAATCAGAGTATCTCGCAACTCAAGCAGGGGGATATGTCTATTTCCATCTACTATTCTTCTCTTCGTCGTCTCTGGGAAGATTTAGATCACTATTAGACCTTCCAGGTTAAGTGCCTAGAGGATGCGATTACTTATACAAAATTGGTTGAAAAAAATCAAGTATTTGAGCTATTTGCAAGTCTGAATATGGATTTTGAACAACTAAGGATCCAAATACTTGGCAAAGATTTGGTCCTTCCTCCTAACGAGATCTATGCATATTTACACCATGAGGAGCATTGTTGGAGTGCTATGCTCCATCCTCCCATCCTTAATAGATCTGCATTATCCTCCTCATTCCAGTGGGGAGGCGAGAGTGGTGATCATGGAAGAGGTGGTCGTTTTGGATCTTCTGACCTTCTACAGATGATAATGATAAACTTAAATGTGATAATTGTGGGCGTACCTGTCATTTGAAAGAGACTTCTTGAGACTTGCCTGGTCGCCCTTGTTGCCCAGCTAATGGACCCTAGAGGGGGGTGATTAGGGTCTATGACAATTTTTAAAATTTAACTAAGTGATTTATGTGAAATTAAAAAATTAATCACTTATGCTACAAGCAATAACAAAATAAATAAAGAGAGAGAGAGTCAAAAATACCACACACAGGATATGTTATCGGGGTTCAGCAACTTGCCTATGTCCTCGCCTTTAAGCTTTCCGCTTCAAGGATTTTCCCACGATGCCACAAATTGCACTCTTCTGTACGGGCAGAGAGTAAGCCTTTACAATCCTTTTCATAGGCTCAAAATAAAACCTCTTCAAGAGAAACTCTCTCTTGGATACAAGAAGACCTTCTTCTCAACTGGTGTAAGAATCCTTGATTCTTGACTTTTTCTTTTACAAAGAGTTGGTGGATATTAAATCCAAAATTGAAAGCTCTTTACTGAGCTAGATAAGAATTGAATACAAATCTAATAATCACTCAATAATGATTGGAATTGAATACTCAAACAAAGTGGGATTGAGATTCTAGGTATTCAATGGAAAAATAGAGTATTGATTATTGGAAGATATTGAATAATCAATGTATGAATGAATAGTGTAAGAATCTTGTTGTTTGTTTATAAATAAGCTCTATTTATAGTTGAGCAATCAAATATGGCCGTTGGGAGCTCATTTAATGCGATCTAACAGTTAAAAACTAGCTGTTACACTCATTTCCTGCAAGCACTCGTCGATGAGTGAGTTTGGAAAACTCTGGAGTCGTCGCCGAGTGGAAACAGTAAGCAATTGAGAATTATTGTGTCATTCCACTCATCGACGAGTCCACTGAAATTTTTTAGGGAACTCATCTTAATGAGACCAAAATGATGGGAAATTTTTTAAGGTACATAGGCATTCATAGGTTTATCATTTTAATCATTTTTAAGCCCTTAGAATGATGTCCAAATTATTCTAAGTCTCCTAGGGTCTATCTAGGTAACTTTGAGGAATCATGTTCCAATGTCTAGAGGACTTTTACAATGGTCTTAGTCACTCTTAAAGATATTACTAGACTACTTTGAGTGTTGATTTTCTTTCTAAATTTGTGGAGCTTCATTCTTGATAGGTCTTCATGAATTGGCTTGAGTCCTTGAAGCTTTTTCCCTTGAAGTGACTTATGTTTGGATTTTGAGTTTGATTCCATTGTATGGTTGATCTTTTCAATTCTTCATATCTTGAATGATGATCTTAATATTCTTTTTATCTGAAATTACACATTCTAAATAGAAATATTAGTACCATAAAGATCATTCCATTATTGTGTTATCATCGAAACTATTAAGGGTACTTAGAGTTGTAACCTTGAGGCTAACAACCCTCATCCACGGGGCCCTTTTGGTGGTGGACGAGCAGACATGGTCAGATGGTTTGGGGGAAGCTCGAGTCCACACTCTGTTACCTCCACAACTCTGGTATATACTATTGCTCCTTCTTTGGATAGTCCTAGTCTGTCCAACCATGAGATTGATGTCCTCCGTCGTTTCATGTCCCAGTTGGAGACACCGAGTATCACCAGTACTACCTCAGTCCCTTACTCATGTACCTCAGCCTCGGCTCTCAGTTCATCTATTTCTGATCATAGTCGCTCCTAGATTATTTATACAGGAGCATCTGATCATATGACTAGTATGTCCTTTTTGTCATCTTACTTCATTGATTCTGGTAGACACAAAATTAAAGTTGTCAATGGTACATTATCATCCATTGCGGGTAAGGGGAGTGTTGAAGTCACACCCTCTATGTCTCTTCCTTTGTTCTTCATGTTCCTAAGTTTACCTTGAATCTTTTATCTGTTAGTCATATTACCAAATCGTTGAATTGTAGCGTTACTTTCTTTCCTTCTCACTGTGTGTTTCAAGACTTGGAAACGAAGAGGACATTTGGTATGGACCATGAGGAGTGAGAATTGTATCTACTTGACCCTTTACCTCGTATTGTTTCATCAGTCTAATAGATACCCCATGGTGTTTAAAGTATTAGTAGCACGAAGGAGTTATTCCGGTGGTACAAACGTCTTGGTCACCCCTCTGTTTCCCTTATTCAACAATTTATTTCCGCATTTATCATTTTCTAGTGTGTTTTTCACTTTTCAATGTGAAGTGAATTTTCAAAATATTGTCAAACTTCATATCCTTATAGTGGTAATAAATGCAATTCATCTTTTTATCTAGTGCATTCTGATGTGTGGGGACCATCCCATGTTGCTTCATCGTGTGATTTTAAGTATTTTGTTACTTTTGTGGATGATTTTTCTCGTACTGCATGAGTGTATATGATGAAATCTAAGGATGAAGTTGACACGAATTTTCCTTCTTTTCATACAATGATTGCCACTCAGTTTAATGCCTCAATTAAAATCCTTCGTCAGATAATAGGAGGGAGTATATGTTTACTAGTTTGACTACCTTATTTGATTCTCATGGTATCATTCATCAGACTTTTTGTGCTAATACACCTTAACAAAATGATGTGACTGAGCGAAACAATCGACATCTGTTGGAAGTCACTCGCTCTCTTATACTTGCTATGAATATGCCTAAATTTTTTTGGTCTGGCGCCATATTGACTGCTGCTTTCTTATTCGAATTCATTCCCGGATTTTGGAGTTCCAATCTCATGTTTCCCTGTTATCTCCTTCCACTCCTTTGTTTCAAGTGGCCCCACGAATCTTTTGATGATTTTTTTCTGTGCATATTGCTTGTTCTACTTGCACAAAGCTTGATCCTAATGCTCTTTGTTGTCTCTTTCTTGAGTATGCTCCTCATCAGAAGGGGTATAAATGTTATCATCCCCTTTCCCGTTGGTCTTTCGTATCTATGGATGTTACCTTTTTTGAGTCTACTCTGTATTTTCCTGCCAATGAGACATCTGTTCAGGAGGAGAGCATTAGTGAAGAGAAATCTTCTTTTCTTCCTATTCCTATTCTCTCATCTGACAGCGATTGTAGATAGGGGGAGTGTGAACCTGTGGTCGAAGAATTACAAGTATACAAGAGAAGGCAAAAAGATCCTCATGAGCCCCACCAAGAGACCTATTCTGATATTAGTAGCATTATTCATTCGAGTCCTAACATCATTATTCATTCTAGTCCTGACATTGTTGACTCTGGAGCTCCTATTCTCCTTAGGAAAGGTACTAGAGCATGTACTCAGCATCCGATTTCAATTGTTGTATCTTACCATGCGTTGTCTTCTTTGTATCACTCATTTGCCTTTGATTTGTATTCTGTGTCTGTCTCTTGTAGTTTAACAGATATATTGTCCCAACTAGAATGGAAACAGACTATAGAAGAAGAGATATGTGCACTTGAAAAAAATAGTACCTGAGATATGGTCAACTTACTAAGAGGGAAGAAGCCCATTGGATGTTGGTGAGTGTTTACAATGAAACACTGCTCGGATGGCTCAGTTGAGAGATACAAAGCTCGTTTAGTTGCAAGGGGGTATACTCAAACTTACAACATGGACAATCAGTAGACATTTGCCTCAGTTGCAAAAATGAATTCAGTGAGAGTCCTCATTTCACTTGCAGCCAATAACCAATAAGGATTAACCCTTGTTTCAGCTTGATGTGAATAATTCATTTCTTCATGGTTAGAAAAAGAGGTGTATAGGTTACCTCCTCCGGGGTTCAAATGACCTCAGATGAAGGGAATATGTGTAGACTGAAGAAGACATTGTATGGACTGAAGCAGTCCCCCAGAGCATGATTTGAGTGTTTTCACAATGCTATGATAAAGAATAGTTACAGACAAAGTCAAGCAGATCACACATTGTTCCTCGAGTGGTCTTATCAGAAGGTGACTATCTTGATTGTTTATGTGGACGACATTATGTAAGAAGTGATGATCTCGATGAGATAGAGTCATTGAAGGACAAGTTAGCAAAATAATTCGAGATCATAGACCTTGGTCTTCTAAAGTATTTTCTTGGGATTGAAGTTTCTAGGTCTAAGAGGGTATATTTGTGTCTCAGTGTAAGTATGTTCTTGATCTATTCAAGGAGACAAGCATGATGGGTTGTAATCCTTGTGATATAGATAAATATTTGAATCATAAACTTAGTGAAGCTAGTGGAGAATATTTATCGGATGCAAGGAGGTACCAAATGTTTATTGGCAGGCTTATATATTTGTCCCCTTATCAGGCCAGACATCACTTATGATGTCAGTGTAGTCAACCAATTTATGCATTCTCCAACTACTGGTCATCTAGATGCAGTTTATCGAACCCTCCACTACTTAAGGTCGTCCCCTGAGAAGGGTTTGTTGTATACTTGTAATGGGAACCTAAGGGTTGAAGCCTACACTGATGTAAATTGGGTTGGATCGGTTTTTGATAGACGCTCTACTTCTGGTTATTGCATCATGGTTGGAGGTAATCTTGTTACATAAAAAAGTAAGAAACGGAACGTGGTTGCTAGATTCAGTACAGAGGCAGAGTTTAGAGCCATGACACACAATGTGTGAGCTGTTGTAGCTTCAATTTAATGAGATTGGACTTCCCACCGAATGCCTCATGAGCTTATATTGTGATACTAAGGCTGCTATTAGTATTGCTCATAATTCGGTGCAGAATGACCGGACCAAGCATATTAGATCGTCATTTCATCAAAGAGAAGTTAAAGAAGGTTACATTTACATCCCGTTTGTGAAGTATGAAGATCAATTGGTTGATGTGTTGACTAAGGGTCTTGGTGATACTCGGTTTCAAAACATTGTTGGCAAGTTAGGCACGAGTGATATCTACGCACCAACTTGAGGGAGAGTGTACGTTGAATAGGCTTTATGGGCTTTATGTTACCTGGGCTTAATGTTTATGTTATCTCTTATACACTGTATTTTTGGTATACTATTAGTATCTCTTATATCATTTTTCCTCTGGAATGCAGCCGTAAATGAGATTTTTATCTTGCAATCATCTAAAGAATAAAGGTTGGTAGATGACTAATGACTGCTTCATGTGCCTAGATGTCGAGGAGACAGTTGACCACCTCCTGTTACACTATCCTTATGTGCATAAGGTTTGGAGCCATATCCTCTCCTGATTGAAAACCAGCAAGGTGTTTCCTCTCTCATTCTGGGACTTCTTATCCTGTAAGTTCTCGATGCATTTAGGGGTTGAGGGTTTTGATAGGGGTGCTATGCTTATCCCCTCAATAGCCTGGTCCATTTGGATTGAAACGGAACTCGAGGGCCTTCGAGAACACCCCCTCCCCGTATATCAGTACCTGTATATAGGCTGCGCATCTACTACAACACTATTGCTCCATTCTAGAGAATATTTTGAATTAGCATGGCCCTTCTTTTTGTTGTTATAACTTGTAACAGCATGATCTCTTATGTACTTTAGCATTGTATTACTTTTTTTCCATTTCTAGCTGGGCATTGGCTCACTCTCTTGTGAACCCTTACCAACGTTCTTCCTCGTCAATATATATTTCCTATTACCAATCAAAAAAAAAAAGTACGAGGAAGCTTGAAACATGGGTCTTCTCTTATGGTCTATTGGTCTACAGATGGATTCCCCTTTCTACATTTTTTCTTCAATTTTGGAATGATTTGTACAACCAATCTACGAAATGTATATGGAAGGTAATTATACAACACACTCCAGATTGTCTACAGTAGCTAGCAGATGAAAGTCATTTGTTAGCCACAAATAACTGACATATTTTTCAGTTTTTTGTTAGCCTCTAATAAAACCCTAGTTGGTTCAGTATGAACCCTAGGGGTTAGTCCTGACTCAACTAGGGTTAATGGGGACACTTGGTAGTTCTTACCAAATCATTATTTGCTATAAATGATCCTGTTTGTATACAATAACAAGTTGAGATGCCACTTGGAAAATTTTGTTCAAAGTGTCAGTGTTGTGGGTAAAGTGCAAGGATTAAAAATATGGTTTCGGAGGATTTATCGGTCTCAATTGAAAACCCATACGTATCGGTTTCGGACAATACATATAACAATTTCCTTTTTAACAAAAAAAATCAAATTAAATTTAAAAAAAATATCAAATGAGTTATAAGAATGAGATATAAAGTCATGGGAAGCGACTGGAAAACAAAATAGCAAACAAAATTACAATTACACAATGAATTAAAATATGAATAACTAATAAACGATACTTATCGCCCGTTTCATATCAGTATAAATATCGTATAGGGAACTACCGATACTTATACGTATCATCCGTTTCGTATCGGTTTCGGCGATTTTTATTTCCATAGAATGTGGGATCGGACTGCAACTTCATTCAAATTGTCAATCATTTCAGTTGAGGACTCTAGCCCACATTTATCTTGCTTATGACAATTCTGCTTTCAAGGTTTTTACAATCTGCATTCCCAAGTGACAGAAGAATATTTGCCCTGCAGGTATGGACAATGGGAACGATGGGAGCAATCACCCCAGCAAGTTAATTCACAACCATGAGATGTACAATCTTTTTCTTTGGGTTGTCAATGCCCACATAATTTTCTATTCATAATCTCCCAATCGATAATTGAAATTTGAAGAATATCTCATGGATATGATAATCATACTTAAGGTTTAAAATTATAGTATCTGATAAAGACTTGCAGTTACTACTATTCATCTGGCCAGCTCAAATTTCATATGATTTAAGTGGGGAAAAAAATGTAAACAACCAAGTCTAATCTACTTCATTAAAGTTAACACAATTTTGTTTTACATTGCCATTGCTAATCCACCCTCATTTTAACTTTTTAATTCAAGCAAGACACGAACTTAACCTCACTAAATTTAATTAGCTAGTTATTGCCACTTTAACTGCTTTGGATGCTTACCATTGCTACAAGCTTCCTGTGTGACCAAATTTATTCTCTACAATGCAAATTTCGCATCGACATTATAAGCTTTTTCTTTCATGATCAACAATTCCTAATCAACAGATCCTTTTACCAGGTTTTCAGGATCGGTGGGCACATTATAGGCAATGGAAAAGTGGGGCCTGTGACTCAAAAATTGTAAATTGCTTACCAAGAACTGGTAGAAAAGTTTGGGGACCCTGTACTCGAGGAGCTGGAAGAAGACTCAAGTGACCTGTACTCAACGGCCTGGAAGAAGACTCAGAAGAAGAATCAAGTGATAGATAATTGAATTTTACAGCTCCCTGGGTGTAAGCCTTTTCTTTATCCTTGTATTCTTCTCTACTTTCCACCTCATTTGCCATACAAGAAAATCACAGTATTAGGTTGGAATTGAAGATGTGTTTACAATAATGATTGAATACTTCCCTATCTTTGTTTGTTTGACAAAAAAAATCCTGTAAAGTGAGAATCCTGAGCTATCTTTTTTTTTGTTTTTTTTTTGGTAACGGAGGGTATCCCAACCCTGACAAGGAAGGACTAGTTCCTTTGAATGCACGCAATCACCCCCCAAACCCACATGCATTGGGTAAGCCCGGGAGGAGTTGAATTTGATCGAGACCTTGGAGACCTCTTCCAAGACCTGAACCAACTGAGCTACCCGTCTCATTGAGTGGTTCGAAACTTCGAATTACTCAAACAGCCTGTACAATTAAATGCGGGGGGGGGGGGGGGGGGGTCATTTCTAGTCCACATCATCTTTATGAGCCACTCTTTATAAACCACCTTATAAAAGAAGATTTAGGGGATGATTAGTTTAGATTCTCTAATTGGACCTCATAAAAGAAGATTTAGGGGATGATTAGTTTAGATTCTCTAATTGGAGTTACTTTTTGATTTTGTGTTTTTAGTTCAAACTATAGAATTAGAAGTTTTTCAGTACTAGTTTTTATTATTTGAGAATTCCATTTTTTTTAGAACTTGGATATTCGCTTTTAATATATGGACCTTGAAAAGAGTTTTTTGTTCTCTCCTTCTCTCTCTCCCTCCCTCCCTTCCTTCCCTCTCCCTTCCTCTCTCCCCCGTTAGTTGTTCTCTCCTTTCATTTTAATTGGCCCCACTTATTTAACAAGGAATATAGATCCTTCGTTTTGAATTTTGAATTACGGGATTTTAAAGCAATAATTCTTAATTTAGCAACAACTTAAACAACAAAAGTCAATATCTAGCAATAACCCCTGAGGGTGTAGCCCAGTGGTCACTTGGACGAACCGTGAGCCCAGAGGTCTCGAGTTCGATTCCTAGCTCCCCTCACTAATGGCTGCTTGGGGTGGGGGTATTCCCTATGTAAGCCCGTGGGACTAGTTTGAGCTTTCAAGGCTCAGGACATCCACGGTTATTATATATATAGCAATAATTTCTAATGAAATGTTGGGCAGCTTGGGCTTAGTCTCATAGGGCATGTGTGTTTGTTGGTGTATAAATTAAGTGATTAGAATTTTAACAAAAAAAAAAAAGCTACTGATTTGATAGAAATTGAGTTTCTAGCAATTTAGGCGGCGTTTGGCATCAATTCTGGCGATTCTCTCATTCTGAAAAAAAAATTAATTCTTATAAGTTTTGATTCTTGTAATCAATTTTGTACTGTGAATGCATTTGGTAACTGTCAATCAGAATCAATTATAAGGAAAATAAATAATAGAATCACGTTTGGATGAAAAAAAGAAAAAGAAAATAAATAAAATTGTTTTAGGCATTAAATATTGTTATATCATCAACACATATATAAGTGTAATAAAATAATTTTTTTTTATAATTATGTCTCATCGATCTCGTCAATTTTGATGCTTATCTAGTTCGTTCTAAGCGTGTTTCTTAGAATTGATTCCGAAAAGCTACTTTTTTTTGTTCCATAAAAATTGTGCCTAAAGCAAGACGATTTTTAAAATCGTTTCCTAAAAATAACTTGCTAAACGCATTTACACTGTTTTTGTTCTCGGGATAAGAAAAATCTTTCCCAAGGAACGATGCCAAAAAACCCCTTAGTAACCCTTTTCTCTAACCTAATGAGCCGCCTCCTAGCACTTTTTAATTGCTACACTTCTGTTAAAATCAATTGGACCAGGTGGATCCATGTCAGGTCCATGACATGGATAGTGCAAACACGTGTCTTTCTCTTAGTGAAAGAGAATAACATATCATCTCCATGAAAAAAATTGACTTCAAAAGAAAATGGAGCTATAATTAATATTTATATATATAATTGCATGTGGTTGCACATATAATTTATTGAGGTTAAAAATTATAAAATTATTTTAAGTTTTAATTAGATCATAATTTATTTTGAAAAAGGTTATTTTTTGTGTAGTAACTTAGTATCTTGGTAATGGAATTTTTTAAGTGTTTTATTTAATTTAATTATTTAAGAGTAATTTAAATAATTACTGACTAAATGCCAAGCCGAATATCCTCGGCCTTGGCAATACTGGTGCGGACTTAGTTCCTTTCCCAAACGAGTTGATACTGTGAATGGCGGATCACAGGTCTGGCTTGAAAACTGTGAATACTACTAGGGGTGTCAACAGGCCGACCTAGCCCGGGCCTGACTTGGCTCGATTAATAAACAGCCCTAGCTGGGCCTCTCCGCTTATTAATCATGCTGGGCAGGACTGACCCATCTAGAAAATCATGTGCAATTTTTATTCTATAAACTAAACGAGCCTAATTAGACTAGGTTAGTCGGGCTAAGCTTGATTAGAAGCCTACTGAAAGAGACCATGAGCTTTAGATTCCAAGTGCAACCCCAACCCAATTAATAACCGGGTCGGGCAGGCTCACGGCCCAGAGCCCTCTTTTCTATCAAGGGAAAGATCTCTGTGTGGCGTGATAAGGAATCCTAGAAAAGATCGCTTGGCCCATTGAAATCCCTTAATACTACTCGTTCTGAAGCTTCCATATATTCCAAAGAATGATACTCAACTGGATGGCAAGGTAATGGTTGTTCTTAGGGGTGTCAATGGGTGGGGTTCAGGCGGCCTGGGCCGAGCCAGGCAAGACCCAATTAATAAACGGGCCAGACCATGCCATTTATTAATCGGGTCTCATCAAGACAGATCGGGCTAGCCTATCTAAAACATCATGTGTAATTTTTTGCCAAAAACTAATCAAGCCTAACTGGGCCGAGTTGGTCCGGCTTTGATTAGTTATAATTCACAGACTTTAAACTCCAATCGCAAGCCCAGCCTAACTAATAATCATGCCGAGCTAGGTAAGCCTAAAGCGGCCCGGCCTGGCCGGGCCCATTGACACCCTTACGTATTAGCAATGAGATATAGTATCACAACGAATTGCAATTGCATGGGGCATATGTTGGTTGGAAGAGAAAAGAAAATCAATATTAAATTCTTTTTGTGTTTTTTTCTTTAATCAAATCTAATTATGTTATACTAGCGGGTGGCACGTGCGATGAGAAGGAGTTAACCACAATTAATAGGAGTTAAAAGGGACATGTGTTAACTCGTAAATACGATTGAACTCTCCCTGAGTTCAATCGCGATTGTCTGTGAGCAAGGCCTAGTTTGGGAATTAAAATAAAACATTAAATCAAAGTTTTGATTTACATAAGGATAGTTTGGGCATTTCGGAAAAATCAGACTATGCCTGCCTCTCCCATTATAATAGTAAAGATATGTAATTAAATTCTCTTGAAATCGATTGCAATTGGCTGTGATCATATCTCATTAGCAATAGCCCCTCTCGCAGCTCAGAGGCTATCCATCCAATCAAAAAGTCAGAGTGCTTATCAAAAATACAAAAGAGTCAAATTAAGATATTTATATGGCTGTTTTTTAAAGAAACGTGTTGCAGTCGTTACTTTTACATTATATTAGTGAGGCTGAGTTACTCTCCCATTCAATGCTTTCAGAAGGTTATTCCACGAGAGACGGTGACATGGACGAGTGTACATAAATCATTACGGGACCGGATGTGGTCTGGCGAGACCAAAACCGTCTGGCCATTCTCAAGTTCCTTTTAACACTGGTTATTAAATTTCAACTCTTAAGATTAAAAAAAATTACTTTTTAAAAATAAACAAGGTTATCTGTAGGGATATAAAGGTGAGTAAATTTTAACCACAGTTAATAGGAGTTGAAAGTGACACATGAAAGCCTATAACAATGCCTAACCAAATCTCATTCATGTTATCTATGCACTTGGCTCCATTTGTGATGCACAAATGAAAGACATAAAAAAATACAAATGTAAAGGTAATTTTATAAATAATAATTATAATAACATAGAAAGGATATGTGTAAGAGTTGTTTTATCATTCTCATTATAACAACATTTGATGTAAGAGTATTTTTGTTAATAATTTTTCAATGCTCATTTAATAGAAAAATAAGTTTAAAGCTAATTTTGTTAATATTCACAAAATTCAATCCTTATTTTTAAGGTCTTATTCTCATTATAGCCATGTGGCTAGAGGACAATTGCCCGTAAACAAGTAAAAACAATACTCACAGCTCACACACACAAAAAAAAAAATTCAAACAAAATATATGTAACATGAAATATGAGTTCTATTTGACAATGCATGTTCCTTTTTTCATGGTTATGGCCTAACCCTACGAATTCCACCCAAAACAAGTATTAAAAATGAGACTTTTGTATATCAGCTATTAGGTTTACCTTAGTCCGCAAAATACATTGTTATGGATAACTGATTTGTAAATTAACTCATCATTTTTCAACTGTTAGACAAAGAACTATAACAGCTGTTAGTGAAATGACTGCTCTTGAATTATGATTAATAAGTTTATACCCATGTGGTTAATTTTTCCCTAATTTTGATTTAAGTTCTTTCTTTTCTAAGAGATGGAATAAAATAACCCGGTTGAAGCGTAAGAGCTTTCCATTGCTCTATCAAAGATCACTTCTAGATCATGATAGGACTCGAGGACGAAGCCCTAACTAACTCTGTGCCAATAGGCGCACCCTTGAGGAGATAGGGCGGGCCATTGGAATCAAAGAATCCTAGAAAAACGAAACAAAAGAAGGGTTAGATGTTTTAATTAAAAGGGTTATTGAATCCGATCACAATTAAGGGCATCTATTCTTTAACCCTAAGGTTAGTGGTAAAATGACTATTATACTTTTGTAATAGGTGTCATCTTCTAACTCCCTTTAATTGTGTTTAAGAATCACTATCCCGTAAGGTTAAATCATCTAACTTTGTTTATTTTTTTAATGTTTTAAAAAAAATTAAACATAGGGGTGGGTTAAAATGTTAATATAATGCAAAGACAATTTAAGAGCATAATACTCATTCACCAATGGATCTAAGGGTTGAGGTGCTTTGTCTCACGGTTGATAATGATGAGCTAAATTACAAATTTGTTATCCACGACATGTAAAACCCCTTTTGAAAATGTTAATAACAAAGTTCTTCAAATAATGTTGGAATGCACGCAGCACCATCTGAATATTTGGGATCGGAAGTCTGGCCCACTCACAGAGCCCTTTGACTCTCATTTTAACCTTGGTTAATAAATTTTTACTTTTATGGTTAATTTTTTTTTTTAACAAACTAAGGTTATATGGTTGAACTCTAAAAATGTGTAAATTTTAACCACACTTAAGAATGTTAAAAGAGGGAGCCAAATCATCTACGAATCCAGTTATCACCTCTCGAGGTCGCCATGTGTCTCCTTTGACACCCCTTAACCGTGGGTAAGGTTCACCCACCCCTAGGTTCACTCAGCCATCCCTGTTTAATTTTTTTTAAAAATACTAATTCTTTTTTAAAATTAAAAAACTGTTTTTAATTAATATTAAAAAACTCTAAAAACAGTTATGTAATTTTAAAAAAAGAATTAATATTAAAAAAAAAAACCAAGGATGGGTCAGTGAATCCTAGGGGTGGGTGAATCTTACCCACGGTTAAGGGGGGTCAAATGAGAAACGTGGCGACCTCTAGGGGTGATAACCGGATTTGCCAAATCCGGTTATCACCGTAGAGGATTTGGCTCTAAAAGAGTCACGTGTTGATTTGTGGAAAGCAGCTGGTTTGATTAAGGGCCAGACGAAATCCCATCCCGGATATTTCCTGTTGTGTTCGTCGGCAAAAAAAATATCTCGTGCGTTATTTATATTCTATTATCCACCCGTACCAAAAAATTAATAATAAAATAAATAAAAACAGAGTCTCTCTTGAAAAACTGATAATAAGAAGAAAAATGAGAACAGAGGTCTCTCTCTTTCTCTCTCTCTCTGTAAATCGAAGAATCGATGTTGCTCATTAATGCCCTAACCCTAGCTCGGATGCCAATGAGAGATTTCGGTTTGCAGACCGAAGACATCACCTTTGGATCCTTCTGGTGGTGTACCTACGCAGGGATCTCATGTTTTCTTGTGCTCTTCGCTGGGATTATGTCTGGTCTCACGTTAGGTTTGATGTCTCTTGGACTCGTCGATCTCGAAATTCTTCAGAGAAGTGGTACCTCTGCGGAGAAGAAGCAAGCTGGTATGTTCTTCGTGGATTCAATCCGATTTCAACGAATGAATTCGGTCTCTGTTCGGTTGAGAATGTGAAATTTGTGGTTTTTTTTGTCTGATTTGAGTTCGTATGTTTGTTACAGTTGTTCTTATTCTTCTAAGTGTGTTTTGTTTGGGAATTTTGTGATTGAATGTTTGGTAATGTTGGATCTGGATTTAAGCTCTCAATGTTTAACACGCATTCAGGAAATTGATTTATTATTCTATCTGCAGCTTGAAAAAAACATAGATGTTTTAGGGAGTGTTTGTTTTTTGTTGATTCTTTTGATTTCGTTAATTCATTTTGTGGAGTATCTCATCTCTTATTTTAGGCCATATGAGTTAACTCATCATAATCAATGCATTATCCCCAAATATTTGGGGTTGTCAACACGAATCTCGTGGTGCCATTTGGTTTGATTAAAAGTCACAATTTCGATTTAGGTTATGTGTTGCCAATTTTTGTTTCAAACTAAATACATCCACGTCGTTTTGGCTTTCTCATCCCATCTTTTATAGGCTTCAACTTGCATTAATTCATTTCTTCGTATGGAAGCCAGTAATGCTCTTCTCTGAACAAGTCCAAACACCAAACTATCTCAACTGACTTTTCCTTATTTTATCATATATTGGAAGTACTCTTGGATTATCCCAAATGCACGCATTTCTGATAGATATTTCATTGTTTTCCCACTTATCCACCTTAATTAGCTAAACTAATTATATTACTATTTTTTCTATATCTTCATTTTCTTTTTATTCTTAGTTAATCTCCTTGGGTCTAGGTTCACTCTCTGTGATCTCTAACCCGCTATTGTATTATTTTTCCTCATTTTACTATATATCGTTCTATTACCAATCATAACATCATCATTCTATTAATATGTTGCTTCATATAGCATAGTTGGTCTTATCGCTCTCTTATAATTTTTTTTTCTTTTAGTTTGATTAGGATGTGCCAGTTACATAGCATTCTGAAGCACTTCTTTACTTTAGCCATCTAGCTCAAATTCTATGGGCAATCATGGTTTAAATTTTGATACGTATCCTGTCTGTTTAGAACTACCCCGTACACTCATACGCTAAAAAAAACTCTCCCGTATCGGGTATATCATGCTAATACGAGATTGATTACGCCTAATACAGAGAATGTTTTAGTTTTTTTTTTTCCTTTCCTTATATTTACATTAAGATCCACAACACTGATTCAATACACACAACTTATTTACATAAAATATTATTTAGGTAAATGATTTTAAATTTATGTATTTTCATTTACTTAAGATATTTATATGTTAATAAGGTTATACCCCTCATTTGAATTCAAGAAAAATTATTTTGGATCCAAAAATCTGAAGAATAAAAAGTCAACTTTCCAGTTTAAGAACAAAATGCTATTCTTAGCGCCTTTTAAGGGTTAAGTCTAAATTTCAACTTTCAAATGGTAAGGTATTACTAAAAAAATTAATTTTTATAATTTTTACTATATCAAAACATTATCAAAACCCAATAGTCCGGCAAAAAAAGTCTCATATTTTAGTCTTCAAAAATATTTTCATCTACAAGGTTAAAAAGTCAACTAACAGTGTAAATTCAATATTAAAAGACTTATATTCAAACTAATAATTTATGGTTGCACTTCAATACATTCTTATTTAACTCATTGAATGTAAGGTTTTAATATCTAGATTCTATTTCTTATACTAGGCTAAGTGATTATGGTTTGTAATTTCATGTCTTTATATCAACACTACACATCTTTTTTAACTTTAAATGATTCTTAACTCTTTTATGTAAAGTTATAAGCATAGTTTGAGGCCTTTATTTAGTTTGTTTGTAGCTTATATTTGCATTAAAAAAAAATTATGCAAGGTATAGAAGTTTTTCCTTGCATATCCAAGCGTTTTTTAGTGTATCCTGATATTTTTCATCGTGTCCATCCGATACGGTCTGATACGCCGATATCTATACTATTTTTAAACTTACCGATACAGCACCCGATACCGATATTTTGAATCATGTGGGTAATTCTTTAATCTCTCTACATTATGAATACTTGAGCCAAGAGCGAAACTGATCGCTTTTGGATCTATTTTGGTCATCTATCTTAGCAATTGCCTCCACCCTATTTTTGTTCTTACTATAATTGTATTCCTTCTATTTTGTCTTGGTTCAACTTATTTTGAAACACTTAAATTTTAAGGTATTCATCCACAATCCTAATTTTGCAATTACCTCACTTTAATATCATCTATAAATATAACATATACAAATGGACCTCTTCAATATAATTTTTCAATCCATCCATAGTCCATGTAAAAAGATATGGACTCATAGCTAATCCTTGATATAACCCTATGTTCACAGGAAATTTGTTTGCCTCACTATCAATTGTTCTCACATTACTTATTGTTCCCTCACACTGTCACACACATCATTTCTTCCCCCATGTCCATCATATTAATTCTCCAAAAACATTATTATCATATGCTTTTTCTAAATCAATAAATATTATATAGAGGTCTTTATTTTTCGTTCATAATTTTTCTACAAATTATCTAAGTAAGAAGATAGTCAGAATCGTAGACCTTCAAGGCATGATTTCAAATTGATTTTTTGAAACCTTTGTTACTTGTCTTACTCTTTGTTGAATCCACTATTTACTATGAATAATACACTCGTATTTTACTATTCTTATTAAAATTTCATAATCTGTGATTATACTATAAATAGTAAAATTTTATTTTCCACACTTGCATAAGCCTTTCTATTATTGAGCATATGATTAGGTACTCATAGGGTGATTATAATATAGTACTCCATCCGTATTCATGGCTGCTCTGCAATATGGTCCAAAGTGTTATGCTGGTGCCACTTGACACTAAGTGATATGAGAATCTTCAGATCATTTAAAAAAAATTGTTTTGTATCTTTTAAATTCAAACATTCTCATTAAATGATATTACACTCAGCAATTTCTGCTTAGCATGTGATTTTGTTGTAAAGTTTTGAATTCATAATTTGGAGTTTCCTAACAATTTTATCTTTTATAAGGTTCCCAATAATGTCTGTTATGCATGTGGCTCATTTTGTTGTCCATTTTTCTTTATTCAGCTTCTATTCTTCCAGTCGTTCAAAAGCAACACCAGCTTCTTGTGACTTTGCTTCTTTGCAATGCTTGTGCCATGGAGGTAAGTGGTATTTCTTAGGTGATGAACTGGCTTTTACTTTATGAATAAATGAAGTTGCTACTGTATTATTTGTTGGCATGCCTCTTCTATTTATTGCATAATGAACTAACTTTCAAAGATCTATTTGATGCTCCTGCAACTAAATTACAAAACCACATACTCTATAGATATCTCAATTAAAAAATTCAATAAGAATATATGATGGATTGTATTTTCTGTTTTTAAGTACTAAGCAATTACATAAATAAGAGGGGGAGGAAGGGGTGAACCTTGTGGAAATTTAGAGATATATACAACATGTGTACTATTATACCAATGGAAGATGGTTAACCTCTTAAAGCTGGCTTTAGAGGCTCCTGAATGAACTTGGAGGAATTTCCTGAAAACATGTATATAACTATATATTGTTGCTTCTAATTGAAATTTAATTTTACATAGATGTCCAAGTGATATGTACTTCTTATTCTAACTTTATTGCACATGTTTAACTTCTGTATGATAGTGGATTGCTTAGATACTTGCTACCTGCAGGCCCTTCCTATATACCTGGATAAGCTTTTCCATCCGCTTCTTGCTATTGTGCTATCTGTAACTTTTGTTCTAGCTTTTGGAGAGGTAAACTGTGCTTCTCAGCCAATTATGCTTTATCATTGATTTTTATCTGTAAATGGTTTGATTAAATGGAAGAGACTTGTTCCTTCTCTTACCTTGTTGTGTCAGGTTATACCACAAGCAATATGCACAAGATATGGACTTGCTGTGGGTGCAAATTTTGTCTGGCTCGTGCGTATTCTGATGATAATTTGTTATCCGATTGCTTATCCTATCGGGAAGGTAATTTCCATACTAGGTAGTTGAGACTTCAATAATCTCTTAAGAATCCGATGTAGGAAAATATCCTAGAATATGATTTTAAAACTGTGCAACTACTTATTAGCCTTTGTTTTTGCTAAAACGTTTGAAACTTGAAAGGAAAGATGAGACCAACACTTTGGGGAAGGGTGTTGGCCAAGCAGTGGGAGTTGAGTCCCTGAATAGTTTGGCAATCATTTCTGTAAAATTAGACGAAAGAAATTATTTGGAGTTGTCACAGTCCGTTCGAATCTTAGTTGGTAAAAGAGGAAAACTTGATTATATAAATGGTTGGAATACTAAACCGGCTGAATTTGATCGGGGATATGAGAAATGGGATACAGAGACTATGTTGGTACAGTCCTGGCTAATCAATTCCATGCTCCCCTCACATAGCAAGAAACTTTTTATCTACTGCCACTACTTATGAGTTCTGGGAGAAGGTAAAGTTTACGTACTCCCAACTGAAGAATTTGACTGAGCCTTCCAACTCCATAGTGATGTCTTTTCTCTCATGCAAGGAGAGAAAATTGTGTCTTAGCATTTTGATTTCCTTTGGAATATGTTGAAGGAGCTTGATCAGGTGAGACCTATTTCCTCCTGTTGTGTTAAGGAGGTGGACAAGCTGATAGGGGGGGGGGGAAGAACTAAGGGTTTTTAAGTTTCTACATTGAATTCTAAGTTTGACATGGTTAAGAGTACAATTGCTTAGTATATATGGGGTGATGCCTCCCCTCAGCCCTGTTTTTACCCTAGTTCAGGGTGAAGAGACCAGATAGGCTACCATGTCATCTTCGGCCTCCGGAGATCATACTACTTTTGTGTCAGAGTCTTGTAGCAGCACACCCAAGCAAATCGATTCTAGATAGTGATCTGGTGGAGGGGGTGGGAGTAAACGTCCACAAATCCAATTGGATAAGTTGTTCTGTTCACATTTTGGCAGGACCGTGAGTCAGTTAACCATTTATTTATCCATTGCAGGATCGTTCACGCTATATGATACCACTTCTTGATTTGATCTCTCCAGGGTATGCCTTTTTAACGCTAAGGGGTTATTGCAGTTGTGGAGAACAGGATTTTAACCCCCCAGGGAGTGGATTTTGTGGAGATTAATGCTACATGCTGTGCTATGGCCTATCTAGGAAGAGAGTAATAACAGGATCTTCAGAGTTCAGAAGTCTTAGTCTTAGCATTCCCTTCATTATTGACACGATTCAGGTTAAGGTAGTAGCCTCTTGGGCGACTACATCCCTTGATTTCAGCAGTATATCTGAGAGCTACGTCATTAGGGACTAGAGATTGATATTGATCCTCGAGCCGTGAGTGGCTTTTTGATCCATTTGTGTTAGCCCCTGATGGTCTCTCTCTCTCTCTCTCTCTATGTGTGTGTGTGTGTGCACGCGCGCGTTGGCGAGCAGGCGTTTGTTTTTTAAACTCTCTCATTTGCTCCCTGTGGACTGCCCTTATGAACTCCTATGAGTCTTTCCCTGCTATCGCTTTGGTTGGTTTTATAAATTTTCTTTGTTACTGATAAAAAAAAAAGGGAGAAAAAAAAATCTAAGGCTAACTAAAATGGAGGAACCATTGATCATTTGATTCTAGCGCTTCATGAAGAGGAAGAAAATGGAAAGAATTCCTAGTGTATAGGAGTATCTTCACCCCTTGGAGGCCTGGAACCCCTTTTATTCCACACCATTGAGGTGCTAGCTTTATAGCTCTCATTATATATATGTTAGGTGGTAAGCCCTATATTGTGCTGTGAAGAAAAGTTCTCCTTGCCTACCCTAAGAAAGAAAAGTGACTTCCCAAATCTCTTTCCAAGCTGTTGTTTTGTCTTCTACCCCTGTATTTATCTTCATTTATAAGAGACGGAATAGACGTTGCATAATGAAGCTATTGCCTGTTGTTAGTTTTTCCTTCATATTATGTATTAACACCATTCTGCATCTTGCAATTAGTTCAAGATTGAGGGTTTACTTGATTTTTCAATAATATCCAATGCAGAAAATTGTTTAATGTGATATTATTTGACGAGGAATCACTGTAGTTACTGTGTGCAATATCTCACTTGTGTATCAGGTTCTAGACTGGGTACTGGGACATAATGAAGCATTATTTAGGCGGGCTCAGTTAAAAGCCCTCGTCTCTATCCATGGCCTAGAGGTAAACCTACTTGGAATTGGTGTAGTTGACATGTTACAGTTAACATGGTAATAGCACACAAATGTGCATCTGAATGCTAGAAATACCATAATGTGTATCAGTTTTATTTCCATATTGTAATTTGTTGCTATTATCCACTGTAGGCTGGTAAGGGGGGTGAACTAACGCATGACGAGACAACAATAATCAGCGGAGCACTAGATTTAACTGAAAAGGTATGCATTGTAATAAAGCTGAGCATGTCAGAAGCTTTATTTTTACTGTTTTTTTGCTTCTTTGCCTACCTTGAAAATTTTCCAGCATTTCATCCATCTTGTTCTGCAGAAAACAAAGAACGAAAATGCAGTTTTAATTTATAAGTAGGAAAGGTGTTACGGTTTTTTCATTTATTTTATTTTCTTTTGTGTGTGTTTTTGACATGTTGTCTTCCCATAACTTAAAGAGGGGTAGAAATAGGTGATAATATTCTATCCTTTTTCTTATTTATTTGTTTTGTGTGCGTGTGTGTTGGGGGTGGGGTGTCCATTTTAGCATATGACATGGCATAAAAGAGTTGCAATTCTCAATTCTGTGCATTACCGTACACTTTTGTTCTCCGTGATGACTGGTTTCACTTCTCAAAAGTATAGTTCCAAGAATTTCTATCAAGTTGTCATAATGCTTCAGAGACAGTTCTAATGCACGTTGGGCTCTAAAATAGGTTACATCTTACTTTTAATCATCGTGGCTGCTCCCAGCTTTTAGAATTCTGAGACAATGTCAATCATTGCAGACAGCATTATGCACATGTTGCTTGTCTGACAGTTTAACTGCCAATTTGTGTTATGGGATGGATTTAGGATTAATATTCAGTTTTTTGAACAGACTGCTGAGGAAGCTATGACACCTATTGAGTCAACATTTTCCTTGGATGTCAATTCAAAGTTGGACTGGTGAGTATTTTTTTCCACCATTAATTTGTTGCTTAAATTCATCTTTTGAGACAGGTATAACTTTTCATCTTTCACCCATAAGTAGGAATGATTATATCTTTACTATACAATGCATTTATTGTGCAGAAACCTCACATTAGCCTTCTGAGGTCAACTTGTACCGTAGTGGAAATATTGGAAATTTTAGGGCAACGATAGACAGGAAAGAAGGAACACGATTTATGTAGTCAACCCTAAACAGTTGGGATAAAGCTTGTATATTAATTTGTTTGAAAATATTCCAAATACTTGTGATAAAGCTTTTAGAAAAAAATGATTATTATTGTTTGCAATTTCAATCACCACCACCAAATGAGTTCCTTTATAAATTAATTACATCTCTTATTGAAAGTATAAGTTCTGGAACAAAGATACATGATATACCCAAAATTTTGTTTTCTTGTCATAACTCAGGGAAGCAATTGGAAAAATTCTTGCTCGGGGTCATAGCCGAGTTCCTGTCTATTCTGGGAATCCAAAAAACGTTATTGGACTCCTACTGGTGGGTATGAGAATCTAAGGTTATCACTGGGTTTCGAATGTTGAATATGTATTTCTTGATATTGGAAGATAGCTGATTGTAGAATTGGTTACTCTTTTTTGTCTTTTCTTTTGTTTCTTTTTCCCCCCCTTTTCCAACCTGTGTTTGGGATTAGGTGAAAAGTCTGCTCACAGTACGGGCTGAAACAGAGACCCCAGTCAGTGCCGTGTCCATCCGGAGAATTCCACGGTATGCTTATTCATCCACACACACACACACATATATATATGCTTCTCCTGATCATATATTATGGATTATAAGTTTTACTGTCTGGGCTGTTTTCCAGGGTTCCTGCAGATATGCCTCTATATGATATACTGAACGAGTTTCAAAAGGGAAGCAGTCATATGGCAGCTGTCGTGAAGGTTAAAGAGAAAGGAAAGAACTCTCTACGTATTGGTGATGGGGAAAAACCTGAAGAAAACAAAGTTATTGGCGGTGATTCTCAATTAACAACTCCATTGCTACCCAAGATGGACGAAAAAGTGGAAAGCATTGTCGTGGATATTGAGAAGGCTCCAAGGCCAATCACTATAAACAAGCAAACCTCTTTTCAACAAAACGACGCTGCAACAAATGGATTGCCTCGTTTGTCAGAGGATATTGAAGATGGGGAAGTCATCGGTATCATCACTTTAGAGGATGTATTCGAAGAACTTCTGCAAGTAATCCACTTAGTGATTTGGTTTCTCATTCCTTTTATTGATCACCTACTCATACAATTGCTCTTTGACCTGGACCCTACATTTGTCACATCTTATGGCGGGATTGGTCCATAAAGTACACAAACCTGATTCCCCTGTCCATTTGATGACCTACACATAGGCTTGCTCTTTGATCTGGACACTCCAATCAAGTTATTGCCTCTTGCATCGGGTGTGGTCCCTAAAATGCACTAACCTGATTCCCATCCATTCGCCTATGTTTGATCAATCAATTAAGTCCATCTGGTGGTTTGGTTGTCTGATCATCTATGATTTGTAGTAGGAGGTGGTCCATCAATTTGATGGTCCAGATCTATGAACAAGTAGAGTTGTATACTATATGTAGAGTCGTATACTAGGGAGGGACTGTTACATTTGACTGACCTTGTTCTTTCGCATCACTTCTCTACCATTTTATGGATTCTATAGTTCCCTAATTAATTTGTGGTGAATTTTCTTCACCTATGCAGGAGGAGATTGTAGACGAGACAGATGAGTATGTTGATGTACATAAAAGGTACATTTGGTCAGATTTTGCAGTAAGGACTTTTACCAGGAATATGACCTGATTACATAAGAAAGCGAAAATGACATCTCTTGTGTTTTTTTGCAGGATACGTGTGGCTGCTGCTGCTGCAGCTTCATCAATGGCACGGACGCCATCAATTCGGAGGTTAATTGGTCAAAAGGGAGCAGTAAGTGATATCATCTTTATTGTCCATTTCATTTTCTATTTTCCGTGTGTTGGATGATTATCAGCATAGTAATGTATAAGTGTCTAGTTATAGATTTCCATACTTTTAACCCTCTATGGTTTCAAAAATTTGAGATTTTGGTATTCATTATTAATAATTTTCACTTTAGCTAATCTTGAGATTTGTGCTATGGAAAACGGTTTCATTGGTATGCAAAAGTTGAGGAAAAAATCCAAGCTCAGATCTTGACATTGGCTGAGGTGGTTGAAGGATATGCTCCATAGTTACCAAACACTCGTATAGTACTCGTATAATTCTTTTAGGGGGGGTCGCCGTTTAAAACTCCATACTTTTGTCGTGTTACGTGTTATACCCGTATCGCCGTTTAATACACGAATTACATATTAAACGCGTATAATACGCCTATTTTTGTCATTCTTTTACCATGTTATACGTATATTCCGCATTAAATGATTGTTATTATTTAATATCATGATTTTTATTTAGGTGAGTAGATTCATTCGACCTCTTGTTGGATTTTGCCTCTTTAGTATCTGTTGATCATAGATATTTTATTTTTATTATTATTATTAGTTTGTTTCTGGCCAACTTACTGTTTTTTTATCCGTAAATTGATATTGTGGGGCTAACTACTATTACAGTTGCAAGGAACCTAAATTGTGTAGCTTCTGAGTTGGTTTAATAACTGAGAGGCAGTTTTTGATTTTCTCTTATCAGTGTAAGTATTTGATATTGGGGCATTTCTTTAGACTTTTTTCATCCATCTGCACAGTACATGGAGCAGAAACACGGGTTGTCCGGACATGGGCTATCTCTTGGATTGCATATAACTCAAAATTCAGCCCAACAAGATGACACTAATCTTTCAATAAATGGAAATCGTTTTTACCACAACAAGTCAAATCCTTATTAGAAATGGAAGTCGATTCATGTGGATGGCCAGTTGGCTTTTGGGTTGGGAGATCTCATAGTTTTGTTTATCGATAAACGAAGCAATATATATATGAGAGAGATGCAGAATTACAAAGATCCCTCCCTAAAGAACAGCAGGACACGGGTCATGAGGACATGAACCAGGCCAAGGATAAAAAAATAAGGAAGGAAACCAGGATATACCCCTTGATAGATGCATTGCCACCCAACAAGACTTAATCCAAGAAAATATCAAAATTCACCCCAGACTGCCGAGATGAGCATCAACCCACTATGAGCGAACGAATCCCAGAGCGGATGCAATGAATAGAGGATATGTGGTTCTCGAACACCCTCTTGTTTCTCTATGTCCAAATGGACCATAATATAGCCCCTGGCAAGACTAGTAAGATAGTCAAACTCGCTTCATCCCCACTGACCCAATCCCAGCAGGATAAGAAGTTGTGAAGGGAAGATGGAAAGACCCAAGCTATGCCCATTCGAGAGAGGAAAAAACTCCAAATTTCACATGCTAAAGGACAATGCAAGAGAAGGTAATCCACCGTCTCTTCCTCTCGGAGGCACATAAAACACCTATTAGCCATCCTCTACTCTCGATTTTTCAGGTGATCAGAAGTGAGAATTTTATTCAAAGCCGCATTCCATAAAAAGAAAGATACTTTGAATGGAATTCCCGGATTCCACACAAACTTATGGGGGAAATGGACAGATGGAACAGACCTGAGCAATTGAATTAGAGATCTCATTGAAAAACCTCCCTTGTTGCCTCTAGACCATAACCTATAATCCCTGCCTTGAGGGGCCAAAGGAGGAGTCCCCAGGCGCTCTAGTAACCTACCCAACTCATCTATTTTCCAGTCATTTAGGCCTCTCTTCAACCTAGGACACCATACATCCCCCTCACTATCCCGGTCGATGTAATCCTCAACAAACGCCTTCCTGTCATGGCTATCCGGAAAATGGATTTGAAATCATCCTTAAGTTTCAAACTACCACACCAAACATCCTTTCAAAACGGGACCTCGGATCCCGAGCCAATCTTATACCCGAAAGACGGAGTTACTAGACTAGCGACCGACATGATCCCCTTCCACAACCCCAACCCGTGTGGTCTCCTAACCCCATCCCGTAGTTGGTGCTGATGAATCCCTCTGTTTACATGCATCATAGACACTGAATGGGCACACTCATAGTTACAAAGTATCAATTTAAAACCCACTTAAAACTTTTAGAGGGGGTTGCCGTTTAAAACTCCGTTTTAAATGTGTTTGCCGTTTTAAACTTTAAAATACGTTTTAAACGCGTTTTAAACACGTATTCCATTTTATACACGTTTAAAACTTTTTTTAACAAAAAACAAGAAGGTTAAAACTTGTTTTAAGAGTTACGAGACGATGTGTTAGGGCAAAACGTCAATACCTCGTCTCTTGTTCTGGTCTCAAGTCTCAGCTCTCTCGTCTCTCACTCGGCTGCTCTCCGGTGGAACCTCTCTCCGGCAATGATAAGTCTCTCTCTCTCTTTCTCGTTATTCCCCTTTAATGTCTGGTTTATCTCCTTAGCTAGGACGAGGAGAGACTAGCTTCGATTCTACCCAAGAGTCACCAATTTTTCATACGCAGAATTCTTTTAACATGTAAACTATCTTGTGATGCTTTTGAGAGCTTCATGTCTAGGGGTATATGAGTTAATCAGTTTATGTACATATTGGGGAAGAGTATTCCTCCTTATCCTTTGTATCTGTGTGGTTTAAATGTGTAGTTGCCTTCGTTTTGCAACTGTGTAAGCTTAAATTATGAGTTAAATGATTAGTAGTTAGTATTATGCATATATATATATATATATATAATTATTTATTATTATTTTAACTCCCCGAACTTTTCCCGTGTTTTACCGTTTAAAACCTGTACTTCCCGAACATATCATTGCCGTTTAATACCCATACCCATACTTGGTGACTATGGGCACACTATCAATTACTGCTTCTTAATATCTCATAACATCTAAAATTCCGTCTCTTTCCATTTCCATGGTATATGTAGCTGGAAAGTTTTCCTGTTATGGTCCAACCTTCCTGGCCTTCAATTGTTTTGTAACCTACTGAAAAACACCTTACTGAGTACAAGTTATAGACCCATAGGTGAAGCTTCTTATTTCTTTCTCATTTTTGTTTTCCATTCTTCAGGGAGGCCAAAGTAGGCAAGGGCAAACCCCTAAGAAGTCTGGTGAGGATGATTCAAATTCAACGAGGTCACAGGGGATTGGGGAGTCTCTTCTTGGGAACAAGAGATAAATGTGTAATACATTTAAGGAAACATCTGTCGAAATTGTCCGAGGGGTAGGTAAAGTGCCATTTGGTATCTCCTAATGAAAAAGCTAGTGTAATTTGTTGTAATTTTCAGTATGTTGGAACATTTTCTTCGCATATATATCGTGTGGATTTTTTTTCTCCACTTTGTCAATAAGGAATTTGAAGCTTAAAGGTACTGCTTTATTAGCATTTTGGTAGTTTTATGTTAAAACATTTTTGGAAGTTTTCTCAGAAAAAATGCATTACTTGTTAATTAAAAAATGTGGAGGAAGCAATTTTTCTTTGCTCATAGAGAAGATGGACTTTGAGATGCCTATTTGAATTTCCTGTTGGCTTGCTTTGTTTCATCCAGAAAAGATAACCAAATAACATTTCTGCAACACTGACACATATATTGCTGAATCCAACCCCGCTCCAATTTGATTTCTAGAGAGGGAAGATAGAAACTTTTACTGCTTTGGGTTTGTTTTTGAAACCATTTTTATAAGTGATGATTCTCTTCATGTTAACTGAAATTTGCACCAACTGTAAAGATCTGTCCAATATATTATGATATTTTACAATATGCCGAATAGTGGCCCTGACATTGCGATAGTCTGATGCGGTAAATTGTAGAGAAAAAATGAACAATTTCAGATATGGTTTTGGTATATACTTTTGCGATGTGCCAATGCCTTCCCGGAGAAATGTAAAAGAAAATGAATGGATTAATATAATTTCCTTTCTTCCGAAACCAGAAATTCATGCATCTATTCTGGGAGATTGAACTAAATTTTTGGTCTGGAAAGGACAATCTTTTGATTAACAGACTTCACATATGATAATCAATACATGTGATAAACCAAACCAGTTTATTTTGCCCAAACTATCTCCACATTAGCATCATCTATAACATGCATAAGCCCTTGGACTTTGCTACTGATACTCCTTAGGGCCAAGATAGGGGTGGTTATTGAACAAAATGTTTGTGAACTACTCGGACTCGGTTCGGTAAAAGCTCGAGTATCGTTCATTTATTTAGTAAACGAGCCGAGCTTGAACACCGTTTTTGAACTCGTTTAGTAAACGATCCGAGCTTGAACACACCTCTGCTCGGCTCGATAAAAGCTCGGTTCGATTATATATACATATTAACCTATTAAAATATACTTATTTCATTTAAATATTAAAATTAAGTATATATATTATATACTAGTAAAGATTAATAGTATATAATGTATTTTATATGATTAGAATACCCTTTATATAATTATAATCTTATACTAAAATTTTAGTTAACACCGTGACTTCTTTGTCTAGGATAATAAAGTGAATTTTTTACCTAATATAAATAGCTATATCCAATAAAATAAGTTGCTCATGAACCACTCGAACTCAGCTTGAGTTTGGCTAGTAAAGCTCCAGCTCGGTTATTCAATAAACGAGTCAAGCTTGAACATGATTTCCGAGCTTGTTTAATAAACAAACAAGCTTGAACACACCACTACTCGGCTCGATATCACCCCTAAGCCAAGACCATCGAGACCGTGCTCTAAGAGCACGGGATTTCAGGTGGGGTCATTTCACATGGTAGGCCCCACTTGAAATCCCGGACCCGTGCTCTTAGAGCACGGTCTCGGCCCTAAGGTGATCCCAGAAGCTTTATCCTAAGCTCTTTTCTTTTTTCTCAATTTTATTTTCAAAGAAAAGGAATTGGGAGAGTGAGCCCCACTCGCTCCCATGGAGACAACGCTCTTCTTAGAAGACAAAAGGACTTGTGGCAGATCTCACGTCATTTTTTCTTTTCTTTTCTTTTTTTGTGACAGGTCTCATATCACATTTTTTTTTTTTTGTCCTTTTTCCTATAAAGAGTAATTTACTTGGAGTGAATTTAGGTAACACCTTAATGGGTTTAGAATTCTATGTACGTATCCCTTCATTTTCCGTAATCTGATTTCTAATCAAAGTTTTAAATCTTGATAGTTTTTAGGAAAACATATATAGAAATTGCTGTTGAGATTTATTTTGGATTTGAATCCTATGGACAATAAAATATTGCTACCTTCAGTTTCTTTTAAATCACTTTATTCAAAAGGATGACATGTGTTAGTTTAAAACAAATATTTTTCTCTTCAAGGAATAACATGTCATTTCCTCGAAGAAAATGACTTTAAAGAAAATGAAGCTAACATTACCTTAAAATATTGGAGGCACTTCGTATTGATGGACACACTTTCACCATCCTACCTAGGGGAGGGATGTATCTACTATGCTGTATTTTAACGGCTAATTTTGAGGACCTGATGTCATGGTCCCCAAATCAAAAGCACCAATCACACCCTTAGTCCAACTCTTTTTGGAAAAAGATTTATCACTTGGGGGTAGAGTTCACACTTGTAACCCTAAAAAAAAAAAGAGTTTACACTTTTAGTTTCTTTTCTCTTAGGGTGTGTTCGTTTGGAAAAAAAAGAAGAGAGAAAGTAATAAAAGAAAAGTGAATTTCCATGGACTTTTCCGGCGTGTATGCAAGAAAGCACTTTCTTTCTCTGTATAGACACCCAATTTTGCACTGTCGAAGGCCATTTTAGTTCCAAGTATTGAAAGATGTACTCAACGAAGAAGATCTGAACTCTGAAATAATTCAAACCATAGCCAAAGCCCAAGCTAACCCAAGCCCGAAAAAGGGAAACAATTAATTTTTCCATTTTTCAAGAACTGTTTGAGTTTTTACAGAAACTTTAGTCCCATATTGCTTTGAAAAGAGAATCTCCCTCTTTTAAACTTTATAAAAGGCTACGCACCCTTCATTCTCAATTAACTCTTGAAAGTCATAGAATTTTCATCTGGTTTGAAAATCTTAAGGGGAGAGAAACTTTAGTTAGAGAAAAAACCTAGATTTTATATTAAAACCCTAGAAATTTTCAAGAATTTTGGAGGACCACAAAATTCAAGAATTTTGAGAAGAGAGTAAGAGCACACACTCTAACCTCGAAGGAGGATCGGAATTTGATCGAATTTGGATCAAATCTTGTTATTCATCTCAAGTGCTTGGAGCGTGGGAATGCTTGGAGAGCAATCAAAGAAATGTTTGCAACAATGTTTGTCTAATCTTTAATCTCTAGTTATTCATTTTGAGTCATTCCCTTTCTACCAATCCGAATCTATTTTTCTTCCACTTTTCATTAGTAGTCTAGGGTTTCATCTGAGCGGTTTGCAAGAAACTTAAAATTCAGATGAAGGAAAGTGGTTAAAAAAAAGTTTTCTGATTTCTTTTTTTATTTTATCACTAGTTTGGGGATCACTTCAGTCTTCCATAAGTAGGTGGGCTCCCTTTGAATCGGCTGATGAAAGGGTGTCATTCATCGAGATTGGAGAAATCTTGATCCTCCAGTAGAGAGAATCACCCCAAATCGGTCGAGGAGGGGTACATTTTAATTTTGAAATAAAAAATAATAATAAAGAAAATAAAGTAGAGAAGGAATTGCCTTGATTCAATTGAGGAGATGTGTATTTCAATCTCCGAAAAAGCTAAAAATGGAGGAACTTTTTTTTAATGATCTTTTAAGAATAAACTAAAAATGGAGTAACCGTCTTTCGACGAATGATTTAGGGTGTTTAACTGCTTCCCCAAATCATAACAGAACTCTCGAATCCCAAATTTTGGTTCTCAGACCAAGATGTCATTTTTATTTGGTGACCAGTCACACCTAAATTATTTGATTGGTGGCAACTCTAAAAATTTTGTCTTCTTACTGGGGCGAACGTGCTAGTGTGGGGTTGAGATCCGCGGCTGGCAATTGCACAACTGGCGACTCTGCTAGGACTTTGAGGGATTGGGCCAAGTTTTATTTTTCTTTTCTATTCTAATATTTTTTAATAAATTTTATAAAATGAGGATCATTGATAGTTTGTGTGAACAAGGATTTCGGTCCCCGCCCACAAGGAGGGGTGCTGTTTGGCGATGTGGTAAGTTGATTTTATGTTTAGACTTGCCACTTATTTATTCGGTAGGGATAAGTCTCATTCAATGGATAAGGTCTTGGTCTGCTTAGAGTTCTAGGTAAGAGGTTCGGTTAAGTCCGAGGAAGATGTTAGGCACCTCGGCACTTCCGTTTTACAATAGTTCCATACTTACTAGGTTTAAGTAAATTGAAGTCAAGTTGTTAATCAAATGACGTTGATTTAGTTTATACTAACCCAAGAAGAGAAAAACTAAATTAGGGTCGGGCCCGAGTTGGACTCCCTACATACTCACATTGGGGTGAGATCAGACCGAGTGTAGTTCTGACACATAAGCCTGTGCCGAGGCTAAGGGGTGTGTTGTGTGTGTGCACCAAGGGTGACTAAGGTCTAATCCGGTAGACTAGGGTTGAGTTGACCGGGTTGGTGAAGTGCTTGGATAAGTTGATTGGGCCCAGTAGGCCAAGGTTGAAGCCAGGTAGGCTTAGGCCCGGTAGGCCGAGGGGAAGTCCGGTAGACTAGGGTTTGGTCCGGTAGGCCGGCTAAGTCCGATAGACTAGTGTGTGGTCCGGTTGGCCAAAGGTAAGCCCAGTAGGCTTAGGGTTTGGCCCGGTAGGCCTAAGTTCTGCCCGGTAGGCCTAGGATAAGCTCGGTAGGCTTGGGTTCGGCCCGGTAGGCCTATGTTCGACCCGGTAGGCCTAGGGTAAGCCCGATAGGCTTGGGGTAAGGTCCAAATTCAGTTTTATGGTCCTTGAATGTTGATTTGATGATTTTAGGGCTTTATCTCCAAAATTTCCCAAGTTAAGTGGGCTAACCATGGTTAATACATGGGTATTAACCATGGTTAGTCCGGATAAGCAAGGTTAGGCACTCTTTAAGTTGGTTTTGGATTTAAAATGCCTTTTGAGGGTTTAACCAAGATTTGAATGGGCTTAATCATGATTAAACCAAGTGTTAATCATGGTTAAGCTCATCTAATCATGGTTAAGCAATGAGCATGATCCAAAAAGTAACGTTTTCCAAAGTTTGAGATTATTTTAGATTTTTAGGGATTTTTTCAGACTTTCCCAAGTTAGTTCGGTGAATTAACCATGGTTAACTCCCACTCATGGTTGAGTTAACCACGGTTAAGACCAAAAGCAGGTATGGTCAGGCTTGGGATGGACCCTAGGGGTCAAAGCAAGTCCAGTGGAGGGCCCCCATGGGCTGTGGGCCTACTGTAAGGCCCAAAATTTTTTGAAATTAATAATGTTGGTAATCATATTATCGACAGTTTGAGAAGCTCAGAATCCAGGCTGTCGGTGAACAGATTACCGACAGATACAGTGATGTTTTCCAAACTTTGACCCTGTAACTATGGTTAGGTGATGAGTTGAGGGGCTCACAACCTATGGTTTTGAAGAGGGCCATGCAGGGAGCAACATGGGCCTAGGTTGGACCCCAGGGGTGGCCTGGTGTGGGCCCCACAGTGTGTCAAAGTGACACTGTTACTGTTGTACATAAAATCATGAATGTCGGCAATGGGATTGCCGATATTTTAGACAGTTCTAGTTTTTGGGCAATTTAACCCTAGTTAAGCTTCACTATGGTTCAAGGGGTCTTCAGGTAAGTTGTAGGGGAGACCCTGGGGATCAACCCTGACCCTTGAGTGGGCCCTGGGGAAGCTCAGGTGGGGCCCACAGGCCTAAAAACAGTGAAACTCAAGGGTGTCGGTACTGAGTTTACCGACACCCTGCGATTTTTCAGAAAATGGAATTTTGCCCTGCAGGGCTGCAAGCAGAGGGACACCAGGGGTTCCCCCATGATGTGGAGGACCCCCAGTAGCCTAAGATTCCATTGGAAAGCTGTTCTACCTGTAAGGGAGGTTCCTCACACCTATAAGGTGGGAGAGACCTCCCCACAGTGGGTTTTACCTACAAAATAACAGAGAAAGTCCCTTGGAATGGACCAGGGGCTCACAATGGTGTAACAGCAAAATAAGAAGGGGGTAGGGGCAAGCCCTACCCTACCGAAGCTTTGGTGCACGTGGTGGCCCCTGTAGGTGGCTCGTGGAGGTGCTGCAAATGGTGGTGCTACTGTTGCCAGATCTGGGAAGGTTGCTAGAGGTTTGTGGAGCTGCTTGGGCTTTTTGGGACGCCTGGGAAGAGGGCTGAGAGTTGGATTTTTGAACAGGGCTTCGGGTATGGGTTGTGGAGTTGTTTTTGGTGGAGGTGGGGGCTGCTACTTATAGGAGAGGCTAAAGGGGACACCAAGGTCATTAGGACGAGGGTAGGAGGACTACTCATAGCCTGGAGAGGCCCCCTGCAACAAGAAAGGGCGGCGTGTGTGCAGGGAGGTGGTTGCATTGCAGAAGAGGACGTCGGTAATCAGATTACCGACATCCCCCAGCCTTCGAAAATCAAGGGTGTCGATAATTGGATTACCGACATCCCTGGGCCTTAACCAAAAGGTCAGGCCCAGGCCACGCACGCCGTACAGATGAGTCGGTTTTGAATTTCTATGGGCTTGGGCTTGGGCCCAAGCTGAGATGCTGATCCTTAGGGGGTTTTGGACCTAGGGCTTGAGCCCTAAGGGCCTAGGGCTTGGGCTAGGCTACGGCTAGGTTAGGGTTCACCTATGGTTAGGGCTAGGCTAGGCTAAGGCTAGGCTGGGGTTTACCTATGGTTAGGGCTAAGCTAGGCTAGGGTTCACCTAGGGTTTACCTAGGGTTGAGGGCCTTGGTAGGAGATTAACCGTAGTTAAGAAGCTTAACCAGGGTTAGCTAGGGGTGTAAAAATTGGGTGCTTACAGTTTGTTCATTGTGTCTCTTTATTTTTGCTTATTTACGCATCGTTGAGCACTCATTCACTCCCCACCCTTTTGTCTGTATCCGAACCTACCCTACCTTACTTTTGAAATTACGTAGTTGAGTGCCTGCAGATTGCATCCTAGAAGCAACGACGAACATTTCACCTCAAGTCATTGAGCAAAAGAATTGTAAGTTTTGTGTATTGATTTCTATGATGTTGGGTACCTCTTAGGAGAAGATTAATAAATCCCTTTGAACTGCATATAGAAATCTATTTGTGAAGTGTCCTGTGATTATATGAGTTTTTTTTTTTTCTCTCTGTTGTTGGACATTAGTTCTTGAGGAACGTTTCTTTTGTTAAGTTTTTTTTAAAGATAGTCATTGTCAACCTGTAAGGCCTACGGGCACCCTAGTTAGAGGACCATCCCTTATATCCTGCAATTTGATTAAGGCCTACGGGCAATCTAGTTGACCTAGATTCTTTTATTTTTCATGACCTATAGGCACCCTAGTTAATGGATCATTACCTCTATCCCACAACTTGAATTAAGACCTATAAGCAATCTAGTTGACCTAGATTCTTCTTTTTTCCAAGACCTACAAGCACCCTAGCTAGTGGATCATTACCTCTATCCCACAACTTGAATTAAGACCTACAGGCAATCTAGTTGGTATAAATTCTACTATTTTCCCAAGACCTACGGGCATCCTAGTTAGAAGATCATCCCTTCTATCTCACAATTTGACCTTTTAACACTAAAGCCTACGGGGCAATCTTATTAGAGGGATACCCTCTTTTCAATCATTTGTTTTAATTTATCACTAAGGCCTATGGGCACCTTAGTTAGAGGACCATTCCTCCTCATTTTATTCCATTTTTTCCTTAAATCATGGGGCGACTTGTGTCTCATCTATTTAAAATTTAGCTAAAGAAACTTCAACCTTACACTAATAACATTGTCCATCATCAGAGATAAAATATATTATTTATTTCCTGCTCTGCTTTTGCCTCTGCTTTTTCAGGCATTTTCATCACTACGCCACCAAAGGAGGCCTCTCGATGGAAGGAGACAATACTTGGTCGAATCCAAGCATGTGCCAATTGGAGGATAGAGATAACCTGACTCTAGCAATATTGATAATATAAGACAGCTTGTCAAAAACCTCGCGAACCAAATGTAGAATAGGGTACCCGCCCCAATTGCAGGACGAATGAGCTAAGGACCCCCAAATGTGGCCCAAAATGTGTGTTCCCCCATGAATGCTCCAAGGCGAACACATGCACAGGCCCAACCTAGGATGTCTCATCATGAGAAAGAATAATGACATCATGAATGCCCTAAGAGTGGACTGGCTATGCAAGTGTCCAAGCTCTAATAAGAACTAAGAGTGGTGAAGGGTTCTAACTTGTCCACCAAAATTGATGTTGCAGACCTCTGCATGTATCCCATACTAACCTGCCCCCAATTTCAGAGTCCCTTATTTTGAAAAATACGACGGTCGAGGCTATCCTGTGGCACATCTAACCGTCTATGGAGAAACTTTAAGCGCGTATGGGCAGAATGAGCAGTTGATGTTGCAACTGTTCCAAATGAGTTTGACGGGGGGATCCTTCCAGTGGTTTACCTATTTTGACCGATCTAAAATCAAGAAATTGAGGGAGCTGGCTGACGCATTTGTGTCAACCTAACAGTATAACATGGAGGTAACTCCTAATCGCCTCGACCTTTTTAGGATGGAGACAAAGATTACAAAGTATTTTAGATAATATGCCTACCGGTGGCATGACAAGTCGTCAAAGTTAGACCTCCTATGATGGAGAAGGAGATGGTTACTACATTTATTTCAACAATGAAACCACCTTACTACAATCATCTCTCGTCTCAAACCAAGACAAGTTTTGAGACCATCATCTAGATAGGGGATAATGTAGACGACAAAATAGAAACTGGAAGAGTTACGGACTACACAACTTTTCAAAATGTAATGGATTATCACGGTAGTGGAAGTTCTGCCCCAACAAAAGTATATGCGGGGAACAAAAAAAAAAAGGTGACACCCAAATGGCATATGTTTCGAACTCCCAACCATTTCAGGTATACTACCAGCCTCAGCCGTCATCAACATACGCCCAACTTGTAGCACAGAGATACATGCAACCCACTCAAGCAGAAATGCCCAACAACAACAACAACCCATGAATCAGAATCGAAACCTACTCCCACTGTATAATGCCAACATCCTGACAACCTCCCAGACTGTCGATGTTATAGATATGGAAGGATGCAATTTTGACCCATCTCAATTGATCCAAAAATTAAGAACAAATTTGCATGTCCAGTTGAGAAAGAGTCAAGTCTCCCCCACCACCAACACCGTATCCAAGTAGCAATCATCCATCCAACAACCCCTCATCCTGAATAGGCGATCCCCTGTCACCATCATGCCCCCATCTGATCCACAACCATTAATTCTAAGCTAGCCCATAGTCTCACCAAACCAACCTCCGACCCAAGAACCCCTTGTTCTCAATTGGCCTACTCTAGTGATTATAAATGACTCAAAACTATATGTTCTATTACATTTATAAAAAAAAAGGGTTCCATTCGATTGCAATAACATCCAACTACTGAGGAATGAAGTCCCAATAGAGGTAGTTGCAGAGGTTGGAAATTTCAAACAGTTCGGGCAGGTTTATAAATAATCAAATCAGACCAAAGAAAAGGTAAAGGAAAAAATCGGAGAAACAAATGAAGAGAAAGAATCTAGGGAAGAAATGAAGGGAGAGAAAGAAAGAGGGACAGAGAGAGAAAAAAGAGAGAAAAGGGAAGAAAAGAATCAAGATAATGTAAAAAAATGCAAAATTAATGATAACTCCATTTTGGACATCTTTAAACATGAACAGATGGGTCGACAAGGAGAAGCTTCTAAAGAAGGCCGGGATGGTAGAAAAGGTGAGGCAGTCAAGGTCAAGTAATTTCTTCAGGATAGTGACAATGATGAGCAGTCAAGGAGACAAGGTCCCAGAAGCTCAAGTTGCCCTTTGAGGGCAAAGGAAAAGATGAAGAATTGGGAGGTGACTTCCTTATGGTGCAGAGCCAACCATACCTCAATGGCTCCCAAAAAACATAACTTCATTAGATATTTGATTACTACCTGAGGATAGGCCTTCGACCTTGGGTGGTGTTAATTTAGAAGACCATTTTTTTCGTTTTCAAAAAAAAAGATCAAAAAAAAAATTAAAAACACAGACACAAAAAAAAAAAAGGATGTTTTATTTATTTTAAAAGATGTGCAAAGTGTTTTTATTTTATTTTTTCAGACATTTTATTTTTAAAAAACTTTGAACAAAATTTGATGAAGAGAAATTAGCTTAAATAAATGAAAATGGGTATGACTTTACCATTAAACTCAACTTTTAGCTCCAAGCTTGAATATGAGGAAATGGGTCCACCCAAAGAACACGTAGATTTTTGGATCACCATGAGAAGGGTGTTAAGCCCAATTTAGAAAAATCCAAATCCAAAAATCTAGGTCTCGAGGAGAGTCTCAAGATGGTAAACATCAAAATCCAGCTCATCATTAGACAACAAGACATTTTGTTTGGTCATATGGAAACATGTGGATATGAGATCCTTAATGAAATAATCATGGGTAATGCAAAGAACTTCAAGAACAAGCAGATGAAAGAACTACGTGAACAATTTAAGATCACCCATTACAATTCCTCCAAATCCATGGCTGAAAGAAGTCATAGAAGTAGGAAAATGAGATTTTGAAGCAGATAATTGAAAAAATGTCAACAACATACAAGGACTGACACGAGATAATCCCTTTTACTCCTCATGCATGCATATTAAACATCAGTTTATGCAACTCCATGGGATGAAAACCATAAAATGAAAAGTTGAGTGGTTAGGAGCAAGCCTCAACAAGCTCGATTTGATCAAAGGAAAAGCGGATGCGAAGTGTCAAGGATAGTGTAATCAAAGAAGAATGACATAAATTTACCTCGAGATTTTAAAGAAGATGATCTAATATCAAAGAATATGTGTCAACACCAAATAGATTCCCAACGAGATTTCAAGTCAAATCATTCTTACATGGTCAGAAAGGACATTCTTTCCGGTGGAGTTCTCATCATGACAAATAGAGAAGATCTTTTCGAGCCAATTAACTTTGACTCTGTCAAAAGGTATTATGCATAGTCTAATCTTGAGTTATATGGTTAAATTTGAAAGGAAGAGAGGTCATCCTTGCATTTATCCCGTCAACATCATATATTCTTTAGTTAACCATTTTGAGCCTTAACAGTCATTTCACACCCAAATTGGGGCATTTGCACCTACACTGGGGCATTTTGGGTACAATCCAATAAGCCAAAGTCCAAGTTACCCTAGTGTCGATACACTGGGGCAATTTTTTTTATTACCCACATGATCAATTGTGAAAACGTCAACTACTTTCTCCAAAGTTTAAGATACCCTAGTGTCCATACACTAGGGCAGTTTTTAGCCCCCCCCCATAAAGAAAGGAGAAATCAAAGCATAACAAATGGAGAAAGCCTACTACTTCCTCCAAAAGTTTACCCCATTGTCATACACTGGGGCAATATTTTTAGTGCCCTGCGAAAAAAAAAAAGTGGAAAGGAAAAGAAAGACAAAAGGGAAAATATCCCAAGGAGAAAAAGAACATGAAGGAACAAGTACCAACGACAAGCCAAAAGCAATCAAATGTCTCAATTCTTCCCAATACTCACAATCTTTGATCTTTAATCATTTCTTTCAAAAAACTTAACCATAGCTTACGTTTCGTCCTACTATTAAAGTCCTCTCGGATAAAAGATAGTCATGAAATCTTAAAATTGGACTAGGCATATACATACATAAGTTTAGGCAATGACGGATTAGAGTGACTGAGAAAATCTATAAAGAAAAGCATAACTTGAAAGAGCACAATGAAGACCCAAAAGGGCATTGCAAGTAAGAACGTCAAGTTATGACAAGATCAAATTACTGTAGGCACGATAAAAATCCTTTGGGGCGTCAATGCGCAAAAAATTACGTGAGCCAGACCCTAGGAAGACCGTAACTGACATCAGCGGCAAAAAAAGAAGAAAAAGAAATCCGCTGAAGCAGTTAATTTTAGATCCTAAACAATTCTATCAATACTAAGATAGAGAACAAAAGCAGTTATACTTCACACAGTAGCATATTGTTGTTACATCATTGAGAGTTAATTTGAGGAACCTAGGCAAATGTGATAAAGAGGATTCTATATTAGTATGAACACCACAAAAGTGGTTTAAATTATGTCCATAAATTTTAGGGCCCGTTTGGTTCGGATTATTGCAGTCATAAGCGTTGATGCTGATAAGTGTTGATAACTGTAATCCTGTTTGGTTAGACACTATCAATAAGAAACTATGCTGATCATAACTGATTATGTGTAAAATAATCACGTTTGGTTCACCCCAATGGAAAAACTGAATATTTCAACAATTTTTTTAAAAAAAATTCTTTTTCAACATTTCATTGTAATTGTTTAAAACAATACCTACTTTAGGGTAATAATTACAAATATAAAAATAGCATAATTTAAATAAAGAAAAATCAATTTTCTAATGTATTTAACTATTGAAATGATCATTCCATATGGTTTCTGTTAAGTGATCTCTAAATGCTCCCATCTCTTGAGTGGCTGTGTCTGTCAAGTAACATTGACATCCCTTTCATCGTGTGCTACTTCGTTGTTGGGGATGAGCAAATCTTCTGCTTCGTACTCTCAAAATAATTCATCTCTTTGCGTCTCCCGTCTTATGAAATTGTGGACCACACAAGCAGCCACAACGATATCTCTCTGAGTAAGAAAATGATAAGGAGCTATACGCTTCAAGATAGGGAAGCGTGCCTTTAACACCTCAAAGCAATGCTCAATTACATTCCATACTGAGGAATAGGTATGATTAAATAGCTCTATTGAGTTTGTTGGACCTCTACCGCCCTTGTAGTCTTGTAAATGATAGCTCGATACATGATAGGGTGCAAGAAAACTTGTCATGTTTGGATATCCAGCACCCACAACATAATACTTTCCTGCCATAAATTAAAGTTCTAATTTAAAATCAATTCATATGAACAGTCTTAATTTTAAATTCTTGATAAAAAAAAATTTACCTAAAGGGGCATGCATGAGGAAAATTTAATTTTGGGGTGTTGATTGCATGCAACAAAATTCTAGAATCGTGTGCATTTCCTCCCATCCAGCGCAGACTTATGTGAATTGTATATTAAAATAACATACCGCCATCATATTTTGTGTAAGAATTACCTTCCTTCCACAATAAGGGATCTGCTTGTCAACTGAGACTATTGCATCAATATGTGTCCCATCAATTGCACCAATACAATCCTACATTTTTTGTAAACATTTTACTTCACATTAATAAAAAAATTATGACATATAATAAAAGCTACAAAGAATTGCGATATATTACCTTGAACCACAAATTATATTTTTTGTTTGTACAACTTTCTTCAATAGTAGAAGAATGTGAATGAGGAGCTATGATTTCCTTTGAAAATTTTATCATGGCCTTCAAGACTGAAAAAATTCGGTGAACCTCAAATCCAATGTTTGAGTCGAGAATCTCACAAGTTCAACAGGATGGTTCGGTTTCCCTAAAAGTCTATCTACCATTTTGATGATTTTAATAATTAAGTTATTAACTTAAGGGATGATGTACTTTAAGTGCGGAAAATAGAAAACCAAACAAACCAAAACACAAGGATTTTTACGTGGAAACCCTTCCAGGAAAAACCACGGGACCTAGTCCAGCTATGAAAATCCACTAAGACAGTAAACAAGAACTTATAAGACCCGAACTTGACTACTTCGGACTCGACACTTCGATCGTTCAGTTTTTAGTCCTCCATGCCTCAAAAAGTCATCACGTACTCACAAGTTCCATGATCAACCACAACCGCTCGTACTTCTCTTTGTGTCTCGAAAACAGTCCACAATCTTCCGATCGATCTCCATCAATGACAGCTTTGGATTCCACCGACCAAATCACACATCCACGATCCTTATTGGATCGATCTCTTTCGCAAAGGCTTCGGAACACTCCGGCCAAGTTGTTCTATCCAGAACGGGTTGATAGTTTGATAAGAATCAAAACCTAGATGGACTCCTTCCATTGACAAGTCCAAACAAGCAAGATTGGAACTTTAGGCTTGCAAACTCTAGGTTGAAAGCAACCAACAAAGGGGAGGAGAACAATAAGATTCTAGAGTTTTTATGAACTCTAGGAGTTAAAAACCTTCTCTATACTCTCTCAAAGTTGTACCCCACGATTTAGAAGGGTTCCCATTATATAGAGGATCAAAAACCATGTTTAAAAGTTGGTAAAATAGATTAAAAACCAAAGAGGCAAGCAAATGAGTTGTTTTAGCAAAACTCACATATCAGGGTCGACCCTAGAGGATGTTTGGGTTGACCCAACTTCCCACTTCAGTCGACCTAAACATCCTTCAGGGTTGACCCTCATAATTTCAACATTCTGCCAAAATTCCTTATACCTAGGGTCGACCCTCAATGGTCAGGGTCGACCCTGAGGTGCAAACCTGAAATTAAAACTTGATTTTTGGGTCTCGCACCCCTTATGAAAGTTGTAACTATTTTCGACCCGATCGTTTTGATATATTATGAAGCAAAATCTGAGCTACAGATTGGGAGATATGCAACCTACAAGCAACCTTGGTTTTTTGAAAAAATTCAGCATTTTGAACTTGATTTGCATAGCTTATCTCATCACCTAGGGTCCGTATGATTAATCTAGGACACTACCACCTAAGGCATCATATTAGGATTATTTTAAGTCTGGTAGCATGGTATATAGGTCACTTACCATCCTATGAGTGAAACAAAGGAAATGATCAACCGACTCTTCAACGCTCTTTAACTTCACTTGTCGTGGATGCTTGACGGCAATGACACAAGACATACACCTAGATACCTAGACTCTCTTGTTTTGACACCGGAATAAGCCAACCCAAAAAACATAGACTTTACAATCTCCCCCTTTGGCAATTCCATGGCAAAACCAAACTGAAGTACATGACTTGGCACAAATTTAGCCAAACACATCAAAACGGTGAATTAGGACATTACATGACTCCAACACAATTACATAACTCCAATTGATAAATAATCTTACATTGAGACACTGAAGTTCTTTGTCAAGTAATATCTGTCTGTTGCAACCCTGCACCAGCACATGCTCATAAACAAAACTTCTAGTGAAGCATGTGTGGAATATGAAAATAAGTGACCACAGGTAATGCAAGGAATGTATAGAACTTGGTAAATAATACCTAACATTCTCCCCCTTTTTGGCATAATTGCCAAAGGTAGTCATGAAGCCAATATCACAGAGAATATACCAATTTAACACATGTGAAATATCAAGGCAATCATAGTACAACGAAGCAAATGTAGACAATGAGGGGACTAAAGAGCGGGGAACAAGATAGAAATATAAAACACAAACTCCCCCTCAACAACTCAGCTTGATCTTCTCCCCCTAAGATCAAGGATACCACAAAAAAAGGGCACCTATGCTAGAAAGGCCCAGGCTAAACTAATAAGAGAACATATAATAATAATACGAAAAATATATATATATATATATATATCACGTGCCACACAAACATGCATCAAAAGCATTCCAAGCAGTAGTAATTTAAAATTACAAATCCAATTAAGAACATGATTAGTTAGTCCGACTGAGGATACACATCTAACTAAATCTCACGGAATGCTAAACATAGCCAATTCACTTAGACACATTTAGTGAACAGTTCAAAAGTGATGCAATATGTGTGTAGTGGTAGTCTGACTAGATACTAGATCAAGGTTTATTTCCCTTTCCAAGGTATGACATTAACCACTAAATGGACTCTCGGAGATATACATCATGGAAGTCAAACCTAGTTAGATCTAGATATGCTGATTTTTTTTTACATTTTGGTGAACCTTTATCCATTTTATTTGACTCATTATTTTTCTTTTATTTTTGGTCAAATACCTCCAAGCTTTGTAAGATTTCTTTTGATGTTCTTTATTGGAGCATATCTTTTCATGCAATGATGGCTTTTACACTATCTAGGTAGGTAGTCCTGGCTATTGGCAGCAGGGGCTTTCACTCTAGTGATCAAGATAGATACCTATTGTCCGCTTAGGTAGCCATTTTATACTGTTTGCATCCAATAGTGACTTTCACACTATCCCAGTAGGTAGCCCTTTTCATTGCAACAATATTTGCTCATGGAGGATACACAAAATGAGGATGACTAACAAATATGGTCATTCTAGATTGGTCATCCAAGGTCACACTTTTGGGATAAGTCAAACACCTACAGATTGAAAAATAGACCTTTCAATAGAATCAGTCAGAGTGCATGTGAAATTTGTAAAGCATACACATATGAATAAGTGTCTAACTGTTCAAGATAAAACCAGTCTAATTTTTAGCCTAACTAAGAGACTATAAAAGTGATATATCCTCAATCAGCAACAACCTCATGTTCAACCCTGAACAAGTATAGAAATAAAGATCACAGAAGGAATGCAGATCATGCAAGTCAAACAAGGGCAACATGAAGAAAATCTTTTTGGATTTTATGGTTTTTCAATGTTTTTGGATTTTTCAAAATAAAGAAAACAAAAAAACATACCAAAGCAGATAAACACTAGTAAAAAGAAAAAAAAAATTAGTATACACAAATAGCATAGCACTAGGACAAGATAGAATGCTAACAACACACCCTAGGCTATGACAGACACGGGCTAAGTGAAGCCATTCGGGTCTTCCTTTCTCACCCAAACAGTTTTAGAAGTGTAAATGACCCTTTGGTCTCTAACCGTTTCAGTTGAGATAGGTATGACCTTTTGCCTCTTCCTCCTGTTCCTCATTTTCCAGGATTGAGTCCTAGAATTATGGTGGGCATTATGGTTCTCCCCGTTACCTCCTGTATATCTAGCATAAGGAGTGTCATGACCATGCCACTGTTTAGAGTTGTGAGCAATTTTCATCACATCTTCACACAAACTCCTAAACTTCTCCACTAGGACCTCAACTCTCATTTGAAGATTCCTATTAAAATTATGTTGGTTCCTTGAACCATGATTGAGCATTCTTTGAATTTTAGGACATCGAGGCTTAATATGACCCTTTACTCCACATTTATGACATGTAGGGATGAATTTCTGAGTTGAAGGGTCTTTCCCTTTAGCAGGAGGGTGCCTTTTAGCACCAGACTCAGTGTTTGAGGTAGATGGAGTTCCATTCACATCTCCAACACCTCTGATTTTGCTCAAGATCAGCCAACTTAATTTTAAGACTTGTCCTTTCATTAAGACAAACATCCAAATCAGATTCAAGAAGCTGAGTCTTGGCAATGAGGGAAGCCTTCTCTTCGTCAAGCTGTGACACAAGAGCTCTCAACCCTAAAGCCACTTGGTCTAAGGCATCCTTTTCCATTTCAATAGATTTGATCTTTTTGGACATAAAAAACTGAACCTTTTTCAGCTTTAGGCATTCCTGAAATAGTTCATCATAGGCTGTCTCGAGGTTTCCCTAAGAATCCGAGTCATTCTGACTCTCATCATTCTCACCATCATTATGGTGTTGGTCACTCACAACCTTTGAAGAAGATTCTTCAACCTCAGACAAAGATGCAGTGAGGGCCACATAACACCTAGTCTCCTCACAAGAAGAACTATCTAATTCCTCAGATTCAGATTCACTGTCATCCCTTGCCTTGCCCTTAAATCTTTTCTTATTAGAGCACTCAGCGGCAATATAGCCATAGCTTTGGCATTCATAGCATTGAACACCTTAGGGGTTCTTATCCACACTTTTAAGATGTTTCTTATTTTCAAAGTGCTTAGACTTAGGCTTTTCAAAAGATTTTTATCCTTTCAGATTAAATCTTTTATTAAGTTTTAAAAATTTTCTGAATTTCTTTGCAAATAAAGTCAACTCTTCTTCTTCATCCTTAGAGTCATTATTTGAACCATCTAAAGATTCTTTAACGGATTTCAAGCCAATAGATTTTGGTTTCTTAGATGGGTTCAGATTTAACTCATAGGTTTGGAGAGAACCAACCAACTCTTCGATTTTGAAAACATCAATATTTTTGCTCTCTTCGATGGCGGTAACCTTCGATCGAAATCTCTCAGGTAGATATCTCAAAAATTTTCTTACAATTTTGGACTTAGGAATTCTTTCCCCTAGATTGAAACTAGAATTGACAATGTCACTCAGATTTACATAAAAACTGTCAAATGTTTCATTTTCATTCATCATCAACTTTTTAAACTTAGAGGTAAGCAATTGAAGTTTGGAGATCTTGACAATTGTAGTCCCTTCATAGGTAATTTGAAGAATGTCTCATGCCTCCTTCGAAGTGTCACATTTAGAAATACGCCGAAATTCTTCGAGTGTGATAACGGCGAAGATTGCATTTAGACCCTTACTATTCCATCTGCAACTTTCAAGTTCTACATTGGTCCATTAGAAGAAGGTTTAGGGATGGTCTGGTCATTTATGGTCTTTGTTGGATGGGTCCAACCTTGTTCAATGGAGATCCATACTCTCTCATCTAATGATTTTAGAAACGCTCTCATTTGAACTTTCCAATAGACATAGCTATTCCCATTAAATAATGAGGGACAAGAGATGGATCCTCCCTCTCTTTGGAGATTCATATTCACCGAAAATATAAAACAAGATCACACTAATAAATTAGTGAATCTACTCTGATACCAATTGAAAAAATTCGGTGAACCTCAAATCCGATGTTTGAGTTGAGAATCTCACAAGTTCAAGGGGATGGTTCGGTTTCCCTAAAAGTCTATCTACTCTTTTGATGATTTTAACAATTAAATTATTAACTTAAGGGATGATGTACTTCAAGTGTGGAAAATAGAAAACCAAGCAAACCACAACACAAGAATTTTTATGTGGAAACCCTTTCGGGAAAAACCACGGGACCTAATCTAGCCATGAGAATCTACTAAGACAAAGTAAACAAGAACTTACAAGACTCGAACTTGACTCCTTCAGACTCAATACTTCGATTATTCAGTTCTTAGTCCTCCACTCCTCGAAAAGTCATCACGAACTCACAAGTCCCATGATCAACCGCAGTCTCTTGTACTTCTCTGTGTCTCGAAAACAGTCCACGATCTTCCGATCGATTTTCGTCAATGACGACTTCGGATTCCACTGACCAAATCACACATCCACGATCATTCTTGGATCGATCTCCTTCATAAAGGCTCCGAAACACTCTAGCCAAGTTGTTCTATTCAGAATGGGTTGATGGTTTGATAAGAATCAAAACCTAGATGGACTCCTTCAATTGACAAGTCCAAACAAGCAAGATTGAAACTTTAGGCTTGCAAACTCTAGGTTGAAAGCAACCAACAAAGGGGAGGAGAACAATAAGATTCTAGAGTTTTTATAAACTCGAGAAAGAGTTAAAAACCCTCTTTATACTCTCCCAAAGTTGTACCCCACGAACTAGAAGGGTTCCTATTATATAGAGGATCAAAAACCATGTTTAGAAGTTGCTAAAATAGATTAAAAACCAAGGAGGCAAGCAAAGGAGTTGTTTTAGCAAAACTCACATATCAGGGTCGACCCTGGAGGATGTTTGGATCGACTCAACTTCCCACTTCGGTCGACCCAAACATCCTTCAGGGTCGACCCTCATAATTTCAACATTCTGCCAAAATTCCTCATATAAAATTCCATATACCCAGGGTCGACCCTCAATGGTCAGGGTCGACCCTGAGGTGCAAACCTGAAATTAAAAATTCATTTTTGGGTCTCACACCCTTCATGAAAGTTGTAGCTCTTTTCTACGCGGTCATTTTGATATATTATGGAGCAAAATTTGAGCTACGGATTGGGAGATATGCCACCTACAAGCAACCTTGGTTTTTTGAAAAAATTCAACATTTTGAACTTGTTTTGCACAACTTATCTCATCACCTAGGGTCCTTATGATTAGTTTAGGACACTTATCACCTAAGGCATCATATTAGGATTATTCTAAGTTAATTTTCACCTATGGTAGTATGGTATCTAGGTCACTTACCATCCTATGAGTGAAACAAAGGAAATGATTAACCGAGTCGATCAACCGAGTCTTCAACGCTCTTTAACTTCACTTGTTGTGGATGCTTGATGGCAATGACACAAGACACACACCCAGACACCTAGACTCTCTTGTTTTGACACCGGAATAAGCCAACCCAAAAAACATGGACTTTACAATACATTATGAAAATGTCCGCTAATCGTCTCCCCATAATGTTGAAATCTTTCTTGCATCAGCCTTTTTTTTTTTTTCTGCCCAATTTAGGGTCTCATCCAACGGCGTACATGAAACAAGTTCACCGCCTTCATCTTGTTGGAGTGAGGCACTGTTCACTGGTGGTTGTCTCATCATTGCTTTGACTTGTGCAAAAAACACCCCAACCATTTGCACAAGTATCTCCAAATAGTGTTGTCATCTCCTCGTACATGGGGCATTTGACATTTTTTAACTTTCCGATACTTGGGTCTTTCTGTATTAATTTCATTGAAATATTTGTCAATACTAATTTTGGTGAATCAAAAAAATGCAACTCGCATATAAAGTATTATTAATTGTACCTGTATCAATTCTACCCAGAGCTCTTCGTCAGCAATGACAATCTTCTTCACTAGGACCCACCCAATTCCTATTTGCTCTACAAGTTCATTCCATGATTTTCATTTGCTCTTAAGGGTTGTCAAATGATTTTTAAATTGTTGATGGGAATATTCCTTTCCAGTTAATTTCTTAAACTCGACCCTAATATAACGCCAAACATGCTTATTTAAACTACCACCCGGTCTATTTCCCTTTATAGCTTGTTCCACCGCCAACTGTAAAAAGACTTAGGTCAGATCTTCTGACCACATCGCTTGTGATATTTTTTTTAAGCCACTAACTTCAATAGGATCCATCTATGTTTCTAAGAAGAAAGACATCATAAAGTTTGTCATGAAATCTTATAAAACAATGGGGCAAAAGAGAACTTGTACAAATTGTAATGATCAAACTAATCTATGACTATCCCCAAACTTATTTATTATACAATAGCTACACAGGAAATCCTATTTGATGTCTTTCGAGTTCAATTATCTGATCTCCCAAGTTAAATGAGGCCTTGACTCAATTCACTTGGAGCACACATTTGAAGCTACTGAACTAATCAATCAATATTTACACAATGAGTGCAAAAGATATCTTTTTACTCAATGGTGCAAAAGATAACTAGTAAAATTCTAGTTAAACAGACCAATCAAAGACACCTTACTTTATCCAGACACACAAATGTGCAGAAAGTTGAGGCAAAACATTAGTCATAACAAAAATTAAAATATCAGCCAAATAAAAGAGTTTAACAAATGGACAGGGAATCAGCATTTGTTTTGATGTGGCAACCAAGTATTCTTATTTGATTTGGCACCCAAGTATGCTTAATGTCAACTTACGCCATATTTCATTGTGGTTTGGTACTGACATTCTAATTGGGAATTGGAATTGGATGATAAAAAGGATTATGATACATACGTGTATCCCAAGTAACTTGGAAAGGTTAGTTGAATGTTGTTTCAGACATGTTTAAAAATTGATATTTTCTTAATACAGATGCATTTTCTTACTGGTATATATTGGTCTCCTTGGACAACCAAGGCATGTGGAATGTAAGGTTTGCAATAAGAAAAGGCAGTACCAGGGGTAGCAATTCTATTTCAAGATCTGGACCCCATACTGCAGCCTTCCTAATTAATATGACATTAATTCCTTCGAATGCTCTGTTTTGTGGCAAAGCCAAGGGACGGTATGCTAAAAAATATTGTGTGATTTTCTGTATTTCAGTAACAGGAGTGTGATTGCAAGAAAAAGAAATCCTAGATCCCATATAAATTTATTTCTTTCTAAGTAAGAGCATATGTATTTTCAAGGAGAATAGCCTCAATACTTTTTTTGATGAAAAGAAATTTGTGCTCTTGATTTCTTGCATGTCGAACTGATCTGACGAGCTCTTCTAATATTTGCATAGACATTCAAAACCTAGTATTCCTAGCAAGCTGCACAAAAAAAAAAAAACAGGTAATTGGTTTATAAAGGAATAAAAATGAAGAGTGTATGCAAGGTCTTCAAAGTCAATAATCAATAATCCAAACGAAATCCAGTGGAGATAAAAAAAGAAGAAGAAGAAGCAAGAATCAGATGAAACTGAGGAAACTAAAATCCCCAATCACAACAATAAGCGCGTACTCTCTTGTATAAAATCACATTCTCAAAACCCCCAGCAAAATGGTTGAAACACTATTATCAATCACAGGAAATTCTCACTCTTATTTCAATTTCTTAGGGAAACCTAAGCATTAATCTGAATTTTCATTGCAAGAAATCCTTCTAGAGTTAGAAATCCTTCAAAAGTTTGTAGTTTCAGTAAGTATAGATTCAATATCTTGTTCTTTCAAGCAATCCGTGCTCGAACTCTCTCAGGTATGAACTCAAAATCACTTCGAAACTCTCTTTGTTTTTGATTTCTTTTCATTGTCTAAAATTTCTAATGTTAGGTTTTCGATAGAACTCCACACAGAGGAGATAGATGGTAGTGCTGCAATCACCACTTATAGACTCATCAAGATGAGTTACTCAATCAGTGAGCCACCTAATGGACTACGTTGCAGCTCATATATCAAACAAACTTCACATGGATGACTACAAGCCAAAAGAAGGAGTTAACACAATCCGTTAAACGTGGTTTGGGGGCTAAAGCAAGACCACCACCTCAACACCACTCAAAATCAGTTCAGTAGCTCCATTAGAACTTGTGAAGAAGCATAGAGACAATATATCAAAAAATAAATTTAACAAACAGAAAAAAAAGGGAAAAATCATTAGAGATGATGTAGATTACATTATCCAGAACAGTTTGAGAACTTACAAACAATGAAATCAATGAGAAAGATAGGGTTTAACAGAGAAATCAAGGGTTATCTTACCTTTTATTGTAGATAATCAGTTTAGGGTAGAGAACCTTGCTTCCATTTCGTCTCTTGCCCATCGAAGAACAACTTGCAATTTTTCTATTAACCATTGGGCACAACGAAAGAAATAGGCTGATGCAAGAAAGATTTCAACATTCTGGGGAGACGATTAATCGACATTTTCATAATGTCTTAAAGGCCATGATAAAATTTTCAAAGGAAATCATAGCTCCTCATTCACATTCTTCTACTCCGGAAGAAAGTTATACAAACAAAAAATATAATCCATGGTTCAAGGTAATATATCGCAATTCTTTGTAGCTTTTATTATATGCCATAATTTTTTTTATTAATGTGAAGTAACATGTTTACAAAAAATGTAGGATTGTATTGGTGCAATTGATGGGACACACATTGATGCAATAGTACCAGTTGACAAGCAGATCCCTTATCGTGGAAGGAAGGGAACTCTTACACAAAATGTGATGGCGGTGTGTTCTTTTAATATGCAATTCACATACATCTGCGCTGGATGGGAGGGAAATGCACACGATTCTAGAATTTTGTTGTATGCAATCACACCCCAAAATTAAAATTTCCTCATGCCCCTTCAGGTAAGTTTTTTCTTATCAAGAATTTAAAATTAAGACTGTTCATATGAATTGATTCTAAATTTGAACTTTAATTTATTGCAGGGAAGTATTATGTTGTGGATGCTGGATATCTAAACATGATAGGTTTTCTTGCACCTTATTGTGGATCGCGCTATCATTTACAAGACTACAAGGGCGGTAGAGGTCCAACAAACTCAATACAACTATTTAATCATGCACAATCCTCAGTACGGAATGTAATTGAGCGTTGCTTTGGGGTGTTAAAGGCACGCTTCCCTATCTTGAAGCGTATGGCTCCGTATCATTTTCTTACTCAAAGAGATATCGTTGTGGCTGCTTGTGTGGTTCACAATTTCATAAGACAGGAGATGCAAAGAGCTGAATTATTTCGAGAGTACAAAGTGGAAGATTTTCTCATCCCCAACAACGAAGTAGCACATGATAGAAGGGATGTCAATGTTACTGGACAGACACAGCCACACCAAGAGATGGGAGGATTTAGGGATCACTTAACAGAAACCATGTGGAATGATCATATCAATAGTTAAATACATCAAAAAATTGACTTGTCTTTATTTAAATTATGTTATTTTTATATTTGTAATTATTACCTTAAAGTAGGTATTGTTTAAAACAATTACAATGAAATGTTAAAAAGAATTTTTAAAAAAAATTGTTGAAATATTCAGCTTTTCCATTGGGGTGAACCAAACGTGATTATTTTACACATAATTAGTTACTTGTAAGCACCCAATTTTTAATCCCCTTCTAGTCAACCATCTTAACCATAGCTAACACCGGTGGACCCTAGCCCATCGCCAAGTTCCTCGAGCCTTGGCCCAAATCCTAAACATCCAAGCCCACGGCACCATGCCCAAGTCCAAACTCTAAGCCAAGTCCCAACCCAAAGCAAAATGAGATGTACAGCCCAAAGGCCCACCTCGGTCTAAGGACCTTATCTCTTTTTGTGGTATAAGCCCAAATCTCCCATTTGGTGTTTCGGTCAGGCCAACACCCAACTTCAGACTTGCCCCTTTCCCTTTTAATGATAAATTTTGATTTAAAGGGAGAAGGGGGCCAGCCTTATACGACTGGAATATTCAGTATTCTGGTGTATCAACTTGACCCCCCAATGGGCTCCTGTACAACCCCCACCTCTCCCTTAAATTACTCTGTTGCCACACCTCCCCTAAGTCTATTAATACTGAGCGTACAAGAGTAAAAAAAAAGGAGGGGAAAAACAGAGAAAGAAAAAAAAAACTGGGCAAGACCTCCATACCCTACACCGAGCATAGCAACATCAGGGATCCTCCTTTCTTTTTGGAAGCTATAGCCTAAGGAATTGAGGTAGACTTGAGGGAAAGCTTGGGCTACCCCTCCTCTTAGGTCACTCATCCTAGCTGTGGTTTTTTCTTTGCAAGCTTATCATCTCCTTCCTTAAAAAAAAAAAAGAAAAAAGAAAAACAGTGAAGGGTAAGCTTCACCCTTACTTCTTTTGGTGTTGTATAGTCGGTATACCCCTAGTCCTCTTCTAGGGGTGTTTGTTTTTTGTCCTTCCTAGAGCTGAGAGCTCTTTTAGAATAGTGGGGTGGTCTTCATCCCCTTCAATGGGATAAGAGACCACCCATGAAAATCGTGAGTTTGAGCTGCAAATGCAAAAGAAAACAGTGCTGTTTTGTTTTTTTTATTATGTATTTTTGTTTATAGCCCAGTTGGCCTTGCCGTGCACTAACCCGTTGCTTGTATTGTTTTTTTGGGGGAGCATTGTGCCTTCTAACTAGGGTTAAACTTAACCCTAGTTAAGACCCCAAACATCAGCTCCAGACCAAGCAAAGCTAAAAACAGTGTTGTTTTATTATTCATTTTGGTTTACAGCCCAGCTGGCCTTAACGTGCACTAACCCGCTGCTTGCATGTTTTTTCGGGGAGCATTTTGCCTTCTAACTAGGGTTAAACTTAACCCCAGTTAAGCCCCATCATCATTTAAGACCCCAAACATCAGCTCCAGTCCGAGCAAAGCTAAAAACAGTGTTGTTTTTTTGTTTATTTTGGTTTACAGCCCAGCTGGGCTTGACGTGCACTAACCCGTTGCTTGCATGTTTTTCGGGGAGCGTTTTGACTTCTAACAAGGGTTAAACTTAACCCCAGTTAAGCCCCCAACATCAGTACAAGAGCAAGCAGAGCTAGTTAGAGTCGGTTCACGTGTGGTGCGGTAGACTGATTTTTAGTCTTTCACCCAGTTTTTTGATTAGTTTATTCCTTTGAAGGCCTTCAGTACCCACCTCTTTGGACTGAACCTCAACACCTTTGGTTGGCCTGGCAGGGGGCCTCTCCAAGCCTTTCTTGGCTTAGGCCAATGGACTACCCCTTTGTGGAGGTAGCCTCGGTTTCTTTTTATTTTTTATTTTACTTCCCTTCTTTGGTTCAAGATCACTATTTCTTTGTTAAGGATTCGTTTAACTCAAGTTAGTATTTTCTTCAACATAGGGAAATTCCCGAAAGGCAAGGGGGGGCATTCCAAGCCTTGTGTAAGATTGTGGAAATTTCCCAAGTTTTAACTAGGGTTAAGCATAACCCAAGTTAGCTCGTTTTCAATGTGGGCATCTTATCAAGGCAGAAACCAACTCCCTTTGTAATTTTTGTTCGGACTAGACTAGGGTTAAACTCAACCCTAATTTAACCCTCTTGCCCCATGGATTTTAATTAAGGGTTAAATTTAACTCTAGTTGATCCTCTCATACCCTAGGTTGGACAAAAAATACAAAAAATCCAAAAATATAGAAAATCCCAAAAAAAAAATCCAAAAATATACAAGACCAAAAAATCAACTCTTGGACCTTTTTAACCCTGGTTAGCAACCCTAACCACGGTTAACACCCTCTTAACCCCGGTTAGCAATCCTAACCCATGGTTAACATCTCTTTTAGGCTACCGGATTACACCCTAGGCCTACCGGGCCTCACTTTTGCCTCCGGGCTTCACCCTTGGCCTCCGGGCTCAATCCCTTTGCACATTGACCAACCTCGGTCAAGCAAAACCCTAATCTCCGGATTAGGCCTCTAAGCCGCCCTTGGTGCACACACACACACCCCCTCGCCTTAGCACGGGCTCATGTGCTAGAACTACGCTCGGTCTGATCTCACCCCTAATGTGAGTACGTAGGCAGCCCGACACGGGCCCGACCCTAGTTAGCTTTTACTTTCTTCCGGTTAGTATAAGTTAAACACTTTGGCATTTGATTAATTTCGATCTTAACTTTGGCTTAAACCTAGCAAGTAGGGAACCACTTTATGTGGAAGTGTCGGGGTGCCTAACCCCTTCCCCGAACTTAACCGAACCTCTTACCCCGATCCCCGATCGCGGACCAAGCCTTATCCAAAATTCCCGGGGACTTATCCCTTCTGAATTAATAAGTGGCGACTCTTAACAAATCTTGTGAGATTTTTTAGTGAGTAATTTTCCGTGCTCACAGCTCTGGCGACTCTGCTGGGGACTCTGGTTCAACCCGAGATCTAGGTTTAAGCCAAAATAAACCTCAAATTAATCAAATGCTTAGTATTCAACTTAATACTAATCGATTTTACATCTCTTAATGGCTTGTGTACTGTGCATTTCATTCACCCCATAATAGTGTAATTGTACCTAACACCTATTAGTCAGGCTTATTACGCTAACGGCCGCTGGATGATGATCCTCGGTGTCAGTAGCTTAAAAGTCTTGGAGGTCTGCGGAACTTGCCTGTTGGGTGATGACTCTCAGGAAACGGTTCTGAACGCTCCCGCTTACACCAATCATCCCTTTTCAGGTATGTTCTATACCGGGGAGCAGAATATACGGTGTTAAGTGACCCCCCCATCCTTAGGAACACACTTGCATATACCTGCATACATACATATAGCCTAGGCTAGGGTATAGTCTACAAGCAGTCCATCCGGAAGGGTACCCTAACCCTAACCTGCTTGCACTCTATACCTGTTCCCAATCATGGTTGGCTATCCGGGTACTTTACCCGAGTAAACACCCATTCAGGGGCATGTACTGAGCCGAAATTGTGCTTGTAATAAAATACAACCAACCCCGTGTCCTGACATAGCATGTGGTATTCAAACCCCGGGCTGACAGGTCTTTCCAAGACCTACCCTAGCCTTGACCTGATAGGCCCCGGTTACCAATAACCCGGGTAAAGCACGCCGGAACTTTGTCCGACTGCCCTATTGGCTCACATGTGCCTTGTCACACCCTAAAAAAAAATTGCATAATTATGTTGCATAATCATTTTGCACATTTGCATTTCATCCACATTTCATAGTACACTCACCATCGAGTCTGTATATTTGTAGATGGCAGGTCCTTCAGGGATCGTAAAGACAACTGGTCAACCACCTCGGTCCGTGCACCTGACTTTTCAGGGGCAATGTGACTGGAATCTCCAGAAAGCAGTTGAGGCCCTCACTTCCGGACAGCGTTCCGCTTGGGCCCAGCATTACAAATTGGGATCCTTCCTCGACCTATCCATGATTAACCTAGATCCGCGCCTCTTAAACGCTGCAATCCAGTGTTGGGATCCCTCGTACATGGTCTTTCGTTTCGGTAAGAACGAACTGTGTCCGACTTTGGAGGAAATTCAGCGCATTCTAAGGTTAAACATGGATGGCGATGCCATAGTACCACGCTTCAAGGCAAATTATCAGACAGACCTATCAAGGTTCTTGCATCTCAGGCCTGCCCGCCTGCAGCCCGGTCCTAACGGCACCTCCGACCGAATACCCGTGCGATTTCTAGAAAGCCTGTACCAGCCCAAGTGGAACTCTGACCCCATAACGCCAGGACTCCCCGGTATCAACGCCTTTACACTGAAAGTTGTCTCTCAGTTGTTGTTCCCGAGATGCCGCACACTTGTTGAGTCAGTTCTGGTCGGAATCATCGAAGACACCTGCAGTTCCGGAGCCATCGTACCAGTCATCCTTGCAGAGATGCTCAGGGCTCTCAATCAGGCATCAGGCCGTCGGAAGGGCATCTTCTATGCCAGCTCACCGCTTCTACACATCTGGTTGGTAGCACACCTACCATCGATTATAACTATACCGGACGACCTCCGTGAAGCTTACAGTATACCCCGGAAGATCTCTCAGGGTCAGGGACCGATCGTGACTATATACGTCGAAGAGCTCTACCAGCTTCTTCAAGACTTGACAGAGAAGACTATCACCTGGCACTGCGAGTGGCTAGTCATGCCAAGGCTACCTCGCGTCGTCATCTCAGGAAGACGGTGTATGATCCTTGCCGGTCTTACAGGCTCTGCAGCCTACGTACCTCTCCGAGTCCTCCGTCAGTTTGGACTCCCCCAGCGCATTCCAGTCATTGACCGGCAGGGAAATGATTTTGCCGACTTCACAGTGCATTCGCAGAAACTCACCGAGCGATTCCAGTCGAGTTGGAGAACCTCTAGGCGGGATCGGTGGCCAGACTTTGTGGTCACAACAGGGCCATCTACTGATGTAGCGTACCGCCTTTGGGTGGAAGATCCTGACATTCCATCTCCCATGCCTGCACCTAGGGAATTGCCGACTCCAGTCTCAGCTCCATCACGGGGCACCATACCGTTATCTGAGACGGTAATCCCTTGGACAGACATCTTCTTGGAAAGACAGCTCCACATTCAGATGAAAGAAGAGCGGCTTCGGAAAGCCCAGATAGCGTTCAAGCTACAGGAAGCGGAACGGGACCATGAACTCCAGGCCAGACAGGAGCAGATCCACCACCTCGAACAGACAGCTCGCTCTTACAAGAAGAAGCGGAGAGGTGACGTCAAAGAGAACTCCATCCTCAGGGCGCAGTTGCACTTCCATCAAGAGCAGCTTGATAGTGCAAAGGTAGAGATGACCGACCGCATCCGGCAGTTCGGACACCGGATGTTCGGGGCTACAGAGTCCCTTGCTTACATGGAGGTTGAGGTCACATCTCTCCAGCAGCAGCTCATGGACCAAGGGGGCATCCCCCGACCACTTGACTTTGCAATCCCGGACGGACCTGCCTAGAATCGAGTCTTTTTACTTTTTTTGAGTCAAACCTGTACTCACTGCACCGTTATCATGCATCAATGAAAAATATCTTTTTCTGGCATCATCTCTCCTCATCATGCATATTCATGGTTAATCGTTGCATCTTTTCAGTCTGCATGAGCCGACCCATGACTCGTTCTCTGACTGCGATTCTCGCAGAAGTCGCAGAAGCAGTGTTGACCGAGATACCAGTCACGGAGCTAGTACCGTACCAGCCGCCATCTGAGAGCAGCTCAGAAGCAATGACAGAACCATCAGACCATCAGCAGAGAATGGATGATTTAGTGCAGTCGCATGATCGGGACATCGTCGCCATGCAGAACAAGCTAGACCGAGTTTTGGAATCCCTGAACATTCTACTTGGTGCCCGAACCGGGGAACCCTCTGACCGGATCCCCACAGATAACCCTGATCAACCTCGTCCAGAGCCACATCAGCCTATCCCAGTCATCATCTCTAATCCTGGACCCACAACTGGCGGAGGAGAAGCAGAATTTGATCAGTATGAGGAACAACCCAGGGCCTCCCACGTCCATCAGGACAGGCCATCATCATCCGACCCTACACCGTCCCTCAAAGATCAACATGAGGAGATAAAACAAATGAAGGAGGAGATGAGAAGGATGAGAGGGGCATCTGCCAATCCCGCTCTATCACTGGAAGACCTCACATTCTCATCTGGGGATGCCGTGCCCCCAGGTTTCAAAGTTCCAGACTTTGACAAATACGATGGCTCCGGCTGTCCAAAACAACATTTACAGATATACCTGGGGGACATGCTCTTGTACAACAAGAACCAGCCATTGTTGATCCAGTATTTTCAGAAAAGCTTGAAGGGAGCAGCCCTCACTTGGTGGATGTCAGTTGACAAACAGAAAGTCAAGACCTGGCAAGATGCAATGGACATGTTTGTCGAACAGTACTCTTTCAATCAAGAGCTTCGACCTCAGCGGAGCCAATTGGAACAAATGAGCCAGCGGAATAATGAATCTTTCCTGGAATATGCCTCACGCTGGAGGGCGATGGCTGCGAAAGTCTCCACTCCTATCCCTAAAGAGGACCTGGCGAGCATCTTCATGGGTACACTAAAGCAGCCCTACTCAACCTTGATGGTCACCCTACCGGTTGTAGACTTTGGCACGATAGTCAAGACGGGTGCCCGTATCGAGACAGCAATTCAGAGTGGTGCCATCCATTCCAGTCTTGGGTTTGATCCTCCTAGAACAGCTGCAGCTTCTACAAGCAGAAATAGTGGTCCCCGTGATCAGAAGAGAAAAGAGAATGTCAACTTGGTGGCTTCCGCAGCACCTATCAGACTACCGGCTCCGGCCGCTCAGCAACAGCCAGCACCAGGGAACACCCAGCCGGCTAGACAAAACCAAGGACAACCTCGTCCCATCAGAAAATTTACTCCTCTCCCTTATACCCTCAGTCAACTTCTTGACTTTCTAACCAAACAGGGTATTCTCGAATTGAGAGGCCCTACCCCTCTCCTTCCCCCAGACAAACAAGGCAAGAACTATGATGCTAATCAAAACTGCGCCTTTCACAGAGGCCCAGGCCATGCAACAGATTATTGCATCGGCTTGAAGTGCGCAATCCAGGACCTTTTGGATTCTGGCAAGGTTGAGCTGGCTCCTGGCAACACCAGCATCAATCAGGTGCCACTGCCCCCACATAAGAACCAAATCAATTTCATCGAGTGGGAAGAGCCCGGGGCAGGGCATCCGAAACCTTGTGCACCCATAGCCGGTGATAGCATCATCAGGCCCTCATACCTATCACCGATCATTATCCCTCTCCCTCAGGAAAATATTCAAGCTATCCAAGGCCCAATACAGTCACCCGCTCGTGAAACTGACAAAGAGCAAATTGTATTCACCATTCCCTGTCCCGCCAATTGGCCCACAGTCCCTACGCAAGCCCTGACATCTTCTGTCCCATTCAAGATCCCCTACATCCCATCTGAGCCTTTCAGCCTTAACAAAGTACCTGCCCCTCACTCTCTTATCCTAGAGAGCGAGTACATAGCCAATCTTACTCGATCCGGTCGGGTGTACCAACCTCCAGCAGTTGAGCCGGCGAAAGAGAAGGCAAAAGATAAGGCAGGGGTGACAGACCCAGAAAAAGAGACAGCAGATTCAGCTCTCCTAATGAAGATCCTTGAGAAGGCAGAGGAGTTCAGTATCACCCAGCAGTTGGGTAAAACTCAGGCACAGATTAGCATACTGGGACTCCTCTTGACATCTGAACATCACAGAAAGCAGCTTCTGAGGGTATTTAACAATGCCCATGTCACATCAGACATCTCGCCTGAAAAACTGGGGCAGATGGTGGGGCAAGTACTTGAGTCAAGGATCATCTCTTTCACAGAAGAGGAGATACCCGACGGAGACAGGGACCACACCCGGGCCCTCTACATCGCAGTTCAGTGTATGGACAGAACTCTTTCTTCAGTGCTCATCGACAACGGCTCTGGCCTGAACGTCTGTACCCTGTCTACATTGCAGAGCCTGGGATTGGATCTCAGCCAAGTTAAGAAGAGACCCATGACCATCAGGGCATTTGACAACACCACCCGGCAGAACTTGGGAGATATAGACTTGACCATCGGGGTCGGACCTGCACAGTTCACAACCAACTTTCAGGTAGTGAATGTGCCTGCCTCATTCACCTTGCTTTTAGGGAGGCCGTGGATCCACACGGCAGGAGCCATTCCCTCCTCTTTGCATTAAAGGATCAAATTCATCCAGGATGACAACCTAGTCATCATTCCCTCGGAGGAATTGGCAAGTTCCTTTGGGGACATCCAAGAGCTGGGGCAGGGTTCAGCCTTCATGTCCTTCCAGTTCGAACAAGTTAGCTCGATCTCTCAGGCGGAAGAACTCAGCAAGCAGTCAGTGCCACCATTTGTCAAGATGATGGCCCGCATGAAATACCAGCCAGGACAGGGCCTTGGAGCCAGAAACCAGGGCATGAAAAAGAGATACGTGCCACCTCGCTACACTTCACCATTCGGGCTGGGATACAAGCCTAGGTACGAGGACTATCTCTCGAAGTTAACCCGGAAAAGCAAACAGTCGACGAAACCTGAACCCCGACCCCATATCTCTGTCACCTTTCCCGTGGGAATCTTCGAAACCTATCCAGAGACTTCCCTCACACCAGTTACTAACATTCCTTACCCTCAACCCGGCACAGAATCTTCAGGGATTCCCGAACCGGAAGTATTCAGCATCGCCCAGATGTTCGAAGAGCTGGCTGTCAAAGATGCAGAAGCAGAACTGGAATATTCAGCGGAAGAATAGGTTTGCACCATCTCCAATAGTGCAGAAGCATCCTCCAGCTACCATCCACTAATCCGTTGGTGGACTGAGGCTCTTACAGTCGAGGCCGCTCAGGGCCAGGGGCAGCATAGTACAGGGAAGGTTGGTTCGGACAAGCAGTGATCCAGTATCATCTTTTTCTCCTCTTAATCTATCTCTCTTTTACTCCCGTTGCAAAATCCAAATAGTCGGTCATCTGTAGGCCCTTTTTTGTCAAGTCAATTTTGTAAACAGTCCACTTTTTATCAATGAAATCTGGAATTTTTGACTCAAAAACATGTTTGTTTTTTTTTTTTAAAAAAAACATTTGCATCGGCTAATGACGAAATCACACGGACTCTTCCCCTGGAAGGCCTAGTGTCCTGAAGCCAACAAAATTATAAAAACATAAGCATGCTAAACTAAGCTTAATTATTTGCCAGGAAATCGCCTCCGACAAGGCTACCCCTGAAACCCTCCTTGAACTGTCAGAAGTTGAGTATGACTCAGAGCAAGAAGCAGAGCAGGATGAGGAACCGCCTCAGGAGATACTGGACCTCCTCGAACACAGTGAAGGGCTTTTACAGTCCAACATTGAGGACACCGAGACAGTGGACCTGGGATCCGCAAACAATCCGCAGTTGGTCAAGATCGGTATAACTATGAGTCCGAAACAGAGGACGGACATGATCAGCTTTCTGAAGAGCTACAACGACGTCTTTGCCTGGTCATATGCAGACATGCCCGGCCTGGACCCAGCATTGGTGGTGCACAGACTACCCCTAAACCCTGATGTCAGACCAGTTAAACAGAAACTGAGACGAATGAGGCCCGAATGGTCGCAAAAGGTCAAGGAAGAAGTTGAAAAGCAGATCAATGCAGGCTTCCTGGCAGTGGCAAGCTATCCCGAGTGGTTGGCCAATATTGTTCCGGTTCCCAAGAAGGACGGCAAGGTCCGGATGTGCATCGATTATCGGAACCTAAACAGGGCTAGCCCTAAAGACAATTTTCCTCTCCCGCACATTGACATCCTGGTTGACAATACGGCAGGGCACGAGACTCTATCGTTCATGGATGGTTTCTCCGGATACAACCAGATCAGGATGGCGGAAGAGGACATGGAGAAAACCTCATTCATTACACCTTGGGGCACATTCTGCTACAAGGTAATGCCCTTCGGACTCAAGAATGCAGGGGCAACCTATCAGAGGGCCATGACGGCACTGTTCCATGACATGATGCACAAGTCAACAGAGATCTATGTGGATGACATGATTGTCAAATCTCTGACTGCCGAACTACACCCAGAAGATCTGAGAAGACTCTGTGACAGACTCAGAGAGTTCGGCCTGAGATTGAATCCGGCTAAGTGTGTCTTTGGAGCCTCATCAGGAAAACTCCTTGGCTTCATCGTCAGCAAAAGAGGCATTGAGGTCGATCCAGCTAAATCCAGAGCTATAATCGAAATGCCGGCACCCCAAACTGAAAAGGAGATCCGCGGTTTCCTGGGCAGAATTCAGTACATTAGTCGATTCATCTCTCAATTAACTCCGATCTGCGAGCTGATCTTCAAGCTTCTCCGGAAGAACACACCGACAGTCTGGACAGTAGAATGTCAAGAGGCCTTTGACAGGATAAAGCAGTATCTTCTCAACCCTCCAGTATTGGTGCATCCGACACCAGGACGACCCCTACTACTCTACATCTCTGTACAAGAAACCTCCATGGGGTGCGTCCTGGCACAACATGACGAGACAGGCCGAACAGAGCAAGCCATCTACTACATCAGTAAGCGTCTGCTAGAGTACGAAGAGCGGTACAGCCCTCTGGAGAAGACATGTCTGGCACTGGTCTGGGCAACTCAGCGTCTTCGACACTATCTGCTATCCTACCCGGTAATCCTAATCTCCCGGATGGACCCGCTGAAATATCTACTAGAAAAGCCAGCCACCACCGGACGGACTGCCCGATGGCTTATGATGTTGTCTGAATTCGACATCACGTACATGACACAGAAGTCAATCAAGGGGCAAGCGATAGCAGATCACCTGGCTCACAGTCCGACCCAGGATTACGTGTCTGTACATGATCAGTTTCCAGACGAAGCTATCTTATACGCAGAAGCAGATGAACAAGAATACTCCGGCTGGGAGTTGTACTTTGATGGAGCTGCCAACAGTCATGGGCACGGGGCAGGAGCAGTCCTGATCTCACCTAAGGGAGCGCACCTCCCTATCTCAGTCAAGTTGCGGTTCAGATGCTCTAACAACGAAGCAGAGTATGAGGCATGCATAGCTGGTCTGAAAGAAGCCCTAGGCATCGGAATCGAGGAGATAGACGTCTACGGCGACTCATCTTTGGTAATCTGTCAGGCAAACGAGTCTTGGGCCATCCGAGAAGCAAGGTTGGTTCCGTACCTAGCCTATCTCAACTTGCTGATTACTCAGTTCAGGAGAATCACCTTCAGTCACAGATCCCGGAACCAAAACAGATTTGCCGATGCACTGGCCACTCTTGCGTCCATGGTTCAGATCCCTAGGGGCATCTTACTCTGGCCGATTGAAATTCAGCAACAGGATCAGCCTGCCTACTGCCTCGAGCTAGACGCAATCACGGACAACAAGCCTTGGTATACGGACATCAAGCAATACCTCGAGGACGGGACCTTCCCTCTCGATGCTACCAAAACAGATCGTCGGGCAATCCGAAGACTGGCTATTCAGTTCGTCCTGTCAGGGGGAGTCTTATACAAAAGATCACCGAACATGATTTGGCTCAGATGCCTAGACATTAGTGAAGCAGCACGGGTAGTCGAAGAGGTTCACGGAGGAACCTGCGGCCCCCACATGAACGGATTGATGCTATCAAAGAAAATTCTCAGGCTGGGCTATTATTGGTCCACTATGGAAGCTGACTGCTGCAGGCATGTACAGAAGTGCCACCAATGTCAGATCTACGCTGACAGAATCAATGCACCGCCGACAGGGCTACACAATCTGACTGCTCCTTGGCCATTCTCTGCCTGGGGCATCGATGTCATCGGACCCATAGCTCCGAAAGCATCTAATGGTCATCGATTCATCCTTGTTGCTATCGATTACTTTACAAAATGGGTCGAGGCAGCCTCTTACGCCAATGTCACAGCCTCCGTGGTTCAGCGCTTTCTAAAAAGAGATATCATCTGCCGATACGGTGTTCCATTCGAGATTGTAACAGACAATGCTCTTAACTTCTGCAACAAGGGGATGACTGATCTCTGTCAGAAATTCAAGATACAGCATCACAATTCCACTCCATACAGGCCTCAGACTAATGGTGCAGTGGAAGCAGCCAACAAAAACCTGAAGAAGATCATTGAGAAGATGGCAACCAATTACTCTGCCTGGCATGAGATGCTCCCATACGCACTCATGGCCTATAGAACGTCCATAAGAACTTCAACAGGTGCAACACCCTTCTCTCTGGCCTATGGTATGGAAGCAGTCCTCCCCATCGAAGTAGAGATCCCATCACTCCGTGTATTAATGGAAGCAGAAGTCTCAGAAGCAGAGTGGGTACAGACCCGGTTTGAGCAGTTGAATCTAATTGAAGAGCGGCGACTGAAAGCCATCAATCATTCACAGGCCTATCAGAGGCGCATGGCTAAGGCATTCAACAAGAGAGTCAAGCCTCGCAACATCGAAGTCGGTAACCTGGTCCTCCAGAAAGTGTTGCCAAATCGCCCTGATCCCAGGGGCAAGTTCACTCCAAATTATGAAGGCCCATACATCGTCCGAGACAAATTCTCAGGCGGCGCCCTTCGCCTCGGACGTATGGATGACGAAGACCTTCCTGAGCCCGTCAACATGGACAAAGTCAAACGATATTATGCGTAGGGTCTTGATTTGATAGGTGTTTTACACTCATAGAATCTTCGGGAAATGACAGGAGGCCATCCTTGGCACACTCCTTATCCCTTTTCATGTAACCCGTTTACAAATCAATGAAAATCGCTAGTTAGCCCCCTTGAGCCTGACAACCTTTCTTTGAAACAAACCTTTCAGGGACACCCTCCCTCGCCATCCGTGGCATTTGCCTGAACTACGTCATGACCTGATCCTGTAAAGGGTACGTAGGCAACCTGAAAAACCAGGTGCGGTCACAGGAGGGGTAATCATTCCCCGACTCTCCCAAGCAGAATCCAACTCTCCCCACAGAGTCACTCCACAAGTAGAGACAAACTCTCTCAACTTCTCCCGCAGAGTCGACATAAAGGTTATGAATATTCCGTCGAAGAAAAACCCAAAATAGAAGTTGAAATATTCATCAAGTCAGGGATTCCCCGAGCAAAAAAAAGCCTCTCTGGGCTTTCCCCCCAATAGAATCAACTTCTCCAAAAAAACACATCCCTAGTGGAAACAATTATCCCCAGTGGAATCAATCATTCCCCAGTGGAAATAAATTCTTCCTAGAAGAATCCCTCAAACAGGGAAAATCTACAAGGTCAACCTTTACCAAAGAGGACAACCCAGTGGAGTCAAAAAAGAAACAAAGAAAAAAAAAAAAAAAGAGAAGAAAAATTCATCTCCACTGGAAATGCCAAGGGTACAAATCTCAAGCAGAAGATCTCCATGCAAGTCATTTGCAACAAAAGGAAACAATTTCAGGGTGTCCCAAACTTCGCCCCCCAGCCTACGTTTCGTCCCACTCTAAGTCCTCCTAGATCCCCTAGAAACTACGAGTATAAGCGCAATATCAAATCTATATCCTCAGCAGAGTACAATCCCCACAAGGAATACGGTCCAGGGTGATGAAGGGAGTATACTTTCCACAGCAAATCACAGGCTTCCCTAACCAGTCGCGGGCATGAGCGAAAACTGGCAACAGCCTCATTGCGCAAAAATTACGCAATACCCAGACCTAGTCTTGCGGCTAGGGGCAAAAAAGGGACAAAAATCAATCAGCTTTGCAGGCATGAGGAAAACCGGCAACGGCCTCATCGCGCAAAAATTATGCGAACCCCATGACTTGGTCATTCCAAGGGTAAAAAAGGGGAGAAAAAGCTAAAAACCAGTTTGGCAACACAATCCGGCAGCAATCAGGCTCATCGAACTCCCCAGTCACCCTCAACAGTCAGCATCTCGGTAGGTCAGCATCCTCAGCAGAGATTCCAACAGGGAATATCCCCAACAAACATGTTACTTTACGACATGTTCCCCGCAGAGATTCCAATGGGGAATACCCTCGGTGGATGTGTTACTCCAGAACATACCCCCAGTATACAGGCAAACATGAGGAAATCCCAGCAGACTGGCAATCCTGAGTCCTCCGGCAGTAGTCTACAGCAGAGATTTACTCCCCACCCAGTGGTCTACAACGGAGACTTACTCCCTGGCAGACTTCCCGGCAACAGACCGTAACAATCATCAATCTTCAGCGGATCCCTAAGCAGAAGCCTCTGATAGCTCTCAACATTAACCTTCTCCCGACACTAGTTCTGAAGCCCAGTGGAAAACTTTTTCCTCGACATGAGTCCAGAAACTGCAACAACATTTTAGACAAGTTCGTCTATCCCTAGCAGCATTCTGCTCTGATTCATACTCAGCTCTCCGAGGGTAAAAGAAATCTGAAATCCCATTAAGCCCTGAACTAAGGCAATTTATTGGCAAATCTAAAAGCTAAAAAGCATACTTTTGTCAAAAACAAAATCTTTTACAAAAATCTCTTACACTCTTTTCAGAAAAGATTTTCAAAAACAAACTATCTCTTGGTTTCAAAATCCGTTGAACCAACCTACACCGAGTAACCTCGGCGAGACAAACAGAAGAAGCAGCTTTCGTATCTCCCCAACAAGCAACAAGTCAGCAGAGTCATGGGAAAGCATCATCGCCATTATCCCTTGCATGACATCGCTTGCATAGCGTCATACCTTGCATGACCAAACACTTCAGCATCATCCAACATGATCAAACTGCAGCGCCTCTCGGCCATATAAAGTCAATCCGGCATCATTTGCCACAGTGTACATTCCTCGACACCCTCGTGTGTCTTTGACATTATAGAGTCTCCATTGACGCCGAGTCAACTTGCCGACACTCGCCGCATGTCCCCTTAGAGACGTCCCTCGTACGTTCTCAACATCCCAGCTCTCCATTGACGTCAAGTCAATATGTCCAACACCCCGTGTGTTCCCAACATCTTGTGTGTTCCTGACACCCTGTGTGTCCCCCGACTGATTCGGTTAATATCCTCTGGGAAACACCGTTTCGATCAATCCCCTCGCCGCTTCCGAGCAACACCTCCTTTCGGCCAACGCCTCCGGGCCATGCCATCCCTGCATCCATCTTTCTTCCCCAGCTACCTGTTATCTCCTAGCAGTATTCTTCATCACTTCATCGCACTCACCATCCATCTCGGTGTAAAAATAGGATGATCCCAGTCTTTGCCATTCAATCGTCATCTTGGCACTCTCTGACAAAGAGGGGCAGCTGTAAGCACCCAATTTTTACACCCCTTCTAGTCAACCATCTTAACCATAGCTAACACCGGTGGACCCTAGCCCATCGCCAAGTTCCTCGAGCCTTGGCCCAAATCCTAAACATCCAAGCCCACGGCACCATGCCCAAGTCCAAACTCTAAGCCAAGTCCCAACCCAAAGCAAAATGAGATGTACAGCCCAAAGGCCCACCTCGGTCTAAGGACCTTATCTCTTTTTGTGGTATAAGACCAAATCTCCCATTTGGTGTTTCGGTCAGGCCAACACCCAACTTCAGACTTGCCCCTTTCCCTTTTAATGATAAATTTTGATTTAAAGGGAGAAGGGGGCCAGCCTTATACGACTGGAATATTCAGTATTCTGGTGTATCAACTTGACCCCCCAATGGGCTCCTGTACAACCCCCACCTCTCCCTTAAATTACTCTGTTGCCACACCTCCCCTAAGTCTATTAATACTGAGCGTACAAGAGTAAAAAAAAAGAAGGAGGGGAAAAACAGAGAAAGAAAAAAAAAACTGGGCAAGACCTCCATACCCTACACCGAGCATAGCAACATCAGGGATCCTCCTTTCTTTTTGGAAGCTATAGCCTAAGGAATTGAGGTAGACTTGAGGGAAAGCTTGGGCTACCCCTCCTCTTAGGTCACTCATCCTAGCTGTGGTTTTTTCTTTGCAAGCTTATCATCTCCTTCCTTAAAAAAAGAAAAAGAAAAAGAAAAACAGTGAAGGGTAAGCTTCACCCTTACTTCTTTTGGTGTTGTATAGTCGGTATACCCCTAGTCCTCTTCTAGGGGTGTTTGTTTTTTGTCCTTCCTAGAGCTGAGAGCTCTTTTAGAATAGTGGGGTGGTCTTCATCCCCTTCAATGGGATAAGAGACCACCCATGAAAATCGTGAGTTTGAGCTGCAAATGCAAAAGAAAACAGTGCTGTTTTGTTTTTTTTATTATGTATTTTTGTTTATAGCCCAGTTGGCCTTGCCGTGCACTAACCCGTTGCTTGTATTGTTTTTTTGGGGGAGCATTGTGCCTTCTAACTAGGGTTAAACTTAACCCTAGTTAAGACCCCAAACATCAGCTCCAGACCAAGCAAAGCTAAAAACAGTGTTGTTTTATTATTCATTTTGGTTTACAGCCCAGCTGGCCTTAACGTGCACTAACCCGCTGCTTGCATGTTTTTTCGGGGAGCATTTTGCCTTCTAACTAGGGTTAAACTTAACCCCAGTTAAGCCCCATCATCATTTAAGACCCCAAACATCAGCTCCAGTCCGAGCAAAGCTAAAAACAGTGTTGTTTTTTTGTTTATTTTGGTTTACAGCCCAGCTGGGCTTGACGTGCACTAACCCGTTGCTTGCATGTTTTTCGGGGAGCGTTTTGACTTCTAACAAGGGTTAAACTTAACCCCAGTTAAGCCCCCAACATCAGTACAAGAGCAAGCAGAGCTAGTTAGAGTCGGTTCACGTGTGGTGCGGTAGACTGATTTTTAGTCTTTCACCCAGTTTTTTGATTAGTTTATTCCTTTGAAGGCCTTCAGTACCCACCTCTTTGGACTGAACCTCAACACCTTTGGTTGGCCTGGCAGGGGGCCTCTCCAAGCCTTTCTTGGCTTAGGCCAATGGACTACCCCTTTGTGGAGGTAGCCTCGGTTTCTTTTTATTTTTTATTTTACTTCCCTTCTTTGGTTCAAGATCACTATTTCTTTGTTAAGGATTCGTTTAACTCAAGTTAGTATTTTCTTCAACATAGGGAAATTCCCGAAAGGCAAGGGGGGGCATTCCAAGCCTTGTGTAAGATTGTGGAAATTTCCCAAGTTTTAACTAGGGTTAAGCATAACCCAAGTTAGCTCGTTTTCAATGTGGGCATCTTATCAAGGCAGAAACCAACTCCCTTTGTAATTTTTGTTCGGACTAGACTAGGGTTAAACTCAACCCTAATTTAACCCTCTTGCCCCATGGATTTTAATTAAGGGTTAAATTTAACTCTAGTTGATCCTCATACCCTAGGTTGGACAAAAAATACAAAAAATCCAAAAATATAGAAAATCCCAAAAAAAAAATCCAAAAATATACAAGACCAAAAAATCAACTCTTGGACCTTTTTAACCCTGGTTAGCAACCCTAACCACGGTTAACACCCTCTTAACCCCGGTTAGCAATCCTAACTCATGGTTAACATCTCTTTTAGGCTACCGGATTACACCCTAGGCCTACCGGGCCTCACTTTTGCCTCCGGGCTTCACCCTTGGCCTCCGGGCTCAATCCCTTTGCACATTGACCAACCTCGGTCAAGCAAAACCCTAATCTCCGGATTAGGCCTCTAAGCCGCCCTTGGTGCACACACACACACCCCCTCGCCTTAGCACGGGCTCATGTGCTAGAACTACGCTCGGTCTGATCTCACCCCTAATGTGAGTACGTAGGCAGCCCGACACGGGCCCGACCCTAGTTAGCTTTTACTTTCTTCCGGTTAGTATAAGTTAAACACTTTGGCATTTGATTAATTTCGATCTTAACTTTGGCTTAAACCTAGCAAGTAGGGAACCACTTTATGTGGAAGTGTCGGGGTGCCTAACCCCTTCCCCGAACTTAACCGAACCTCTTACCCCGATCCCCGATCGCGGACCAAGCCTTATCCAAAATTCCCGGGGACTTATCCCTTCTGAATTAATAAGTGGCGACTCTTAACAAATCTTGTGAGATTTTTTAGTGAGTAATTTTCCGTGCTCACATTACTATCAGCATAATCTCTTATTGCAAGTGTCTAACCAAACAAGATTACAGTTATCAACACTTATCAGCATCAGCGCTTACTGACATCAACGCTTCTCAGCATCAGCGCTTATGACTGCAATAATCTGAACCAAACGGGTCATAAAGGGGGTATGGGCCGGTCTCACTTAAACGAAGAAGAAGAAGAAGAGGAGGAGGAGGAGGAGAGTACCTGCTGTCCAAGGAGAGGAGACCTCTTTTTGTTCGATGAGGATGGGAGAAGATGGGAGAAGTTTCTGCGTTCTCTTCCCATCAAAATAAGCCCTAATAATCTGAAAGTGGTAAGTGGTTATTCCGCTGCATAAGCACCCTCCTTGTCGATTATGAAATCAGTGGTTAAAAACACAAGCGCTTATTAAATAAGCACTTATACTTAACCCAACCAAACGCTATTATCTAACCTTAATCCCTTTATAACTGATTAACCCACACATAAGTAGTTAATTTAATCTGAACCGAACGGGCCCTTAATCTTATCATAAGCTTCATTATATCTTTTAAGAGGGCAAAAAAAAGGTAGGTGATCTCTCAATTCAACCAGACTCTGCAATGACTTTCAATAATGTCCTTCGTTTTTTATTATTACAAATTACATACAAATCAGAAATGTAGAAAATATAATCTCTAGATCTCTTCCAATGATTCTCGGCTTAAGCACAGTTGACTTCAGTATGACACAACATCCATCATTAGCCTTTGGCCCTATTCTGCCTTGTCAGTCTGTCAAGAGCACAAAATATGTTGTAGAATGTAGTGTTTCTTCTTGACATAATACTATTGCATAAACTGGTATTTTTCAAGATACACGCCTAAATATTTGAATGAAAGGACAAAGAAGCAGCCGAGAGAGTAACACTGATGCCCAGAAAATGGACCCTAGAGGGGGGGGGGTGGTGAATAGGGTTTATGACAAATTAAAAATTATTCTAAGTGATATTTACGGAATTTAAAACTTATCACAACAACTACCAACTATAATCAGAGATATTAAACGAAGGAGAAGAATAGAGATACCAGACACTAGATATGTTATCAGCAACTTACCTACGTCCCCGCCTTTAAGCTTTCCCGCTTCAAGGATTTTCACACGATTCACTAATCGTACTCTTCTTTTCCGATAGAGAGCAAGCCTTACAATCCTTTTTCTAGGCTCAGGAAGAACCTTTAATAATCCTTTTACAGGCTAAGGAGTAACCTCTTCAAGAGAGACTCTCTCTTGGATACAAGAAGACTCACTTCTTAACATGGTGCAAGAATCCTTGATTCTTGACTTTCAATAGAAACAAAGATTTAGTGCATTTACAATCCGAATTGAAAGCTCCTAAAATGAGCTAGATAAGAATTGAATGCAAGGCTTACAGTCTCTCAAAATTGATTGAAATTGAATGTTCAAAGAAAAAGGGATTAAGATTTTAAGTATTCAGTGAAAAATAGAGTATTGATTGCTGAGAATTTATGAGTGATGAATGATCAATGAAACAGTGTAAAAGATGTTTTAAGTCATCATAAATTTACTCCATTTATAGTTGGGCAATCAATATGGCTGTTCGGAGTGGCATTGAATGCGAGACTAGCCGTTGAAAAATAGTTGTTATAGGTTTTTCCCATAGGCACTCGTCGACGAGTGGGAAAGAATTAGGCTTGAGTCGTCGCTGAGTGGAGACAGAAGCAACTGCTTCATTTCCTATCATCCACTCATCGACGAGCCCCTTGCATTCGTCGACGAATTCACTGAAATTTTTCAGTAAACTCATCGTAATGAGACCAAAAAGATGGGAATCATGCTAAGTCCTTTAGGCAATTTAATAATCAATATTTTAGTCATTTTTAGGGTCTAAGAATGATGTCCAAGTTATACTAGGTCACGTAGGGTCTATCTAGGTATTCTTTGAGCAATTCTTTTACAATATCTTAAGGATTATTACAAGGTCCTAGACACTTTTTCTTAGCTACTAGTCTTCATGAAAAGATAATCTTCAATCTTGATTTGAGAAGCTTCACTCTTTGATGGATCTTCATGCATTGTCTTGAGCTTTTGAAGCTTTTGGAAGTACTAGCATTTGAACTTGTGACCTTGATGACTTAGGCTCTATAATCCTTCATATCTTGAAATTTGATTCTACATGTATTGCTTTACTGAAATTTTATATATTCAATGAAAATATTAGTATATCAAGAGTCATTTTATTATTGTGTTATCATCGAAACAATCTAGAGTACTTAGAGTTGTAACCTTGAGGCTAACAAGCACAACACCCTTCAAATAAATCGCCAATGTCAAGGTATGAACATGCATGTTTTAAAAGAATATAAATTAACTAGCATTTACCTATGTAGGACCAGGAGAAACATCAAATTCATCTCTGAGTCAAAATTGTACTTTCAACACTCCTCAAATTCACGTTTGAGTCAAAAATATACTTTCAACTGGAGCTCTATACTTCAAAACAATAAGAGAATCAACATCTCAAAAAGAAGATGAGCATAGTACACTATTCAAATCAAGAGATGCTTACTTGATGAGAACGGACCTTATTGAGAATAATCTTGGGCTCTTCAAATCCATCCATTCGTACAAAGAAAATTGGATTATCATAACAAGTGATGTCAGGATGTCTCAAGGGCCATTTGTACTATGAAAAAAAAAAGAAAAAGAAAAAAAGCAAAAAAATAGAGAAAAAAAGAAAAAGATAATTTTTTAGGTTATTTAAATGCACGCTTATCTATAGTAAATTAATGGTTATATGGTTGGAAAACCGTGCTATATTTAACTTTAGGTTTGTTTTTCGAACTTAATATGCAAATAAATCAACAGTCTAATTCATTCCATAATCATGATTGTTTGATCATTGTTGCTATGAAAAATAATGTGTGCAACCTCGTTTGAGTTGAGTATTTGAGAAAAAAATTGAAAATTTTGTTTAAAAACTTTCATACTTTTCTTGTTACTCCCTTTTTGCGCTAGTCATGATCCATGTCTAGGCTTGAGGTCAGGATCAAACTAGTGAGGGAGAATGAGGTCCATGTCAGGCCTACGTTGCTGGATTTGTCTCCATTCTCTTTTTACACTCTTTTTTTCTCACAGAGCTTTTAAATTATTTATGAAAATAATTTCGAAAAAGTTTGACTTCAATCAAGGATGCATACATTGTTTTTTGCGTGCAAAATCGGCTTGTATCTATATTCTTTGCAACAAATTCAGTAAAGAGGGGCAGCTATAGACACCCAATTTTGCACGACCAAATGCTTTTTAACTTAAGTTCCAAAATATGTATTCAATGAATAAGATCCAAACTCTAAAATAGCCCGAGGTCAAACCATAGCCAAAGCCCAATACAAGCCCAATCTAAACCAAGCCCGAATGAGGGATGAAATTCTTTTTCAAGAACTGTTTGAGTTTTTGAGAGAAATCTAGTCCCACATCGCTTAAAAAAGGGTACCTCCCTCTTTTTCACCTTTATAGAGGCTACACACCCCTCATTATCAATCAACTCTTGAAAGTCATAGATTTTGCATCCAAATCTTAAGGGGAGAGAAACTTTAGTTAGAGAAAAACCCTAGACCTTAGATTGAAACCACTGGAGATTTCCAAGAATTTTGGAGGAAAACAAAATTTAAGAATTTGGAGAGCGGTCAAAGAAAGGTAATTTGCAACAAGGTTTGTCTAATCTTTAGTCTCTAGTTATTCATTTTGAGTCATTCTCTTTCTACCAATCTGAATCCCTTCTTCTTCCACTTTTCGTTAGTAATCTAGGATTTTATCTGAGCGACAATGAACTTGAAATCCAGATAAAAGAAAATAGTTGAAGAAAAGTTTTTTGATTAATTTTTTTATTTTATCATTAGTTTTGCGATCACTTTCGTCCTCCATAGGTAGGTGGGGCTCCCCTTGAATCGGTTGAGGAAATGATGAACTTCATCGAGATTGGAGAGATCTTGATCCTCGATTAGAGAGAATCACCCCCAAATCGATCAAGAAGGGGTGTAATTTATCTTGAAATAAAAAATAAAATAAAGTAGAGAGAGAATCGCCTTGATTCGGTTGAAGATGTGCATTTCAATGTTGGAAAAAGGTAAAAAATTGAGAAATTTTGTTTAACGATATTTTGTTAGAATAAAGGAAAAAAAAAAAATCAAAGGCAACTGTTTTTCAACGAATGATTTAGGGTGCTTAACACCTTCCACAAATCATAACGGAACCCCCGAATTCCAACTTTTGGTTCTCAAACCAAGAGGTCATTGTTATTTGGTTGTCGAGAAAATAGGCGAAAACATGGAAAAGAAAATAAAAATTTGAATTTCTAATACAATTTTTAATTGTGTTTTGTCTAATTTTCTTTTCTTTTCCATATTTTTACTTATTTTCTCGGCAACCAAACATAGGGTTAGGGTCCGTTCGTTTTGCAAGAAATGAGTGAAGGAAAAGAAAATGAGAGAAAGTAAAAGAAAAGAAAAGAAAAGAAAGTGATAGAAAAGAAAATGAATTTTCTTTTGGGTGTTTGGTATCAAAGAAAAGAAAGTGAAAGAAAGTAGGTTGATATTTCTAAATTACCCTTCCTAATAATTCATTTTTACATAAAATGTAATAGATAATGTGACATTAATGACAATATAAGAATTCAAAACTTTTAACATTACTTTCTTTTAAAAGAACCTACCTTTTTAAAGGAAAATTTTGAAAGAAAGTGAAAGAAAGTTATGCACTAAAAGACAAGAATTTGTGGGCCTCACATATTCTTGCAATTTCTTTTCCTCTCAACCGAACACTTCTCTCCCCTATTTTCTTTTACTTTCTTTCGTTTTCTCAGCAAACGAACACACCCTTATGCTATGTTTGGTTGCTAAGAAAATAGATGAAAACATGAAAAGAAAAGAAAATTTTGGATTTCTAATACACTTCTTAGTAGTGTTTTGTCAAATTTTCTTTCTTTTCCATGTTTTCTCTTATTTTATCGGCAACCAAACATAGGGTTAAGGGTTCATTCATTACAAGAGAAAATGGAGAAAAATACTATAAAAAAATGAGTGAGAAAAAATATTACTTTTCCTGTGTTCTTTTTTTGTTAGAACTTTTCCCGTATTTAATTTGCAAGAAAATTAATTTTTTTATGAAAAGTTTTTCTCACCAGCACCACTTTTCCTTCACTTTCTTAGAAAAAAATTATATATCAAAATAAAGTTATTTTGAAATCTAAAATACCCTTACCAATTGGCACATCAAACGTTATTTCAACCTATAAACATGATTAATTAACAAGGACAATTTAAAAAAAAAACATATTTTCCTCACTTTCTTTTCTAACAATCGAACACATACAAGATTTTTTTATTTATTGTTTTCTTCTCTTATAATCATTTTCTTATTAAACATATGAATAAAAGGAATGATTAGTCCTTACCCGAAGGGTTGGGGACACCCTAAGTTACCCAAAATAAAATAAAATGATGGAGTATGTGTGATGTTTGATAGGTTATTAAGAAAAGTTTATTTACCTACATAAGCTCATTGTTTGGTTAGACACAAATAACACACACTATACTCACCCACCCAAACACACACGCCCTAGACCATAAGGTCCTTGCATCCACATACCCTCTCACATGCATAAGCTCTTGTTTTCTGGAAACTTAGGGTGTCCCAACACTTCAGGTCGGACTAATCCCAAGGGTGCAACAAGAGCTCACAACTTGTGACATTAGGTAAGTATGGGAAAATCCTGTGCGGGACTGGCCCCAAAGTGGGAGTGAGAAGTCGAATGCAGGACCTTCCGCTTCATGAGGCGTAAGTCTCCAGAACCACATACATAAGCTCCTGTTCAAGAGGTAATTGAAGCTTCCAAAATATGCATTGACATTTCAAAATTTATGAAAACAAATGATATAAAACAGAAATAATTTTTTTCCATAAATACTAGTGGGTGGCACGTGCGATGCACGTGAGAGAGAGGGGAAGGGGAGAGAGACTGGGAAGAGAGATTCTAGTGAGAGAATTTTAAAATTTTAACTTAAAAAGATAGAATAGTAGGTTGAAACTACCTCGTAACACATGTTTATACTTTTTCTCTTGAAAGGTGGTTACTAGGTAGAGAGGGTGTGCCTCTTCGTTGAGACCGATGAGGGAGCATGAGAGAAGATAAGGATGATGATTTGAGGGAATCGTTGAGATATTGAGGGATTATTGTTAGTTGTAGTTAATATTATTTTTCTCATGTAAAATAAGATAACATAATTTTTTATATGGAGTTATGGGTAAAATAGGAAAAATATAAAAAAATTCATCCTTACTAAGTATAAGATACCATAAAATTGGGACTCATTAGGAATATTAGAAAAAAAAAGAAGCAACAAACTTTTTAACCCCGCTTCTCTCATTATAATAGTAGAGATAGTACAAAAGAGAAGAGAAGAAAAGAGATAAGATAAGATATCATAAAATTGAGACTCATTAGGAAAATTAGAAAAAAATCAACCAACTTTTTAACTAATTATAATAGTAGAGATATTTATAATATTCTAATTACCATATATAGGGGAGCTCAGATTATCTATTGAATTGGTAGTTAAATGAATTAAGAATATATAGTTAGATATTGTAACCAATTTAAAGCTAATAGGCTTAGACAGAGTCTATTCAGATAAGTATTAAAAAGTAAAGAGAACAACTTTTCTTTTATCTTTATATTTTAAAATGACGAAAGTACCCTCGGTTAAATAGACAATTGACGCTTGTAGCCAATTCCTTGCCATAGAAGTCTCTTAATTCAATGACTTACTGCTGACTTGTTTGGAGACGAACACTTCAAATACCAAAACGATCAGAACCTCTGCAAAAACTCTCAAATCTTTCTTCTTTTCTTTCCAAAAGAACAGGAAATTCGATTTCTTCATAGAGAGAACGAAAGCATTCAAAGGTCATCATTTGATTCTTCTATCTCTCTGTTCTAATGCTTGCGGATTTTGCTTATGTTATTCGTCTATGATTCTCATGTTCGTTGATTTTCTTGATTCTTCTTTAATTCTGTCTTTTAGGTTGTTTTTCTTCATGCTTATTTGGAACTTTGATTTTTATTCTCTTTTATAATAATTTTGTCCTTCTTAATCTCTGTTTTGATGATGGGAGCGAATTTGGTTGAAAAGTAAGGAAATTGAATCCGTTTTCGGGTTTTCATTCGATGATGAATTGGATTAGGTTTTATATTACTGTTTGAGGTTTAAGGGGGAGAAGGGAAATGTGATTTTTTTTTTTTTTTTATAATAATTATTTCATTGATTTGAGTCTTTTATTTATTTGTTTGCTGTAAGCTTACTGTTAATTAACGTTTTGATATTGCATTCGTTAATGGCCTGTTTGGATTGGATTCTTTTATATAGATTCAACTTTGATAAGAAATGATTGTGCAGAAATCAATTCTCAAAAAAGCATTGTGGCAAATAATACTGTTTGGTTCACACTCTGTACAGAATTGTAATAATCTTGTTTGGTTCATAGAAATAAGCAAACACTGATTTTTTCATACTTGACAAGATTCTCATTCTGCATCTATCCACAAAGAGACCACCACAATATAGTTTTTAAAGTGTATAGTACACAATGTATTTTTTTTGGTAACTGAGGGTGTCCCTAACCCTTCGAGGCAAGGACTATTTTCCACTTGTATTATGAGATATCCACATTGCATTCGCTAAGCTTTCCCAAAATGCCCTCAACTCCTGTTGTTGTTGGGAAGGATAACCCACATTCGGTGCAATATTATCATTCTCCACTGTTTCTGTTTGTATTTCTATTTTCTAATCCGATTTTTCCTGTTATTATAGTTAAAGGGTGTCAATGGTCCAGCCTGGAAAAGCCACAATAGAGCTCGTTACTTAGGTTTATTCATAGGGGCTGAGCAGGGGCTTGGTTCGTTGAAGCCGAGTCCGGGCCTGCTCCTGCTCCACAGTACTTTACCTATTAAATATATTATCTAAAATATATTAAACACATGAATTATATATAAATAATGAATTAAATTTGATATTATCTTCCTTTATAAAACACCTGCTATAAGAGGAAAAAAAGGTGCATGCTAAATGGGTATCTTGTATCACCACATCCATATTTTTGGGCTATGACATGGTACCCATATAATATATTTTTTTCTCTAATAATCAAGCTGGGTCTAAGTAATAAATAAGCTAGTTGGGGCCTATATATATAAAGTTGTGACATATTAGGCCTAGCCCATTGACTTCAAAGTTTGAAATTATCAAAATTTCTATCATTTCAGAATTCGGACCTTAAATCCAAAATGAGTATAGCATAAGTATTGTTTATAAACTATTATATACTCATTATAATACATATTAATATAGACTTATAGTATTATATTGCACTATTATATACTTATTAAATTAAGTATAATTTATAATATACCTTATGGTTTTTTACCAATAAGTATCACATAAGAATAGTTTATAAAATGTAATTAGTATAATAATATAAGTTTTATAAAATAAAAACCTAAAATTTCAAAAAAAAATAGTGAAATTTCGAATTTTTTGGTGAAATTTCTTAAATTTGCCAAAATGTTGGTAAATTTTCATTAAATTGTAATTTAATCAAAATTGGATGCCAAAATTTTGGTATTTTTTCCAATAAATTTTAATTCAATAGAAATTGGAAAAAGGTGAATTATTTTGGCTAAAATTCCAAATCGGTCGAAATTGTGCCATCCAATATATTTGTAATTTCGATTTTGATGGGTGAGTCCGAAACCGAAATTTGAAACAATGATTGACAATCCTAATTATTGTTCTTACTTGTGAAATTAAGCACACTAGCAAATAAAAAAAGGATGATTAAAAATTCATATGAATTGCTTTTGCTGATTTTTTTCTTTTTGCAGATCAGTAGCTCTTAAAGATGGGTTCCAGTTCTGGCTATCAATCTTTGCAGGAGCTATTTCCATATGTATGATTGTTTTCTTTGTTAAGACCATTTTGTTTTCTGTTTGCACTTTGTTTGAGAAATTAGAGATAATTTTCTATCATGATGGTATTTTTCCATAAAGGTAAGTTATGAAGTTTGTGATTAAAGAGCATGAGCAATTTGTGATTTGTATTTTATTTTGGAACATTGAGAAGTATGAAGTGGCATCTATACCAATCTTTGCATCAAAGAATCTCGTTAAAGGTCAAACCCAGGTTTTAAATAATGGTTTCAGTGTGCATAACTGGTCCAGCTGAAACCTTTACGTTACACCATTGCACAATGGTTTTGGCTGTTAGGGCCAAAACCCGTAGTGCACTCAACATTTTTTTGATTAATGTTTACATATATTTGAGAAAAATATTTAAAATTGATAAACAAACAAAATCGCTGATATTAAATGTGTATTATGCTTGAACTTGAAGATAACAATTATCAAGTTTAATTAACACTATGGAGATAAAAATGATATTACATAACCCGGAATCATCATAAGTTCGTGATATGTACTTGAATCTAATTTCTAAACTTGCTAATATGCAATAATTAACAACATTAATTGGAAAAAATATCTTAATTTTACCCAATCAAAAAGTTTCAAACTGATTTTTTTTTCAAGGATTAGTTTTGAAGATCTGATTCGTTAAACCGTAACCTAAATATGGTTTTCGACCCCAAAAATTATGGAGTGGTTATTTACTTATTTTTGGCTCTAGAGGGAAAGAATGCAAAAATTTTAAAAGAAGTAATAGAATTGTTTTTTAAATCCCCCATATGTAATATAGTGTTAAATGTTATGTGACGGACTTTACATAATGCAACGTGGCTCGTATTAGTTCGGGTATTACCGAAGCATTTTTATATTGACCGTTACGTGAAGGTTTCTTTGAGTTTTGTTATTATGCTTTAAATAGATAATGGTGGATTTTTTTTGTTATAATTACATTAATGGATAAATTACCTTGGAAACTTCTCTGAAATAAAGAACTACTACTTCTAGATATAAAATAGCATGTGGTGTATCCAGGCCATTTATGAGACGTTCTGTGCTAGGTCCGCATATATATATATGTATGTATATATATATTGGTAATCCTTAAAAACTGTAAGAACTTCTCGCAATACTTCTTCCGCATCTCTCTCTCTCTCTCTCTCTCTTGCTTGTAGTTTAACCATGGTTGTTAAATCTTTCTGATTTGCGATTCAAATCTTACAATTTGAATCGAATCCTTGCAAGTGAAAATCTTAATTGGGTAAATCTCATTCGATTTAAGATTCAGATTGTGATTTGTGATTCAGATTGCGATTTGTGATTCAAATCGTACGATTCACGCGATTGAACACGAAACCCCTTTTACGGACCGATACTTAAACGAATATTTTAAAAAATATATTTTTTTTTCAATTTTCTAAAGGTACTTTATGTTTTTAAGAGGATAAAAGAAATGGGAAAACCCCTGTTATGGACAAGCCAAAACCCCTATTTGAGTTTTCTACGGGGGGGAAAAAAAAAGAGAAGAAATGAGTAAGAAGAAAGAAGATGGAGTTGGAGAGTTAGACTGTGGGAGAACTTGAAAGTTTATTTTAGTAGTCTTTTTAATTGTACAAGTCTTTTGATACTTGATCTCATACACCATGATTACATGAGTTTACTTTTGTTGATTTATCTTTGATGATATTGAGGTTATGTTTTGTTTTATTGAGTTCATTCACATTTTGTATAGTGTATGCAATGAAATGTTTCATTACTTTCTTTTCTCATTAGATGTGAATGAAATCTTTTGGATAATGGATTATTCTATTTTTTTGATTTATTAAGAATTTTTTTTAAAAAATAGATTGAATCTTACGACTTACGATTTGAATCCCGATTTAAATCGAATCTATCCTAAAATGATTTTACGATTCGATTACGATTTAACAACCTTGAGTTTAACCATGTTTCTAAGGTGCATATGCACCATACCACATGTGAATCTAATGAGCAATACACGATAGTCCTTTGGATTTTATATCCCATACCCTGTGATATAATAGGGTGAATGAAAATGTGAGTCTTAGATGGTGATCAATCTCCAGGACAATATCTATAAATGACCACATTGAAGATGGATTGCTTCTTAAAATAGTCACAAATCGCGTTATCGGGAATCTGTTAGCATGGAGGATTCTTATCATATTTTTTCCTTTTTTGGGATTTTTATTGGGAAAATCTTGGTCACCTCGATATGTTGGCATTAAGAGCATTTGAAAGTATGCCTCTTTTTAATTTATGAGATGGTCTTGGATGGTCATACAAAGATTCTAAGATTAAACTATGTACTAATTGATTTTATGATTAGAAGGCTATACTTAGTTACTTACATAGTCCTTCAAGTGTAGAACCTCCTTGTCGATTCACATGAACCTTCTACAAACTAAATTTTTTTTCTCCAATGGAAGTTAATGGCTCTTTTGAATTTGATAATACTTGCTCTTTTGTTTTCCTTTCCTTCTTATTTTTCTTCTATCAATTAACTCTTGATCAAAGGCTTAGAGTAGGATCACGATCGACCAAAGGAGAGAGATCACACTACCAATGATAGTAGACGAGGGGAGCCGCACAATTTCCAAGGAGGGGACGACGTCCAAGAGAAGGGGAGAGGGGGCGTCCAATTCGTGAAAGTATGAGAGGGAGGGGGCGTCGACCACTTATGTAGATTAGGGTTTCTCTTGGGAGAAACCCTATTATATATATATATAGGTAGGACTCCTTCCTTTATGTGTTTTCCTACTTAAAATCCAACTCTCTTTTTAATCTAATTAGAAAGAGAGTAGTTCAACTTTTGGAGAGTTTCCCAATCCAATTAGGATTTCTTCTTTCTCCATAATCTAATATCTAATTAGATTAGTATGCCTTTTAACTAACCAAATTAGTAAGCAACTAAAATAGAAGAGGAAGAGTGAGATGTCCCACCCTAGTGGGTCCCACTTCACACACCTCAATGCCCATTATTATTTCTCTCAATAATAATATTTAATCTAATAATTAGATATTAGATTAATATAGGGAGAGAGAGAGTGGAACGTCCCACCCGATGTGGGTCTCATTCTCATATACCCTATCCTCTATCCTTTTTCATATCTTATATGAATAAGAGCTTTGCTATACCATATAACAATTATCAATACAGAGAAAATTAATTAATTTAATTCTAAATTAAATTAAATACTTTAAGAAGGTTCTTGCATGTGGAATCTAAAGGGATCTCCCATTTCCAGTTGTGGGGCCCAGTGCATTACATTTTAGTATTGCTCTCGAACTAGGAAAGTCCTTCTAACATTGATTCCATTAGGTATTTAGAATTTCTTCTAAAACCCTGGACTTCCACTAATTACAATAATGTCTATTAACACATTATAATTAAACCTCCGAAAATTGGAGAATTACATGTAAGTAATTCCAATTACAAATACTTGCAAATCAGTCATTCCACAAAACAAAATTGCATATAAGCTTACAGGACAATATCTTATACTGTCAAGTCCCTATCTTATATTGAGAATTCATTCACTTACTACTTTTCGTCAAACTGAACATTCAAATACAATTTGAATTTCATTAAAGAATAATAATTACTTTTCTATATTTAGAAAATAACATTCCGATAAAACCATTTCATTGATAAACACTGGCTGAATTACCAAGTCCGGATTGACAAGTATCAACTCAATATCTTACTTCATTTGGAGTGGTGGAATCCTTGATGAGTGTTCACACACTCTAAATATTGCGTATATAACAAGGATTAAAAATATGGTTTCGGGGGAAGTATCGGTCCCAATCTAAACCTATACGTATCGGTTTCGGACGATACGTTTAATTTTTTCTATTTCTTTAAAAAACAAAAAAAATTAAATGAAATTAAATAAAAAAATCAAATGAGTTATAAGAACCAAATTTACCATTTATAAAGTCATGGGAAGCGACTCAAAGACAAAGTAGCAACTACAATTACAATTCTACATTAAATTAAAACAGACATAACTAGTAAACGATACGTATCGCCCGTTTCGTATAAGAATAAATATCGTATAGGGGGCTACCGATACCTATACGTATTGCCTATTTCGTATCGGTTTCGGCGATTTTTATTACCATGGTATATAACCCAACGGGTCCGTGTTTAGTTTGCTATTAGACATTGACGATTGACTATATCAAAGTTACATAGACCGCTACTTGAGAAGATGTTGACCTATTAGGTTAAGGACAATCTGTCAAATGGATTACCCTAATATAACTTGATAGTTTTTTTCCTAGGGTATCCACTATACGATCTGGTTCAATACAAGTACCTATTACTTATACCCACATGTTAGTTAAGAGACTCTTCTCTTTGTGATTGAGATTGATCACACCATCTTATGGAAGTAACCCTGCGTAAGTCAGTAAGGGATACTTTGTCTAGATGTATCCTCTTAATACTTAGAACAATTTTAGGTCTACAAGGAACCAAAAATTCAGATCTCCTTAGCATTTGGTTCTCAACCAATTGGATGGTTTTCCTACAGTGTTACCTATGGGACAAAGTAGGCTCATCTTATGAGATACTTTACGATGTTATTGTACCCAAAATAGAAGACAACGTGTGAAATAGATATGCTTTATTAAAATATGAGATCAATACAAGTTTGGAATGACTTTTGTGGGCATACATGTCTAACAACATTGAGTGCATGGGATGAGTTTTTTTAAATGGTCGCAAATCTCGTTTTAAAATTTAGCATAGAGGATTCTTAGGGTTTTCTTTTGGGATTTTATTAAGAAAATCTAGCTTACTTCAATATGATCACCATTGGTAGCATTGGAGACCTTTGTCATGGAATGAGCTTCTTTTGCTTTCTTTTGAGAGTTGCGGCATAAAATTCTGTATGTTCTTCCGTTGCACTGATCAGTTCTGTATGATAATAAAATGTTCAGTGTAGGTCCTCATATTGTTTTTACTTTAGTAGTTTAATGGAATGACTGAACAAGATTTGTGTTTCCTCCGACCCCTAATATTTGGTATAAGGCATTGATGATGATGATAGAGTTATCATCACCACTGAAAAATATTGATTCCTTCTCTAAGTAAATTTCTGTTATGTTAAATCTCAAGTTCAACTGAAGCTGCATTATCAATTCCTTCTTGCACAGGTTGATGCTGGCATACTGAAGGCTTTTGCTAGTGAACACTCTGTTGATGCAGCTGCAGAGATTATTCTTCATGAGGTTCTCCCTTATATGTTTTTCGACCCTGTGCCGCAGGAGGCACCTCACTCTTCCAAAGCGAATGGGGATGTTAAAGATCCATCAGTTGGAGGAGGTACTGCTTTTGTCTTTGATTGAGAAGCCAGTCCAGTTTTTATGCAGATCTCTACAAGTTGATGGAATATGTCCCCCCGTTTAGAATTTGCACTCACTATCCTTTTATCCTGTTCTTAGCTCTACATCATGTACTGCATGTCTCTTAAGATTGAATGGCAACAGTAACACTTATTTTTATGTTTAATGGTTTTTTAGCTTGTATCTGTTGGTAAGACATTGATTTGATTTACTTGTGGCTGATGAGATAGCATGTTTATGTAGGTGAGTCAGAGAACCAACGCTTTTTGAACTATCTTCAGGAAGTTGAGGAAGCAACTGCAGGTCCTTCAAAACTGATATCTGTAGCAAGTGAGGATGCTAATGAAACTGATCATACAAATCATCCTCTTTATGGTAATCCGATATGCATGGCTAAGGCACAGGCTGGTTCTTCATTTTCAATTCTTCATTGTGCAAATTATCATTTTGATCAACTGTGTTTAAATACTGATATTGAGGAGCTGATCTTTTGGAAAAGTGTCAAGAGATCAGTGTCACAGTTGGGTCAGATCAGGTTTCCAATATTGCATCAAGTTCTTTGATACATGCAGGGGTGGAGTCACACGGGTCTAGGGGTCTATTCAAACCAAGCTAGCTCGAAGCTCGGCTCGACTTAAATATTATAAAAAATATTATATATATATAAATAATATAATAATTTTTTATATATAATAATAATAATAATAATAATAATAATAATAATAACTATTAATATTTTTATTTAAAAATAATTTTTTAACAAATCAAGTCGAGCTCGGCTCGAGTTTGAATCAATTTGAGCTCGAGCCACGCTAACTAGATTCGAGCCATGCTTCAAGCCGAACTTTTCGAGCAACAAATCGAGCCGAGCTCGAGCCTAGATAAAAACATTTCAAACCGAACTGAGCTAGACCAAGCTCGGGTCAGTTCAGTTCCAATACACTCCTAAATGGGTCCCAAGGGGGGCTGTAGTCAACCCTCAACTTTTGAAAAAAAACCTGTAGTGTATCAACAGTACGTAGCCTAGGAGCAGAGGGGGGGGGGGGGGGGGGCCTGAACTTTTGAGGAAAAAAGAAAGCTAAATTTATTCTTATATTATTTTATTTAAGAGGCACAGGTAGACACAAATAGAAGAGATGACCTACGAACTTGCCCCTCTATTTTTTTTTGGGGGTTAGTATCTACGTCTCCGAACCCCCACACCCCATTGTTAGCCCCCCTACACAAGGAAATCATGGCTCCATCCCTGGATACATGATACTTTTTTCACCGGGCACTTTAATGATGCTTCACATGGTGCTTTCCTAGATTTCGATGGGCTAGTAGCATATGATACTAATTCAGATATTTGTAGAGAAAGCCATCAACATCAATCATGTTTAGACAAACAGCTCATTGGAAAATGGAAAACTCTCCAGATACCATTCAGCTTGTTCCATCACCTGTTCATGAAGAAATGGTGGACACTGCAGAAAATAACAAGGTACTCTGAACCCTCAAGTTTTGCTAGTTTTGTATTTTTGACTAATTATCTAGGAATTATCTCTTGGAGCAGTCCCAAAATGGATTCCAGTATGATTGCAATGAAGATAAGAGTTTATTATCTGTGAAGGCTTAATAGAAATGTCACAATGTGAATTTTTGAATTATTTAGTATTCACGCAACTTGCTGTTATTGGGATATTATATTCTAGGCTGTTGGAAAACACACTGCACATACCTAAATGCTCCATCTACATAGCGTATCTTTGGTTGAGACTTGAGATAAAGAGTTAATTCAGTGTTTTCACTTCCTTTTTGCACACTTCCTTGCATTTGTTGCTCTTTTCATGGTTAGTAGTTATCTTTTGCACATCACCATTTTTTTTTCAAGGTGGCACATGATTTTCTATTATGTGGTTGAAATTATACCTCTGAAATTTTATGCTAGTTATCCTCTGCTTCTTTTGTTAGTTAACTTCTTGTGATCTTATGCAAGTTCAGATGTAATTTTGTACATAGCAGTTACTGGTTCGACAGATCTTTCTTGTGGTTAGGTGTTCTGTAAAGAATTTTGTTTTTTTCTGCAGTATATTTGTCTTATGTTACAAAAATCCTTTGGTTGTGTTTTAGAAAATTGTCTATATCTAAATTCTAAATTTATATGATATGCCAACTTTGTTACTTCTTTGTATTTTAATTAATATAGGTTTATGCCGCTCTTTATGCCGCATTGCCAGTTCTAAGCCTGGGTAAAGGAGGGTTGCACTAGGTCGACAGCCAGTGTAAAAATCCTATGATAGCTGTTTTCGTTGGATGATATCTTAATTTTCTAAGGGTCTGTTTGGATCGCAGGAATTAAAACATCTGTGATAATTCCAATGCATGAGCATTGGAAAGCCTATGTATTGAAATTCTGCTTTTTGGTTGAAAGTTGAAACATTGGAATTGAATGGCCTTATACTATGAATTTCAAGTTCACTGTTTGGGTACTTAAAATTCACTTGATAATTGTATGTTTGTTTAAGTATATGAGAGGAAAAATTATTTTTGTAGATAATCATACAAATGGTTGGGATACATAGCAGCTCCCAATACTTAAAACAAAACTATAGAATATTGGGTCCCAATACTTCTTAATACAAAAAAAAAGAATTCTTATTATATTATGGACTCCAGTTATATAAAATATTATAAATTATATATATATATATATATAAAATAAAATACCCTTTTTACATTTCAACGATAAAATATTTGTTATTTTGATAATCAACTATTAGAATATATAAGTATAAAAAATATACATCTTTAATATTTTATCTAGAAATAAATCAAATTAATATTTACTGAAAATTTCTAAAAATGATACTTAATTTTTTTTTTTAAATATTTATTATTTAAAAAAATGTTTAAATTTAATAAAATATAAATAAATTAGTAGAAAATTAGGAATAGTAAACTAGAGTTTGTGTAAGTGAGAAAGAGGAGAAGAGGAAGAAGGAAGGGAAATAGGGTATGAAAAATTAATTTCTCCATCCTTTAGTTCTTCTTTTGTGAAAGGACCTAAATGCCCTTAATTATATAAAAGATAATAGATACTAAAACATAATAAAGTAACTAGATAATAAAGTTGTGATGGACTTATTTAGATGACTCATCACAACACTCCCCCTCAAGCGGGGCAGAAATTCAGCTTCAGCATGCCAAACTTGCTAACAAGCTCATGATGACTTGATGAAGCAACTGCTTTCGTAAGAACATCTGCTCACTGATCTTCTATTCTTACAAAAAAAGACTAATTATCTTCAAAGTTATCTTCTCTCTTATAAAATGTCTATCAATCTCAAATATGTTTGGTCTTGTCATGTTGCACTAGGTTATGTTCAATGTTAATAGCAACTCTATTATCACAATAGAGTGTCATCTCCGATAGGTTTGAGAAATCTAGTTCTGTTATCAAGGTCTTGATCCACAATAACTCATAGGCTCCATGAGCCATGGCTCTGTACTCTGCTTCAACACTAGACCGTGCAACCACATATTGCTTCTTACTTCTACAGGTAAGCAAATTTCCACCAACCATGGTGTAATAGCCTAATGTAGATCAGCGATCTGTGACTGACCCAACCCAACCAACATCTGTGTACGCCTCTCCTTTCAAGTGCCCATTCCATCTAAATAATAACCCTTGACCTGGTGAAGACTTTAAGTATCTCAAAATTTTTTCCGGAGTCTCAAGGTGTACAGTCCTAGGAGTGTGCATGAACTGACTGATTACACTCACTGCATGAGCAATATCGGACGAGTCAAAGATAAGTAAATTAGCCTACTAACAAGTCTCTAGAACATATTAACATCTTCAAACAACTCACTACTCTCATAGTCAAGCTTAACATTAGTTTTCATAGGAGTTGTCACAGGTTACAAGCCAAGCTTTCCAGTGTCTTCCAACATATCAATGATATATTTTATTAGAGATATGAAGATGCCCTTCTTTGATTGGGTAATTTCAATCTTAAGGAAATACCCGAATTACTAAGTAAACTCAAATCCTTAATCTCAAACTCTTTGGCCAGATCCTTAAGATTCTGTATCTCCCCTGGGTTATCTCTAGTTACAATAATATCATCTATATACACAACAAGTGCAGAAGTTGTGTTTCCCAAATGTTTCACAAACATCATATATTGTGAGTGACATTGAGTATACCTAAACTTCTTCACAGTTCCACTAAACCTTTTAAACCAAGCCCTAGGAGACTGTTTAAGGCCATAAATTGCCTTCTTCAGACGACAAACTTTACCCTTCTAATTCTAGACATTAAACACAGGAGGTAAAGCCATATAAACTTCTTCTTGGAGATCTCCATGAAAAAAAACGTTCTTTAAATCCAGCTGAAAACAGGTCAGGATTGATTTGCTGCTACTGAAAGAATAATTCTGATTATATTTATTTTGGCTACAGGAGCAAATGTTTCTTGATAATGGATCTCATAGGCCTGTGTGAATCTCTTAGCAACCAACTTTGCTTTGTATTTGTCAACAATACCGTTAGCTTTATATATTATGGTATAAACTCACTTGCATCCAACTAGGTTTTTGTCCTTAAAAGCATCAACAAGTTCCCATGTATTATTTTTTGTGGGTGACTACATTTCCTAACACATTGCTTCCTTCCACTTAGGGTGTTGCAATGTATTTGTGACTCTAGATGGAATAGATATCGAAGACAAAAATGAGATAAAACCACAAATAGATAGAGAACAAGATTCATAAGAAATGAAGTTAGAGATGGGATGAGATATACAAGTGTGTTTCCCTTTGTGTAAGGCAATAGGAACATCAAGATCAGTACTGTTGGGTAAAGATGAAGAATTACCTAGACTGAGAGCAACTGAAGAATGAGATGGATCTGAGTCCACAGAGGCATGTTGTTCAGTTGATCGAGCTCCACCTTAAAACGTCTTGAGTATGTTTTCAACTCATTTTCCTTCTCTCTAGTGTCATTAAAAGAGGAAAACAATGACACTAAAGGAGTTTCTCCCAGAATAGGAACTGGGAACCCTAGAAAAAATGGAACTGACTCAAAGAGAGAAACATCCTTAGAGATAAACCTCTTACTTATCAAGGGATCAAACACCTTATACCCCTTCTATATAGAGGAATACCCTAAGAAGAGACATTTGATGGACTTAAGATCCAACTCAGAACGGTTTGGACCTAGGATATGAAGAAAGCAAGCACAACCAAAGACACAAAGAGGAAGACTAAAAGGAGGACTCTCATGACGCAATAATTGATGTGGAGACTTAAAATCCAAAACCCAGGAGGGCATCCGGTTAATCAAATACGCTACTGTAAGCACTGCCCCAGACCAATTTTTTTTTTCAACTTTCATCTGTAATAACAAACTTTGAACAACCTCAAGGAAATGACGGTTCTTTTGTTCTGCAATTCCATTTTGTTGTAGCGTGTATACATAACTGTTTTGATGAATAATTCCATGTTCAGCAAACTAAGTGATCTTTCAAGGTATTCGCGACCATGATTAGAATGAAATATCCTAACATTCTTGTCAAATTGATTTCTGATCATGTTATGAAATGTGCGAATAGTATTGGGCACCTCATCTCGAGTTTTCAATAAATACAACCAAGTGTAGCGGGAATAATCATCAATAAAGAAAATAAAATATAAATCCAAACAAGGATACAGTGGGAGAGGGTCCCCATACATTTGAATGGACAATTTCAAACGTAATTGAACTCTTTCAGTACTGGGGGAAAAGAAAACACGACTATGTTTTGCCAATTCACAAATTCCACACTGCAAACTTTGTAAATTGACATAAACAAACGTGGAAACAAAATTTTGAAGGACTAAAATGACAAGCGACCCAACCGACGATGTCAGAGAAAAATCTGGTCTTTATTAATAGAACTATGAGATTGTAAAGCACAAGAGATAGGAGCAGGAGCCTGATCCAAGATGTAAAACCCATCCACTTTACGTCCACTCCCAATCTGCCGCTCTGTCTTGAAATACACAATGAGATGAAAAAAATGTTACACTATAACGTAGATGCTTAATTAAATTAACAACAGAAAGAAGGTTAATAGAAAATTCAGGAACATGTAATACAGATGATTGAGAGAGTAGTAGTGACATGGATGCTTCCTTTCCAAGACGAGATATATGTAGACGTACCAAACATATGATTTGAGGTTCTTGAATTGATGATCCAAGGAATCCCATGTGAGGTTAATGAAGATATCTGATGGTCAGATGCATGAGTACCTGTCTGAGCAACGGAAGTGGGGAATCTATCAGATAACTCCATTTGTGAAAGTAACGAACTGAAGCGCTCAAGTTCCTCTTTGGATACTGGAAGGGTGTCCTTAGAGGACTGTTAAAAATGAGGTAGAATGACAAAGGATTCCTCAAAAGAGACAATACCAGTGAATGAGACACTATGTGTATTGATATGCATGCTTGGATGTTCCTCTATACCACCAATCTCAAACATACATCTTACTTAGGTATTAAAAAACCAAACAAGTAAATAAGCCGGATCTCTCAAACACTAACAACGCTTCAACTAGAGGTCTAAATCAATTTTGATTTGTACAAATCAACGAATCACACACTTCACAACCTTCTACCAAGGTTTTCGACTTCATACAATCAAACACCAACAACGCCTCAAAAAATCACCCTTAAAATTCCAACACTTCAAAAGGAAACACCTCTTCCACAAAAAAAGATCAATTAAGTCAATTACAACTTTTTCAGCACAAAAACACTAATAAACACAACCAACGCTTTTTATGGAGGTTAAATATGATTTTTTTTCCACAAAAACAGTTTACAGAACAACTTTAGGGTTCCCGGAATCACACTCTTTCACCAAATAAACTTCAAACAACTATTGCTTTGTTTAAACCAATGAACACACATTTATAACTCTAGATCTAATGATTCATAGTAGATCTAGATGTCCATTAACAACCCCAAAAACCTTTTAAACTCGAATGATGTAAATTTGATTTTTTTTTTCCATAAAATCATTCGAGAGCATGAAACATCAACTTAAATAAACTAAAAACTTAGAATAAAATCAACCCGAATTCCAAAAATATTAAACCATACCAGATTCATTAGACACTATTCATAGTACTATTTATTCCATTAAAAAAGAAAAAACAAATGCAGGCCTTGATTTCTTGTTCTGATACAAAGTAGAAAATTAGGAATAGTAAACTTAGGTTTGTGTAAGAGAGAAAGAGGAGAAGAGGAAGAAGGAAGAGAAATATGGTATGGAAATTAATTTCTACATCCCTTTAGTTCTTTTTTTATATTACAAACAAAATGAAAGGGCATAAATGCCCTTAATTACATAAAAGATAATAGACATTAAAACATAACAAAATAACTAGATAATAAAACTGTGATGAACTTATTTAGATGGCCCATTACAACAAAATTTATATAATATGAATTATTTACTTAAAATATAAATGAATTTATTTAGCAAATTATTATAAATTTATTTAATAAATATAATAAAAATTTAAAATTAAATTTATTTAAAAATTAAAATAAAATATTATTTGTTACAGTAATTCATTTATGAAACAATCTAAGAAGGTATAGTGAAGATGTGAAAGATCTGCGCCAATTCTCATGCATTCGTGAATTACAATATCCACCTTCTCACAAAATGTTTGAATTGGCATTTTTTTCAATTTTCACGTAAATTGGAATTCATTGGAATCGGGAGCGTCCAAACATCAGAATTGAAATTCTTTTACTCCAATTTCAATTCTTGTGATCCAAACGGGCCATAAGGGATGTTCACATAGTTTTTTTAAAAATATATATTTTCTTTATTTTTTTATAACTTTTTTTTCTTTGTATAGTTTTGAGCATTTGGTACTTTTCCTTGCACTTTAAATCTTTACAGCATTATGAGATTTTTTTTCTTTCTTGCCTTAGGTGTAGGTTTTGTATATGCCTAAGATTCATTTTATATTCACTCATTGTTCCTCTGTAGACTGGAAAATTTTATAATCATAAATTTCAAACAATGCTATAGAAAACCTTGTCAGCCATAGAGTCACCTATCAACTTGATGAGGGAAGTGGAACTTCAAGAGAAAGCTGTGGACCAAGCCAAAGAGGAACCTTCCAGGGGAGGTCTAGGTATCCTTGCTGCGAGAGCGGAAGACTTTAAAAAGATGCTACGATATGCAAAGGAAACAAATGACAATGTTGTGTACTTGTCCTTAATCATGTTGTTTGATAGAATGATCAGAAAAACTGGAGTTTCATTCAGTATTAGGTTATAAATGGGTCTATTATTTTGCCAGCATGCAGGAGAAGTGTATAGAGAAAGGTCTATTCTAACATTTGGAGTGCGGGAGCTTCAATCTCGTCTGCTCAGCTTGTCAGATGATAAGGATAAATCTCTCACGATTATTGATGAGGTACAATGCTGTGACATTTGGTTCATCAATTTGATAGTTACTCCGTTATTCTTTTTTCAGAACTTTGATATGAAGTACAAGCATGTCCATTATGTTTACATCATACTTAAGGAGTTTACATTTGAGATAATATATTGCATGAATTTTGCAGATATCTAGGCCAGTCTAGTAAATATGATGTTCTTATTGTCAGCACACAATTTTGCATGGCCCAACTTCCTTGGAAGAGATCAGGAATAGCCAACCTTAGAGTTCTAAAAAAAAGACCAAATAAGACCGAAGGATTTAAGGATTTTCGAAAATGAACCAATTTTAAAAAGTAGTATCAGCACATCGACGTTGCTATTACCAACAGGCTCAATTTGTAGCTTGAAAATGCAATTCTGACAAGCCTTGTTGGCCTAGTTTGGTCTTGTTGAGTGTTGACACTAACAAAGTCACGCAAGGTGCTTATCAAAATTTTTAGAAAATATGTCATCTTTCTGAGTTTGTGTCTAACTCCACAACTCTAATCTGATTTCTTTTAAAATAAATCAACCCTTTCCTCCACCTGCGAAAACTACTGAACACCTTTTAAACTGCTAAGAAAGCTTAAAAGACCTCTCCTTTCTTTTTTGAGAAGACTGTAGGCATCCCTAAAGAACAAGCCTCCATTGAGGAAACCCTGCTGAAAAACCTGTTTAGATAGATGGCATCAAGCACAATTCCTTATCATAGGCAACAAACCAAGTTAATCCAAGCTCCCTTCTGTCCTTTTCAATTATTTTTTTTTGTCTATTTTAAATTCTAATACTCAAATGTGGTAGGTAAGTTGCATGGTTGTCAAGGCGACTAAGCGACAAACCCCATGGACGCCTTGATGAACTCTTTGTAGCATAAATCCTCCTAGTATGAGATCTAGATATATTATATTTCCCTGAATAAGGGGCCCTAAAATTCATATAGATTGTAAAATCCCCATTGTCAAGATGCACTTTGATTAGGGGTATATTCGAGCTGAGCCGAGCTTAGCCAAGTTTGAGCTTGACTTGAACATGCTCAATCTTGGCTTGAGCTTGATTCGAGCTTGAATGTTTAGGCTTGAGCTTGACTTGAACAAGCTTGATCGAGCTCGAGCTCGAGCTCAAACTTTATTCAAGACGAGCCGAGCTTAGGTTGGCTCAAGCTTAATTAATGAAATTATTTTGCTTAATGTTACATAATTTTAATAAAAGTATTTATTAATAATTCATAGTACAAAAAACTATAAGAGATTATACATTCATATCCGAAAATAATATTTTGGAGTAGTCCTTCAGTCTAAAGTTTGGCTTGATTCATTCAAGCCGAATTGAGCCCTAAACGAGCCGAGCTTTGAGTTCATTCGAAACAAACAGGGTCTGGCATGAGCTTGACTTGTTTAAACATTCAAGCTCAAATAAAATTTTGGCTTGAGCTTGGCTCAAAAAAGCTGAGCTGAGTCAAGCTAACGAACTGGCTTGGCTTGAGTGTTGCCTTAACTTTAATAGAACCATCATTGGAGGCATTTTAGGAATAATAAATGGAGATTTCAAGTGTTGGGAATAAAAATAAAAAAACATAGCAAAAAAACAGTCAGTCTACAATGTAGTTTCCAGTATAGGTGGATCCTTTTTTTTTTTGGGTGGGTATAGGTGGATCCATGGGACAATATCTAGTACTGAAGTTGTAGGAATGATATTCTGAAAATACTCTCTATCTGGCAAGCTTGACAATACCAAAACCACCATTTGGATGCCACTATTCCAGAGAGACTCTGAATTCTCTCCAAGATATATGTTTTATTTGAAAGTTAATTAATTGTCTGGTCTTAGATAGGTCTGTAAACGGATAGGATTTGGATTGTATCTACTTAGGTCCGAATCCGATCCGATTAAGAATCTGACAGATTCGAGTCTGGTATGAGATTTATCGGATTCTGAATTGTCCAATTTGAATCAGAATCCGATTATTTATTCAATATTCGAATCTCTCGGATTCTGAATTGTCCAATTTGAATTTGAATCCAATTATTTATTCAATATTCGAATCCAATCTTATCCGATTAATATCAATTTGTCTAAAAATTAAGATTTAATTTTAAAAATTATGGTTAATACTATAAAATATTTTAAAAAGTTATGTAAATATTATTATTATTATTATTATTATTATTATGCAATTAAATGGATTTTAATTAGATTGGGTCGCTATAGATCCGATTATAATCGGATTCAAGATCTCATATCCGTGTCCGATCTGACGGATCTATATAGGATGAGGATCCCATCTAATCAGATCCGGATCTTGATCTGATCCATTGACAGCCCTAGTCTTTGACAATATGAACATACGTAACTAATAAGAAAAAGGAATCATATTAGAAAATGTTCATGCCAGCATTAACCCATTCTTGTAATTATTTGCATGCAATTTCTTGGCAGATTCGCCGAACTCTTGAAGCACGACTAGTTGCTGCAGAAGAAGAGTGGAAAGCAGCGGAGCAGGAAAATATAGAGAAGGAAAAGTCTGCAGGAAAGGCTCTTGCCAAGCAAGAAGTCATCATGGAGAAGATGTACCAAGAGTCAAAGAAACTACAACAAGAAGCAGCGGAGAACTCCAAAGTAAATCAGTCACCTCATAGAACTATGTTAATACTAGCACTATTGATGGAGCCACCACATAGGAAGAATAAACAAAACTTTTGATGATCTTGACATACTCATTTTGCTGTACTGCAGTTACGGGAGTTTCTCATGGACCGCAAGTGCATTGTTGATATATTGCAGTAAGTTGCATCTTTCTTTTTCTTTTGAGGAACTATGTAGTTTGGGGGTGGCAATTCACCATGGATGCTGGTGCTTCACCATATCTGCAGTCATTAATGCACCCATCAATCTCAAAACTATATTGTTTATAATTTCATATAGCTTCTCCAAAACTACTGCCTACTGATGAACCAAACACTGTCTGTTCAGTTTCTTTTATATTAGCTACAAAAAAGATCATCAGTTTGGAGGGTTAGGTTCATCCAATGTGATTTTTGTCTGTTTCCCACTTATTGGTGACCCTGATCAGTGAATGCATGAATATACTGCATTGTTCCTCTCCTTTCTGTGAGATGCCAACAAATGCTATCTCCTTGTTTCTGTTGTTTTTATGCTTTTTGAATTGTATAGTTAAAGCCAAGGCCTATATTAGCTTGTTGAACATGCAACTGTCGGTTGTGGGTATGGTTCTGGATGTCAGACTTTCTTGAACCCACCAAATTGCAGGCTACAAGGACAAAGCAGTATGTATGTGGCCTCTTGGTTGTGGTGCATTACTTCAACCATTCGAGCTGTGAGCTCTAGCAAAAGACAGTTCTTTTCCAATTTTCTTTCATTTGTGTCAGTTATATTGTTTAGCAGTAGTGCAGTACGTATAACAAGATTCGTCTTGCTGACCCGACCCCAAGTATTTAGGATGAGGCATTGATGATGATGATGACCATGTCAGTTATATTGTTTAGCGTATTATCATGATTCTGGCTTTAATATGGAGGAATTGAATTAGGCTAGTGGTTTTTTTTATAGACAACTGAAGTCTTGCAGTTAGATCATTCTACTTGGAGAGGCCTCCAGGTTTCAGACTCAGTTAATTTTATGTGCTTAGCCAACCTGACTATACACCCAGAATTCAGCACGGTTGTCTATTTGGTGTTGTATATTGTCACCTGTTTTTTTTTTTTTTCATATTCTTAAAAAAATGCTCTTGATATAACATAACCTCATTTGGTATGGTGTTGTTTAACTACCTTTAAATTTAAGAAATCAATTTTATTTCTGAGTCTGTTTCTGCAAAAATAGTTAGTTCGTCTGAAAAGAAAATGAACCATTTTCTTTATTTGCAGGGAAGAAATGGCTGTTATTTGTCGGGATGTGAAGTTGCTGAAAGAGAAGTTTGTTGAGCCTGTCCCGCTCAGCAAATCAGTATCTTCAAGCCAGATGGATGGCATCTTAGCCTCTTCAAGCTCATCCATCACTAACATGGCATTTGATCTGGTTCCTGAGCACTTCAAACCATCCGAGTCTCTGAAGAAGTCAAGTCCAACACAATCAGTCGATGACCGATCACAAAATAGTAGTTCTGAAGAGGAGGGAGTCAGAGATGATCATAAGGTGCTTTTGGATGATGGTTGGGATTTTCTCGATGATTATGTCGTTTTGTAGAGTTGATCTCCTATTTTTGATATAACAGAATGAGGGAGATGTTCATGGTAGAAAACTAATTTGCTGCACTAATATCACTCTTTTTTTTGCTTCATAGGAAAAATAAATCTTGACTCTCTGATTTTTTTCTCGTACTAGTAGATTTCTAATACGTGTAACTCGGCTGCTTATCACCATTATCAGATTTCATATATACAGTATGGAAAAAAACAATTTAAATTTTTTTTTGCAGTCCAGAGTTTGCATGTACTGTCTGGTTTCTATTTCTCAGCTCTCTATTTACCTTTCTTGCTTGTGCTCATCAAACCTGATTGTTCACCAGATGGGCTCTCTTGCATTTACCCATCGCTTAAAAAAGCACCAACTGGATCTGGGTGGTAAGATATCATCCCACCAGGATTTGGAGGAAGCAAGGTGCAGGAAGGGTGGACTAAGGGTGGACTGGTTCTAGAGCTAACTCTATCCATGTAAGATTGTTAGCATTTGTTGTAAACCATGTTTTGCAGGTAATAGGTTTATTCACTGCAAATGTGAAAAAGAAGAGCCTTATAAAGAAGGATCTGTAATCCACCCCCTCATAATCACTGTTGTAGTAATGAAGAGCTTCTGTGGTACCAGCTGCTAGGAAAACAGACCCTTTATTGAATTTTCTACTATTCTGTAAGAGAAATGTTAATCTGTGAGTTATGGGGATGAATTTTCGACCCGTCTGCAGTAACACTTGAACAGCTTTTCTCTGTTTGGTGCTCAAAATCCAGATTCAAAGAATCAGGAGCCAAGAAGCCGAGAGAGAGAGAGAGAGAGAGAGTGAGAGAGAGAGTCATTCATAAAGACTTCATTTTCTTCCACTTATAATGTTTGTAATTTCCCATTGGTAGCAAATGGTTATCCATTAAGCGGGGAAATATAATATTTAAGAAGCAAAAAGATTATGCTCCCACTCTTGTAAGAATGGACTAACCGGGTCAGCTATCTAGCCAACTTTCATAATTAAATGTCGTTACGGTATAGGTAGATCTCATTGTGAAAAGACCTCTTACTAGAGAATTCATGGATAGAGCCAAAGAGTGAACTGTACAAGTTACCAATAACATTGATTAAATAAGGGATTGATTAAATAAGGGAAGAGGCTCCGGTGTATAGAGATGACCTCATCATTTAAGAAGTAACCATAGAAACGATGGAACCTACTATTTATTTATATTTATCCATTTACATTTACTACTTATTTATTATTTAGTTAGTAACTACTTTTGGTATTTTTTTTTTTATACCGAGTTCTTGTTGCTGCATATCTCGTTCTTACACATCTTCTCTTTGTTTCCTGAGCCTCTAGTGAGTTAGAGATAGAATCTTTGATGATACCTCATACATGATTGAGTTGCAAAAACTTCTAGAGAGGTATCCTACATTTGAACTGAATTCTTAATGGTTAAAGAATCTCTTTCTAGTTGATCAGAAACAATTAGGAGATTCTCTAGAAGAAATACGGGGTTCTAATTCTAGTGACAACATCCTATTGGGTAGTGGTCCCACTTATGGGGTCAAATCAAATACGTTCTAAGAAGAAATATTTGATTATAGATCTCATCTTCACATGGAGAAACAGATTAACATTAATAGAGAGACGCAAGTGTAGAACTTGGAATCCTATTTCTATCAGATAAACCCAATAAAAGGAGAAAACTTAAGCAAAATAGATAGAGTTAAGACCCCTAAGCTAAGAGTACATGATGTACTCATGTACAGGAACTATGTATGGCACCAGAGATTAATCTCCACGGTCCACGAACTAGGCAATTGGTCAGATGGTTAGAATCGTGCAGTGAGCATAATCTTTTGTAGCTTGAGCCATCAATTGGATAATCCAGAAAAATAGGCTATGCCTCATTAATCAGACCAGCGTGAACCATGTTCAAACGAGCATACTTCTTACTTTCGTAAGGAAGCTTCCAAGCGACTACTATAGTCTTAACGACCTCGTTGAGGAACGAAGAGTGTTGCAACTAACATTGTCAAGTCATAACCATGCATCCGAAGTCCGCATCTAATCCTAAAGTTCATAAATTGTTGGAAAGTGTCCAAAACAGAGAACTTGGATATCAAAATCAATATACAGGAGTACTCAATACATAAAAACCACACTATTTTTTTATACATTGTTATCTTCCCAAGGTTTCAATTTCATTGTAGACCCAAATTGGATATGGATACAAAGTCTCTCTTATCTATCCCAGTGTTTTCTTGATGTTTTTCTGCATTCAAATATCAAAAGAAGCAATTAAGCAGAGTATTTTAGAGGGGGGTGGGAGAAACAAATGAGTGCATAAACAATAATTTCAGCAAATTAAGGAAAATTAGGTTACCTCGATGGCCAATGGGGTGGTTGTAGGGGCGTACCGATTGATGACATGCCCTTCCTTATCGACTAGAAACTTGGTGAAGTTCCATTTAATTCTAGATCCAAATGTTCCAGTTTTACTTGCTTTGAGGAATTTGTAAACAGGTGCTGTATCTGGACCATTCACGCGAATCTAATATAAAAGAAGAGGTAAGAATCCAATTTTTTTATTCAAGTACATTTTGTCTGTTGCACCATTAAAATTAATAAATAATACAGGACATATATCAAGTGGCCAGAAGTAAGCATGGATGAATAGCTATATCGATAGTGTACAACGGAATGAACGAGAGGAATGACCTCATTAAAACGAAAGAAGCCCGATAAATAGTTCATTTTTTCCTTGAAGTGAAAGGGAAAACCAGCTCTTTGAACCCTCCTCTCTTCGCTCTTTTCTCACAAAACTCCAAAATTATTCTCCCTTTATGACTTTGTCCCACTCAATTCTCACGGACCGAAATCCCTACCTAAATATTTTTTTTATTGTCTATTTTTAAAAAAAATTTGCTCCCTCCCCATCGTTTTCTGGTCATGTTGCCGATGTTTTTGAGAGCACTGAATGAGATACAGTCCAGATCTCAAGGAAGAGAATATCTAGGCATCACAGGTTTGGTTTTGGTTTCTTGTTCAATTGATGTCACAAGAATCCATACTATTCTAGTCCTTTTTCTTCTTTTCTTGTTCTTTTTGAATTTTGAAAATCATTGCTATTCTAGGCCTCCTGTTTTTTTAATCTATGTATCAATTTAAAAGGGAATGACAGAATAGTATAGATTATTTATTGTTTCTTACTTTTCAACAATTTAGCCTATCAACAAGTTGTTGTAATTGCTTTATTATGAATTGACATATCAAATTCTTACAAGAGATGATTGGAAGACTACTATTAATTGGTTTTTTCTCACAGATCCAAGTCATGATGTCAGGTATAGCTTCAATATCCCAGGGAAGATGACAAGATGCTGTAAATATAGCACCACAAGCAACTAAATGTAACCAGACTGTTCAATAACTGGCATTGGGTTCGCAATGGTATCTGACGAAAAGCACATCCAAAGAGAGAGAGAGAGATGACTTACAAAAGAACAAAAAAACATGCCTGAGCCTACTCAAGTTTTGAACAGGAAAGTACAGGGAAGAAAAAACTGATAAGAAAAAGAAGATATCAAAGAAAAAATCAGAAGGAAGAGAGGAAAAAATTAAAAAGAGAAAGAAGAAGAAACCTAAAATAAAAGTGCCAAACTTTTGTCCTTAAACCACCAAAAAATATATATATATATATCAGACTTAGGAAAAAGAATCAAAGAGAATGAATAATGAGAACCTGTATTAGTGGTAAGAGTAAATATATCAAGAGGAAGAATCAGTCCAACCAATCCTTTAAGACCAAGGATAATGATGAAACAAGGATCAAATAATGGTAGATCCTACATCCATCATTCCGAATCCTACTACAAAAATCCTTGTAATTTGAGGTTTCCTAGTAGCTGGAAACTTATATATATATAAATATATATATATATATATAAGTGGACGGAAAAATATTAAAAAAAAAGTGGCTGGAGGAATGGACTGTTTGCAATGAGATTCCCTAACTGAAGAGGGTTTTGGCAGACACAGTCAAGAAATTATTTATTTATTGGACATGCTAGTAACTGGCAAGTAAGCAGGGTGAGTGAATATGGGTGTTGAACCCAGGTCAATGGTTAACATTAACAAGCTTTTGAAGGACCCATACATTAGGAGTGCGATAAAACGATCCAGATCTTACTATGTATCGGCATCAATGTCTGATCATATGGTCAACAATACTGACTCAACTAGGCAACATAGTAGTGAACATTTTCCAGATAAAGAATTACATATTAGCAGTTAGTATCATCCTGTTATGTCATATATGACTGCAGAAAATTTGAGGTGCATTTTTGGGAAGGGCAGTACCCTTGCTGAACAGGTCAAGATGGAAAACAGCCCATCTTAGGGCCCTAGGATAGGGTCTACAATTCAAGAATGAAATGTAACAACTGACTTGGCTTTCCTTCTTGATTCTCTGTCAAGAACAGGTACCTCAAACAAAAGAGGGCTGTATTTTGATAACTGAGGAAAAAATTCAGATGAGATGTCATTGCCCTAATAAACGAGGAATCAAAGAGGGGAAAAGAGGGACAAATTTGTTCTAAATGTGCCTAACTTACTGTCCCAATTTGAAGAGGAAAAAGAAACATGTCTATGTAAGAAAAGGTGGGGAAACTTGTATTTGTGCCCAACAGATTATCCCAAACAGAAAAAAAAAAAAAAAAAAGGAAGAAGAACTATGTTTAAGTACTAATTATGAACTTTTTTCTACTCATGCATAAGTGTGATCATCTACTCAGTTTGTATTTTCTGGTGAGTATGTTCGATTCCTTGTCTTTTCTTATTCAGTTCGCCATCTTATTTTAAAAGGAGAGAAAAACACAAATTGTTGAGAACAAGATAGGTCAAAATGGAGCCCAGTCCCACAACTGGTGGGAGATGAGTGTTCACATTGTTATAGGTCCTATCTCAGTTTACCCATCAAGAAAATGAGAGGAAAAGTCTTGACATATCAAAGAATTTATAGGTCACACAAAGATTTTTTGCACATTACCTATATAGGGCTTCCTCTCATACCTAGCAATCCAATGAAAGCTTCATAATCCATGAAAGAAAGAGATGAGAGCTATGTTGCAAAGACATGAACTCGGATGTCGATTTTGGATACGGGGTGTCGAACACATTGCACCCCAAAAAACAAGATTCGAGGACATGGGGGGATTTTTTTAATTTTGTAATTTAAAAATTACTATACTTAAATGTCATATACCATATAAGATTTTAAAAAAAAATTGCAAATAACACAAAGTAGTGTATTACAAACTACATTTCAATTCATCAACTAATATGAATAAGACATGAATTAAAGCAAATAAACTAATAACATAACGAACATATAGTAATTCTAAATGTTAATGCTAATTTAAAAAAGGATTAATTAAAATTCATTTTTGTGGCCCAAATTTAGCCCATTGACACCCCTATTTCTCTCTCTTTCCCTTTTTTGCTATAGGTATTAAATATTCCTCATATTCTTTCTCTGTTTTTTTTTTTTCCTATTGAAAACATATAGATTGTAGTTCTTCCCCTATTTTCTGACCGACTTCTCTTTTCTGATGATGAGAGTTACAAAAGAATTGAAATTAGTGCTAATTATAACAGTTGTATACATTTTTTTGTATAATAGACACTAAAAGTTTATGGGTGATAGGCATGTTTGTATCCCTTGTCCATCTGTGTCCAAAATGCATAAATTTTCTGATGAGTCACAATAGCCATGTTTGAGGTGTATCTGTATTCACACATTTCAACATGAGACACATATGTTGCCTTAAAGAATCCGCGCAACATAGGATGAGGAGCAACTATGCCCTTCAAAGCGCAATAGATTTATTTTGGTAGGCAGTCTAGACACATTAGCCCCTTTGTACAATGTCTGTTTATTCTATCTTTGAGTCACTTTTATCGTGTCAATTGCATTTGCCATGAGTTGGAAAGGCTGCAAAGAAAATTCCTTTAGACAGGAGACGTGAAGTCTTAGGTTTTATTTGAGGTAGGATAGAGTGAGAAGATCTAGAAAGTGTGATTAGAAATCTTCTTATGTTGTTAAGGCTAAAAGGGATGTTATAATGCCAAAATAACGATGTTATAACAGTTACCATTCCTCTTGATCACGTTATATATATTACACAATAAGCGTAATGTAGCTTCCATTTTGCTACAACTTGAAAAGTAATTAAATGCAAAAGAATCTAAACAAAAAATAATAATTTCATTTTCAAGATTCTGTTTCGGCCTCATTCAGTTCCCCTCCATCACCAACTATTGAGCAAAGAAGAAAAGGCAAAATAGACTACCACAGTATGGACAAAGTCGAAGATAATCCAATAAATTCTAAAAACATCATTGACATCGACAAAGTAATTGAAATCCAATTTGTTGCTTCAAACCATCCCATACAAACAGTTTCATTTACCTTTTGGAAAACTGGATAGTCAGCCTTGTATCTTGTACATGCGAACTCCTGTGCATCTTGGCTAGTCCCAGGCTCTTGCTTGAGGAATTGATTGCATGGAAAAGCTAAGATCTCGAAACCTAGAATCACATCATAAAAAAATATATACTCTTCCAATTACAAAATTGCCCAAAAGATAAATTAAAAAAAAGAAAAAGAAATTATGGACTTGTGGTCTTCATGTGGGTGGCACATAGCTTAGAATGATAATCATGAAGCAGAAATTTTAATGGGTATCCACCAAAATAAAAATAAAAAACAAAAGATTGTCAAGAAAATCCTTTGTGGGTATTGATTCTATTGAAACAAAAGGGCTCAAAACCTCTGGAACTCAGCTGCCATGTTTTGTGGAAGCCAACCAGCTCCTTGCCTTGGGGGGCAGGCCCCCAAACCCCTTGGTTTAGCTCCCCAAGCCGGAGCTGCACGCTCCAAAAGATAAATTAAAAAAAAAAAAGAAATTATGAACTTGTGGTCTTCATGTGGGTGACACACAACTTAGAATGATAATCATGAAGCAGAAGTTTTAATGGGTATCCACCAAAATAAAAATAAAAAACAAAAGATTGTCAAGAAAATCCTTTGTGGGTATTGATTATATTGAAACAAAAGGGGTTAGTACAGTTGGCTAGCATCCCGGATTTGCTCCCTGTGGTTGCGTGTTCAACTCCCACTCCTCGACTTACCCTGGTGTTCGTAGGGAAAATTCCGAGTGGGTCAGTGCAGACACCTGAAGGGACTAGTCCTTGCCTCTAAGGGTTTGGGTCACCCTCCATTACCGAAAAAAAAACATAAATTCTCATCTAAGAACCCAGATTGTTCCTCCTAAAATGGGAAAAGCAAGCAAAATCCTAGTGGGTCTATCACCAATTGTTCCAACAGAATGAAATTAGCATGCAAAATACTTCATGGGCATGTCTCAAATTCCCCATAAGGCAAACTACCAAGATTAAACTTCATGTTCGCAACATAAATCATTCAGAAGAAGGAAATTATTAAACAAAATACCATAATTTCCCCAAAAATGATAATTTTATCACTCTCACCTCTGTCCTTGTATTTACTGTAAAGTTCAGTTAACTGGGTGTAATTGGAGTTTGTAAGCCCACTGTTGCAGACACATACACAATCCAAAAACAAAATTAAAAATCAAAGCAAAATTCAAGACAAGAAGAATTGCAGATTAGATAAATGACCCAGATTAGAAACAGAAAGTACCATTTAGAAGCAACGTTAACTACAAGAAGAACCTTCCCTTTGTAAATGCTAAGATCGACGTCCTTGCCCCTGCTATCCTGAGCATAAAACCCCATGAATTTCAGAGAATCCCAAACGAAAAACAAAAAGAAGAACCTTCACAGAGAGAGAGAGAGAGAGAGAGAGAACAGATCCAAAATATAATTTTTTTTATTTACCTTGACTGTGAATTCATGGATCGACCTTTGGGGAAGCGATTGCGAAGCACCCATTTCAAACCAGATCGATTTCCCCTTTCAATTTCCTTTCTTTCTCCCTTTCGTTTCAGTATCTAAATCTGATTAAACCCTAGAACTACCTGGCAGGGTTTATCCAACCAAGTCGTAGGTTTCGTTTATCATTGCTCGTCTCAATTTTCGAATGATTTCGTGGATAGTCCTAACAGAGACCTTTTCCTGTCAGCGCGACAGTTGAAATGGTAAGAAGTCCGTGCAATCCACGGAAATGGTAAAAGAAAAACTATATGACCGATGGACTTCAGGAGAAAAAAACAAAACAGGCATAGTAAAGATATTTGACAATAATAAAGCTATTCTCCCACATCCTTAAAATAATTAATTTTAGTTTTAAGGATAAAGAAATTGAAGCGGAAAAATCCCGACAGTAGCTGCAATAATCTCTGGTTTCTTGATAGAAAGAAGATAGCAAAACTTCACCTACAAATGAAATTGAGGGGACAGGTGTGCACCCTGAAATAAGCTCCAATGATAAACTCAGTATAAGACATAAGTATATGAGCATGATAGTGTAGAGACACTTATCGTGAGGTCATTGAGCATATGAGCTTGAAGACGGGCTCTGATGTTTTGCTCTATAGGACAAGCAATGGAGAGGTAGAGGACGTAGCTCAGGAGACACAAACGACGTAGCACGGATGATACAAAAGACGTAGCTTGGGAGACACAAATGACGTAGCTCGGGAAGCACAACGGACTCAGCTCGGGAGACACAAAGGACTCAGTTCGGGAGGCACAAAGGACGTAGCTCAGAAGGCACAACGGACGCAGCTCGGACAACGTTCAGAAAACGTAGCTCGGACAAGGCTCAGACAACGTTCAGGCTATGTAGCTCGGACAAGGCCTAGACAACGTTCAGACTACGTAGCTCAAACAAGGCTCAGATAACGTTTAGACAACGTAGCTTAGGTATAGCTCACAACGGACAACGAGCTCGAGTACAGTTCACAGCGGACAACGAGCTTGGGTACAGCTCACAGCGAACAAGCTCGGGTACAGCTCACAACGGACAACGAGCCCAGGTACAGCTCACAGCGGACAACGAGCTCGGGTACAGCTCACAACGAACAACGAGCATGCGTACAACTCACAGCGTCAGACACAAGTTCAAGTATACATGCACTCAGCAGATGATCAATTGCAAGGTCGTGCAAGTGACAGTGTGACCTTAACGTTTCACCAAGTAGATAAACATAAAACATCAGATATTGACAAGGTGTAAGGGTATCGTTCATGGAGAACATCAGGCGAACATGGCCGATTCGAGAGAATATCCGATAGTCATAATCAACTGTGAGGCTGTGGAGTGCATCAAGTGGCTGGAGAAAATCAAATGAAGATGAGACTCAGGTGAGTGACTGTCTGCATAGCCCTTCATGGTAGGGGTGTGAACGACTCAAGCCTCTCAGTTCTCATTTTTCTTCTTCTCCTTCTACCTTTCTTTACTTTCTCTCTTACCTTCCGCACCATCCTCTTTTCTCTGGTGATTCTTGCTTATTTATAGGCATTTGGAGTCATCATGACTTGTGTAGTCATGATGAGATCACCTGTCAGACAACACTTAAGAGAGCCAGCACATAGTCCAAGTGGGCTTATGTCAGATAAATTGTTAGAATTTGTTAGAGTGAGAAATTCACATTTTACCCATTCTTTTTATGAATTTTATCCCTTACAGAAATCTATTATATATTAACTAGCGGATGACACGTGTGATGCACGTGAGAGCGAGGGAAAAGAGTTAACCACAGTTAATAGGAGTTAAAAGGGACACGCGTTAACCAGCGGGTGCGATTGAACTCTCCCCGAGTTCAATCGCGATTGGCTGTGATTCTAAATAGATAGATGAGCAAGGGTTAATATGGGAATTAAAGTAAAACATTATATCAAAGGTAAGGGGTAGTTGGAGAATTAAAGTAGTAGTTGGAGAATTAAAGTAAAACATTAAACCAACATTTTGTTTTTTTATATAAGGGTATTTTGGGAATTTCAGAAAAATCATCTACGCACGCCTGTCGCATTATAATAGTAAAGAAAGATAGTTATGTTTATTAATGACTTACAGAAGTAGTGAAAAATATGCTTACCCACTCTTACCTTCTGACTTCAAGGTAAAATCAGTAGCTTTTTATGTGTAACAAATACATGCCTCAAAATAAAACTTGGGGCATGTAAAACGTACTAAAAAGAATGAAACTTTGGAGAAAAAAAGAAAAAACCAAATATTCATCCCCTAGGGCCAAGATTGAACTGCTTCACTACCCCATCTTCATTGCATGTGACGCCACCATGCATGGACAATGGCACCATCCCAAATCTTTTAAAACATGCATATCTTGGGCAGTGCTTGGCCTTGGCTTGAACTTGACTGTGCATATGGATTGAACTTGACTGTGCATATGGAGTCCTTGTTGAATTGACCAATGACTATCAATTTCAACTAAATTAAACTTTCATGATCAAGGCATTGAGAGAGCTTCCTATACTTGTTCCCTTGATTCTTATATAAAATGAGACCTATATTTTCATACATTCTTCTTTATGAACCCTTTTATAGAAATTCTAACAATGAAAGGAAAATCATATGGTCTTCTTCCTCAATAGCCCCTACCCATATTTTATACAAAGTGTCGACCAACATTGGCATCTCTTGGATGGGCATAGGCTGAAAGTCAGGTTTACACAATTGCTTCTCCATGCATGCATGCCTATTGAAATCTGAGAACCTAATTTTATAGTTTAGAGTATTGGAAAGACTCATAGACCAACGTCTTGGATTAGTTCAAAACAGTGCAAAAAGTGTTTCCTGTGACATAAACTGAAGGTATAAGAAAGACATCGACGAATGTAAAAACAAGAAAATCACACATTTATATCAGATGTCAAAAGGGTATATGAAACGAAACAATCATGAAAACAAATAATGGGACAATTCAAGTAAAAAAAATCAAGACATATAAAGATGGAATTGTAGCAGGAAATTTCACAGTAGAGCTAAATATGAAACACTTAAGAAAAAAAAAGAACCCACCTTTTATTTCATCCATACTAGATTGCAGAAGAACTCTGTTGGCCTCTAGTATGCATCCTGGATATATCCTTTCCAGAATCAGAATTAAGCCCTGGTGAAATTGTCCTTCGTATCCTTCAATGCTTCCAACAGTTCCCTCCCCCTCATGATCACAACGTAATGGTGAATTCTATATAAGTTAACTCCTTAAATTCTATGTAATGGTAGAATTTATTAGTAACTTTGGTGTAACTCCTTAAGTTATGACCACCTTAAAGTGTCTCATAACTTTGGTGTAACGATTCAAAAGTTTTTGCCATCTTTTCATCTCTTTTTCCTTTTCTTTATAATAACTTTGGGGGGGAGAGAGGGGGGAGACTATGTCTAAGGTTGTCATGTGTCTCTCACCTTCTCTAAGGTCGCCACGTGTCCACCCACCTGCTTGGATTTCATAGTAAGTAACTAGCTAACACCCCATGCGATGCACGACACGGCCGCACGAGCGTGTATATAAAGAAGAAAAAATACTCGTGCTAGTCATCTTTATATCTCTATTTTATAGAGTAACTTGAAATAAATAAAAATCTTGAGTGATCTCAAGATGGATCGTACCATCACTAAGTGTTCCTCAATAAAATTAGAAGTTGAAAGAAGAAACTAAATAGAATTACTTTAGGCAATGTATGTGATGTGATCAATAGCACCAACAATAGTATAGAGTTTAGTGTCAAATAAGTAATTGAGTGAACACAAATGTTGCTAAACCAACCCTCTCACCTACAAATCCAAAAAAAAAAAAAAACCCCTTGAACCGTCCTATTATTAAATTATAGAATCGGAAAAACAAAGATCAATTTTTACAACAATTTTGATAGAAATCCAAATTTATTGACCTTTTACTGAAAAAAATAAAATTGATAGAATCAAGATGCATGAAAAAACAATATTCTCATATAGGAAATTAAAACTTATTGAAAATAAATCTAGTTATAATTTTTTTAATTCAAAGTAAAGGACATACATTAAGATTGACTCACTCTTAAAAAACCACCCTATCCAAAGGATTTTGACAATTTGTTTCAATAATGTTAGTCTAGACACAAATGACAGCGGACATAAATCATCCACGGAAATCATAGATCAATGTGAGAGAAGAAAGAAGACTTTAATTATGTTATTGGCATTAACCCTTATAAATTAAGTTTAGTAGAAGCTTTATTAAAACTTAACTAATAGAAAATTAGTTAGGTCCAAAGCGGGCAATCACCTAATGCTTTTGTTTTCTCCCAACGACTGCGTGAGTAACTGTAAATCTCTATCTGTGTATCTCTCCACCCCACCTGTCTTGACCCTTGAAAATAACCTAACCACTTAAGCAGATTCTACCACTTAAGTCTCTCTCTCTCTTTGCAACAACAATGCCAGAAAAGGTTTTCTCCTTATATATTATTTTGCATGAAGTATAACAACTAAATAAAAAATCAAAACAGGTTGATACATTTTACACATTATAAAAAATCAAACATTAGCTAGTATGGGAGGGAAAAAATTGATAAACAAATGGTGTTTTGTCTAGTGGTGATGCCAAACAAACATTAGCATCATTATTAGGATGATTCGGTTGGTGATGCCAAGCCAAAACCAATATCATTCTTATTTTACATACCGTTGTAAAAATAATTAATTAATAAAAGACATGTGGCTTGACAAGTGGCATAAAGGGGTAGTCTTATGTGGCAGAAAGAGAGGAGAAACTCTGCCTTAGTAGTAGTATAGATATAGATAGATACATGCACTCTTTGATTCTTAATCCAAAGGTTCAACTCTCGTTAGTAGATACTATTGAGAGTTTTAAATCACTTCCCATTAAAGTTTAAGAGAAATTGGGAAGATTAATGAGGGGTGGGGGATTAATGAGAGGAATTATTGAGTGTGAGATTAATGAGAGGGAAATTATTTAGAGAACTCTTAGAATTTAAGACCATGTGTAAAAGGGGAGATTGTGGGTCCCACCAGTAGATTTTAATTTGATGATGTAGCTTCACAAATGAAGAGGAGTCCTACATGGCGTCAAGAGAAAGGATTAGGTGGCATCCATAGAAACACACTAACTGTGTTTTATAATAGTAGATAGATAGATTACGATTGAACTCCGGAGAGTTCAATTGTACCTAAAGATCAACACGTGTCATATTTAATCCGTATTAACTGTGGTTAAGATTCACTAACCCTTAGGGTTCAACAATCTAACATTAGGATTTAGAAAAAATATTTAGAATTAACCATATGAGTTAAAATTTCTTAACCAAAGGTAAAAAGAGTTATGTGAGGTTGAGTTCAATCGCAATTAGAAAGTGTGAGATCGAATCACAGCCAATTGCAATTGAATTGGGGTAGAGTTCAATCACACCCACAGGCCAACACATGTCCTTTTTTAAATCTTATTAATTGTGGTTAAGATTCACTATTCCTTGGGTTCAATAATATAATCTTGTTGTTGACAAAATATTAAAAAAATATCAACCCTAACTAAAGGGTTAAAAATTATTAAACAAAGTAAAATATTTTTTTTTTCTAAAAACCAAGATTATTTTGTTGAACCCAATGCTAGTGAATCTTAATCATAATTAATAGGGGTTAAATGGGCATGTATTGGCCTGTGGGTGTGATCTGATGTCAATTAAGACTCTACGACCTGTCAACTACCTCATTAAAGTGAGTAGTCAACGAGTTAATTAATGTCTCATAAAATCACAATGACTCGGGTATTAATGTTTGAGGCGTGCTTTCCCTACTCTCGGTCAAACTCTACTCTTAGCCTTCACCAACCACCTATCCATTTTCAAATCAGTTATGGTGGTTAAAGCAGTCTCTCTCATCAAGAATGGACAAGTGGTTGGTGGAGACTGAGAGTAGAGTTTGACTGAGATTAGGACTAGCATTTCTCTTGTTTTAATGAAACTCAGCCGTTGGCAGACTAAGGAGATTACAGACGGACAACGGCAGGTCCAAGTCCGACAGAATTCAATTCAAATAAGGAAAGTGTTTAAATCAATGTTTTACATAACTAGACTAGACCGGCTATTGAATTGGCTGGGTTACCGATTCTGGATTGACCAATCCACCTCGACCATGTCATTTTATAATTTTGATTATTTTTGACTGGTTCTTTCAATTCTTTCGTATCAACGGTTGCTGATTTTTCTAATTCCCCATTTTAAAATCATTTTTTTAAAAAAAAACAGTCGGATTTAAATGATTTTGGAGACAGTTGACCGGCTGACCAGTTTTATCAGTTCAAATGGCCTGTCAAGTCTGATTTTCAAAAGAAAAGTTTGATATGAGCCAGAGCTCCCTTCGCATTTGATGGAAATCACTCCTTTTTTGCCTTATAAATTCGAGGCAGTTATGTAATTATGAGCATGGTTTAAAATTTAGTTGAAATTTAGGTTTTGGACAACCCCACCGATGTCAAAATTGAGTTTATTTCGGAAATCAGATTTCGGCCGAAATTTCGAAAATTTTTGGTGAAATTTCGGATTTCGAAAATTTTGAAATTTCGGTCAAAATCTGATTTTTTATTTTTAAATAATTTCTTTAAAATATTTTTTAATTAAAATTCTGAAATATTTTGAAATTTTTACTGAAATTTCGTGAAATTTCGAAAAATTTATATATTAATTTTAAAAATAAAATAATAATACATATATAATTAATATTATATAAAAAAAAAAATATTTCGAAATATTTCGAAATTTCGGAATATTTTGGTGAAATTTCAAATCAAATTTCGGAATAATATTTTATTATTAAATGCGATTTCGGTGAGATGTCGGCCGAAATTCCGAAATTTCGGAAAATTTCGTTTTGAATGGGACATCCGAAATCGACCGAAATTTCAAAATTTTAAACCTTGATTATGAGATATTTTGGTGGCCCCCACATAGGCTCAAACAAGGCAATTAGGCATAAATTGCAACCAGTTAATGTGGTAAAGGACCGCTCCAACAGAACACATTTTACCCTCGCCTCTTGCGTGAGTGGTAGGAGTGTGGCCTCCCATGGAGGAGGTCTAGAGATCTAATCCCACCCAGTATGAGTTGCAAGAGCTCCACTGCCCAAGCTATCTTCTGACCGTCTAACTTTACTGATGTAGGTAGATGATATCTCTCATTAGAAAAAAAATAATTAAAAAAAAAAAAACATTTTCCTTTAAATCTCGACCCAAATAGCTTGCAAGTGTTGAGGTTGTAAACTTGGTTGGTAACTTGGAAAGGTAATACACGAACAAAATTACAAAAATTTTAAAGACAAAAATTGGTGCAAGGACCTAACCAATACTCCACAAAAGCCACGACTGATGAGAGCGGAAGGTTAAATCCCTTTATCATCATAGCTCGTCACCCGAGCTGAGTCCCAGTGGGCCTTGCCTGCATCATACTCCCCCTATTGAAATCTCGCGTCTCGTGAGAGGGTTATGACACAGGACAAAATCCCACCCTAGTGCCTGCTGAAATCACAGATGTTAGCAAGGGGGCTCTAACCTCAGCTCTGATACCATTTGGTGTAAGGACCTAACCAATACTCCACAAAGCCGCAACTGATGGGAGTAGAAGGTTAAATCCCTTTATCATCATAGCTCGTCACCTGAGCTGAGTCCCAGTGGGCCATGCTTGCATAAAAAATGCTACTCTTTCTATCAATCAAGTACAAAATACTATCCCTTTAGATCTAATGTCTAGGGGTAGGGGTGGTTATTGAACAAAATGTTCGTGAACTACTCGGGCTCGGCTTGTTAAAAGTTCGAGTATCGTTTATTTATTTAGTAAACGAGCTGAACTTGAACACTGTTTTTAAACTCGTTTAGTAAACGAGCCGAACTTGAACACACCCCTGCTCGACTCGATAAAAGCTCGATTCGATTATATATACATATTAACCTACTAAAATATTTAAAATATACGTATTTCATTTAAATATTAAAATTAAGTATATGTATTATATACTAGTAAAGATTAATAGTATATAATGTATTTTATATGATAAGAATACCATTTATATAATTATAATCTTGTACTAAAATTTTAGGTAACACCATGATTTCTTTTACCTAGGATAATAAAGTGAACTTTTTATCTAATATAAATAGTTATATCCAATAAAACAAGCTGCTCGTGAACTACTCGAGTTCGGGTAGTAAAGCTCGAACTCGTTTATTTAATAAACGAGTCAAGCTTGAACATGATTTTCGAGCTCGTTTAATAAACAATTAAATAAGCTTGAACACACCACGACTCGGCTTGGCTCGGCTCGATTTCACCCCTATCTAGGGGTGTATTCAAGCCAAGCTGAGCTGAGCTGAGCTTGGCCTTGCTCGGTTCAGCTCGGCTTGAAAGGGTTTATTCTAGGCGTGAAGCTCAGCTCGGCCCGAAATGGTGCTTAGAAAATCGGCTTGAAACTCGGCCCGAATTCATAGGCTCGAAGCTCAGCTCGGCCTGGCCCAAATTGATTCAAGTTCGAGTTGGGCTTGGCTTGACTCGAGCTCGACTTGAATTCTTTAAAAAAAAGTTTAAATAAAATAATAATATTTTTATTACTTATATATACAATAATGATAAATATATATATAAAAAATTTTATTTTTAAAATAATCTTCAAGCCGAGCCGAGCTTGGACCGAATCAAACGGGTCTTGGCTTGAACTCAGCTTGAATACATTTCAAGATTAAAACTCGGTTCAGTTCAGCCCAATTGAGCCACATATTCAAGCTTAAGCTTGGCTTGATTGGCCTAAGCGGAGCAATCAATTAAGCTATCTCAGCTTGTGTGCACCACTATATAATGACGAGGTGTACCTCTATTACTATGATGGTCATCAAATCAAGTCTTAAAGAAGATTTCCTTGGTGATGCAGCACGCAGAGGTTTGCTAGAAAAGCTGTTTGACTATTCAAAACACTATGTGATCCTATTCATTGTAAAGGCTAAGGACTCCTATGGTTAATCTTGTTTATTTCGGGTAGATTTTAAAAAAATTTGCAGCACAATAATAGATATAAATTTTTTATAAAACTGTGTTTGGTAACATCATCTTATTGCATTTTAACATGGGCAATTGATGTTATTTAAAAAATAATATTTGGGTATCCAATTCAAACATAAATACATGTGGGTTATTCATTAAACACTATAAATTTTCATTCATAAACTTGTGATTTTTTCATTTATTGAAATAATAATAATAATAACAAAAACAACAACAACAATAATAATAAATACGTAAAACAAAGAAGGGCAAAATAGTAAAAATAAATAAAAATCTCTAGTCCGTCGTCCATCTGCAATAGACGTGAGCTTCTTTCTCAGAAATATCAAAAAGTATACTTTAGTTTTAGACATGAAATGTATTTTTTTTTTCTTTAACAAATAGATGTGTTATCAAACGGTCTAAAACGTGATAACGTTTACTATATCGATAGATAAATAAGTAGACCCAAAATTAAGATATTTTAAACGACACCTAAGAATAGATAAATGTTGCATTGTACATAAAAAAGAAATAGTTATATATCACTATTTATGCACCAAAACCTTATTAGTCTATTAATAACTTGAAAACATTAAGGATATTAAATTATATTAATATTTAAATAACACTTCATTACATTACTGGCCACTAGGGGTGGATCCAGGATTTTCTTGCAGGGGATAATGGTTGATTGATAATGTTAATTATTATTAATGAGTATATAAAGAATGATTAGGGAATATTAAATATTCTTGTTTCAGGGGGTATGGAGGGATTCGGGCAATAGATTTTTTTTTTAGGGTCATATTGTATGTTTGTTTCCATTTGTAATGCTTTTTTTTTAAAAGTTAGGGGGCATCTACTTTCCTTTCTTGTGGCTATGCACTCTTAAATTAAATAATATAATATAAAAATTAATTTGTTTCTAAAGTTGAGGGCAACTGCCCTTCTGCTCCATGCATATATATGTCCTCTTAAATTAAACAATATAGAATATATTTAGTTTTTTTCTCAATAGTTCAGGGGGCTAGAGCCCCCCTTGCGCCCCTGCCCCCAGGCAATACCCCTATAATATCATTAGGAATTTTTTAAAAAATCTTTCCCAAAAGTTCAGTGGGCTTCAGCCTCTCGGGCCACATGTGGTTCCACCCCTACTGGCCACGAAGTGACATTCGTTTAATTGCTCAATAAATAAAGAAATAAAAGGTTCATTCATGGTTTGCAATGTCTAAAATTTCATTGATTTTATGAAAAGGTCAAATATTGAAGGCACAAAAATACTTAAATAATGGTGAGGTGGTACTTAACATCAATGACCATGAGTTACCCATAGCAATTATTTCTGATATCTTGGCTTAATTATTCATAATAGTTGATAAATTGAAAGATTGTTGCACATAAATTAAGAGTCACTTGACAAAAATGGAGATGTATTTTTAAAGGGTTATGTGATCCACGTATCCTTATAAAATAAAAAAAGAAAATTTTACGAAAGAATAATAAAACCATCCATGTTTCATTGAGCGGAATGTTGGGCAAGTATGAAACAACCTTCTCATATAGTCATTGTTGACGATTATATTGAGATTGATGAATAGAAAGATAATACAAGAAATGAAAATATTCGAAAAAAAAATTGTGAGTAGCTATAAGAAAGAATGGGCTGAAATGAATTGGACACGCTGATAAGTGAAATTCAAGAACGAGATAATGAGTGAATTATTAATTTTTATTGATGATTAATGAATGTTGAAGACTAAGAATGCGGGAGAAGGCTATAAACATTTAAAAACATATGCTCTAACTAGTTATGCCTTTTCAATAGGATGGAACATGAAACATAAATTGTTCTATCACCTTCAAGTATTTGGAATAATGCATTGATGTTAACAAAATAATAATAAATAGATATGAGAGGGAAAGATAATCTCATTTCATTATTTCAAAAGATGAAAGAGATAGGTAGATTTATGAAGATAAAATCTTGAAATCCATCCGATCCACGTATATTTTGTCGGGTCCTTCAAGGAGAAAAACTAAACACACCAATTAAGCCACCCATAATCAATTTTGAGCTCCATATTGAGATACGATACCAAAACTTCAAATTTATATTAGAAAATATAAAAATTTGTCTATTTTCTTGTTATTGTTTAACAATTTTTGTATGACGAATCATTTAGGTTGATAATTCAGTAGGATAGATTTGTTTGTGGCGAATGTTTACTTTTTTACAAGTGTAGGATGTTTCTTGAATATGATACATTTTTTTCCAGGGAGAATTTGATATGCCATTCTAAAATACAATTATGCTGGTTTGTGGTTATTTTAGTTTTATTTTCCTTTTAACCATTTTTTCCCAATTTTATAGACCTTTGTTGTTGTTTTTTTTTTTAATTAGTAATTTGAATTTTCTTAATAGTTGTTTCATAATTTTCCCATTTTATTCAAACTAATTTATTACCATTGTTCAATTGCCACTCTCTAGGGTGTTCTAAATCCATTAAGGGCATGTTCTTTTCGTGCGAATTGACAATTTCTAAGAGTTGACTGTTTGATGTTGTTACGTTATAATAATTCTCAAAATTTCAACTTTTGTATTATTTAAAAACCAATGAAGTGCTAGTTTTCAATTCCCTACCCAAAGGGTAGGACTTTAATTTTTGTATGCGTTGGAAAATTTTTTGTAGGAAGAGAGTCAGTAAAAAGTTACTCAAGTTATCCCAAACTTCATTCTTTCGTCCGATCTATTTGTTTTCCTCTCCTATCTCGCCCGATGGCATAGCACATCACACGAGCAACATTCAGATTGTCATAGTACACTATTTCATCTATCTATTATCAGTGTCATTGTTCCCTAAGTCAATGTCCATCTTTCTTTTTTTGGTAAATGATAAACACACACACAACACACAGAGTAGGTCAACACACACGGGCTTATGAGACTTGGGTTCAATACATCTCTACAAAAGGGCTTATCTCTTGTAGAGATAGAGGAGCCTTATAAGCCACAAGGGAAGGACATTGGTTACCGATGTGGGACTAAAGGGGTGAACCCCAACATGTCAAAGAGTGAGTATGATACTCGATTTGCATGTGTGTTGTGTGTTTAGCATTTACAAAAAATATCTCTCTTTCTATATCATTAACATGATGTTTTTTTTTGAGGTTTTAGTTCCTTCATTTTTCGTTGTTGAAATGATATGATGTAACTAACATGCACTCTCTAAACACATGCATAGCCAAACCTAAGTGCTATAAAGGTAAGTCCAATCAACCACTCCAAAAGGGCATGTATTAAGGAGATGTTTTAATTATATTGAATTATTGATAACAGCATGTAAAGCTTGACATTAGAATGCTTTTTTTTTTTTTCCAAACTTACTCATTTTTACTGAAAGCAAAAAATTATAGGTATTACTAAATGAAGAGACCTACAAAACTTGTCATTTGACATCTTAACACTTTGCAAGTCTCAGCAAACCAATTAAACTCTAAAATAAACTTAGATATTTTTTCAAAAATAATGTGGAGAAAATCAAGAGAGCTTTGGGTAGGTCATTAATCTCACATTATCTATCGATCTTAGGATCCTTCTCATTAAGTACTCCCACCTTACCTCTCTGTTTTGAGGAGTGCGTGTGGGTAAAGGCATGAGTTGAGATTGAGGGCTTTGTGTGTGTTGTTAGTATGATATATAAAAGAAATTCCACAAATGACATGATATGCACCGTCTCATTGAAGATTCGATCTCCAAGAATTTGATAAAAAAGAAAGAAAATAATCTCATCCTTCTTCGGTGACGTGAGGAGTTGCGTCTCGGGTCCCTTTTTAATCTTATGTGTCCTCCTTTTAATTCAATTTAACTATGGATAAGATTCACTCACCCTTAAGACTCATCCATCTACCCATAATTTTTAGAAAAATAAAATAATAAAAATTTAATTACATGAGTTAAAAAAAATTAACTAGTCGATGACAAGTTGAGTCATGAGTTGGCTTTGTGAGAACGAGAGCCAACTATTGCTCAAAAAAGAATACCTCTAGAATTGTAAATCTACTCCCGATCAAATTCTACTCTCTGGCTCCACTAACCATTTATTCATTAACAAATCAGTTCCAGTGGTTAAAGTACTATCTCTTATCAAGAATGGACAAGTAATGAGCGGAGACCAAGAGTAAAATTTGACTGAGAGTAGGACTAGAATTTCTCTTGGTGTGGAGGCGTGAGAATTGCCGATTCATAACTTCAACAATTGCCACGTGTCTCATTCTTACAATTGCACGGTGCACGCGGCGCTTGATGCGAGCAATACGCGTTCCGGAGCACAAATGTACTTTCGTACTCACAAACGGACCTTTTTGGGCTGGACAAGTCATTTCGAAGAGGGTAAACCTGAATTTCGAGAGCATGCCACGTCATGAGACTTTCTATTTTTGTTTGAAAAACTCATTAAAATATCTGAAAAAGAATCAAAAACTATAATTACGTGGAGGGTGTAGAGGAAACCACGTGTGCCATCACTATTAGCTGAATCCACTAACATAGAGAAACAGATCTTCCTTGGCAAGGTCCCAACTGAAATATGACACGTAGAACTTGAGATATTTAAAGCAACGAAAAAGATATTTCAAATCTGGGGCCATACTACACGGGGAGTACTGTTCCGCCTTCACCCAACCGTTACGATATCAACGTAAGTTGCACTGTAGCAGGACACGTGTAGAGCCAAATCGGAAGCAGTTAACCAACTGTGTCATGCCGACACGTGTCCGACTGGTTCAGACATATATATTCAGGGACAACTGAAACTGAGAACGCCTGCATGAAGGAAGTGTTTTCCTTGCCAGCATGAACGAGAACCAGAGGTCAAGACACAACACCCTCAGCGACGATTCCAATTCCGGGGACTCGGGGATACTCAACGAGCGTGTCCTCATGCTGATTTTCGAGTCGATAAACTGGGACCGACACGTACTATGCTCATTAGCGTCCGTCTGTCGAAAGCTCCGCGCGATAGCAAAACGGCTCTTGTGGAAAGAGCTATGCGTATCGCGTGTCCCGCGCATGGTGTCCGCATTACTATACGGCGCGCCGAACGGCCGAGTCGGAGGTGGATGGCACGCGATGGCGAAGCTCTTATTCTTCTGTTGTGGAGGCGATTCGAGTCGACACTTCCGTGTCAACCGAGCTTCACCGGGACACTTCGTGAAGGAGTCTCGGTTTTCGAAGACGTCGGGTCGGAGTTTCTTGATAAAAAATTGTCAACAAGACTTGTTGTACTTGAGCGATCCGTGTGAACACCCGATGGGGGACAACGTTGATAACTTGGGTGTTTATAGAGGGGTATTTCAGGGATTCTCGAAATCCATGACAAGGGATTGTTTGATCAGACGGCAGGCGGAGCTTGAGGAGCGGGTACGGTGCCCGTTTTGTGGGACCCGGGTTTGGAGTATGACAAGGGCAAGGCTTGTGCCGAGGAGTGCGTCGAGGAGGGTTGGGTCCGAGGATGGGAGGTTGGAGTATTTTGTATGCGTGAACGGACACTTGCACGGGACGTGTTGGCTTGCGCAGCTGTCATCCGAGGAAGAAGATAACGACTATAATGGTGAAGATGGGGTGAGGATAGCGAGTACGGACAATGGGAGATTAAGCTCGAGTGAGAGTGAAGAGGAAGTTGAGGATGGGGCCAGCAGTTTGATCAGTATGTGTTAATGTCGGTGGTGGTGGAGCCATGAGGCCGGTGGGGTGACTTTTTGTTTGGGGTTGGGTGTTAGATTAGGAAGTTTATAACCAATACAAAATTAGGTGGTATTAAACGCATTCGAAGGAAGGACGGAAGCATATCGTCTGTGTTCTTCTGGGATTGGGTGTTAGATTTGTAAGTATTTGACCAATACAAAAATAGGTGGTATTAAGCGCATTCGAATGACGGAAGCATATCATCTGTGTTCTTCCTTATGGCTAGGATCAATTGCCTTGTACGGGATTTACAACTGTAAATCTGTAGATAACTGTTCAATTAATCCTGACCTTTAAACACCTTAGCCATATGAAAGGCCACGGGAAAGAACATAGACGATTGGTTCCCGAATGACACTATACTACATTAGGAGAAAAAAATCTTAAAATTTAAAATTTCTCATCTATTGATATTTATCTCAGCATGACCTTCTTCAACTGACTTCTTTTTTGTTCACCAATTAATTATGTATCTCCAAATTCAACTAACGCTTAGATTTTCATTTTCTTTATGAGCTCAGCTAGATTGTAATTTTTTTTTGGTTCGAAGGTTGGGTATGGTTTTGATTTTCACTTTATATAGTTGGGTGTGGTTTTGATTTTAGTTGCTATAGTTTGTTTGATATCGAGCAAAAGAATGCTAACTCATTCAAGGAGGAAGCTTTTCGTACCTATCATATGTACTCAACCCATATGCGATGTATTTAGATTTACTGGTAGTAGTGTCAATTTCTCACCCCTTTTTTTTTTTTTTTTGATAATGTACTAAACACACAAACTCACGCACACTACACTCACACGCACAACGTAACCTCAAGCTCAACTTAAGCCTGTAACCACACAAACCCCTCATTGGTTAACGATGAGGGGTACTTCTCTACTCCCTCCTCACCCCTCTTTTTGAGGGGGTGTGTGATTACCAGCTTGAGTTGAGATTGAGGGCTGTGTGAGTGTGGATTGCCTGTTTGTGTTTAAGTATATTATCAAAAGAAACAAAACTTTTGGGATGGGTGTGTGTGTCAATTTCTCACCTACCCTCAACCACTCTCACTTTCTTTTCTCATACTGAGATTGAGAATTATAATTTTCATAAGAAGATCAGCTGATCATGCGTTTGATAAGAAACAAGTTAAAAATTCCACTCGTCGCAACTCAAGCAGCTACTTTCGAATGAACAGAAAGAAAAACAACATCAAAAAGAAGATTTCCTTCTTCTCTCATTCAAAACAATGCATGAGTGGTCGATGGCTTGAATGATACTTCTCAAGTTCCATGGCGGCGGCGGCGTGCTGATTTAAGAATTGTTAAAGATTTGGTTGGAGATTTTGATACAATTTGTTCCTTCGGCCACATTTGGAGAGAAATTAACCATGTAGCAGATTCACTTGCTCGTCTTTGCGTAGATACATGTGGATTTTCCTCTTAATCCTCTCCCTCTTATAAGTTGTAACTCAGTCTTTTATTGAGGAGGTTGGATCAGGAAAATCTCACTTTAGATTGTAATTGCCTCTGGTTCTAATATATATGGTCGGGCCAGCCTAACCCCAGCATACCATAATTAAAAAACAAAAGACAATGCATGTGACTTATATTTCGCAAGGCTCCTAAGAAATAAAAGAAAGAAAAATTCAACTTCTTTGTTTTTTAATTATCTTTCTTGCATATGTATAACAGTATAAGACTATACCATTGCTTGATTAAGCCAAACATTAGATATCTCTTAACCAAGAAAAAAAAATAGGCCAGATAGAAGGAATGATGGATAGCCGGTGACATGACACCCACCACTCCTGTCTCAGATAAAAGTTGCCAAATTGTCGTTTGTACCTCTTTAACTCCAAGGGGAATACTAGCCCTTAAACTCACTTTCCCCATGATCGTCACGATTATGGGGAAAGTGAGTTTAGGGCTAGTATTCCCCTTAATCTAAAGTTGTTGAGAGAGAGAGTTTTTGTTAGCGGGGCATTCACAACGGACACTCTAGGTTGATGCTAATACGCCTTGCCTTGAGAAAGCCACAAATTTGAATCATGTTCTTGCAAGCTAACTAGGGATGTGAATGGATTTGTATTTTTGTAATTTTTGAATAAGCCCGGCCCAAGCCTAATGCATTTCAGCCCGAATTCAGCCCCTTCACACTCTACTTATAATCACATGAAGAGCGGGGCTAACCCAATTCTCAACAGAAAACCAACACATGTCTTGCTTTCAATAAAAACACTGTTCCTGTTTTGCAATAAAAACTAAGACATCCGTGCTTCAATAAGCGGTGGTTTTTGGCTGAGAGTAGGCATAGCACACCTCTCACATGAAAATATGAAAAAGCACACTCCCACTATAAAAAGAGGGATAGTTGGTGGATGCTATAAAAAGGGATAGATGGTTGGTGGATGCTTAGAGTAGGGCTAGCAGTCCTTAATATAAAATTGTTAATTTTTTTTAAATGGTGTTTGGCCGTCTAAATCCGAGATCGAATTAGAGTCAATTGCAACTGAACTCTGAGAGAATTCAATCACACCCGCAGACCAACACATGTCCGGGCCTTTCAAACATAATTAATTGTGGTTATGTCACTAACCCTTGGGATTCAACAATATAACCTTAATTTAAAAAAAAATATTAATCATAAGGATATATTTTTTAATTAGAGTTAAATATTTTTTTTAAAAAGAAAAATGTTAGAAAACTTTCGATGGTACCTACTATCGAGAGATGTGCCTTCAGATTGAAAATAGATAGCCGAAAGGGGGACATGCATGAAATGGTGGGCCCACTTAATGCTTTGGCTCAGTTGGATTTTCAATCAAGCCGCCTAACCCTCAATATTAGGTACTATAGAGAGTTTTCAATCACTTCTCTTTCTAAAAATCAAGATTATATTGTAGAATTAAAATGGTACATGTTGGTATGTGGGTGCGGTTGAATGGGAGGAGAAATCAATCACAATTGGCTCTTATTCGATCTCTCTAAATCCATTGCAGAAGGTTTACACGTGGGCTGAGGTGATTCTCCTGTTGATTTCCCCTAGCGACGTGGCCCTTTTGAAGAGGCACCAGGCTGGAAAAAAGGGAGAAGTCATTTCATTTTCTCCCTTGATTTTGATTTCTCCCCACTTGATATCTCCCCCTTTATCTCATTATTTTATCACCACTTGTCAAATAAAGGCCGGAGAAGTCAAAATCATGGGGCCCATGAAATGACTTCTCCAACCAGCTGGCACTTCATGTGTGGAGGCCCGAGAGCACTTTTCTGGCACGACCAAGAGAATCCGAAGCCTTTTGAGGAATTTTTTTTTCCGTCAGTACGTGGGCCCCAAAACATTTGGTCCTCTCTGGCAAAAATTGGGATTGCCAGTTGCCACCTGATGAATGACATGTGAAGGACTTGCCGGACCTTTAAAACAAGGAAGAAGCGAGGCAAGTCGGATATACAAGAGCGTAACTAGGAGTAGTTTTGGTATAAGAAGATTCAAATTTTTGTCTTTTTATAATTACAAAACGTTGCAAAAGAGTATTTGGAGCAGCAATGCGCATAAAGGGTCAGTGGTCGTTAGCTGTTGCCGCCCTCCCATCATTTCCATTCCCATTCCCATTTCCATTCCCATTTTCATTCGACATTGACAAGAAACAAGAAATATATATCGAAGAGTAAAACCCTAATTTTCTCTTCTCTTCCAACCATTTTCCAAAGATTAATTAATCTCCTCAAATTCGCTTGTATTCAATTGAAAAGCAAACATCTCGTTCGAATGACGGAAGCATATTGTTTGTGTTCTTCTAGGGTTGGGTGTTAGATTAGCAAGTATTTGAGCAAGACAAAAGTAGGTGGTATTAAGTGCATTCGAATGACAGAAGCACATATTGTCTGTGTTCTTCCTAGTGGCTAGATCAATTGCCTTGTATGGGATTTACAAGTGTAAATAACTATACAATTAATCTTGGCCTTTAAACATCTTGGCCATATGGAAGGCCATGGAAAAGAACATAGAGGATTGGTTACCGAATGACAGACTAAACTGCATTAGGAGAAAAAAATCTTAAAATTTTAAAATTTCTCATCTTTTGATATTTACCTCAACATGACCTTCTTCAACTGACTTCTTCTTTATTCACCAATTAATTATGTATCTCCAAATTCAACTAACGATTAGGTTTTCATTTTCTTTATGAGCTTAGCTAGATTTTAATTTTTTTTTGGTTCGAAGGTTGGGTATGGTTTTGATTTTCACTTTCTATGAGTTGGATGTGGTTTTGATTTTAGTTGCTATGGTTTGTGTTTGATATCCAACAAAAGAATGCTAGCTCATTCAAGGAGGAAGCTTTTGTTGTGGGAAAACAACCAATAGAAAATAACCCGATAGAAAATAATAAACAAAACATACACCACAAGGGAACACAAGAGATATATGTGGTTCGGCAACAACCTGCCTACGTCCTAGGGTCAAGATCCGATCACTTTTTTATTCACAGAAACCTTGAGGAACCAGTACAAAAGCACTCAACTCACCTTCTCTATGAAAACCTAAAGAAGAATCCCTATCTATTGTCCCTTAAACCTGTCTTAAGCCCTAATATGCTTTAATCCTTTCTATTACCTCTCACTCTCAATGCAAAAGTATTCCCTTGATTCTTTGATGCAAAGATATAAACCCTAAACCCATAATCACTTATTTATAGGTCTAAATAAAAGCCCTAAACTAATAGGTCCCCCCCCAATCGGAATAGGGGTTTCCCAAAACATAAAGAGACTTAAATTTGTAATTTCTCGGAAAAATCCCGCTATGGCCGATCAATCAGCGCACCCCTGCCGATTGATCGGCGGCCCAAGGACAAGTCCCGTCGCGCCACCGATCGATCGGCCATAAGGGGGCCGATCAATCGGCCCTACCTTGCCTTTGCGGAAATGAGCTAATTTCAAACAAATCTCCACCTTGGCGAGAATTCCGCAACACCACTTGCAACCAAGAGAACTGATATACTAATCACCAATCAAACCTCTAAGATAGAACACCGCTTCACCTACATCCAAAAAGCACCTCCACCTCGAACCAAAATCTCTCTTGAAATTTTGAAACCTATTTACAATTACCGCAAACTCGTTTGCAAATACCACAAACACCCGCTTTGACCTTCACCGCCTCTGCACCATCTGCGAAAGAGACCCACCAGCTACACACTCCCTCGAATCCAACCCTGGAAAGCACTCCATCGAATTCGATAAAACATGGTCAAAACCCATGTGTAGCCTGAAAACCCATTATCCAATCTAGAAGAATCCCGGACGAGGACATAGACCCGTCCTCTCCATCAAAGACACATCATCACCATCTCCACCTTTACGAAAACCTACCGGAATACCCATTTCTGCACAAACGGCGAAAGAGACTGTAGGTGAGCTTTCTACCATCTGCACAACATCAGGTTTTCGTTTTCCTGCAGATCTTGTAGTCACTCCACCTACCACCGTATTCCCCTCCAAGAGATATAAACCACCACATTTCTTTACCTTCATCAAAACTAAGCAACCCTGCTTTCCTCGCTTTATTTTGATAACTCCACCTGCAACTGTGTAGCAACAGCCCTTGGAGTCTAATTACCCGAGTGATATTAAATTCCTTTGCAAGTTAGGGACACAAGCTACCCCTCCAAAAGTCTGAATAACTCCACCAAACATTTTTATCTTTACATTACCAAACCCTGTGATTTTACATTTAGATCCATCACCCAGGAACACTTTTCATGTCCCCTTTTGAAATGTATCAAAAAATTCCATATTTGAGAAAATATGACATGAAGCTATCGAATCTAAAATCCACTCACTAAAAGAATTGTCCATACCTTTAAAGACTGTGAAAGCATCTCCAATGTATTCCTCATTGTCCGTTGCTATTGCCGCCAAAGATTCTCTTTCTGAAGAATTCCTCTTTCCATCAGCATGCCTCGGACACTCCCTTTTGAAATGCCCTAATTCTTTACAATGATAGCACTGGACCCCGCATTTTCCCTTGGATTTGGATCTGCCCCTGCCTTTTCCAGATCCTCTCTCTAAGTCTCTTCCTCCTCCCCGAGCAACCATGGCATGATTATTTCCATCATGCGATGACTTCCGCCTAATCTCATAAGAGAGTAGCGCCGCCATGACCTCCTCCATCAATAGTGTTTCCTTGCCATACATGAGAGTTATCACCAAGTGATCATATGAGTCTGGAAGTGATGTAAGAAGCCCCACGGCCTGGTCTTCTTCATCCACCTTGAAACCAACTTGCAATAGTTGGTTCAAGATCTGGTTGATCACATTAATATGCTCCATGAGATCTGCACCCTCCGCCATCTTTAAGGTATTGAAATCATTTTTCAAGTATAACCTGTTAGTAAGGTTCTTTCCGATGTAGAGCGTTTCCAACTTTTTCCAAAGATCCGGTGCTGATTTCTCATCCATAACGCTATGCATCACGTTATCTGCAAGACAGAGGCGTATTGTGCTGACTGCCCTCACCTCAATGTCTTCCCAATCTTCATTAGACATCTTTTCCGGTTTACCGGAATCCCCTTTCAACGCTCTTGTGAGATCTTGTTGAATTAGGATATCTTTTACACTCCTTTGCCACAGATTGAAACTCCATTTTCCGTCAAACTTCTCCAGGAAAAATTGCCCAGAATTTTTCAAAGCCATTGAAAAATAATTTATCCCAACCTGAAGCTCTGATATCAATTTGTTGTGGGAAAACAACCAATAGAAAATAACCCGACGGAAAAGAATAAACAAAACACACACCACACGGGAACACAAGAGATATACGTGGTTCAGCAACAACCTGCTTACGTCCATGGGTCAAGATCCGATCGCTTCTTTATTCATAGAAACCTTGAGGAACCAGTGCAAAAGCACTCAACTCATCTTCTCTATGAAAACCCAAATAAAAATCCCTATTTATCATCCCTTAAACATTTCTCAAGCCCTAGTATGCTTTAACCATTTCTATTACCTCCCACTCTCAATGCAAAATCATTCCCTTGATCATTTGATGCAAAGATACAAACCTTAGACTCATAATCACCTATTTATAGGCCTAAACAAGAGCCCTAAACTAATAGAAAGTCCCCCCAATTGGAATAGAGGTTTCCCAAAACATAAAGAGACTTAAATTTGCAATTTCCTAGAAAAATCCCGCTATGGCCGATCGATCGGCGCACCCCGACCGATCGATCAGCGGCCCAAGTACAAGTCTCGTCGCGCCACCGATCGATCGGCCATAAGGGGGCCAATCGATCGGCCCTACCTTGCCTTTGTGGAAATGAGCTAACTTCAAACAGCTTTACCTATCATAAGTACTCAACCCATATGCGATGTAATTAGATTTACCGATAGTAGTGTCATTTTTTTTATTTTTTATAATATACTAAAAACACAGACAAACTCACGCACACTACACTCACACGCACAGCCCCCAATCTCAACTTAAGCCACCCCTCTTTTTTGAGGGGGTGTGTGGTTTCCGGTTTGAGTTGAGAATGATGGTTGTGTGGGAGTTTGTTTTTGTGTTTAGTAAATTATCAAAAGAAACAAAGATGTTGGGATGGGTGTCTGAGTGTCAAAGATGTTGAAAATTCCACTCACCGCAACTCAAGCAGCTACTTTCGAATGAACAGAACGAAAAACAACTATTGAAGAGGGAGATGTCCAGTCAAAAAGAAGATTTCCTTCTTTCTCTCATTCAAAATGAAGCATGTGTGGTCGATGGTTTGAATGATACTTCTCAAGTTCCATGGCGGTGGCGTGCTGATTTAAGAATTGTTGAAGATTTGGTTCGAGATTGTGATCTAATTTGTTCCTTCAGCTATGTTTGGAGAGAAACTAACGCTGTAGCTGACTCACTTGCTCATCTTTTTGTTGATATCTCTCGTGTAGATTTTCCTCATAATCCTCTCCCTCTTGTAACTCAGTCTTTTATTCGGGAGGATGGATCAGAAAAATCTTACTTTAGATTGTAATTGCCTATGGTTCTAATATATCTAGTCGGGCCTGCTAACCCCAACTTACCATTAAAAAAAAACAATGCATTTGACTTTTATTTCGCAAGGCTCCTAAGTGATAAAAGAAAGAAAATCTCATCTTCTTTGTTTTTTAATTATCTTTCTTACATTTGTGTAATAGTATAATAAGACTATACCATTGCATGAATAGGCCAAACATTTGATATGTCTTAATCAGGAAAAAAAAAAAAATAGGCCGAATAGAAGGAATGATTGATAGCCGGTGACATGACACCCACCACTCGTCTCAAATAAAAGTTGTCAAATTGTCTTTTTTACCTCTTTAATCTAAAGTTGTTGAGAGAGAGAGAGAGTTTTTGTTTGTGTTTGCGAGGCATGGGAAATTTTTTTCCTCCACTTCACATCGGACACTCCAGGTTGATGCTAATACTCCTTGCCTTGAGACAGCCACAAATTGGAATCATGTTCTTGCAACTTGCAAGCTATCTAAGGATATGAATGGATTTGTAAGCCCGGCCCAAGCCTAATCCATTTAAGCCCGAATTCAACCCCTTCCCCACTCTACTAATTACATCATGAGCAGTGCTAGCCTAATTCTCAAAGGAAAAGCAACACATGTCTTTGCTTTCAATAAAAACATTTCTCCCTGCTTTCAATAAAAACTAACACTTGTCGCTGCTTTATTAAGTGTTGGTTTTTTGGCTCAGAGTAGGCCTAACACACCTCTCACATGAAAAATATGAAAAAGTACTCTCTCACTAAAATAGAAAAAAGGACAGATGGTTGGTGGATGGTAAGAGTAGGAAAGGGTTGAGAGAAGGGCTAGCAGTCCTCAATATGAAATTGTTAATTTTTTTTGGATGGTATTTGGCCTTCTAAATCCAATATGGAATTAGAGCCAATTGAAATTGAACTGAGAAAGAATTCAATTGCACCTCAAGACCAACACGTGTCCCTTTTAAACATAATTAATTGTGGTTAAGATTTGTTAACCCTTGGGGTTCAACAACATAACCTTAGTTTGTTAAAAAAATATTATCCATAAAGGTTAAAATTTTTTTAACTGGAGTAAAATATTTTACCTACTATCGATGGCTGAGCCTTCGAATCGAAAATAAGCAAGTCCAAAGGGGCACGTGTATGAAATGGTGGGCCCGACTTAATGCTTTGGCTTAGTTGGATTATCAATTAAGCGGCCTAGCTCTTAGATATTAGGTACTTCCGTTTTAAAAATCAAGGTTATATTGGCTTGTGGTGCGATTGAATGAATTCAATCTCAATTGGCTCTTATTCGATCTATCTAAATCCATTGCAGAAGGTTTACGCGTGGGTTGAGCTGATTCTCCTGTTAATTTTCCCTCCCCTAGCCACGTGGCCGTTTTGATGGAGAATTTTCCATCAGTACGTGGGCCCCAAAACATTTGGTCCTCTCTGCCAAAAATTGGGATTGCCAGGTGCCACCTGATGGATCTGCCGGACCTTAAAAACAAGGAAGCAGCGTGGCAAGTTAGACATTCAAGAGCATAACTAAGGGTAGTTTTGGTACGAGAAGATTCAAATTTTTGTCCTTTTTTATTACAAAACGTTACAAAAGAGAGTGGGAGGGAGCAGCAATGCGTATAACGGTTCAGCGGTCGTTAGTTGTTGCCGCCCTCCCACCATTTACATTCCCTTACGACATCGACGAGAAATATATATCGAAGAGTAAAACCCTAATTTTCTCTTCTCTTCAAACCATTCTCCAAAGATTAATTAATCTCCTCGAATTCGCATTTATTCAATTGAAAAGCGAACATCTCAAGGTAATTTCCCCTGTTTTCTTATGCATTTTCAGGAAATATTTCATGATTTATACTCATTTTTTCTGATTTTAATCTATGCGATTACAGGGTTAGTTCGATGTGTTTCGTGTTTTTTCTTAAGATTTTTGCATTTTTTGTTGCTAAGTTCTACTCAAAATTGAATTAAAGAGATGGAGATTGATTATCAATGTAGATGAGCAGACTCTGTTGCTTGTAATGATCTTTTTATCTATTTAAAAAAAGAAGGCACGTTGTTGAAATGTGTATGCGATAAATATATAAATTAAGCTCTTGATAAGAACATAAACTACGGTTCCAATCATTGACACCAAGGTGCTCCGAGAGTTACAATTTCTCTCATTTGTCAAATACTATGGTGTATGGTCTCAATGTGATAGACTGAGAAGTATATTTTCTCGAACTTCAGATTTTCAATTGTGTTAATCTCAGGGGAGTGGTGCTTTTTCTGCGGTTCGCTTTGTACAATTATTTGATTTGTAAGGCATTTCTTATACCATGGTATTAATTTTTTGGGGTCCTCCCTGAGAGAATATTGCTGCATAGGTGACATTTTAGTAACAAATCTTGGAGTGTACTCTGGTCTTCTTGTGTCAGCGGGTTGTGTGTTGAGTTATTTATATCAGTTGTAGTAGAGGGTTTCACTAGAATTTGGCCTAGAGTCAGTCGAGTTTTGGACTGGGTTAGTTATGCTTTGACAAACATAGTTACCAAGTCAGAGTAAGAGAACTATTAGGCTAGGAAAAATTTCACAGTAACAAAGTTCTCCGATTTTTTCAATAAGTCATGACTTTTTTGTTGAACTATTAATTCACAAAGTATTCGTGACTTTCTCTAACAGTCGTGAATTTTGAGAATTAAAAGCGAATTATTCTGACTTTTTTGAAAAAAAACGAGTGAATATCTAATATATGAAATATAGTTTTCTATAATTAAAAATATTTTTTTTATCATTTATTCATCTCACCAACATTTTACTGTTTTTTCCCAAATTTTCCAAATGATAAATGCAACTTGATGATTGTAGTAGAACAATATGAAATTCGAGTGCTAAATTTTCTTGCATAGTTCGTAACACTATTAGATTAACAAAGGTCACATAAACAATTAACACCAAAGGACTACGCCATCATAAGAATCTTTGAGTTGCAAGTCAGGACTCAAAAATAAGTCAACTTGCAAAATAAACAAGAAAACAGTTCACTATTAATAATGAAGAAACAGATGTCTCAGAGTTACAATTTTTAAAAAAAGGATATGTTGCTTTAGTAGTTAATAAAACTTTATTTGACACTAGGATGTGACTCTGCTATTTCTATCTCATAATTTTCAGGAGATTAATTATCTTTAAGGAAATAAATGGCTAGCCTTCAAGATATTGGTGTTGCAGCAGCCATTAATATTCTGTCTGCATTTGCATTCCTTGTGGCCTTTGCTATCTTTCGGCTTCAACCACTCAATGATAGAGTTTACTTCCCAAAGTGGTATCTTAAGGGGATAAGAAGCAGCCCGACACATTCTGGAACATTTGTAAGCAAATTTGTCAACTTGGACTTCAGAATGTACATAAGGTTTTTGAATTGGATGCCTGCAGCATTGAGAATGCCCGAACTTGAGCTTATTGAGCATGCAGGACTTGATTCTGCTGTGTATATTCGAATTTACCTTCTTGGGTGAGTTTGGAGGATGTGATTTATTGTAGCTACTTCACTTCATTCCTTTCTTTTATTGTCCTTGATTTCCAAACCTGCTGAAGTTCTACTTTATTCATTAACTTGCTTTCTTTTATTAAATTATGCTTTTGAATTGAAAGTTATCTTTGCTCTGACAAAAACTACATTTTTATTTCTGCCTGATAGTTTAAATTCTTTGACATCTTTTTATTTATTTATTATTATTAATTATTTTGTTCCTTTTTTTTTGCATCTTGTATTAAATAAACCTGACTCAGACCATTTCACAAAACCAATTAGTTTTGTTTGGAACTGACACACACATATTGCCATATAGCATTCACCAATATGCACACCCACATTACCATACCATATGAAATTTGCACATATTTTTCGGCCTTATTACTTTTTTTACATGGATGGTCTAATTTAAAGACTTTCACATGCAGATTGAAAATTTTCGTTCCTCTAACTGTGCTTGCTTTTGCCGTCTTGGTGCCTGTAAATTGGACTGGTAAGGCGCTGGAGAATATTAATGATTTAACATTCAGTGGAATTGACAAGCTTTCGATATCCAACATTCCCTCTGGATCAGAAAGGTGAGAGAAATCTTTCTTCCATTTCTTCTCAATTAATTGTATCTTTCGTTCTTTTAAGTTGAATTAGTCCCATTCATGGCCATAATATAAATGATGTTCTTATTCTTTTAGAGGAACATGTTTATATATGGACTATGGAGTATCAAATGCAAGTTATAGTTATGTTCCTCCTGAAATTAAGTACCACCATTCATCAAACCTTGGAGAATCCAGTTGTAATAGAAACATAAATATGACATACTTTAAGTTGCTCTCACCGTAACTATCCACCGATCTTGCTCATTCGACAGATGGAAAAACTATGTTTGAGACTGAATGACTAAAGAATGAGCTATGCTACCACATAAATTCTGGATGGTCAATGTTTTTCCATGTTTTGTTTCACAAAGAGACAGTTGTTTTGTATTTGGTTGTGCCATCCAGACTGTTAGGAGTATCATGACATTGCTTGCAATGCCTTGATATCCATGGATGAATTGCTAGATATTCTTGATTATACGTCATTTTGACTCTTAACACTCCTTGAGGAAATATCTCTGGTGTTCACCTATGAGTTATGGCTTACAAATGTATTTTGTTCTAACATGGAAATATTTGGTTCTTTACGCATTTTCCTCATAATTTGAGTGTGATTCTGCCTATTATTGGAGGAACATCATTTTTCATCTTCTATTACCAGTAGATGAGTTTAATAACCATGTTGGCTCATTGATTTCCACTTGTTACTGAGAAGAGTTTTGTTGTTTCCCTACAGGTTCTGGGCGCATTTAGTAGTGGCTTATGTAATTTCATTTTGGACTTGCTATGTGCTATACAAAGAATACAAGAGAATAGCTTCCATGAGGTTGCACTTTCTTGCATCTGTAAATCGTCGTCCCGACCAATTTACTGTGAGTCTATTTTAGGATCCTGATCCTGATGCTTTTGTTTTATTTTTTTCCTAAATGAGCATATTCAATTTTCTAAAATTTTTTGATTCTTACTTACTCCCATCAGTGTTACTATATTTCTTGTAATGAATTTTTTAAAATTTTGTTTTCTTTTCCCATCACCGGTGTTGTTATTGCTTAATTACAACTAACAGTGCATGTCTTGAAGTACTATGACATATATGACCCATTTCACAGCTGTAAGGTATCTAATATAGGCCACTTGTTAAAAATCGGTTCTCTTTTTTAAATCAGTAATCAACGATATATATCAGAAGAAAAAGTACAGCAGTAGACACAAAACATACAGAGTTTACTGAGCAGTAAGCTCAACGAAGGGAAAGGAATATAAACTATCCTAAACATGGAGCCCCACAAAAAAAGCCCAAAGAGGAGAAAGGATCGCACTCAAAGGTTTTATATAATTGAATATCTTTTCTGGATGGTTATTAAGATGTCAGAATAAGCCGATTTATTGATGATTCTAGGAGTGAGCATACTAAACTTAGCTTTTCAGGATAAAATTTCATCAAAGTTCCTGCGGTATTTATTCTCTATATCTGCTATTCTATAGTTCATTCTTTATGGAATGGTGACAGATTAGAAGCTCATCTTTGGTTGACGTGACTTCCTATTTCATTCACTCATCACTGTCTTAGTTGTTACCTGCATGTTCTTGTGTAGTTGTGTTTCACTTGGAGTGTTTCGATGGCTTTCACCCTCCTTATATTCTGTACTTTATACTTAGATATTTCAAGTATCTGCTTGAACTTGCCATAAACACAATTCTATCTTTGCAGTATACATACAAATCTATCTGATTTATACAGGTAGTAATGTTCATGATTTATGATGGGTATTTCCTTGATATTACTCGATGGCTTTCACCCTTTTATATTCTGAACTTTATACATACATATTTCAAGTCTCTTCTTGAATTAGCCATAAACACACTTCTTTCTTTGCTGTATATATACAAATATATCTAATTTATACAGGTAGCAATGTTCATCATTTATGATGGGCATTTCCTTTATATTACATCGGGATTAACTAACTTCTCTCAACATGTTAAACTGAAACCCCTTATTTTTATCTAAAAATGATTAGCTGCTAATTAGGACAAGATCGTATATTAAGTGAGTATATGATTGCCAGTTATTACTTCTTCTGCAGCAAAGCTTGGAAGAGCACAACTGCCACATAAAAATGGAGCATTATCTAGCATTCTTGCTTAATAGGGGCTTAAAATAATTTCTGTAATGCATTTCATATCCACAGATCTTAGTTTCACCTGCCTTCCACATTGATTCTGATTTCTTCACAGGTTCTTGTGAGAAATGTTCCACCAGATCCCGATGAGTCAGTTAGTGAGCATGTTGAACATTTCTTTTGTGTAAATCATCCCAATCACTATCTCATGCATCAGGTTTGTATTTTTATGCAATAGCTCTTTTTACTCTTACTTTGATTGGTAAAGGAAGTAGCATTTTAATGACCCTGACTTAAAAGGAGGAAAAATATGCATGAGCACACAGGTCCTTCTTACCATTTCTCAGTCATGTTTGAAAGGATAATTTTTATGCATCTTTTTTATATCTCACATTGATGGTTAACTTTTTTTAAAATATTTAATATATTTTACCACTACTTTGTACTCTATGTACTTGTAGGTTGTATACAATGCAAATAAGCTTGAGAAATTGGTAACAAAGAAGAAGAGTTTGAGAAACAAGCTTAAGTACTACCAAAATAAATATGAGAGAAATCCCACAAAAAAGCCAACTACAAAGGTATCCTTCTTTACGTGATAAACTTTTTCTTTTGGCTTTCTTCATTCTCCACTTCTTTCTTTTGGACAATTTAGTTTGTTTTCTCAAAATGATACTTATCTTTTGATATTCGGTCACTAAAGTCAGACTACTTCATCTCTGATGTATAGACAGGTTTTTGGGGCCTTTGGGGAACTTCTGTGGATGCAATTGACTTCTATACTGATGAGATTGCAAAGTTGTGTAAAGAAGTGAGTCTCGAGTATCATGTAGCACACATCTAAGTGCTACCTTTCTAGTTCTTCTTTCCTTTTATTCCATTGTATTCTTTTCAAATTTGTTATTGTTATTACTATTATTATTTGTTATCATATAATTGATAAAAAGATATGCACTTGAATATTGAAGTATTGATGCCAATTTCATTATGACAGAAAATATAATAGTGAAATTTGTTTAGGAGCATACTTTGATTGTGAGGGTGACAATATAAATGGAACTTGATCATTAATTCCCATTTAGTTTAGCACTAAGCTTTGTTAACTTGGGTTGGTTATGTCTCATGTGTAACATAGAGAGATAAGTTGGCTAAGTTCCAAACCCATTTTATGATTATGCACTGGTTATGAAATCCTATTTACTCAGAAGAAACATTTTTAACATGCAACTATATATGACTTCTTAAAGTTAATTAGCACATAATGCACACCCCGCTTCTTGCGTGAGTGGTAGGGGTGTGGCCTTTGATGGAGGGAGGTCTGGGGATCCAATCCCCTCGGGTATGAGTTGCAAGAGCTCCACTGCCCAAGCTAACCTCTGACTGCACTGACTCTACTAATGTATGCCGACACCAAAAAAAATATATATATTAGCACATAATGCTACTTGGATATGCCTGTCTTGCACATGTTGTCTATCAGTACGTCACTAACCTTAATGGGTAACCATGTATATGCTCAACCTTTTTTTCTCCTTTTTTTTTTGTGTAGATGGGAATCCCCTCTTTCCCTCTTATCATTTGTACATCTTTTTTTATTAAAATTATCTTTACTTGTCAAAAAAAGATAAAGAAAATAATAGATTCCCATTGCTGGACTTAAAGGAGAACTAATTACATAACAAAACTAATGAAAACTAGTGGTATCTTGGGTCAAAGAAGAGAGGAAGGTAAAAACTCCTCTCTTCAAGTGGTGAATGGGAAACAAAAGCAAAGAGAAACAGGAAAAAACTGAAGTTCATGTAAGGTAATATGGTAAGCAAGGATGCTATAGGGTTAAAAGGGTGATTAAGCAATGCAGAGGAAGCTAGATACAGAAATATAGTGCTCCCTTTGTTCCATTAAGTTTGAGGCATGCACTTGTCTTGTTCAAAATTGTTCTCATTTTTTTTTGCGTATGCTTGCTGTTTGTAATCCTATTCTTGAAAATCTGTCCCATCAATTTATTCTTTAGACATTTCCCCTGTTCTTGTCTTTAGTTCTTCGTGCATTGCATATACTTGAGTTCAGCTAATATCATGTCTAGAAATTGGCCTTCTGCATATCAGAAAGTTGAGTTATCAGCTACCAATACACGAAGCAGAACAAACCCGTAGCATTTCCTATAGGAAATTGGATGCCCATTGTTTCCTTTTGGTTATGTCTCACTTCTATATCTAATAAATTGTTACTCAAACTTGGTTTCTTTGAACCTGCATTTCACTTGATGGGTTTGCCCTTATTTTACCACCTCTTTTCGGGTGGGTAATTTGGAAATGAGTATCCCTTGATTTTGCTTTTAATGAAGGGGTGACTTCTTTTGAGGTAATTATTTTAGGTTGCATACTTGCATATATTCTTTGGTTTCCTTATATCCTTCTTTAGCTAGTGTTCTGATCTAATTATCTCGAGTGAGCAATATTATGTTATGTTTCACATACACCAGGGAACTTAAATAAACTATAAATACCTATATGTTGTGAAAGTTGTGTGAGCATGGATTTTTAGCCACTTGGTTTGAGTGAGAGTCGCCACCTATTCATTCTTAGGGATAGGTCCCAGGTATTTGTTTGTTTGGATAAGGCAAAAGGTCTATCAAAGATAGGGTAAGTGGTTCGATTAAGCTCCGGGGAAGGTGTTAGGCACCCCAAGACCCCTGTTTTAAAATGGTAACCTATTTCTTAAATTTAAGCCAAAGTTTAATCTCAATATTAATTAAAATGTCTAGAGTATTTAAGAGAATGCTAATCCAAGAAATATAGAAAGCTAGATGTCTAGGGTCGAACCCGGATAGGATTGCCTATGTACTCACAAGGTGAGATCAGACCGAGCGTAGTTCTGGCACATGAGCCCGTGCCAAGGCTAGGGGGTGTGTGTGTGTGTGCATAAGGGTGACTTAAGGGTTAGCGTGGGGGCTAGGGTTGATTGACTAAGGAGGTCAAGTGCACAAGTGTTAAGTCTAACCGCGGTTAGACGGGATTTAACTATGGTTAGGTGAGCTAACCAAAGCTAAGGAGGTCCTACAAGTCTCTTTTTGGTCTTTTTGTTTTTTTTATATTTTTTGAGATTTTGGGGATATTTGAATGTTTTTGGTATTTTGGTTATATTTGAATGTTTTTGGTATTTTGGTTATATTTGAATGTTTTTTTTATTATTTTGAGATTTTATCATGTTTTTGGTATTTTGAGCTTTTATCATGTTTTTTTAAATTTTCATATAGGTAGGGCTTTGGTAACTTAACTAAAGTCAAATTTAATCTAAGAGAAAGATTAAGGAAAAGTTAGGCTAAAAGATTATATTTAGGACATAAAGAGGGATGTGTATTATGAATAGTAAATGGTCTATTGCCAACACCTATTTTGTTGGATTGGTGTTGATAATAGATCAAATACCATGTCTTTGGTATGAGACATTTTGAATAATGTCTTCTTTAAGTCCTTAAACCATCATTTATCCATTCAACATAGAACATGAAGGAAAAAGAAAGAAATGAAAAAAAAGTGACAAGTGGAAAAAATGAAAACTCATCATCTCCCCTCTAATGTAGTCCCTTTACATCATTATGAATGATGTAATGAGTCTCTAAATATGAAAATTGGAGTGATGATGAGTTTCCCAAAGAATTCTAGAAGGACTAGAATCTAAATGAAGAAACAAAATGAAAAGAGAGGTACAACTTTAGCTTTCACTCTCTATGGGCCTACCCATATTCACACTTGTGGGTACATAAAAAAGAAAAAATATGTACATGAAAAGAAAAAGAAAAAAAGAACATCTCTTTGCTTTTGATATGAGGTCCCTCTACACCAATAGATTGACATAGAGAGACCCAACAATACTTGAGAAATGAGAGATCAAGAAGAGAGAACCAAATAAAAAAGAGAGGAAAAAAAAGAGAAGATGATGAAAGAAGGAGTGCCTACTCCTCCAAGAATTCTTCTTCAATGCTCCAAGAGGTAGAGTTTTGTTTAGAATCCACAGAAGAGGAGAGTTAGTAAAGAATTCTAAGCTTTTAGTCTTAGGATTCTTTCCAAACTCTAAACCTTAGTTTCTTCTCACTTCTTTAAACTCAAGAGAAACACAAGTGGGTGGGAACCTTCTAGGGGTCATGAGGGATGGATCTAGGAGGCTAAGGGATTTGTATTTATAGGAAAACTAAGAGGTTGAGTTGTGTCTTTTACATGGTAGATAAAAGGAGTTAGTGGGTAAAGATTTGAGTGTTGTAAGGTGAGTTGATAGGTTGAGTGTAAGAGAGTTGATGGGTTGAGTGTTGTAAGGGGTGTAAGAGAGTTGATGGGTTGAATGAACTATAAGTTATATGGGCATGGGTTGTGGGATATAGATTAGGTGGATATGGATATGTGAACTAGATATTTATGGATCATGGGTTATTAGTAGATGGGTCATGGGTTATGGTTATTGGGCTTTGACTATGACATTTGGGCTTGAGCTATGGTAAATAGGCTTTGGCTTAGGCAATTGGGTAATTGGGCTTGACTACTTGGGTTTGGCGTAATGAAATTTTATAATTGGACCTGATTGGATTTACCTAGTGTTTGGACCTAAGGTTTAGCCGGGGTTGACTTAGGGTTAGGTTGAGCTAACCATGGTTAAGTTTATTAACCATGGTTGAGGGGGGGGGGGGGGGGTGTAAAAATGGGTGCTTACAAGTTGTTTCAGGCATTCATTTATCACATCCAGATAGGTAGAGCTCAAGAGTTTCAAACGCTGCATAATGAAGAGGCATTTCTTAGGTCCATTTCTCACATTATTTCTTGCATCTCTTTATATACCCAGAAGTCATGTATGACACGAACTTTGTAAACATCTCTTTTAATTATAATACCCTATTCCATCAGCTTTTAAGACATGGGCTCTAACAAATGGATATATATAGTTTTGATTTCGGAAAACTATTTGTGTTGCCAACCTCAAATAGATGGGATAGGAAAATTGAGGGTAATGATGAAAGAGTTGTACAGTTTTCATATTTTCCTTACCAGCACATACGTGATAACTCATTATAGGGAACTATAGGCAACAAACGAATCACGTAGTTCCTGAAAAAGAAATTAAATAAAGTGCACTACATTTCTGTTTTTCCTTTATCTGTGAACCTAGGCTAACAAGTTACTATGTGGTACCTCTCTTAGCAAAGGCTCTCAGCTATTTAATTAAGCATGTTATTTTCCTTTGCTCCTGATTAAAAGGTTTTAGTAGAGAGTTCAACTAGTTAAGGCTTTGTCATGTTTATTGTAGGACAAATTTTTTCTAATCCATTAGGATAATTTTTTTTTTCTGTATGTCTTAATGCATAGCTAAATCATTCTTTGCCCAGGAAATTTCAGAACGGGAAAGGGTTATAAGTGATCCTAAGGCTGTAATGCCTGCAGCATTTGTTTCATTCAGAACCCGATGGGGAGCAGCTGTCTGTGCTCAAACGCAACAATCAAGTAATCCAACGGTTTGGCTGACAGATTGGGCTTGTGAGCCACGTGATGTCTATTGGACTAATCTTGCTATACCATTCGTTGAACTCACTATTCGAAGACTGATTATGGCTGTTGCACTCTTTTTTCTTATATTCTTCTTTATCATCCCCATTGCACTTGTTCAATCCATAGCCAATCTTGAGGGAATTGAGAAGGTACTGCCTTTCTTGAAGTCATTAATGAAAACGTAAGTGTATTTGCCTTCTATTTTTTAAACTTTGCTTAAGCTATCTTTTTGGCATGCTTAATTCATTTTGGCCTCATAACTTAGGAAACCCTGCTTTTGAACTGCTGAAATTTCATTGTAATTACTAGTCATCTTTCCCTTATAAACTATTTGCAATGGACATGTCATTTTAATTCTTATGTCTCAAAAGATTTAACTTGTTGAGTCAAAGAAGGGAATGAGCTTTGAAAACAATTGAGAATCCGCACTTTACATCTCAAATATAGGTGAAACGTGAAACATAGTAATATAGATCAGTTGTAGCAGAACTTGGCTATATTTTGGAGTAGCTAAGCTTCTATTTGTATAATTACTAGTTGTACATGGGCGCCCAGAACAATGCAAACTAAAATTGATATGTTTCTTTAGCACTTGTTACAATTTGAACTTTGAAGCGATGGACATCATCAGTGAACACTAGGTCAAACGAAATGCATCTATTTAAAATGATAAAAGGGCATTGACATAAAAATGACTGGCATTTTACTTACTAGGTTAAAGGATAATGAGCATCCTTATATCATAACATGCTTAATGCAAGTGAAGTATACAACCTTAGGAACCTAGTTCTCCAGTTGCTTTCAGTCCAGATAATCTTTCATCTCAATTTGTTGTTTCTAATCTAGATGTTCTCATTGCTGTACGCAAAGAAAAATGTGTGTACTTCTCCTCCCATTTCTAACTTTGTTTCTTATAGTTCTATTTGTCCCTCTCTTCGAATGTTTGTTTCATCATTGTCTTTAGTGTCTATTCCCTTTAGTATGGCAGAAGCATTGTAGCATCCTGCGTGAAAGGAAGCTATGTACGAAGAATTGAAGGCTCTCACGAAGAATAATACCTGAAAACTTGTCAATGCTTTCAAATGACAAAAAACTAGTTGGGTGCAAGTGGGTGTACACAATGAAATACAATAAAAATAGAATAGTTGAAAAATATAAGGCTAGATTTGTTGGTAAGGGGTTTACACAAACCTTTGGAATCAATTATAAAGAGACATCTGCTTTGGTGGCAGTTAAGAGTCCTCTCAATTGTAGCTAACCTGTCGTGGCCTCTCTATTAGTTAGATGTAAAAAATTACATGTCTTTATTAGGATCTTCAAGAAGAAGTTTATATGGCTTTATCCCATGATTCAATTTACGAAATCAAGAAGACAAGTTATGTCGATTGAAGAAGGCAATCTGTGGTCTTAAACAATCACCTAGAGCTTGGTTTGAGAGATTCAGTGGAGCTGTAAGAGGTTTGGGTACAAGAAATGCCACCCTAATCTAAACTATTTGTGAAACATCTGGGAGCTACTACTATTGCACTACTTGGATATGTGGATGACATTATTGTGGCTGATGACAACCCAAGTGAGATACAGAAGCTTAAGGGTCTCTTGGCTGGGGAGTTCGGAATTAAAGATTTGCGATTGCTTAGATATTTTTTTTTAGAATTGAAATTGCTAGATCAAGTAAGGGTATCTTCATTTCTCAACGGAAATACATCCTTTATCTGTTAAAAACCACAGGGAAACTTGGGTCAAAACCAATAAAGACCCTTATGGAAGCTAATATTAAGCTTGACCATTAGAGTGGAGAATCACTCAAAATTTTAGCATGTTTTATTAGACTTGATGGAGGATGATTTATCTGTATTTGATTCGCCCAGATATTACTTACGCCATGAGTGTAATTAGTTAATTTATACATAAGTAAGGATTGTTCGTCGAGAAGTTGTTGAAAGAATATTGAGGTGTCTGAAGTCATCACCTGGAAGATGTTTACTCTTATTTAGAAATGGACATTTGCAGGTAGAAGCATACACTAATGCAGACTGGGCTGGATCGGTTACCGATCGTAGATCTACATCAATTTATTGCACTTTGGTTGGTGGGAATCTGATTACTTGTAGGAGTAGAAGTAAGCAATGGTTTGCAAGGTCTAGTGCGGAGGCAGAATATAAAGCTATGTCACATGGGAATGTGTTGCGGTGAATCAAAATTCTCACGGTTGAGCTTGGTTTTTTGAATCAATCGGAGAACAAGTTATATTTGATAATAAAGTTTCCATCAACAATGCACATAACCCGGTTCAATGTGACAAGACAAATCATATCAAAGCTGATAGCCATTTTATTCGTGAGAAGGTTGATCTAAGACCATTTGTCATTTCGTCTAGACTTTGTCAAAATAGAAGATCAGTTAATAGTGGCTTCTACTTGGCATCATGGGCTTATAGGCAAGCTAGGCATGTTAGATATCTATGCCGTACTTAAGGGGGAGTGTTGTAGTGAGCCTAATAATAATATAAGCCCATAGATCCCTTTATATTCAGCTTGTGTAGTAAGGGCATTAATGTCCTTTACTCCTGAGTATTTTAAATAAAGAATAGAGGGAACACGATTCATGATTCAGTGTCCTTCCTCTCTCTATACTCTATCATCTTCTTCTTCTCCATGTCAAACCCTAGAAATTTAATGTAGGTAACATTCCCAACCAACTTATGTTTGGAAGGTAACATTCCAAAACGGAAACCCCCTCAGTAGTCAGTAGAACAAGGTTCTTGTACAACTGACCACATGTATGCCATAGGAAAGATTTGGTTTGAGTATTTATCAATTGCATTAAAAGCCTAAAATGTGGTGGTTACATGTAGCATAGTGAAGGACTTCTCCATCAATTAGTCTAAAGCTAAATATGGCTATTGGGGTATCCAATCTCAGATCATCAGTTAAGACAGATTATGAAATAATCTTGGAAGCTTACTTCCTCGAGTTAAAAGTCCGTGGGAAAAATAGAAAAATAGTAACCAGAAAATACAGAAATGGCCTAAACCCTTCATCTTACTAGAAGTTGAGTATTTAAATCTCTGAAATATCTTGAATCTCTCTTCCATCTCTTTTCTCTTTCTTCAAAGGCCTAAGATTAACTTTCTCTAATCAAAGAATAGTGAAAATGGGGAGGTAAGTTGTCAATAAAAAATGAGGAGGTAGCTTAAAATGATTCCAGGGAAGGCAAAAGGAATAACTTAGATGGCTAGATCAATGAAGGAAAATTTTAATATGTTATGTAATTACAAGAAAGAACTATGACAGCATGAAACTAATCTTTTTAATTTGCATCTTAGTGAATGTTGTATTCAACTTACAGTCTCGGAAAGAAATTAAACACTGCAGCTACAAATCACTGAGCTATGATGCCATATTAAGGACACGGATATTTGAGAGAGAGTGACAAATGTGTTGCATCCTTCCATCCATTCAGCAACATATATTATAAAATTGAGTCAACAGAATATTTGTGTAGACAAGTATTGCAACATCCCCACTTTCTGCTTACAAATACAAAAAATCCTTAAAAAGAAAAATAGAAAAAAAAAAAAAAAACAGTGACAAGAGGTAGCACTCTGTGATTAAAAATTCTTAGTGATAAAGTTTAACCTTTTTTAGCATAAAAAAGTTTTGAAATTGGTCATAGGACTAAGGCTTTTGCATATTTTATCCAATGACAAGCTAATATTATGATGCACATTGTTCTTGTTAGCGCTGAAGACTTATACATTGTAGATGATAAACCTCAGTAAGGAGTTAGACTTGGATGCACATAATTCTATTTTTATCATATTAGCATCTTTAATATTTTACATAGTAATACTTCTATTATCATTGTGATGTTAAGATTTATAGTTTTTTCTTTAAAGTTGTTGGGAAATGCTATTGCAGGAAGGTTGTCAAGTCTGTCATTCAAGGTTTTCTTCCAGGGATTGCATTAAAGATATTTCTTATTATTCTCCCAACAATACTCATGACTATGTCCAAGATAGAAGGTTTCACATCACTATCATCTTTAGAGAGGAGATCAGCTGGGAAGTATCATTTGTTCATACTTATCAATGTGTTTCTTGGGAGCATAATAACAGGAACAGCATTTCAACAGCTTCATAGTTTTATCAATCAGTCTGCAACTGAGTATGTTACTCTACTTGTTTGAACATGTCAATAGAATGAATCTTAAATTTTGTATAGCTCTCCACTGAAGAACTCATTGGGAAGAAATGTAGATTTTTTTTTGTAGTTGGGTATTTAATGATAGGTGAATTTAGGCTAGTTGAACTGGGAGTGTAGGTCACAGAGATATTTGATTTACCAGGGATTGTTCCTTAATTATTATCTTCCATTAGCACCTTATAAAGAAAAAGAACTAGCTCCCTCTCCTTCACTATTATGATTTGATAGACATTTATCTGAAATTTTATACAAGTATTTTGTATGCTCTCTTTCAAAGTGCCAGAGTATACCAAATTTAATAGTAATCATATTTTAGTACATTTACACTATGGCACCTTACAGATGAAAATTATCACCAACAACCATAATATCTGGAAATCTGGTGAGCATGCAGTCCTAAGTGTAACAGCTGATTTTAGTATTCAAATGAACCATTCCCAGATTTTTACTGTTCATAACAGTCATCCCTGTATCCCATTTTTTATTTAAATGGTAATTCGGGTTTAATTCCCGGGGTATGGATCACATTCATATCCTTTAGTAAGAAGTCGCATGTGCATTCTCTTTATGACATTCTAATATGAGAGGTTCTGATCCTTTGCAGGATTCCAAAAACAGTTGGTGTGTCCATCCCAATGAAAGCCACTTTCTTTATTACTTATATAATGGTAGATGGTTGGGCTGGAATTGCTGCAGAGATTCTTAGATTGGTTCCTCTGATTGTATTTCACCTAAAGAATGCATTCTTAGTTAAGACAGACCAAGATAGGGAGGAGGCAATGGATCCGGGGAGCTTATATTTTGCTTCATCTGAACCTCGAATACAATTATATTTCTTGCTTGGCCTTGTCTATTCGGTGGTGACACCCATCCTTCTTCCTTTTATTATTGTCTTCTTTGGTTTGGCTTATATGGTTTTCCGTCATCAGGTATGTTAGCGACTCAAGCTCATCATAATTTTCCCATATCTTCCTTTAAAAGTTCCAAGAGAAATGTCATGTGGTTAAATTATTTTACATCTTTTGAAGGAAGTGGCTTACATGTGATAATTTTAACGTGTTAGAGGTTTTGAATTTCATGCATACTAAACAACTTACTTTATTTTGACGAATTTTCTTTAACCCCGTCTTACAGCATGTGCTCATATATCAACTAAATTTATATATATAAAAAAAACATATCTGTTTTGTCTATATGCGTGAACCAGAAATTGGTGCCTCTAGTAACATCAGCTGATGCACAAACCAGACAAGCTCGAACAATTAATAGAGAATTATGTCTTGTTTTACCGTATGAGAGGATTGTTTTCTTCTTCAGTTTATACCCCTGTAAACTGTTGTTTTTCCCTTTTTCTATATGAATATATTTGACTTATCTATCAAAAAAAAAAAAAAACAAGTCCTTTAACAGACTCCAAGGCATACCTTTACAATTTTAGCATTGCATTGACCCACTCTCATCAACCAATAATCACATTATCTAAAAATAATATACGCTAAAGAACCTTTTTCTTGAATATGAGTGTCACTTTATCCATAGACAATGTAAAAAGATGTGGACTCATAGCTGACCCTTGATGTCAACTATTGTTGAAGGGAACTGAATTGTCTCACCACGATTTCTCATGGTGGTTAGTGTTAGGGTTTTTCTTATTAAATAAAAACCCATGTGGTCTAGCGCAATCCTTAGTTTTCAAAACTCGGATTGTATTGCTGTCAATAGAGAATGTTAAGGATAATGGGTCCCACTAAAGAGATGTGATCAAACAGGGACTCTTTAAGTGTTATTAAAGCTAACAACATGGTCAGGGTTGGCGACCGTTAGATCTTTGGTGTGATCCCTCTTAACCCTTGGATCTTATGATGGGTAGGGTTCCAAGGGTATATAAAGCAAAGAGGGGGTCCCTCTTTTCTCTTACGTCAATTGGAAGCCCCATTGAATCAGACCTAAGGAGAAAAGAGAAGACTCCTCTCATCCCTCTCAAGCGCCGAGAAACCCAGTGTCACACCGTGAAGGGAATAGGGAAATTTCAGCGAAAGGTATGAGATTATTATTTTTAATTTGTGTCCCCTTTTGATTATGAATTCTAGAAAAGTTTATCGCATGGTCTAGATCCAGGATTTGAATAATCTTGTTTTGTTTTAACATTATTATTCTTGAATACCAACAGTTAGCACTCCCTCATAAATATTTTTTAATGATATCAATATACTTCTCGGAACTCCTACCATGTTAATTCTGAATATCTTATCATATTCTTTTTCTATGTCAATATGGCCATATGTAGGTTTTTCCTCTCTTTAAACTTCTCCACCAATTGCATTAGTAAGAAGATAGCCTCAATTGAATCATCCCGAAATGAACCAAAAATGGTCTCTGTCCTATATACTCAATACCATTTTCTTTCTATATGGTAGGGGACCAACCATTCTACCTTCCCACCTAGGAGATCTCCAGCGCCAAATTCGATCTAGTCGAATACCATCAGATCAGAAACGACTTCTGATATCATCTTCATGATGCCATGTTGTTACAACATACAACAAGGTTTTCTTCTTCTGGTAATTTGGCCAGTTAAGAAAAATGCTGGTAGAGTACTTTGTAATGAGGAAATTGTATATAGAAGTGTCCATGCAATATCGTGTACAGGATCAGTATGTATCATGTCTATAAGTATGCAAATTTTGTTGAAGTACGCATAAATCATTGGTGATGTTCCTTGTACCTTTTTGTTTTAGTCAAGGAAATGAATGTTTCATTTCGAAGTCCTATAAAATTTCTGTGCGCAATTTTCCTTACGGTTTCACATTCCTGTTGCAAGATTATCAATGTCTATGACCAAAAATATGAGAGTGCGGCAGCCTTCTGGCCAGATGTGCATCGGCGATTAGTCACCGGGTTGATAATATCACAACTTCTATTGATGGGACTGCTGAGCACAAAAGATGCTGAGCAGTCAACACCATTACTGATTGCACTTCCTGTGCTGACCATCTGGTTCCATATGTTCTGCAAAGGTCGCTTTGAATCAGCATTTGTGAAATTCCCATTACAGGTTAGTCAGAAACCCTTCATTTAATAGGTAAATGTTTGATACTGCGGCACCTCTACCACTGTCCACACACCTCAAGATCTGTAATGCATGGCAATAAGCCAACTTTTGGTATCCTCACACTGATGGATGATTTCGTAGAAATAAACATGACACGGTTTACGCATGATTAACTTTGCTATTTAGGGAAGTATTAGGTGCTACAGCACCAAAATTATAGTCAAACACTTCAAGCTGTGAGACATGCTGTGATCTATTTGTTATTGAGATACACTTCAAGATGTCAGAATGATTTTTGGTTGATCTTTGATCACAGAATGCAATGGTGAAGGATACATTGGAGCGGGCTACTGAGCCAAACTTGAATTTGAAAAGCTACCTCCAGGATGCCTACATTCATCCTGTCTTTAAGGATGATGAGTTTGAGAGAAGAGCTATTGACGAGGAAGAGAACAACCCACTTGTTCCAACCAAGAGAAGTTCTCGAAGGAGTAGTAAATATGGTTCAGATATCAGTTCCGAAACTGGTGTGTGAGATTTCGGTGACTTCCCTCTCACACTCTCACTCTGTTCTAGTGCGGATTCTTTTCAGTTTTTTGTTGGTTTCTTGAACTTAAATTACGATTTTGATCTCAAGTCTAATAGGATAGCAAAATGTATTGGAAAATCAGAGTCTGTTTGTACTTTCTTGTCATGCACATTATAGTGTGGAATTGCAAATGTTTTTAAGCTTCAATTCTAGAAAAAAAAAGTTTGTATGTAATTAGTAGTGAGGAATCATTTTGATTTTTGGCCCATACCCTTCTTAGAAGTAACCCATCTATGAACAGTCCAGAACATTAAGTTGGTGAGCTCAATGCATGTTCTTGGTGGAGCCTCTGCAAATCTTTATCCTATTGGTAGTTTGGTTACAGCATGTTTTTCCTGTAATCACAGGTAATGTTTTAGTTGGGTTTCTGAGTTCTCTCAATCTCAACGAGGCAACCCCTTCATTGCATAAAGGTCTACCATACTTGAGCCATACTTGAGCCCAGCCAGGACCGCATTTCAGTTCTCCATTAGTTCCGAGCATTGAGTACCAAGCACCATAGTAACAAACTTCTCCAAATTTTTTTTTAGGAAAGTCACTAATAATACGCCACTTTTTCTACAAATGATTAATTCACGAAGTATTTGAAAAAGTTTGTGAATTTCACAAATTAAACACGAATTATTCCCGCTTTTAAAAAAAAAAAACGAATATCTAATATTTGTAATATATTTGCTTATAATTTTTCATAATTAGTAATTCTATTTTATATTTTTTTTCATATTTACCTGACATTTTTTCTGATTTATTTTCAAATTATCTGATTTTGTTCAAAAATTTCCTAGACGAATAATTGCCTAACTCTGACTTAGTGGCTGCCTGGCACAAGTACAGAGATGGTTCTTCCCTCATTTGTTAATATTTCAGTTCATGAACTACAGGCAGCAAGAATTTTAATTTTCGGAGGTTATGCACACATAGGAGGGTTTACCTTCACTATTAGATAATAAGAGATCTAATCTTATTAACCAGAGGTGATAGCAACCTAACTCCAAAAGTCTTAGGGTGATTAAGGAGTGAAAAGCTAGGTCTATATACATTTAAGGTCGTAACATACTATCACGCTTCAACAGTCGACTTTCACTATGAGGCGAGTCATTTCTTGATTTTTTTTTCCTTAGGATGTGGTGTTAGGCTCTATACTGATACCAAATAATAAGAACCTAACCAATACTCCAAAAGCCTTAGGGGTGGTGAAGGAGTGAAAAGCTAGGTAAATATACATTTTGGGTCGTAACAAGAGGCAATGTAATACCTCTGCGATGACACACCATGATTTACCATTCAAATGATTCACACATGCCCATTGATCAGCCATTCAACCAAAGTGTTTCTTCTTCTATTGCATTGCGTGTGACAGAAAAGCGCTTTTGGCAAAAGCAGTAATAATTAAACACTTTCTTCCAATGGAAAAAACGAATATCAAGTTCTTATGGAAACATGTTATTATTTGGGTGGGGGTGTGGGACATGTCAATTTAGTGGGGTCCATGAATATATGTGGACCCAACTACATGGCACACCGAGTTTAGGACCATGTGGTTTTTAGACGGTGTTTATAAAGAGTTGACGATAATCTCTAGGTGGTCTTCTGTTATTCACTCCATATGGGAACTCCATACTCCTCATAAATCATCACCAGTGGATCCACCTATTATTAATCTAAGCCGTCCAGATTATAGACCATTTGATTGAACGGAATGAATCAATGTGATGAAGTTAAGATCGGCCGGTCAGATGGAGCGCGGATCCATGGAGTTTCCTAGTGGTGCAATATAATCATCAAATACAGACTCGTCTACCAGTCTCTCATGACTCATCTCAATCTGCCTGGTTGGAGAGAGAGAGAAGAGAGTAAGGATGTCGTGCTTAGCGTCTTGCTGTGTATGTTCGACTTGCGGCCTCTGCGGTTCGGTGGCCTCTGGAATATCGAAACGTTCAGCTAGGATCGCTTATTGTGGTCTGTTTGGTGTCTCTCTCATAGTTTCATGGATTCTCAGAGAGGTTGCAGCTCCTCTCATGAAGAAAATCCCATGTGAGTTAGATTCTCCACACCCCTTTTAAGTTTTCTCAATTGGGTTTGTGTTATATTGATTTCTTTTTTGGCATGTTTAGCTTTAGTTATTTGAAATATTGAAGCTCTTGTTGAAGAAAAATGAGGTTTTCTCATCAATTTTTCCTTAACCTTTTTTCTCAACTGGTTCAATTTAAATGTTGGTGGATGAAATCCCATTTTAGTTTCTTGTCCATATGGGATTTTTATCAATTTGGTCTGTCTTGTTTTGATTTGGTTTGAAATGTTAGTTTCAGTTATTTGATGATGGTGGGTTTTTCAAGGAGAAAGTTCCACATAAGTCAGGTCTTTTAAATCCACCTCGGAGTTTTTCATATGAGTTCATTCATTTTGTTTTGCTTCCTTCTGAGATTTTAGCTTTAGTGATATGATGTTTGGGGCTCTTGTTAAAGAAAAGATTTTCCCCAACTTATATTTCTTTTTTCTCATCTGGGTACTTCTCTAGATGTTCCTATCATGGAGAAATTGGCTTTGGTCCTTCATACACCTCTAAGATAATCTTAGTTGGATTCGTTTTGTCTTTCTTTGCATCTCACCTATAGCTTCAGAGATTTGATTAAGGACATGATTTTCTCACTCATTGGCTTGTTTCCTCATGTGGGCATGTTTATAATTTACTACTTACTGATTTTTCATATGAAGATAATTCTGTGTCAATTGGATCATTCACACTAATTTTAGATTTTCTTGATCTGGTTAGTTTTGTTTCGCTTTCAGGTATTATCTTCATGTGAAAGGAAGACATAGGTGTTGCAGAGAAAAATATACTTTCTTTATTTGCCATTTATTTTTCTCGTATTTTTCTTTTTAAATTGAAATGTTGGTGCCCCACACGAACTCCATTAAGTTGGCTCATAGCCCTCTTTTTTTTTTTTTTGATGGGTAATCAATAACTTCATTAAATATAGAGAAAAGGGAAAAGTGAAAACAAAGATTCACAAAGAGTAAACCGACAGGATGCTAAACATAAGCGCTAAAGTGTTGCAAGATAAACTACAAGGAAGAAGGAACTACATCAAAAGCCGAAAAGAAAGCCCGGTTAGATAGGAAAATCTAAAACCTCCCACACATCTGCTTCACCCCTCAGCGATAACCACTGGACCAACAAATTTGTACTGTCGACGAATTAGTATTGTAAAAAATGTGTATGTTACGCTCTTTTCAGATAGACCATGTGATAGCCTCTAGAAGAATAGCCCAGAAGTGATCCAAACATGGGCTCCACGAGCCCGACTGCCAGCAAGATAAGAAGTCTTGGAAGGAATAGGGAAAACCTAGGCAACTCCAAGATGAGTTAGAAAAATAGTTCAAGATAATAATCGCAAAGGGCAATGTAAGAGCAAATGATCAATTGATTCCTCCGTTGCAAGGTACAACATGCATCTATTTGGAAGATTCCAACCTTTACATTGAAGATGATCAACTGTCAAGATTTTATCCAACAAAGTGGTCCAAAGAAAAAAGAACACCTTGGAGGGCACATCAGGATGTCACACCACTTTAAAAGGGAAAGGTAAGCGAGGGATGGAGCTTCGAGCCTTCAAGAAGGATCTAACAGTAAATCGAACTTTGTTGTCCCTACCACAATCAAATTGTCCTAGTATCAGACTTAGGCGTGACCGACTCAAGGCGAACTAACAAGCTAATAAACGAACTCAGTTGTTTGAGAGTGGATGATGCGAACGGTAGCTTTCTCATCCTTTGTTCTCTCTTCACTTCCCAATCCTGCAATGACCTCCTAAAACTAGGGTCCAGATTACTGTTCCACCCCTAAACTCGAACGAGGAAGTCATTGACACGAGGTGATGTGAAGATATCAATTACAAAGAATTGAAATCCCGTTTGAGCGGGACAGGGCCACACCACAAATCAAATTAAAACATAACTTCCTCCCCGTCTCCTATGAAAAATCTGGTATGACTATCAAAATTTGACCAAATATTGAGAATAGCTCCCCAAAGCCCAACTCCATGCAGCTTACCCGACATTTTAGGAGTCCATCTATTGCACTCCCCATGGCGCGCCACAATAGCCTTTCTTTAAAGGCTATTACGCTCCTCTCCGAATCTCCACAACCATATACCAAACAAAGCTTTATTCGTGGCCACAGATTAAGGCCACCATGCTCCTTTGGTTGACAGACCCAACTCCACTAGTCTACTAAATGACATTTGCTAGTGTAAACCTTCTCGTCCCACAAGAAATCCTGTTGTAATCTTCATACTTGGGCTGCCACTGATGATAGGATGGAGAGAAATGAGAGATAATATGTTAGAAGACTACACAGGGTGCTTTTTAGAAGTATCAACCTTCCCCCTTTCGAGAGAAAAATGGATTTCCAGCCCCCAAGCCCCACACTGATGTTGCCTTGAAGCGATCCCCTAAAGGGTGACCCATATATTTCGCCGATAGAGACCCGGTCTTACAACCAAGACACAGCCAGTTCTGCTAAGTTTGGGACCCCACCCACCACAAAGATCTCGCTCTTGAGAAAATTAATTCCCAACCCGGACATTGCCTCGAAAGTGGAAACACTAAACAGACTCCTAATGAGAAGCAGAAGATGAACAGAGGCCCTACAAAACAAGAGGGTGTCATCGGCAAATTGGAGATGGGACAGATGGATAGGGGGACTTCCAATATGAAAACCTTCGCAAACCAATGGAGAGGCTCTACTAATTATCTAACTAAGGGCCTCGGTAACCATGATGAATAAGAAGGGGGATAATGGGTTACCTTGGCGCAAACCTCTAGAACTTTGGAAGAAGCCATGGGGTGAGCCATTAATTAGAACCGAGAAGGATGGGGTTGAGTAGCAACATCTCCTCCAAGAGCTCCACTTTAGCCCAATACCCAAATGCCCAAGCATATAGTCTAAAAAGTCTCAGTTCACATGGTCATAGGCTTTTTCCATATCGATCTTACAAATAATACTCGGGCCTTTCTTGAGCCTATCTTCCACACCTTCAACTATCAGGATCCCGTCAAGGATCTGTCTGCCCTCCACACCTTCACCGGCCATCATAACCCATAACATTTTTGAGCCTCATAGTCAGCACATTTGATAGAATTTTGTACACACTACCTATCAAACTAATAGGTTTAAATTCCTTGATATCCAGAGGGTCGGGCACCTTAGGGATAAGGGCTATGAAAGAGAAATTCAAGACTGTCAAATAATCCAACTGCTGGAATTCGTGAAAGACTTTCACCAATTCTGCTCTACAAAGTGCCAACATTTTTTTATAAAACTTAACTAAGAACTTGTCAGGCCGAGACGCTTTATCACCCTCCATCCTTGGATGGATTGAAAGATTCCATCCACTGAGAACGGTCTCTCCAAGAACACCCTTGCCTCCTCAAGGATGCTATCAAAGGGCAGGCCGTCCAAGTGCGGCCTAAAAGGTTGGTCTTCCTTATATAAGTTCTTGTAGAAAGATGTAATTGTCATGAATGGCTGAGTTTCTCATTGATGGGGGTTCTGTTTCATGAATATTTCTTTCTTTGAGAGGGTTTAACAGTGAGTACTTATCTTACCCTCTTTTAGTTGAGGCCATTGCATTCTGCGGCTTTGTGGGAGCGGTGTGACAACAATTTTTCCGATAGGCGGAGCCCCGCATTCTCTGTTGATACTATAACGAGGACTTTGGCTTGATTCAGTAGCAGCGATCTCTTTCGCAATTAATTGGAAATGTGGGAAAGGATGCCCCACGAATAAGTAGGAATTGTGGTAAAGGTTGCTTAAACAGATTCACATTTTTTCTCTTTTTTTTTTTTTTTGAACGTTTCACTGGATGCTTCTATCCTTGAAGTGGGAGATCAGTGAAAAATCTTCTGGTGGTCCCCCTTCATATGGTGACAGAAGAAATGCTTGATTGGAACGCTTTAAGAACCAGCTTGAACACAGTTTGTTACATTTCATGTTCACTTAGAATGAGGAGAAGCGATCTTCAGAAGAGAAACTCCTTTAGAGAAGATATTGACTTTCATGGAAGCAACTAGTCTCAAAAATCTCAACCAAGATGGGAAGACCCGTCAAGAAATTTCCTAGCCATGATATTGAAGGATGATAAAGATGGTCATTCAAGCTTGGTATCTTCTCATATACGGGCCGACTTATTTATTCCCTTGAATGCCGGTGGCCACTGTTGTTCTATCTCCACCTCGTTTGGCTAACATAGCTCTCCCATTTCTGGATTGTTCTCAATGAATGATGATCCTATCCTTAAAGAGATGGCAGGATTAAATGATTAATAGCGTATGAAATTGGGCCCTGTTCTAATTAAATCCAGGAATCTAATAGGCTGAATATCTTTTGTTTTTCCAATACAAATTTTTGTTGGCATAGTGTTTTGGAGGGTTGCTTTTGCTGTAAATAAGATTTAAAAATGTGTGGGAGGTATCATGAATCAGAATGTTCTTCAGAAGGCCAATGTCGTTGCATTCTTTGTCCTATTTTATTAGGAGTATGCTATCCCTTGTGTAAATTCTCTGTTTCTTTCAATAAGATCCTTCTTCTTTTTTCAATGAAAGCTTAAAAGAAAATAGCCACCGGGTTAGATCGGACATTCATAGCACTCTACTTTATTTTTATTTTTTTGGGAATTGAATTTTTGCTATTGCTATCTATCATATTGCCCAATTCCTTTGTCCAATTTTTGTGTGTATATATTTTGAGACTAAAAATTTACTTGACAAGTGTTGCGATTCTGATTCGTTTTCTGTTTACAGGGATAAATACTTTTTCTGTCACTCCCTCAGATGAATGGTTTCAAACAGATGCAGTTCTTCGGGTCAGCTTGGGAAACTTCTTGTTTTTTGCAATATTTGCCCTTATAATGATTGGTGTCAAGGACCAGAACGATAGACGAGATTCGTGGCACCATGGTGGATGGATTGTGAAGATTGTGGTCTGGGTTTTGCTCATCATCCTCATGTTTTTCCTTCCAAATGTCATCATCACGATCTATGGTCAGCTTTTTACTTGTACTTGGGTTTAGGACAGTTTTATCTTGCTCTTTTCTTTCTTTCCAAGCTTAATTAAGGGATCATTTTGAGCCTGTCATGATATTTCTATTTGTTTCATACTTATTCTATTAATTTTTAATGTGTTTATGAAAAGTTAGAGAATGAGTACTGATTTTTTTTCATTTTTGAGATTGATGATCTGTTACTATTGAATAATACTTATGTCAAGCGGGGAAGTTCTCCCTCCGGCCCATGGAACAGACATGACACACATCGTGAGGTTTCAAGATCTACTGTTCATTGTGTCCCACTCCCACCTAGGAGCTATCTTAATCAAAAACCAATTAGACGATGTGCTGTATACATTGCATCATGACTGGTTTCCATTTGGTAGGTCACATGAAAGGATTCTTTTGTCGAAGATTGACTCAATTAGATGATCGTTGGTCAGTATTAAGAAAATCGATCGGTTAGAAGGTCATACTCATAGCTGATTGAGTAGATCTTCGACCAAGAAAATCTCCTCGATAGGATCTGCTAAATGGGCTGGTCTGACTGTGCCATATGTGCCATGCATATAAAGCAGGCAGGGAGCATAAGTTCTTGTCTCTGGTGATGATGCCTATTTCTCATGTGTGGCTGCCTGCCTTGGAGCCATTTCCCACATTTGACTTGTAACTCGTCAAATATTTTTTCATTCTCTGAGATATGTTGCCGAACTCCATAAGCTGATCTTTGCAGTCTTACCCTATTTGCAGAAACACTAGCGAAATTTGGGTCGGCGTTGTTTTTACTGGTTCAAGTGATTATACTACTAGACTTCACACACTCCTGGAATGATGCATGGGTTGAGAAAGATGAACAGAAATGGTTGGTACAAGCTGCTACAGTTATCATTTTCCTGGTCATGCCATCTTTTAATTCTAATCTTATTGATGAGTATTGCAGGTATATTGCTTTACTTGCAATATCAATTGGATGCTACATAGCAGCATTTGTATTCTCGGGAATTCTCTTCATCTGGTTCAACCCCTCGGGCCATGACTGCGGCCTCAACATTTTCTTCCTTGTCATGACCATGACTCTCGCATTTGCATTTGCAATTATTGCATTGCATCCACGGGTAAGAATAATATAGCCATTGAAATATGCAACTTTGAATTTTATAAACTGGAAAATTACATGTACTTCTAAAACTTTTCTTCAACAAGTGCTTTACATGGTTTCTCTTCTTATCATTTTGTTTGAAGAAGTGAGAGAATGAAGTTTAAAACTTAAAAAGTGATTGTGGATCTTGGGCTTGTAAACAGGTGAACGGCAGCCTCTTACCTGCTTCTGTAATATCCATCTATTGTGCATACCTATGCTACACCGGTCTCTCAAGCGAGCCTCGAGATTATGCATGCAATGGTCTCCATAATAAATCCAAAGCAGTCTCTACGAGTACCCTCATTCTAGGGATGCTCACAACAGTTCTGTCAGTACTATACTCTGCTGTTCGTGCTGGATCATCTACAACTTTTCTATCCCCTCCATCCTCACCCAAGTCAGGTACTTTTTTTTTTGTTTTTGGTAAGAACCCAAGTCAGGTACTTGAACTACATAAAACCCTTAGCATTTTGGACCAGGCATATAGAATTTTCCACTTGATTTAAAACCAATATTTGATTATTCGAAGAAACCAACTTGATATTTAAGTTTAATTATAAAAAAATACAAATTGATATATATATATATATATATATATATATATATATATATATAATGTGGTTTCCCTCTTCTCATCCGTTATTAATAATCATTCTTGATTTTCAAACAACTAGAAGCAACACCAATTTTATCTAACTTAGTTCTAGCTTATCGTAGAAGTGAAAATCTGAGGTACCCATCTGCCAGAAGTTAGGACCATTTCCAACCCATATTCATATGTGTGGTATACATGCAGCTGGGTTGGATCCGCTTGTTGCCGGCCCACATGGGAGGTATCAATCAACCAGAAACTTCCTGGTCTAGTTGTCGTGATGATATAAATCTGCGGGCTCCATTCTGAACCTTCCCCAGTTTCTTCTTTGACCATCCAAAAATCGATAGATTTAAACACTTAATGAAGTCTCTCTCTTCACCCCTCCACTTCCCTGGGGTTTTTTTGCTTGTTCTTTTCTTATCATTTTTAGCTTATTCTCTTGAGTGTACATTCATGTAAAGTCCTTGGTGTACTGGTTTTCCCTTGCCTTTTCTATTCCATATATTTTTATAACCGATCAAAAAAAAAAAAAATAGTCCACTGATCTGGTCATGTTTGGTTTCGGGGATTTTCTAAGGTGTATGACTCATATGCTGTTGGATCTCATCTGCATGTATGCCAGCTATATTGGTAGGCCATAAGTAGATTATCTTTACATCTACTGAACAGATACATTAGATGACCACTTTGGAAAATAGATGAGTTTCACCAAGTACTGAAACAGTTCTACCTGATTCCACAACTATAATATTTGCTTAGATTCTTCAAATGTTCCCTTCAATTTGTGGAAGATATTTTGTTGGTCAATGGATTTCCTCTGGCTGAAGCCTGAGCATATTACTCAGGCCTGGCTTCTTTGCCCAACACATGTCCCCTTTTACTATGGTTAAGATTCATTAACCCTAATGCTATGTTTGGTTGCCGAGAAAATTGATGAAAACATGGAAAAGAAAAGAAAATTTTGGATTTTAATACAATTTTTAGTTGCGTTTTGTCTAATTTTCTTTTCTTTTCCATGTTTTTACTTATTTTCTCGACAACCAAACATAGGGTAAGGATTTTTCTTAACCTGGGTAAAAAAATTGGGTAAAAAATATTAAATCTTAACCTGGGTTTTTCTTTCTTTTTAAAAACCAAGATTAGATTCATCAACCCTAAGGTTAGTGAATATTAACCACAACTAAAAGGGGACACGTGTTAGGCAAAGAAGCTAGGCCTGAGTATCGCACTTGAACTTCAGCCAGAGTAAATCCATTGCCTATTTTGTCCTTCAATAAGTTATTATAAGGTTACTGAACAAAATTTGTTTAATTTGTTGTAGGTGGAAAGAAACCTCTTCTTGAAGAAGAGATAGAGACAGGGAAAGAGAAGGAAAAGGAAACAGAAGCCAGACCAGTTAGCTACTCATATACATTCTTCCATCTGATATTTGCTCTTGCTAGTATGTATTCAGCCATGCTTCTTACAGGGTGGAGCAGCTCAACATCGAGCAGCTCAGATCTTATAGACGTTGGTTGGACCTCAGTTTGGGTTCGGATCTGCACCGAGTGGGTCACTGCTGCACTTTATGTTTGGTCCCTTATTGCCCCTCTAATTGTGCCTGATCGCGAATTCTTTTAGGCCTTTGTGTATATTATTCGCCTGTAATATTTAGAATTCTGATGTTACCTTAGCTGTAGATATTGGAGCCATGGATCGGGGTGTGAGATTTTCTTGCTGTCTGTAGTGAACTTGTAATGTTAAGTTGGGAAAATGTTAAGCTTCCTGAATGTTTTTGACTTTCCAACTAATAACCATGGATGGAATCACAAATATTAAGGGGTGTTTGAATTGGAATTGTTTTTGGATTTTAATCACTTGGAATTGATTTTAGGTGATTGTAGACCGGAGAATTTGTTTGGTTCACTTTTAAAAAATTATTTTTTTCAAAATTGATTTAAAAAATAACTGGTAGATACCGAATCAGGAAGGGGGGGGGGGGGGGGGGGGGGGGGGGTGTGAAATATATTTCAGTGATTATAAACACCAGTTAACCAAGGAGAATGTAGGTGATAGTCCAAATCCTCTACACTAAATATCAACCTAATCAAATTAACATAACGTCTATTATCTTATCTTATCAAAATAAAAAAAAGTTGATCAGAACTACTAATTCTAAGTTGGAACACATTTATTTGAACTGAAAACCTACAAGAACAATGTAGTTTATAGATTGGACAGTTAGGATGATTTGATCTTGTCGAATTTTTGTTCAAAGAGATTTTGTAGAATTTTTGTTCAGAGAGATTTTGTACAACTGCATGTGTTTGACGTCGAACTTAATTTTTTTCTTTGGTCTTTTTCTGAGCAATGCTAGGTCCACTTTCTATTTTTATGGACACGAAAACAAAAGTAAAACTATAACAGCTTTTTGTGATGCCTACCTTTACTTTTTTCTTATTTTCCATAAAAAAGAGAAAATAGATGAGAAGGAAAGTGAACATTGGTCTTTGTTTTTTTTTTTCAGGGTACAATCCATCATGGATCGTCCCATAATTGTTCTAGTTAGTGGGTTGCGAGTGTTGATTAGCAATATCATGCGTGTTGGCCTGAGCCGCCTAGCCGTTGGCTCCCCTAACACCAACATTTGGTGACCACACCAAATTTTACAACTTATATTCTACTCCCAAAAGAAACAAATAATTGTCTTCGACCTTTCCTCTTCCTATATTCTCCTCTCCGACTTTTAGACCAAAGAAGACGAAAGTGTGATGGGTTCTCCCTTAGAACACCGCTATGCTTCAAAATGAAAAAGAAAGTATAATGTGAGTTTTAATTTTGGAGTGTACTCATCAAATATTGGGGTGTCCTCTTATATCACCGAACATATATTATCTATAGTATTAGTGAACTAACTATGCATTATGTATCATTGGTGTGGAGCCCAAATTGAACCTAACCCATAGGTCCAAAACATTAATCATAAGTTCAAACCTTCAAATGTTGGTGTGGTCACCAAATGACTCACACAAGCACAAATCAGTAATAACTTAACCAGTGCACCCATTAAAGGTGTAAATGAGTCAAACCGAGCCAAGCCAAGCCGAGTAGTAGGTTGTTCAGGCTCGGCTCATCAACCAACAAGGGTGAGTTGTTTAAGTTCGGCTCATCAACAAAACTATTACCCCGAACTTGGCTTAGGTCAAATTGTTTACCTAAATGAATCGAGCTCAAACTCAAATTAGAGCTCATTTATTGTGTTTATTACCTTTTTTTTTACTTTTTAAATCAAAAGTTCAGATTGTTTTATGACCATGTCAAAACTTTAAAAAAATTGTATATTATCTTAAATACTTAACATATTTGAATACATATTTAAAGGAGAATGTTAACCTTCACGGAACTAATGAACTTGTTAACCTTCACTATATCTCGAATACCATTAAATTAAATATAATGATATTTTGGTATCTTTATAGGAGATTTTTTTTAGTAGTCGATATCATTTACCTACAGTTGAGTCAGCCGGTTAGAAGTTAGCTTGGGCGGTGGGGCTCTTGCTGCTTGTAGCCCGGGGGATTAGATCCCCAGAACAATCAAATTGTATTTTCTCTCACTCTCCATTTACTAAATAGTCCTATGAAAAAACTAAACTACAATTTAATTTTAATGAGTTTGATAATTAATATATGAATAAAAATGTCTTTGTGGTCGTTATCAAGTTCACCCACAAAATGACGTTAACAGCACTCTTTAAGTATGTATAATTATATATTCCGGAATGCTATCCTTCACTAAGACTAGAACTTGTTAACCTTCACTTGGTTTTTTTGCCCTTATGTATTGAATACATTTTATTAAATATAAGAGTATTTTGACATTTTCATTGGAGATAATTAACTAAATAAAAGAGACAAAAAGTATAAGAAAAGTTAAATGGTACTTTATCTTTGATGTAGTTAATGATGGGTCTCTTATGAAAAGACTAAAGTACCCTTAACCTTAGTAGGTTTTAATAATTAATGCGGGTAAAAATGATTGGTAAATGTTAACAAGTTCACAAGGTTAGCAACTCGCCAACATCCCTATATATTCAATTAAACTAATAAAGATGCACTTATTAATTTTTTTTATTAATAAAAAATATATTTTTATTAGATAATACTCTCTTTATATTTTATAATCTTATATGAATATATTTTAGTAATTAAATTAGTTTTTATTTTAAATACCGTTCAACATTTTTGTGTGTGTGTTTATTGCTTAAAACCAAAACTGAAGTTACCCAAGATTTAGGGGGACTATTTCAATCGCCTTCCTCGATGACCTTGGTACCCAATCCCTTGAACTTTTCTGATGGAGGGCTTTTATCTAAAACAATTCTTATAACTCATACATAATGTCTACCGGCTACCTGTCCATTGGAAAGTACATACTAATAAAAGTTAACATAACTAAAAAGATAAAAGATAAGAAGTTTACTTAAAAGAAAAAATTCTAACTCATTCGGAATAGTGAGTTTCTCATAGGTTCTACCTAATAGTAAAAGTGTCCTTCTAAACACTACATGAAATCTAGTGCCGTTGCTAATACTAAGATTTCCATGTCTAATAATATTAGAGACGGAAATAGTCCCTATTCCGTTACGGATGCTTGTGTCACTGATGACATTAGAGACAGAACATACTATCCGTCGCCAATTTCTATTGGAGATGGAAATCTTTTGTCTCTAATACCTTAATTTGGTGATGAAATTCTACATTTGTGACGGTAATGGTTCTATCCCTAATGAAAAATTAGTGATGGAAATAGTTTTGTCGCTAATATCGTAGTTGTGACGGAACTATTTCCATATCGAAAAGGGATGTTAGTGACGGAAATAGTTCCGTCTTTGATGTCTTTTTTTTTGCAAAATCAGTAACCTGTATTCACAATAACCTGTAACCTGTATTGAGAGTAACATGTTCAATATAATCATCCACATTCCAATATTCTAACAACATCCACATTCCAATGTTCTAACATCACATTAAAAAACGAGCGAGTATAACATCCACATTCCAAAACAAATAGGGATTCGCATCCACAATGACAAAACTATGAAAAAAAGTATTGTTATAATAGTCTAAAACATCACATGTCAACCAAGCATGTGATGATAAATCTCTATCCAAGAAAGTCATCTGGAGACTGGGTGAAATCGTCATCCTGAGATTGGCGGTACTGAGATGGTGGTGGGGGAAGGATGAGAATGCCCCAGTCTGAAAGAATTCTGCAACCTCGGTAAAGTATTTCTTCAAGTCACCCATCTCAGCCTGCATAGTCGCCTGCTCAGCCACAACCACACGGTGCGCAGCCTTCATCTCACGTTGCACAGCCTCAGTCTCCTGTGCCCTCCGCCTTTAGTGATCTACATTAGGAGTTTGGAACTGTGATAGAAAAACACCCAGTTCATAAGTGCGGACACACCCATGTCCGTCTGGACTTGGGATGGCAATATGACCTGCCCCTGTAGAGGCCCCGCCCCTATAGGGGCGGTTTTTTTCAAATAAATCGGGGGCGGGATGGGGCAGGGTGGGGACGGTATAAAAAATAAAGACCCGACTCGGTTTCGGGGCAGGGGCGGTTTTAGTATACCCCTCTCTGGTGCCCCATCACGGAACCACTTTAATTAAATATATATATATATAAAAAAAAGGCAGTAGAGGCGGGGGTGGGGATTTTATAAGCGGGGCAGGGCTGGTTTCACCATATATAAGCCCCGGTTGGGGGGGGGGGGGGGTGGCTTTATAATCAGGTCGGTAGAAAATCGCCCCGCCCCAACCCGTCCCGTCCCATTGCCATTCCTAGTCTGGACCCATCACCTGAGTGAATACCTCATTCCGGGCAGTACTACTACTGTTGCCTTCAGGACTCTGGCCCAAAATCCTGTCCATCTGTGTCTGCAGTTATAGATATATCTTCAAGTTAGATTAAAAAGATAACATAATAACATTTTGCAAGACTGGGTGAATACCTAATCATTAAATATGTAAACATACCATCGTATGTTCGGATGCCTGATCGACGAAAGTCTCATCCTTGCACTTATGGAAAATCCCAAACATATGAATTTTGCCCCTTTGGATGATTTGCTTGCTTTATGGAAAAAATTAACTGCGATTAATAACTTCACAACAAGACAAGAATTTATAGAGTGCATTAATTGAATACATTACTATAAAATTATTCGAATAGATATATCTGAGTTGCCCTGTATTGGGCGTAAGGCTTTGTCCCAGCTGTGTGGGACATGTTAAGATGCGATCTATTACTCCTATTTCTATCCCTGATAGCCTATTATTTAAATGATGTAAATCAGTTAGTATTGTGACAGTATTGATATAAATCAAATAAATTGACCACTAAAAGATTAAAGGTCAAACTGTTTTCATAACTAGGCTTCATATGTCCTCCAATGGTTCATGAGTACCTTCCACTGGTCTATTTTTACCCTATTATCTATGTTTGTCATAGTGCTCCGCTAGTAGGTGCGCCGAATCATAGAATTTATCGAACAACCTCTTCCTTCAGGATTTCCCCAATACATTACATTTCTGTGTTACCTAAACCCTCGTGCGCTCATCGGGGATTTCAAAATGAGTTGCGAAAATATAAGGATAAACACTATAAAATCAGCCTAGTCAAGGTTAAAGTATGGAAATAAATTTGATTGTGGACAAGTTGTCTTACCAAAAGTCTATCCAGCATGACTTGAATCATCTCATCTGAGACATGCCTTTAGTCTTTGAATGTCCCCAATGGGATGACATCCCCATCCTTCACCATAACCCCAATGAATGTCGTCAACTTCGTCGCAGCAGGGCCAACAGACTGCGCCAAGTCGTTAACAATAACGACAATGCGTCCTTCACCTGGTGGGGGCGGGGGTGGCAGCCTGTTCGCACCCCTAGTCCGTTTGCAGGGTGCTCTACAAGAAAAATAATAACATACATTAATACAATATAAGCATTAAAAGTGATTTTATACCCTAAATAAAGAAAGTATCATCAGAATATTTACCTACTACAGGTTGTGCTGGCTCATGCTAGGCTGGCAAAAACTGGTCTAGCACATGATAGCCTAGGTGAATCAGATCCTGCTCTAGCATTAGCCCTGCCTGGGATGTACCAGCCTGGGAAGACTGACTGTCACTATTACTTGCAATCTTCTAGGATAACCCAGCATCCTGCTTTTACAATGTCATATTGAAATATACAATATAGATCAGTTTATAAATGGATATATAAATGCATCTAGTGAGATGACTAAGTAAAAGAAACTTCAATTACTGTTTAAATAGAAATTAAAATCAACTTCAAACAAGTTGATTCCATGTACAGTTGATGTAAACTAAGTAAAAGAAACTTCAAAGAAGTTAATTCCATGTACAATTACACTATAGATTGTTAAAAAAATTACATTAAGTGGTTCTCCAAGTACACAATTTAGACAAGGGGCATATGTAACCTTGTCTAAATATGTAACCAGAGAACAATAGGGATGACTGATTGACGAAAATTTTCTCAAAATGGAGCGTGCACGGGTGACTGACATATGCCTCGGGATTATGCATTCTCAAACTGTCTACACAGACATTTCAAAAATCATTTGCGGACAAATACTCCTCTTTACATATAGGATGAATTAGTTGTTAGATGCAATGTGGTCCACATAAGAACTAAACATCGTAATTTATAATGAATCCGTCCATATTGATGATAAAAGAGACACTTATCAGACAATGATTCTTGAATGGGAGATCTAAGTTTTAATGCATGCACATTCATAATGACCATGAAGGATGCATGAATCATTCTGGATCTAACCACCCAATCATCATAACTGTAAAGCCCATCCGCCCACATGATAATGTACGTATCAAATACATTATCATGCTCCCTTCAAACCATATATAGGTAAATATATTCTAACAGTATGATTTCAAGATAATATTGGGAGCCCTCTATGCACAATCAATCAATACTCCCTAAAAACCATCCTCTAGATAAACATATATCCTATATACCATCAGATATCAAAAATCAAATAAGCATCAATGCCAAAATCCACATAAGAAACAAAACCCATAAGTAACAACACAAAAGGAAAAAACAAGGCAAAGAAAACAAGAAGAACCATAAAATGTTGGCTGTGGAACATTGGACCTTTGGAAAAAATAAGTTCCAATGTTCTTCTGTTGTTGGCTTTCGCAAAAAGTTTCATTTTCGAAATCAAAGTCTACAATCGTAAAATTTCTAAATTTCCAATGTTCTTATAAAAGGATGCCTAGAAACAGTTGTTATTAAAAAAAGTATGATAATTTATATCCCTTTTATTCTTTCTTGATATGGTTATTATATGCATATTCGACTAACTCACTAAGGTATGTAATGCTTATTGTAGGAAGCTAATGCAAACTTGGATGAAGTGGTAGCTCTTGCAAAAGAGATTCAGGTAATGTACGTAAATAACCAATGAAATAAAGGGGAAAATCACACTCAGAAATAAAGTGAAAAAAGCACACATTATAAGAAAATCCAAAACTCTAACTCAAATAGTTGTACTTTTTTTTTTTCTAAAAAGACATAATACTACCCATCTATTATTCCCCATTCCCATGAACACTATCTGCAATACCAAATGCAAACCCACCAGATTCAATGGGAAAAAAAAAGATCATAATAAACCCCCAATACCAACTAAAGAAATACAAAATAAAAGTAAGAAAAATAAAATAACCCATCTCTAGAATCACCAAATAAAGTAAGAAAACAGAGGAAAACACAAAAATCAATTCCCAAAATCAATCTCAAAACCCCTAAAACAAACCCAAATTTCCACCTCAAATCACCGTATTATTCCTTTAATCCTTTGTATAAAAACCTTCCAAATACATTAGCCTTATATACAAAAATCTCATGACAACAACAATGAGAACCAGTACCCATGTATCCAACAAGAACATGAAATTAAATTTTTTAAAAAAAAACTAAAAAAATTACAAAATATAGAAAACCCCAACCAAATTAGAGATCTAATTCATCAATCTACCTCCAAATATGAAGCAAAGAAGCCTATAATCCCTAACATTAGAAGCACACAAATACAATAGAAGATTCAAGTTACATTACCAGAAGTAGTCATCTTTGAAGCTTAGTGAGATTACAAACCTATAATCAGCCATCTTTGAAGCTTAGTGAGATTACAAACCTATAATCCCTAACATAATAACCTAAATTTGCTAGTGTTAACAAGAAGAAGAAGCACAAACGGATTCAAAAGCTCAAACCAAAACATCATTATAAGTAAATCAGAAGCTTCAAATACAGAGCTACATCCCTAGAATTGGCAATATATAAAACGGTAACTAAATCTGCAATATACCTGAAACATCGAACCTCGAAACAGAATTGAACGATTCCACTCCTCCAATAAGCTCCAAATAGAGGATTTCAAATTTGAAAATTGTAGAGAGAGTGTGAAGAACTATGAAAAAAAATTTAACCAAAGCCTTAGAAAACACACTAAAGCGAGAGAGAGAGAGCTCAGGAGACTTACCGGCCAACGAGGGTGGTCAGAGCCGAGAATAGGAGCTTTAGGGGGAAATATGATTTTTGCGGGTTAAGAATTATGTAATATGTATATAAGATTACTAGCAAAAACCCCGTGCAAATGTATGGGGTGTTGAAAGAAAATGAATAAACGAAAAATATGATGAGGAAATTAAAAATAGACAGTAAGAAAAGAATAAAAATAAAATAGAAGAAAAATGATGATAGTTTAATCATCTCTTGTGAGATTTTTTTATATGTATTCTATTAAAAGTAGCTAATTTAATCATTTGAAAATTTATAATTTAATTTTTATATATAAATTTTTATCTTATTATTATATAACTTTAAGAAAGTAAGTTTACATCATTATAAAAAAAAATATTCTCATCTCATCTAAAAATTTAATGTGTCAAAATTATTTAAAAGTTTTAGACATGATGATATTTCTTGTAAATAAATAAGTTCTTTAAATAATTCTATTTAAATAATTAGTTACTATAAAGAAAAGTTTACATAAAAGAGAAAATGTTAATCTCTTCTTATTCTTCATTTTGAAACAACAATATTTAATTAAATTTTTTCTAGTGGGACTCACTTTAACACTACCACTAATTTGCATAATATAACAAAATACAAAATAAAAAATAAGGATATCATGTCAAAAAACTCAATTTCTTATAGAGTATTTACTAATTAGAGAGTTAATATAATTAATTATAGCCTAAGTAAATCAATATAATTTATATATATTAATATATAAGGAGAGATTTATGATAGACTATTATTTTAGGAAAGATCTATTTCCTTAGTTTATTATTGTTAATTTTTTTTTGCACAATTAATTGAGAGATGAAGAACTTTAGATGAAACTACTTGACACTTTAACACCAATGAATATCAAGAATAATTTGAATTTTATTTTTTATTCCTAATATCAATAATAGCGTGATTCTCATTAAATTCAGTAATAATAATCTATGCTATTTAAAATCGCTACTGCAAGAACAAAATAGAAGACCAAAAAATAGTGCCTAAAATGCACTAATACTCTCCCAAAGCTCCATGTAGAGACCTATAAGTCTAAAGGTATGTAATGCTAGAACCATAACCTAACAGCTTCCAATAGCATCGAATTACCCAAAACATAGTACCCAAAAATGCATTCATGTCATAATGCACCCAGACTTAAGAACTTCCTAATAACTGCCGTAAAAACAAACTTCTTAAAATTTCCACTCTAGATGCTCCAATATTTAGGAAAAACCTCCCTAGTGAATCATACTAACTAAAATGTACAACATGTTAAATCCTTACATATTTGAGAATGAAAAGTGTCTTGTGGATTTGTCTACTATTTATAAGGGATTAGGGAGAAGGTAAACCAATAGTTAAAAAATTTGAGGGTGGTAGATGTTACCATTTAATAAATTGCAATTGAATGTGGAGGGAAGGAAGAAGAGACCTTTAGACTTCATATTTTTTATAATTTAAATGTTACAACTTAATTAGTTGCAATTAAAGAGTATAATTAGAAGAAAAAATAAATATTTAATGTTACAATTTAATTAATTATAATTAAAAAAATAGAATGTGAGTGGGTGAAGGTGAGCAATTAACACATCACTTAATTAGGAAGGAAGAACAATAATTAAAAGGGTGACATGACGTTTTCTTATTGGATCAATTAAAAAATATGTTGCATGAACCAGAATAAATAATAGAAGTCAATTAGATATGCCACGTGGAATCAACCAGCATATACTATTAATATAGATTAGAGACAGACGAAACTATTTCCGTCTCTAATACTATTTAATATTTAGAGACGGATATATTTTCGTCTCTAATACTATTTAAGGTTTAGAGTCAAATAAATTTGTCTCTAATACTATTTAAGGTTTGGAGACGGATATATTTCCGTCTCTAAAAAATCTTTCACAATAGAGATTGATACTTTCCGTCACTAACAAAAAATTCCATCTCTACAAACATTAGAGACGGAAAATATTCCGTCACTATTTCTTGTTTTATTAAAAAAAAATGTAAATAAGTGTTGGAATATATATTAGAGATGTCATATTAGTGAAGGATAGATTTTCATCTCTATAAGTGCGGTATTAGAGATGGAATGGTTTTTTGTCTCTATTATTCTGTCACTAGTCGGTAGCTTTTTTGTAGTGAAGTCTCTACTAATAAAAGTCTCCACTAAAATAGACTCTTGTTAAATTTTCTATATAGATTAGTAAAAGAATATTACTAATGAAACTTTTTTCAACAAAAAAAAAATGAAACTTCAATATAATTTTTTTATATTGAATTTGCAAGGTGAATGTCAGTTGCATGGGGTGGGGGTATTCCTATAGAGCACATGAGACTAGTCTGTGTCGTCTTAGGTACGTTTACAAAAAAAAAAAAGTAAGGTGAATTCTCCTTGTACTTTTTGAGGGGTCTTACGCTCAAGTCTTTCTTTCAGCATGAGCTTTTTTGAGGAGCTTTACGCTCAAGTCTTTCTTACTTCCAGCATGAGCAAATAGCATATCCAATCTCACTATTAAAGTACATACTTTTTAACTATTCGCAATGTTTTAACATATATAAATTGGATAGGTGGTTAGCTCAACAGGAAAATAGGAAAGACTCGAGAGTAGGGCTAACACATGGTACCACCCCCCCCCCCCCCCCCCCCCCCCGAAATGATCCCCCCCCCCCCCCGGCCCAGCTATCCAATAACAACAATTAGGGAGAGGGTCTCAAGTAAAGCTTTTCTTCATTCTTCCAAATGAATAGACCAAAATGGGCAACCGCTCGTTATCAATCAGGTAAGGGCGAGTAACAAGCATTGAAAATAGTCTTTACATTGGATGACTCAATGTTATGATAATCCCTGATGGGGCGTTTGGATTAGATTTTTTTGGTCAAAAATCAATTCTAGTAAAATTGATTGTGTAAAAATTAATGGTCAAATAATCATTTTTTCAAATAATACATAGGTGAGTCTCTCAACTTCGTTTTCTCTGAACAATATTATTTGAAAAAATGATTATTTGATAATGAATTTATACACAATCAATTTTATCAGAATTGATTTTTGGCCAAAAAAATCCAATCTAAACACCACCTAACTTATTGATTGCGGGTCTCCCTGCATGCATGCAGCTCACGTCATTCGAGGTGGTCCAACCTAGCATTCATTCGCAAATCCTATAGTGATGGTTTAGCCACACTAAGTCGACTTGCCACTCAATTGAGCCGCCTTTCATTTTCGATAGGGTGGGCGGTCCTTACTCGCAATTAGGTTCAACAAAATATATATATATATATATATATATAAGTCGACCATTTAATGAGCCTAGTACATATATGTTTGAGCTCAACTTATTGTGGCACCTTAGTGGTTACCTTAAGTTTGATGTGTGGGTGTTTAGATTATCTCTTGAACCTTAAAAAAACTAATTAACTAAATAAATTAAAAATAAGTTTAAATTAAATTCATTTATTACAACCCATCACTTGATCCAATGGAAGGGTGTTGATTTTCTTATGAGAGAGGTCTTGAGATCCCTAACCCATCAAGTGACGATTAGGCAACTCAAACTCAGCCCACACTCTACTTTATTTGGGCTAGCTTGAACTCAACTCGAAACTCGATATTATTTGTGAGCTTAACTTAGGTTAGGGTGCTTACGCTGAAATCGTGTTGTGTTGAGCTAAGCTGAGGTTAGGCTAATCTTAGCTCGGCCTGATTGCCACCCCTACTCAACCTATTAAATAAATGAGCTTAAATTAAATTCATTTATTATATCCTGTCACTTGCTCGAATGGTAGGTTACTGCTTCTCTCACGACAGAGGTGTTGAAATTCATTCATTATCGGGGTGATGACTAGCAAGAGCTCCACTTGTGATGTTTAGGTAAATAATATCCACCAGAGAAAAAAAACGAATCATTTATTAGATAAAACAAGCTTAAGGAACCAAGTAACCTGCGCACCCCCTTTTGGTCCAAAAGCCATAAAAAAACCTCCATTAACAAAGGCGCAAAACACAAACATGCTCCATCTTCTCATCTTCCATACCGCCATGCCCACCTTTTCTTCACCTTCTCCCAAAACCAGGAAACCCTCTTCTTCCTCAAACCCTAATTCCCTCCTCTGCAACTCTCGACATTCTCATCCTCATTCTCGTCCTCTTCTCCGGCTCCTTCCTCCTCACCTCCTACTTCTCCTACATCTTCCAATCCCTCTCTCAGATCCTCCCTTCTCTCCTCCTCTCTCACCCCCATTCCTCGATCCCCTTCTTTCTAGGGTTTCTGGTTTTGTTTGTTCTTGCCATTGTTGCTGCCGAGATCTGTTGCAGATACAGGTCGAGGAAATGCGGGAATCTGGGATGTAAAGGGTTGAAGAAGGCTATGGAGTTTGATCTGCAGTTGCAGACGGAGGAGTGTGTGAAATCTTCGTCGAAGGAGATTGATAAGTTGCCGTGGAAAGGTGGAACTGAGGGAAACCCTGATTATGAGTGTTTGAGATCTGAGCTGAGGAAGATGGCTCCGCAGAATGGACGCGCAGTGTTGCTGTTTCGGGCCCGGTGCGGGTGCCCCGTCGCGAAGCTGGAGGCTTGGGGGTCGAAGCGTGGTCGGAGGCACAAGAAGTGAGTTTAATTTCTCTGAATTCAATTCAATTTCAGTTGTTCTTGTCATCATATATTTCTGGAAATTCATTGCATGAAGATTTCTTTATGTTCTATTTTGTAGTGTTTTTCAATTTTCATTTGTTTATACACCTATTAACATGAATTTGATCTTGGGTTTACTCTAAAACAAGTTAGAATGGTTTTCTGTAGTTAGGGTTTCTGTTTGTTAGGGCTGTATCTCTTTAGAGTAACATAGGCAATATGTTGGCGGGTTCAGTAATGGGTTATTTTTCTATGATTTGTTAACATGCTCAAATGTTGAAAAATAAATTGGGGCCATTTTGGTTGTGAAGGGTTTCCTATTGAACCTCTCAATATTCCCTGAGATATCTGATGTTCAAAATCCTTCCAGTTGCTGAAAATAAAATTTTCACTATGTCAGAAACGAGCGGTGCAATTGATGTCAAAGGGTTTTTGTGGATGTTTTCTGAACAACATTTCCGGGCCTTAAAGGACCTGAACATTTTTACTGATTTCATATGAACATTTTTTACCAATAATTTTTTTTTATGTTTTTGTAAATGTTTTTTTTCATTGACTGGATCTGATCCTTAGGTTTGTAAGTTTTTTATTATTATTTATTTTTATCAACCATTTATGGATTCACATACAAATCTAGTGCGCTTTTCCTCTTTAATCAGCAATCAACATCACTCTCGGTTTTACAATCATATCGCTTCCAAAATTCTGAAGTAGTCTTATTGATAAAAAAATTTCCTAATTAATTTTCTATGGTGTTTGGCTGATTGAAATGAACTCAGAGGAATATCTAAATTTATCAAAGCCTGATTTGCCATCTTTCTTTCCTCTTTTGCTTTAAATAGTCTATAACTGTAAGTTTATTTGCAATTCTGTCCAGACATTTTGTTAATTAAAATTGTTCTTGGTAAGTTTATTGAGTTTTTCTTCACATAAATCTAATTTCATATGATTTTTTGGAAGTGAAACAATTCTGTCAGTTTGTTGCCAAGCGTAAGTCTAGAACTTGAGCATTGAAAAAGACTTCTTAATGTTTTTTATAAGAAATTTTGGATGCTTGACGTGCATGCAGGGGCAAGACCTACCATTCAACAGGTTAATGCCAATATCTTTTGGTCGATAGTGAAGCCCAGTTGGATGATATTAACTATCCTATCAACCATTCTTTTGGGCATTTGGAAAAATGAAAAGAAGAGAAGCAATCCATTAGAATATATAGTTTGGATGGTTGCGATAGATTCCAATGAAATTGACTTTTGCTTTTGGAGGTCTCCCGAGTGGGTCCCATTGAATGATGGGTTTCAATCCTCTCCATGTGCACCATGTGTACTGATATTCTGTTATAATGGTAATTACTGTCCATAATACTTATAATACTTAAGACTAGATTTACCCATTAAGTAGTGACTTTGTAAACTAACCAAAATAACTAGGTTTTATTTCTAAATGGTGATATGTATTTAGTGTCATTCTTCGCCTGGTATATAATGCATTTGCATAAATTTAATGATATTTGTAATGGCTGGTACTTGCAGGGGTCTGGGCAATCTGGCTCTTGATGGAGGGGGAGATCATCGCTGATTTTCGGTGGTGGTTTGTCGTCAGTCAGTTTACCTGTTTCTCCTTATTTGTTCTTCATTTACATTTCATGTCATTGAATTTTCTTTTCCTGGAAGACTTCACACTTGTTGAGAACAGTTTTCTTATTAAGCCTACAACCTGATGACAAATCCCCTCCCATATGTCCAAACAACCTTCCCTTCCTATCACATTACCATGGGAGACTCTCTCTCAACTGGATATGAATGCACAAATGATAGACTGAAGCAATACGAATAACTATACGTAAATGGCAATGGATATTATTTTGCTATAAATTTTAGTGTTTCATTATTTCTTCACCCCTATTTTCTTGGTGTGGCGTAAGTTTATTTGCATCAATATGTGTGGGGAATGACTACAGGCTTGACCAACGGGAGAAAATTGTAGAAATGGTTGACCAGGTCTACAGGGCCAGTACTTGAAGGAGTGAGTCGTTCATCGTCACCGCTGACATTTCAATTATGGTTTTCTTTTTGATATTTTGATGCAATAGGTAGCTGCCATGCTGCCTTGTCCATTCAACTGAAGCTTATTACCGGCCTCTAATAACAGACGTTGTGCAGTCTCTAATTCGTCTGGTTAATAGCCTCTCACATACTTATCCTTCTACCTTCCCCAGATTTCAAAATAAAAAACTGGAAGTCTCAGGTCTTTAATTTGTCAAGTAGGGAAACTGCATTACCACTGACAGCCATTGTTCAGTGTCCCAGAGCAGTAATTTGAACCTAGACTTGAAAAGATCATCACAAAATATGGATATGGAGCACCAAGCCATACCTGACAGCTACCATGACAAACTAAGTTTGCAGGCAATTTGACAACTTGGTCACGGTAGATAAGCTCTAGCCATTCCTTTCAGGTGGGCATCTCGCATGATGGAATATATAATTGGATGGTTGCTTTATTCACTTGCATATCTATTTCATGGATTGGTTTATTGAACAAATCAACTGTTTTGTTATTGATCACTAGATCTTCTTTATTTAATATATATATGTATGAGTAAAACAATTAGAAACTAACAAGTAAACTATATAAATTTCAGAGAGAACTGATTATGTTGGATTGGATTACTGGAATAGATGGTTACAAGCTCTGATGGAATCCTGACACAGTTTAGTGAATAAAACTTGATTTCTGATGTGGTCTTTAGCAAACTCTGGTGTGTGTGGGGCTGGTAATACTTGAAATGACCAGTTCAATGTGATTGGATGGAATGGAAGTGTAGTAGAAAGACTCTCTCTCTGATATAAAGGACCTCTGGACTTGTGTGAAGAAGCTTGGCGGATTTGATTCATCCATATTTGGGGGTAGAAAATTTGCTGGCTACACTAAAGAAATGTATGTCTAATGGGTTGAAGACTCCTTAGCCTCCCACCACCAACTTTGTATCTTTCTTCTTTTCATAGATTATCTAATCTAACTAGTAAAAGGAAACTGAGATGAATTTGGATAAGACAAGCTTGAGACCCTTTCCCCAATCATTTGGGTGTGGTTATTGGAGCTTTCTATAAATTTTATGGGTTGGGCACTAATAATGTGGCTGAAATGAGGGTAACATATGATGGATGCAAGCTTTGTATCTCTTTGGGGTTACAGAACATCAATGTTGAGAGTGATTCCAAATCTATTGAGATTCTTAATAGCCGGGCTTGCACGTCTTGGAAAGTGTGGCCTTGGATAAAGAGAAGCAGACTGCAGATGTAACGGGAGAGAAACATATCTTTTGAGCATGTTTTTAGAAAAAGTAATCAGTGTGCTGATTTTCTAGCAAACGAGGCATGCAATGTTTCTCTGGACAAAGTGTTTTTGTCTTATACGGATTTCCCAAAAAATTATTAGGGATCACCCGTATCGATAAGGTAGGGTTTTCAACTTAAGATTTTAAGTCATGGTTAGAAGTTTTTGAATAGAAGCTTGCAAGAATTTGGATTGTAATCTTACAGAGATTTTCGGGTTTGTTCTCAGATTTTTAAGGTTAGATTCGTTTTGTCCATTCTCCTTTAAGTAAGTTTAGAGTTTCTTTGGTTTTGGAAGGGGTTTCGGTTTTGTTCCCCCCCCCGAGCTTTGTATTCATGTTTTTATGGTTATTGAGTCCGGTGTATTGTAGGGGTCAGGTTTTATGTTCCCCCTTCTCTGGGTTTGTTTGGTAGGGGTAAGGTGTATGTCCCTCCCTTCTTTAGTTGGTTTTGTAGGGGTAAGGTTTTATGTACTCCCTATTCTTTTCTTTTTAATTAAGAGGTAGGGGTCTGCCAAACCCTCCACTCCTCCTGAGTGGTTTTATTGAAAAAAAAAAAAGAGCCTTGCCCCAATAAGTGAATGTCTATCATTATGCTTCTTCTGTTTCTAAGGCCATAAGGAGAAGACAAGAGGATCAGTGGAGTGGTACAGATCCATCATGTAAAGAAGCTTGGGAGCTGAATGAGCATCATACTTTTGACCATGAGGGAAAAAATTGACTGAATACAGCAGAATCAAGGACCAACTAAAGTATCCCAATTCCCAAGGCCACCCTAAGAAATTTCACACTAAGAACTGTAAGTACTCCTTAATGGATGCAATGCTAAAACTTTTTTAAGTTTAGTCCACCCTGTTAACCATGAGAAGGAACAGAGTTACAAAAATTAAAAAAAACATTTACACTGTAACAGATTCATTTGTGTTATAATTAGAACAGATTCTTATCCATTTGGAAGAATCCAGCAATTTTGATGCATATAAATATTCATGTCTGATCAAAATATTTGAAATCCTAAGACATGGACAAGCACAAAAGCAATGTATTATAGTACTTATAAATAAATCTGTTTGCACCTTGAAATTGTAGCATACTTAAGTCATTTTTGCACAGTTGGAACTTTAAAGCATATGTGATGCAGGAAGAATTAAAGCATATGACATCCTTTTTTGTGCTGGGTGATGGCTTGTGACCACGATTTGTCTCCAAATGCCTTTTCCTTTTCTCTCTATTTATCTCCAAATGCTTTTTCCTTTTCTCTCTCATTTGAGCAGATTGGAGGTACCAACCATAGAGTTCAGCTTAAGAAAACTTTAATGTACCTTTTATAGATCATGATTCTTTTTTTAAAAAAACTTAACTCATTTTCAAAACCTTGAAAAATGGATTCTTCATGAGAGTTTTAGATCATATTATAACTCATATGTGAGAAGGTTACATAATTACATTCCTGTGGGGTCACTCTAAGGCTCCCTTTGGATTTGGTGATTTTATTCCTTCTTTCTCTCCTGAAATTCTTTCCTTCTTTCCCTTCCAATCAAAAAGGTTATTTCTCCATATTCTGCTTTACTGTTTGTAGTGTGTTCACCAGTAATCCATGCAGGAACAAGACCCTCCTTCAAAATGATGAAACCGTTTCCGATCTCTAACTGCAATCTTCCTGTTAAAAACCATCGAAACAAGCTTTATTGCAGAATGACAGTCATTACAAATCCGAATATTCTTCACAATCCGCAGCATTGAACCAGGCTCTGTGCAGATAAACCCAAAAGCCAAGGCCAGTTTCTCACTGTGATACCCAATTACAGCTTCCTTCTCCTCCTCTTCTACATCGAACAGAACCCCTCTTGTCTCTGCCATATACCCAAAATTCTTTATTTCTCTAACCATCTCTTGCCACACTGAATATATCTCCTCTGTTTTGTCATGGGACCTGTCTCCTGCAACAAACTCATGTACAACACCATCCACCTCAATAGAACTACACCCCGGGACCCGCTTAATTCTTCTTCTTCTCATAGTTCTCCTGACCTCTTCGGCATCATCTCCCTTATTGGACTCTGCATAAATGTTTGAAAGAATAATGTAGCGCCCATCGTGACATTGATCAGACTCTATTAGTAAATTTCCCACTCTTTGACCCATTTCGGCATTGCCATGGGTCCTACATGCACCAAGGAGGGCCCCCCATATGACATTATCTGGATTTATCGGCATTGAAGCAATGAACCTTTCCGCTTCCTCCAACATACCTGCACGGCCGAGAAGATCAACCATGCATGCATAGTGATCCAACTCCGGTTTGATCCCATGCTCATCAAGCATTGAATTGAAGTAGCAGAAGCCCTTCTTGACCCAACCCATATGGCTACAAGCACATAAAACTGCAATGTAAGAAACACTATCCGGTGTGATGCCCTCACCTTTCATTTGCTCGAAAAGCCGAAGTGCTTCCTCGCTCCGCCCATTGATTGCCAACCCGGAAATTGCTGCAGTATAAGCAGAAACATCCTTCTCTAGAGATGAACTAAAGACTTGAATTGCCATATTAATGCTGCCACATTTTGCGTACATGTCAATGAGAGCTGCGGAAAGTATCAAATCGATCTTTATAAAGTTCTTTATAATGTACGAGTAAACCCATTTCCCATGATCCAGAGCTCCTAATTGAGAACATGCAGAAAGAACACTCACCAGAATTGCAGCATTTGGTTCTTGATCCAGCAATTGCATCTCTCGAAACAAAGCCAAAGCTTCCATTGGCATACCGTTCTGCGCATATCCAGCAATCATTACGACCCACGAGACGAGATTCCTTTCAGGCATGTTAACAAAGAACCGATGGGCGTCATCCAGACGATCAAACCTTACAAGTCCACCAATCAGGCAATTCCAAGAAGCCACATTTCTTTCTGGCATTTTGCCAAACATACCAAGAGCCTCTGAAATATCACCATTTTTGACATACCCATTAATCAGAGAATTCCATGACACAACATCTAACTCACCACTTTCATCAAACACCCTTTGTGCATCTCCCAATTTCCTACAAACAGAGTAAAACTGGATAATAGAATTGCGAATAAATCCATCAATTACCCAAGATTTCTTGATTACCATACAATGAAACTGCTGACCCAAATTGAATGCCATGGAATTTGCACAAGCTTGGAAGAGGAAAGTGAAGGTGAAATGATTGGGAGCAAGATCAAATTCAACCATCCGATAGAATACAAGAACAGAATTTCGCGGAGAATCCGAGTGACGGGTACGAGCTAGGCCTCTAATTACAGTGTTGAAGAGGAAAGCAGTGGGGGGTGTCGAGGTTCGGAAAATGATAAGGAGGGCATAGGCAATGTCGCCGGAGGGGTGAAGTGCGGAGAAGGAGATGATTGGTCGAAGGGAGGAGGGAGGGTGGGGTAGACCTTTGATGATTAGTTGAGCATGGGCTTGTTTGAATTCTTTCATGGATTTGCATCTGTAGAAGATGGATGTGAAAGAGAGGGAGTTATGGGCAATATATTTTAGGGGTTTGAAGACCATTGCAATCTGTTAATCATGGAGAAAGAGACTGTCATGAGTTCTACTCTAAGAGGAGTGTTAGCCTCAAACGCAGGTTTCAAAAAATTTCAGAACTTTCTCTACTCTAATGAGAGCAGTGTGTTGAATTTGTAACGGTAACCCTAAAGTAGAACCCAAATAAAAAATGGCGGGAAAGACTATTTGTTTATGTACTTTGGGAAGCCAAATCCTCTACGGTGATAACCGGATTTGGCAAATCCGGTTATCACCCCTTGAGGTAGCCACGTGTCCCATACTCCCATTTGACACCCTTTAACTGTGGTTAAGATTCACCCACCCATCCTTGGTTTTTTTTTAAATATCAATTCTTTTTTTAAAATTAAAAAAAAAAACTGATTTTAACGTTTTTTTTTAATATTAAAATATTTTTAATATTAAAAAAAAAAAAAAAAACCAAGGAGGGCTGGGTGGAGAGAGTGTGTTCGAGATCGCGTGCGCTGTAGCGAGATTGGGTTTCTGCTAAATTTGATGTGGCGGAAATAGGATTTGATGATGTTATATCGTAGTTTAGTCAGGAGGGATTTTTGTATTTCCGTTTTAGAGTAGTTTTAGTATTTTCCCTTGGGGATTCATCTTTTGTGAATCTTCTTTTTTATATATAATTGCTTTTACCGATATAAAAAAAAGGATAGCTGGGTGAACCCTAGGGGTGGGTGAATCTTAACTTGGGTGTCAAAAGGGACATGTGGCGACCTTAAAGGATGGATTTGCCAAATCCGATTATCATCTTAGAGGATTTTGCTTCTTACTTTGGAGGAAGCCCTCTTGCACCCCTTAAAAAAAAAAAAGGAGTGCTAGCCCTAGGGCATTCTTACTTTCAACCAGAGCCAACCACTTGGCCACTTTTAATGTTAAAGCCTTACAATCAGCACCGGATTACCTCTGGCGGATGCCCGAGGTCGTGTGCCAGAAGGCCCGGCCTCGGGCGTCCATTTATCCTCTGGCATGTGGTGATAAAAAAGGGAGAAGTTATTTCATTTTCTCCCCTATTTTTTGACATCTCTCCACTTGATATCTCTCTCATTTTTATCACCACATGGCAGATAATAAATGGACGCCCAAGACTAGACCTTGGGAGTGCGCCAGAGGTAATCCAATGCCTTACAATCATTGAAAAGTATATACTTTAACATTGAAAGTAGCCAGGTGGTTGGCGTTGAAAATAGGAATGCCCTGGGAGTAGGGCTAGCACTCCTCAAAAAAGAAAAACTCTTAATAGCCTATAAATGATAAAGTCAAATCACTTTCAACCCTAAAAAGGACAGTTGGATGTACACCGACATGTTGCACTGTTTTTGCTTTTCTACTGTACTTAAAATCAATTGAAACCATAACTTTCTCATTTGATTTTTAAAAAAAAAACTAATTTGAAAATTTATACATTTGAACCTTATCCTTATCCGTTGGCACCCATAAACTAAATGAATTTGAATACAAATAATAAGATGTATAACTCTTTTGGTTAAGGCGAAGAAGCCCTAATGATTCTTTTATAGGGATGTCAACGGATAGAGTATTAATTGTATCTAAATTTTTTTAATTAAATAATTATTTGACTGAGTGAATTCAATTAGTAATTTTACTGTCTATTTATATTCGAATGCAAATTCGGATATTAGTATTTCTAATTCGATCGATTATATATATATATATATATTTAATGAAATTAAGATAGCATTAAAACTAGAAGAAGATAAATAGTACAAAAGTTCACAAAAAGTGAATGGAAAAAGAAAACACAAAAATTATAACTACACTAGAATACTACGGTGACAAAAGTCTCAAGGCTGCTGAGCACCACATAACTGAAAGATGATGTATATACATAATATATTATCAATTTACGAAATCAAAATAGCCTTATTAGTACACTAGTGGGTGGCACGTGCGATGCACGTGAGAGCGAGGGGAAGGAGTTAACCATAGTTAATAAGAGTTAAAAGGGACACGTGTTAACCTACGGGTGCGATTGAACTTACTAGTGGCACGTGCAATGCACGTGAGAGCGAGGGGAAGGAGTTAACCACAGTTAATAGGAGTTAAAAGGGACAAGTGTTAACCCGCAAGTGCAATTGAACTCTCCCCGAGTTCAATTGTGATTGGCTGTGATTCTAAATAGATAGATCAGCACGGGGTAGTTTGGAAATTGAATCAAAGGAAAGTGGTAGTTTGGGAATTAAAGCAAAAGATTAAATCAAATTTTGTTTTTATATAAGGGTAGTATGGGAATTTCGGAAAAATCATCTACGCTTGTGCCTCTCGCATTATAATAGTAAAGAAAGAAGATACTCTTTTATTTAATTTTGAGATATTAGATTGTTATTTTTAATATATATAGATATATATTAATTTAATATCTTTAAATAAAGTATATTTTTAAAATATAAATTCAAATGTTTTAATAGGAGTCTGTAGTTTTTTTTTGGTTTCATCTATACTCTATACTCACTACCAAAAAAAACAAAAAAACAAAAAATCTACACTCTATACTCGGGCGGGCCAATTTCAATTCGGATCTAAAGTAGCTTGTGGATAGCCACTCGCGCTCTCATATTCTGCATCTTTCCCTCCAAAAACTTCAAACTTGGCAACGGCTCTCATGATCTCATCTCATGATCAATGCTCTCAGACCCTCCACATTCCTTCGCTATCTAATCCTTTCTTCCTCATTTTCACGATCAAAACGAAAATGGTTTTCCACAATTCCAAGAAAAAATCCACCCCAACTTCCCAACCGCCCCGAAGATCATCTTCGCTTGTTCTTCCATGCCCGAAAGAATCAGCAATACCCCACCTCCGAATTCGCACTGGTTTCAGCTCTAAAGTCTTGTTCCTCCCTCTTGGCCATCTCTCTAGGAGATCAAATCCATTCTCTTGCCCTCAAATCTGGTCTCAACTCCAACATTTTCATTCAGAATAGCTTGATTAATCTTTATGTAAAATGTGGCCACGTCGAGACTGCTCGTTCGATTTTTGATTCGTGTTCTTTGTTGAACACGGCAGCTTGTAATATAATGATTGCTGGGTATATGAAACTTCGTCGGTTGCAAGATGCACGTCAAATGTTCGAGATAACACCTGACAGAGATTGTGTCTCTTTCACCACTATGATAATGGGTTTGGCTCAAAATGATTACTTTGTTGAAGCATTGGAGGTGTTTAAAGAAATGCTTGTTAATGGTGTTACCCCAAATGAGGTGACACTGGCGAGTGTAATCTCGGCTTACTCGCATGTAGGCGAGATCCAAAATGGCGGTATGATCCATGCAATTGTGATTAAACTGGGGCTTGAAGCATTTAATCTTGTTTCGACTAATTTGGTTCACATGTATTCTCTTTGTTCCGACATAGGTGCTGCCAAGATTATATTTGACAAGATGCCCGAAAGAAACATAGTTACATGGAATGTAATGTTAAATGGATATTCAAAGGTGGGATATGTTGATTTGGCAAGAGATTTGTTTGAGAGGATTCCTGTAAAAGATGTGGTGTCTTGGGGCACTATAATAAGTGGATATGTACGAGTAGGTAAGTTAGACGAAGCTTCAACTATGTACCGTGAGATGCTACGTGCCGGGGTGGGACCCAATGAAGTCATGATTGTTGATTTAGTTTCCGCTTGTGGGCGGTCGGCAGCAATTGACGAGGGTCAGCAATTTCACAGTATAATTATACGGATTGGCATGGACTACCATGCATTCATACAGGCAACAATCATCCATTTTTATGCAGCTTGTTGCAAGATCAATCTAGCTTGTCTGCAATTTGAATTGGGGAACAAGGATAATGTCTCATCTTGGAATGCTCTAATTGTGGGATTCGTAAGAAATGGTATGGTTACTTCAGCAAGACAAATATTCAATGAGATGCTTGAAAGAGATGTTATCTCGTGGAGTTCCATGATTTCGGGTCACGCACAAAACGGGCAGCCTCAGTTGGCATTAGAACTCTTCCATGAGATGGTAGCTAGTGGGATCCAGCCGAATGAAATCACCATGGTTAGCATCCTCTCTGCAATTGCAACTTCAGGCACATTGGAACATGGAAGATGGGCACATGACTATATACATAATAACTCCATTCCTCTCAATGACAACTTAAGCGCAGGGCTTATTGATATGTATGCCAAGTGTGGAAGCATCAATAAGGCCTTAGAAGTGTTCTATCAAATTCGAGACAAGGCTGCTTCTGTCTCGCCATGGAACGCGATTATATGTGGGTTAGCAATGCACGGTCATGCAGATATGTCCCTTAGAGTATTCTCTGATCTGCAAGGGGCCCACTTAATACCCAATTCAATCACGTTCATTGGAGTCTTAACTGCGTGTTGTCATGCAGGGTTGGTGGAGGCAGGGAAACGATATTTCAAATGCATGAAAAAAGAATATAACATAGAACCAAGCATCAAGCACTATGGTTGTATGGTTGATCTCTTAGGCAGAGCCGGACGGCTAGAAGAAGCTGAGCAATTGACAGTGAGCATGCCCATGAAGGCGGATGTTGTGATATGGGGCACGTTGTTGGCGGCATGTAGAACTCATGGGAATGTGGAAATAGGAGAAAGGGCTGCAGAGAATTTGGCAAAGTTGGAGCCAGCTCATGGGGCAGGAAGAGTTCTCCTATCTAATATATACGCAGATGCAGGGAGGTGGGACGATGTAATCCTAGTAAGGAGAGTGATGCAAAATCAGAGAATGACGAAGTTGCCTGGGTGCAGTGGTGTTGTCTGATTCCTTCATATGATTTGGGTATTGCTACTCTGATTAATGTAACTTGCATATTTCATCTTCTTTTTGGAGAACTAGGGTATGACAACAACAATTTTGCTGGTCATTTCAGTGGAAATAACTCTAGGAAGGCATGTCCCATGATCATAACAAACTGTTGAATGTGTTTGACATTGTGCATTGTGCAATATCACTGGAATTAATCTTAATTTTTCTTACTACATTTTAAAACAGATTGCTGCATTGTTTTTATTTTAGCAGGGGTTTCTGCAACAAAAACACATCAAATTTAGTAGGTCGTAGAGAAGAAACTTACAGCCTGCGTATAATTATAACCACATTAATTGTAAGTTGTGATCATCAGGTTCACTCATTTTAGTAGTTATGGATCTATTAGGGCTGGTTCATTTTGTGGAATTCCACGTGGGAATTCAAGATCTTCAGAAGATGCCCAAGTTGTGATCATCAGGTTCACTCATTTTAGTGGTTATAGATCTATTAGGGCTGGTTCACACGTGGGAATTCAAGATCTTCAGAAGATGCCCAAAATTTGCATGTTTGTTTGAAGAGGGGGGGGGGGGCGGGATTCATGAGTTTCACGAGAGTTACTACCACAGAAAATGGAATTCAACTAATGATGGAAGTTGGTAATTTGACCATGTACCCATGCGCTAGGTCATCATAGATGTGTGATCAAGTATGAATTCACATACTACACAACTGTATGAAAATACCAATATTCCATTAAATTGATAAGCACTATCAAGTTTCATGGTGTTCTGACTTGCGGATATAAGTCACTATTCGATTGAAATTAAAAGCAATATAAAGCTCAAACTTCTTTAGCAAAAAACAATTTTCACATACCATCAATGTTCTTTAAAACAAAGTCAAAATTTGGTACATATCCTTCATCCTTCAAATGATTCACCAGATTTTGGTGTGCTTTATATATCTCTTGACATTGCACATGAGTTGTATCTTCAACAACAAATCTTTGAACAACACCTTCGATTTCAATCCAACTAAAACCAGACGGCTTTTTAATCCCTTGCTCCTTCACTAGTCTCCTCACTCTTGCGACATCCTTCCACCTACCTACAGAAGCGTAGATGTTTGATAACAAAATGCAGAAACCCAAATTAGGATCCTGCAATGACATTATAACTTCACCAATTTTATCGGCCAATTCAACATTCCGATGGATTCTACAAGCACTGAGCAAAGCACCCCAAATAATTGAATCAGGCGATACAACCATGTTCTGGACCAATTCAATTGCCTCATCTAGATGTCCAGCTCGGCCGAGGAGATCTACCATACAAGCATAGTGCTCAACCCTAGGACTCAATCCATGCTTCTTTACCATATCTGAAAAATGACTTCTTCCCTCCTCAACCAATCCTGAATGGTTACATGCTGATAGGACTCCGATGAATGTGATATCGTTGGGACGCGCTCCATCCCTCTCCATCTGTGTGAGAACAGCTAAAGAATCCCTTCCATTGCCATGATATGCAAGACCCAATATCATGGCATTCCACAGGGCTACATCTTTCTTACCAGTCTTGACAAAAACTAAGCAGGCATTATCTATACTACCACATTTGGAGTACATATCAACAAGAGCAGTGGCAAGAATCACATTTAGCTCCAACCCATTCCTGCCCAAGTAGAGATGAACCTGTCTTCCAAGTTCTAGCGCTCCCAAGCCAGCACAAGCAGATAAGACATTCACCATAGTGATCTCATTTGGTTTCACCAACTCTGCTTGCATTAGATGAAATAGCATGACTGCTTCTTCTAACGATCCACGCTGAACGTAACCAGTGATCATGGCATTCCAAGATACAATAGTCTTGCATGAAATCTGGTCGAAAAGCCTCCGTGCCTTCTTCAAATCCCCACATTTAGAGTTCATATCAATAAGAGCTGTACACAAGATTGCATTCAAAGGGATCCCATTAACATCTATGAAAACTGAAACCCATCTACCCAAATTGAGATCAGAGAGGCTTGAACATGCAGACAGGAGGCAAACCATCGTAGCTGAATTGGGTCCAACATCATCAAGTGAAACAAGCATTCGCAGAAATAAACCCAACATCTCAATAAGATTCCCTTCCCTCCCATACCCATTTATCAGAGCAGTCCAACAAACCACATTCCTTCTAACAGGCATTTCATCAAACAACTCTCTTGCCTTTCCTATCTCACCCAAACGAACATACCCTGAGATGATTGAATTCCAAGAAACTTCATCTGTGTCTTCCATTTCATCCCAAACTTGATTAGCAGATTTGATACAGGAACACTTACAGTACATATCAATTAACGAATTATTGATAAAGATATCAGATTGAAATCCCAATTTAAAAACATGGGTATGTATCTGTTCACCTTCTTGGATCAAGTAGAGGGAAGAACAGGCCTTAAAGACAAATGGGTAAGTGAAATTGCTTGGTTTTACGCCATCTTGAAGCATTTTCGAGTAGAAGAAGAGAGATTTATGAGGAGATCCATCAAGGGTGTAACCTCTGATAATGGCATTCCAAGAGAAGTCAGTAGGGGAAGGAATTTGGTCGAATATAGAGCGAGCATAATCAATTGAATGGAGATCAACGAGCTTGGCAAGGAGATGGTTGTGGAGGGGAAATCCATGTACGAGGATTTGGGCGTGGATTTGGTGGATTTGAGTGAGGGAGGTGGAGCTGCGAATGAGTGGGAGGAACATGGAAGGTGGAGGAGAGTTCATACATTCTCCATTCCTCCTAGCCGTTAGGACTTTGGGTGGAAGTTAATGCAATATGGCTATTTTGTATAGACCTTTTACAGATAAGTTGTGTGTAGAAGACCATCTTTAGCTCCAATCTACCGTCGATGAGATAGAACAAATTGATGAGCTACCTCTTAGATTTGACATAGACAAAAACTTGGGTGAGCAGACACGCCCATATATGAAAATTCAAAAGCAGGTGGGGCCCACAAGTAAACGGTCATTTTAAGTGCTCAAAGTGCCTAGTATTCTCGTTGCCATTGTTGTGTATAATTTACCAGTTATTCTGATAATTATTCGAGGAGGAAGATAACACACTGCACCATACCACCATTGGTTGCGTAAGATGGAATGTTTGATTTTAACATATGATCCAAAAACAGTCCATTCTTGGGGCCATTTGGACCCATCAAGCTGGTTAGATGTTTGGGTGTAGTGTCGTTTTGATCAATCAGCAGCTACTTATTCCCAAAGCTTGTCTGACCCCATCTGAATGAAATGGGTCCCAGTTTCCGTGCAGTTCAGTTCTGCTGGTCTGCAATCAGAGGACAGAAACGAGAAAAGCATGTAGATTGATAATCCAAAGCACTATATACAATCATTCATTTTACACAAAAAAAGAAAGAAGGAAGAAATGAATAGAGAATACTGGTTCCCTTCTTTTTTTTTCTTCTTGGACAAGAAAAGTACTTTCCTGTAGCATAAACACCCTAACATTGAACCTTGATTACATAGTTATGGGTTCTATTTTGTACAAGTATATGGCCCCTTTTTTTTTTTTTTTTGATTGAAGTATATGGCCCTTCAAAACCCCATACCTAAAAAAGTTATAATTCAATGCTCTTAAACTTTAAAACTAACATCTTTCTGAACCCAAATGAAATGTGAATGAACAAAATCTTACCTCCAGTTTTTCCCCAAAAGAATAAAAAGAGAATATCCATATTTACACCCAGGAAGGATAAGACTATGAGATGCTAAGGTTTGTGATTCTCTCTTGAATCCATACACCAGCAGTTGTAATCTGATTTCGAAATCTCAAAAAGCTCATCTGGGGACATCTTATCTAGTTCCTTGGGTCTCCATGAATCAAAGGTGCTTGTGTAACTGTGGGTCCAGTGGGTAGAGCTCAATGTTTTGATCCCTTCCATTTGATGACTTTGAAAACGCATTCTCTTGTAAAGCCTCATTGCAGCCACGCAATCCTCATATGGATTGTGTATTCCCGACTGAATCTCATACCTGCAAAGCCAAAGCCTCATGACACCTCAATCTGTTTAAAACCATAGAAGGGATTGCCTTTACAGCAATAATTGTTGTTACATCAAAGGCATGTGCTGGAGATCCCAGTGTTTTATTTAATAGACCAACAGAAAACACTTCGTTTTTAGGTCAACTTCCAAAATTGAGCATTATGTTTTTTGTTTCCCACTTTTCCTCCTAGCTAATCATAAAAAGATTGTGATAGTGTGTGTGTGTGTTATGTTTCCCTTATCAAAAACCCTATAAACTTTAGTCCCACATCAGTGGGTTAGGTCTCCTTGTGTACCCTTACAAAGCTCCGCCTCCCTCTCTTTTTTGAGAGAGTTGTGTGGGAGCTGTAGCTTGTGCTACAAGGGGGTGTGTGTGTGTGTTATGTTTCCCTTATCAAATAAAATAAAATAAAAATCATAAAAAGATTAATGTCCTTCCTGTCATTTCCAATTCTTACACTTACCTTTCGAGAGAATAAATCACGAGTCTCCAATTTACAAGTTCTTCTGAAATCAGAAGGAATTTTGGAAATTTGTAATGGGAACAGTTCATTGAGCTATCTACAAGTGGCATTTGTAGCATCTTCCTTTCCTCATTGGCTGCCCCGATTTTAATTTTGGAATAAAACTTGTCTTTAGTCACATTAATATTTAATTAAGAGAACATAAAGAAAGCATTAATAGAAGCAGCACCAAGGCGAAATAGACGGTGTAAGAGATTGACAATCTTGCCACTCTTATTTGGAAAAAAAATCAAGCCAAAAGAATTGAACAAATTTTGATTACCGTGATCATTAATTAAAACAACAGATTCGAAGAGTGACTTGCCCTAAATATGTCTTTGTGAGGTACTTGAGCGAGTGGCTGACCAGATTTGTTTTCATCAATGGACGGTATTTTGCAGTATCCCTGTAAAAAAAGATAAGCAACCATATGGCACAAAATAATGTATATATTATATGTAATAGAGACACTCCATTTTTATAAAAAGTTGCAAAATGAAACCATATATTGAGGACTGAAGAGTCATTTGTAACTGAGACAACACAAAAACTGAGTAGCCCAGTAAATGTAGTTAACGACTCAGGTAAGTTGCTTGATTTAACAACTCATATTAATGTGAACACCCCATTTTTACACCTCTAAAATCCTTTTTCTAATTTAATTTAATTAATTATGTTTATATATTTTTTTTAAATTTATTTTTCATTTTGTTTTGATTCTTTGTTGGGAGAGAGATCGAGAGAGTTGGAGAGAGGTCCAAGTCCAAGACCAAGACCAAACCCCATTCAACTTCTACAAACCAAACCCCAAGTTCAATGGTCTTCTAAAGCCCAAAACCCAAGCCTACAACGTCCAAGCCCAAAAACCCACCACTATATAAATCAGAGGGGAGGGTTTTCAAACCCTAACCTCAGTCGGTTAGCAGCCCCATCTCTCCTTCCCGATTCCTCTCCTCTCGTTTTTCTTTCTTTGGCAAAAACGGTAGAACACCGAGCCTACATCTCTGATCCAAGGCAACATCAGTCCGGCGGCAGGCTCACCATCACGCCTGAACCCCGATCTCTCCGGCGGGTTGCAGTCCCCATCTTCCTCACAGTGTTTTCACTCCGGCATACTCATTTCACAGTCCGTAAAGATCTCAGTCCGGGTTGAGTTCGATCCTAATCCCATTGCAGCTGATTTCCGGTCATCTTCGTCGGAAAATCGAACCACCATCTCTACTTTCTTCAAAACCAAGGAGATTTAGATCTCCAACCGTCTTCTCCGGCGAACCAGCTTCCCCGGCGAGCGTCGTTTCACATCTAAGGTGAGCTTCTTTGTTCGTGGTCCTATATTTCACTTCTTATTTCATTTTTTTTTTTTTTTTTTTTAGTGTTTTTTTTTTTTTTTTTAACCCTAAATAAGTGGCCCACCCCGTTAGTTAGCCCTACAAAAAATCAAAAAAATATAAAAAAGATCAAAATAAATTAAAGGTACTGGTCTATCCTCCCTTGGGACCTAGAGCAGGGTCCGTATTTAAACCATAGCCTCTTTTGGTTTAAGGCCGCTCGATCCGCCCTGCTCTTTGCCTTTAAGATAATTAAAATCATTTAGACTTTATTTTTGCCTACCTTGGGCATTTAGGATAGCCTTGACTAGTTAAAACTTGCCAAAATTAAAATACAAAAAAATCAAAAAAAATACAAAATAACAAAAACATTTAAAAACCCACAAAATGCAAAAAAAGACTTACCCTAATAAATGAACGCCCCCTAAAGCTCCCCCACGAGCACCTAGCTACGCTGCCATCTCCCGGAGTGAGATTCATAAATCTCACTCCACTTCCCCTCCCCAACTCAAACACGAGTTGGAAGTGACCACACTCCGAAACGAGTATAAAAACAGTCACGGACCCCGAACTACTATTGAGGGTCTGATTCCGACTAACCGGATAAGTAGGCAGCCCAATCAGGGTTCGACCCCAACCAAAAATAAACTTTTTTACACCCCCTTTTTGATTTCGATTAGCAAAATTAATAAATTTTAGGAAATGTTAAGTGATTTTTTTTATGTTTGATTTAGACCTAATGAGTAGGTTACCGTCTTCGGATGGAGGTCCTGGGGTGCCTAACCCCTTCCCCAGGACCTAAAGGGATCTCTTACCTAGACTATTCTGGACTGTAGACCCCCTCATTTAGTTTATCTCGGGATCCTACTTCCCCTAAGTAGGTGGCGACTCTCAAAAATAGATTTAGCGTTATTCCTCCACTCTCGGACCTTATTCCGATACCTGGAATTGAGAGGGGAGGAAAGGCGGTAAATTTATGCGTTCACAGCTTTGGCGACTCTGCTGGGGAAGGAAAAGATCCAACCTGAAAATTAGGTGTAAGTTAAACATTATTAAAATCACTGATTATTTCCTAAAGTAATTCTTACTTTTGCTAATTCTTTTTTAATTGTGAGTATGTTCTTATTATTTCTTATGTGCATATCATATTTATTGCATATTAGTGTAACAACCCTTAAACCCTCTAGTTTGACTTATTACGCCTACAACTGTTTGATGATTATCTTCAGTGCTGGGGCTTAACAGTCATGGTTTAGCTATATCACCCCTGTGGGACGATTATTCTCAGGAAGGGATATAGACTAAACCCACTTGCGCCAATCGGCTCATTTTTGGGAGTCGCATATACGGCCAAGTGTCCCCCAACCACCTTAGGAACACCTTACATTACCCCAGCATATGTATATAGTAGAGATATTGTGGATATGTTCTTATTCTCTCTTATGTGCATATCATATTCATTGCATAATAGTGTAATAACCCTTAAACCCTTTAGTTTGACTTATTACGCCTACAACTGTTTGATGATTATCTTCAGTGTTGGGGCTTAACAGTCATGGTTTAGCTGTATCACCCCTGTGGGACGATTATTCTCAGGAAGGGATATAGACTAAACCCACTTGCGCCAATCGGCCCATTTTTGGGAGTCGCATATACGGCCAAGTGTCCCCCAACCACCTTAGGAACACCTTGCATTACCCCAGCATATGCATATAGTTTAGGTAGAGATATAGTCTATAAGCATCTGTCTAGGAAGGTTTCCCCTAATCCTACTTTGCTTATAGCCTATACCCGCCCTACCTTTTGATTGAACATGAAGGTACCCCTGTGTACCCATATGTTCATTTAAAAAAAGGGCCTGTGTGAGCCATTGTTGAATAAACTCCCAACCCATCTTTAGACTTTACATATGGGGTTCAAAAACTCAGATTCTGCTGGATATCCATATCCATGTTTTATCTTAAATCCATTGGGCCTTGGTTTCCAATAACCCAACTTAGTAGGTAGACCCCTATCTGCCTACCCCATTGGTTTACATATGTCAAGGATCACCCATTTTAATAAAACAATTGGTAAAAGAAAATCAAAAAAAAAAAAAAAAAAATCATAAGAAAAAAAAAATCAAAATCAAAACTCAATCAAAGCAAAAACAGAATAATTGATTAAAAAAAAAAAAAAGGGAGAAGGTTCAAAATTCAAATTAAAAAAAAAAAAAAACAAAAAAATGAAATGAGAAATTCAAAGTCCAAATGAAATCAAAAGTAAAAAAAAAAAAGAAGTCAAAATTCAAAAAAAAAAAAAAATGAAAACTCAAAATCCGAAAATAAATAAATAAATCTGAACTTCACTTAAAAAAAAAATGTGTTAACTCATAGTTCAAGAAAAATAAACAAATCAAAAGTTCAAAATTCAGAAGGAACAAAAATTCAAAATTTGAAAAATTCAAAGATCCAAATGTGTTGAAAAAAAATTCAAAAATCCAAATTGAAAAAAATAAAAAAAATATCAAAATTCCAAAAAAAGAAAACAAAAAAAATCAAATATCCAAAATTCAAAAAAAAAAAAAAAAAAATTATAAAGTTGAAAATCGAAAAAAAATAAAAAATAAATCCATCCTCTTCATGGCACTATCCGTCACTGCACATTCACCTGCTAGCCTAGCATTTTCATTGCACTACCAGTACATCTACATTGCATGCCCCTGTGGCATTGTGCTTCATCATGACATTGTACTACATTTCATCATAGGATTGCGCTGCACTTCATCATTGCACTACACTCACACTATCACTGCACTGCACTCACTTTGTCACTGCACTACACTCACTTCAACACTGCACTGGCTGGATTTAGTAAAGTCTCCCTCATGCATCATCTAGTTGGCAACACCCTCAGAGGTAGCACAACAATGGAGTCCAGTTCCAAAAGTCTATCATTCAAAACATGTCCTGATCCTTAATTTGGCACATCTCATTTAGGAAATTGCTTAATAGGCCATTCATTTTGAGTCTCACATAGCACTCACCTCATTCATAATAGTTGGTTTTCATCCATGCATACTCATGCAACATCATAATCCAATCACCTCAGTCTAGTAGTGACTCGCTCTTTACTTTCATCTTTGGACTTGTCCAAGTAGTGGAACGGAAGCAGGAAATATGGAGCACGGAGGCACATTGAGTGACCCAAAAGATCATCATGATGAATCTCCTTGATCATCGGGCAAGACATCAGAGAAATCAAATTTGTCCTCAAGGATGTTACCCTAGCTCTCAACAAATTCTTAGATGGCACAAGGGCAAACCCAGATTCACCCATCAACCATCCCAAAAAAAAACACCCGCTCATTTATCTTAATGACACAATCACAGACTTCTCTTACCCAACATATCATTCCATGCCCACCCCCCCCCGCACTGTAAAAGTGCGGGGTACCACCCAAAACTTTATGGATGTGGCCAAACTTAATTTCGAACTTGAGATCCCTGAAACATCTGTCTCCATACATCATCCTGCTACATCAACAAATCACCCTTGTGCCTCCAAGGAAGCCAAGCAGAGCATCTCCGAGGTCTGTCAGAAAGGAGTTCCAAGAGCAAGATGTCGAGCGAGATTGATCGAAATCAAGCCAGGTCTGAGTCAATCTTAGCTAGGTCTTCTTTCCATAAGAGTCGGCCACAGTGGCCCATGTATATATCCAGTTTGCAATAATCGAGTCATCTCTACTTTTCAATTCCTTGAAATCTCTCTTCCTTTCAAGAGTCTCATTTCTCATTTGGCTAATGAAGGCGTGACCTGGTACTTCTCAAAGAGTCTAGCGATCTGAAGCTATCAAAAATCTAAAAATATCTTTCTCCCAATAAAAAATGCTAGCTAAGCTTATTGGTTTAAATAAGGGATCACTCAAACAAAAGTCAAACTCATAACCCTCGGGGGCAGAGTATGGTGAAGAGCATAGAGAGGGATTTCCAACAGTAAACCCTCAATCCCATGCGAGTGTTACAAAGCAGAATAGAGTTGGGTAATGATCCTACGTGTGCAAAAATTAGAACCTTGCTACGCCAGGGGCAGGGGGATCAAGGTCAAGATCGATCAGGCAAGAGGCAAGTTCACCTCCTGTTGTTCGCCAAAACCTTCAAGACATATTTCAAAGGAAAAATTGCAGGATCCTAGTTGTTGTACAGATAAAGCTCCTGACTATGACAAGGATGATCAAATGCAAAATTGTCAGACTCAGTCAATACATGAAGTACATCTACTACACGCAGAGGGGCAAGAGAAAAGATTCGCTTGAGGTGGGATTCAAAACCCCCTAAGATCACGATATAAATTGGGGCAACAGATTCACCACAACAGTACCCTCACCGATGCTTGGGGCAGGAATAGTGTGGTTGCTCAAGATCCAAATTTGAGAAATGCCGCTGAGCAATTATCATAGACAAGCGAGAAAGCGGAATTAAATCAAGATTTGTCCATGCCGGGGCAAAGCCGCTCTCATTAAGATATGAGATGTTTCTTCAAATGACATTTTCATCCATTCTCATCAGAGCACTCACCCAGAGTAAAAGTGGTCAAACTCTTCACACAGCTGTGCAGATCAACAAGCCAGAGCAAATGATTCGTTTTCACCAAGGCATCATCGAGCTATGCAGATGCAAGGGGCAAACTCAACATTTGTACAAGGAGCCCTGAGCCAATCAACATGGATAAGGTTAAAAAGTATTATGCTTAGGGTCTTGTTTGATAAATGCTTGCACTCTTAGCCTCTTCGGGAAAAGACAGGAGGCCATGTTTGTCATCTACTTCCCTTATGATTCATGTAACACCCTCGATATATCACCAAATTCCGATAGTTAGCCATCTCGAGCCTAATAGCCCTTCTTTGAAAAAACTTTCAACGGGACACCCTGTACTCTGTCTGCTTGAACTACGTTAATGACTTGATCCTGTAAAAGGGTACGTAGGCAGCCTAGAAAATTAGGTTCGGTTATAACATTCAATCTATTGAGCAAAAAAAATCAGCCTCAAAAAAAAAAAAAAAAAAGGCACGTAAAAAAAAAAAATATATAGAAAGACAAAATGTCAAAAGAAAAAAATGGGCAAGAAAAAAGTCAAGAGGCGCTCAAGTAGATGAATTTTAAATGGAAATTTTTATCTTCTGTCAGAAGCAAAAGAATCAAGATTCTCCTCCCCATAGCTGAAAATGATTTCTCAAGTAGAAGGGTGTCCCAAATATTCGGTCCCCTCAGCCTACATTTCGTCCTATCTTAAGTCCACCTCGATCCCCTAGAGATTAAGAGTGCAGATAATTTATCAGACAATATTCAAAAACAGAATGCAAGCATCCAAGGCAATGAAGGGAGCAAAACCCAACTTCAAATAAATCGCGGGCATGAGTGAAAACCTGAAACGGCCTCATTGCGCAAAAATTACGCGAACCCCAGGCCTAGTCTTGCGACTAGGGGCAAAAAAGGGAAATATAAAATTGATCAACTTCGCAGGCATGAGTGAAAACCGGTAACGGCCTCATTGCGCAAAAATTATGCGACCCCACAACTTGGTCATTCAAAGGGTAAAAAAGGGAAAGTTGAAAACATCAAGCGTTCAACAGCAGTTTCCTTGAGATCAGTTCGAAGGAACTTCAAGCACCAATTGAAGGATTTTATGGTCGAAACAGAGCTTTACCTCAAGCAAATCGTGGGCATGAGTAAACACCGGAAACGGCCTTATTGCGCAAAATTATGCGAACCCCATGCCTAGTCTTGTGACTAGGGGCAAAAAAGGAAAAAAAAAATTTGATCAAACTCGTAGGCATGAGTGAAAACCGGAAACGGTCTCATTGCGCAAAAACTACGGGAACCCCAGTCCTAGTCTTGTGACTAGGGGCAAAAAAAGGGAAATACAAAAAACTGATCAATTTCGCATGCATGAGTGAAAACCGGCAACGGCCTCATTGCGTAAGAATTATGCGATCCCCAGACTTGGACATTCCAAGGGCAAAAAAGGGAAAAGTTAAAAATAACAAGCATTCGCTAAGTGCATCCCCGAGATCAAGACTAAGAACTTTCAGGCACCAGTTGAAGAATCTTATTGTTAGAGCTGATTAAGTGTCTCTTCTTCGTAGCAAGGCCCAATTCAGCATACGTCAAGGATTAAAGCTCAACTTTACCCATGACACAACACGACGGGTCACATTTGCTTAGCATCATGTTCTACCCCTGAGGACAAAATTCAATCGCCTTGTGAAGGTGATCACTTTATTGAATCCAATGAGCAAAGAAAGCGTTTGCATTCGAAAATTTCGGTTGACTTCAAAATAACCAACCAAAATCAGGATCTTGATATTCATTTGAAATCAATAGCATTCAAACCGTAGGGCATTTCCAAGAAATATCTTATCATCCTCCATTTGGTCATCAAGGTCATAGGGTCGGTTATGTCTCTTGGCTTGGTCAAATCAATCTCACCTCAACAACTGTTCAAGGCACCAAACAACCTCGATTGGAAGCAGGAGCAAGGTCAAGAATATCTTAAATCTCTGACGAGCATGAGACTGGTATCTAAGAGCGAGTCATATACTTAGCCTATCATCAATCTGTATCTCCCATTAGTACTGCATTGGTTCAATCCAGGTCTAATTGCATCACCCGCGCATCTGCATAAGTTGAGTCTTGCATTGTCCTGCTTCTCATACATGTTATACATGCATACCATTCAAGTCCAGTCAATACACATTCAACACACTACACCCTAGTTAACACTAGTTGCATACATTCGTTTGTTTAATCGAGTCGCACACTTTGCACTCTTGTAGCACTCAGTTGCACACATTTAATGGGGTCGCACGTTGTACTCTAGTTACACTCATCTTACACACACTCATTTGTATACTCTAGTTGCACATATCGCACTAGTTGCACCCATCTTGCAAACTCAAGTTGCACACACTCAATCGAGTCGCACACATCACATTTTTATTACACTTGCACACACTCATTTGAGTTACACATTTTGCACTCTTGCTGCACTCAATCGCACACATTTAATGGGGTTGCACACATTTTACACTCTTGCTGCACTCAGTTGCACACACTTAATCAAGTCGCACATATTGCACTCTTGTTGCACACAGATTGCACATACTCATTTGTACACTCAAGTTGCACACACTCAATCGAGTCACACATATTGTACCTGACTGCATTCAAGTTGCACACACTCAACCGAGTCATATTTCAGCCACTTTGTCACTTAGCACACATGTAACTTCACATATACTTCACCATATTTGCATCATCATGCATTTCTCTCAGGTCGCGTACACGCCAAGCTAGGTAAAACCGCGAGGTCTCTAGCGCAAGCCGCGCACCAAACATTTTTCATTAACTAGACTACCTTCATCCATCTTGTTGGTTGACATTCAAGGCTATGTCACCATTAATCCATTGGTTGACATTCAAGGCGATGTCACCATCAATCCTTTCGGTTGACATTCAAGGCGATGTCACCATCTATCTTGTTGGTTGACATTCAAGGCGATGTCACTATCAATCCTTTGGTTGACATTCAAGGTGATGTCACCATCAATCCTTTCGGTTGACATTCAAGGCGATGTCATCATCTATCTTGTTGGTTGACATTCAAGGTGATGTCACCATCAATCCTTTCGGTTGACATTCAAGGCGATGTCATCATCTATCTTGTTGGTTGACATTCAAGGCGATGTCACCATCAATCCTTTCAGTTGACATTGAAGGCGACGTCACTCTCTCATCTTGTTGGTTGACATTCAAGGCGATGCCACCATCAGTCCTTTCGGTTGACATTCAAGGCGATGTCACCCTCCATCTTGTTGGTTGACATTCAAGGCGATGTCACCATCAATTCTTTCGGTTGACATTCAAGGCGATGTCATCCTCCATCTCGTTGGTTGACATTCAAGGCTATGTCACCATCAATCATTTCGGTTGACATTCAAGGCGATGTCACCCCTATCTTGTTAGTTGACATTCAAGGCGATGTCACCATCAATCCTTTCGGTTGACATTCAAGGCGATGTCACCCTCCATCTCGTTGGTTGACATTCAAGGCGATGTCACCCTCCATCTTGTTGGTTGACATTCAAGGCGATGTCACCATCAATTCTTTCGGTTGACATTCAAGGCGATGTCATCCTCCATCTCGTTGGTTGACATTCAAGGCTATGTCACCATCAATCATTTCGGTTGACATTCAAGGCGATGTCATCCCTATCTTGTTAGTTGACATTCAAGGCGATGTCACCATCAATCCTTTCGGTTGACATTCAAGGCGATGTCATCCCCCATCTCGTTGGTTGACATTCAAGGCGATGTCACCCTCCATCTCGTTGGTTGACATTCAAGGCGATGTCACCATCAATCCTTTTGTTTGACATTCAAGGCGATGTCATTCATCACATTCATTCCATCCTCGACTTTCATGCCATAGTATTCTCGCTCCAAACACAATATCAGTCTCCATGCAATAGTGTTCATGAGTTACCTTCAATCTATGACATCTATTTCATCCCCAACTTTCATGCTATAGCACTCCCAGCGCTCTAAACACTATATCAGTCTCCAGGCAGTAGTGTTCATGAGCTCCCTTCAGTCCATCATATCCATTTCGTCCTCAACCTTCATGCCATAGTACTCTCGCTCCGAACACTATATCAGTCTCCATGCAGTAGTGTTCGCGAGCTCCCTTCAATCCATGTTTCGGTTACGTTCATTTTCCCCAACAATCCATCAATCCATGATCCATGTACGCCCATTTTCCCCAGCAGTCCTCCGCAATGCGCTCGTAAGCTACTACCCATCACTCCATCTATTGATTTTGGCAAGTTCAACTAGGGTTAGAATTTATTTTCCCTTTATTTCATATTTGATTTTCATAAAAATTTCAGGTTTTCAGTGTGTAAAAATGACGGTGTTTCAGTCTTTGTCGTTCAATTGCCAACACTCTCCGACAAAGAGGGGCAACTGTGAACACCCCATTTTTACACCTCTAAAATCCTTTTTCTAATTTAATTTAATTAATTATGTTTATATATTTTTTTTAAATTTATTTTTCATTTTGTTTTGATTCTTTGTTGGGAGAGAGATCGAGAGAGTTGGAGAGAGGTCCAAGTCCAAGACCAAGACCAAACCCCATTCAACTTCTACAAACCAAACCCCAAGTTCAATGGTCTTCTAAAGCCCAAAACCCAAGCCTACAACGTCCAAGCCCAAAAACCCACCACTATATAAATCAGAGGGGAGGGTTTTCAAACCCTAACCTCAGTCGGTTAGCAGCCCCATCTCTCCTTCCCGATTCCTCTCCTCTCGTTTTTCTTTCTTTGGCAAAAACGGTAGAACACCGAGCCTACATCTCTGATCCAAGGCAACATCAGTCCGGCGGCAGGCTCACCATCACGCCTGAACCCCGATCTCTCCGGCGGGTTGCAGTCCCCATCTTCCTCACAGTGTTTTCACTCCGGCATACTCATTTCACAGTCCGTAAAGATCTCAGTCCGGGTTGAGTTCGATCCTAATCCCATTGCAGCTGATTTCCGGTCATCTTCGTCGGAAAATCGAACCACCATCTCTACTTTCTTCAAAACCAAGGAGATTTAGATCTCCAACCGTCTTCTCCGGCGAACCAGCTTCCCCGGCGAGCGTCGTTTCACATCTAAGGTGAGCTTCTTTGTTCGTGGTCCTATATTTCACTTCTTATTTCATTTTTTTTTTTTTTTTTTAACCCTAAATAAGTGGCCCACCCCGTTAGTTAGCCCTACAAAAAATCAAAAAAATATAAAAAAGATCAAAATAAATTAAAGGTACTGGTCTATCCTCCCTTGGGACCTAGAGCAGGGTCCGTATTTAAACCATAGCCTCTTTTGGTTTAAGGCCGCTCGATCCGCCCTGCTCTTTGCCTTTAAGATAATTAAAATCATTTAGACTTTATTTTTGCCTACCTTGGGCATTTAGGATAGCCTTGACTAGTTAAAACTTGCCAAAATTAAAATACAAAAAAATCAAAAAAAATACAAAATAACAAAAACATTTAAAAACCCACAAAATGCAAAAAAAGACTTACCCTAATAAATGAACGCCCCCTAAAGCTCCCCCACGAGCACCTAGCTACGCTGCCATCTCCCGGAGTGAGATTCATAAATCTCACTCCACTTCCCCTCCCCAACTCAAACACGAGTTGGAAGTGACCACACTCCGAAACGAGTATAAAAACAGTCACGGACCCCGAACTACTATTGAGGGTCTGATTCCGACTAACCGGATAAGTAGGCAGCCCAATCAGGGTTCGACCCCAACCAAAAATAAACTTTTTTACACCCCCTTTTTGATTTCGATTAGCAAAATTAATAAATTTTAGGAAATGTTAAGTGATTTTTTTTATGTTTGATTTAGACCTAATGAGTAGGTTACCGTCTTCGGATGGAGGTCCTGGGGTGCCTAACCCCTTCCCCAGGACCTAAAGGGATCTCTTACCTAGACTATTCTGGACTGTAGACCCCCTCATTTAGTTTATCTCGGGATCCTACTTCCCCTAAGTAGGTGGCGACTCTCAAAAATAGATTTAGCGTTATTCCTCCACTCTCGGACCTTATTCCGATACCTGGAATTGAGAGGGGAGGAAAGGCGGTAAATTTATGCGTTCACAATTAATACTCGTCAAAACTACCTAGGCATACACATCAGCCACAAGTATCAGCCCTGTGTGCCCTGTGTTGGGCCCATGCCTCAGAAATGTTAATACAGCTGTTATGAAGAGCACTTACTCTTTCTTATTATTCTATACTGTTTACATAGCTTTAGTCATCTAGTTAAATTTATTTTTTATTCTTCAAAAAAGTACCACAGAATAAAACTTTGCTCAACCTGAGAGGGGCATCTAGTTAAGCAGTATAGGGATGATGAGACAGTCGATCCCATTTATGGCATGGGTAAGGGTTCATTGAGGATAATAAACTTTGTATTTGTTGTATATTTCTTCCAGATTGAATACACTATCAATTGGCTGGATTTGATTGATTACAAAGTCTTGGAAAGAGTGTACCTCAGCAAGTGGTCAGGATAACTCATTCTCAAGCAATCTAAATCATGCTCTAGACTATGACCCACAAGAAGCCTAGCCTTTCCACCTTCCAACCGCACTCTCCATATGGACTCTCCATTGTACAAGATCTCCAGAACTCTTTCTTGCACTTGCTTGAGTGGCATTGCATCTCTCAAATGCTGTTCTGTAATACCGGTTATTTCATATCTGTAGGATTTTAAGGAGCAAATTTTATGTGAGAACAATCAGTGGGCCGACACACAACATTTTCTACTTGAGATTCTAAACATGTAATAGAGTCCATAATAGTACCTGTAATTGGTGACAGGAATTTGAGGATGCACATAAGTGTGGAAGATCACATTCTCATCTTCGTTGATGAGGCACACCCTCGCACAAAGATCAAGTGATCCATCACTTCCTCCACCAACCATCTCGCAGTCTATAGCAACTGCTTCAGGAACTCCACTGGTGTTATCGACATCGGATAAGCTTGAAATTTCCATTTCGAATTCTCTGGAAGGTGATGTGAAATGTTCCTACAATAGTTTCATACAAGTTTTGAAGAGTAACACACATTCATAAGAAACATATAATAAAATAAATTTAAACTTGCTGAGAAAGGATTTCTGTCTAAATTTTTGTTTATGGAGCTGTGCTCCTGCTTTAGTAATTTCATAATCACCATATGGCCAGATCTTGAATGCTTCTGTATTTTCCTATGTTTCCTCTAAATAGGTTTTGTTGTTGATCAAAAGAAGAAGTCTCTGAAAGCACATGATTTCAAACTTTTACTTTACATACCGAGAATGTGAAAATTTCATTGATCAACTTACAAGGGGAACAGAGGGGGGAAAGCAACACAGTTCTTTATGTTCATAAAGAGATTCGGGGCCATCAAAGATCTTCAAGCAAAGGTTGCAACCTCGGGCAGTAAATATCCTCAAACAACTTTGTCTGGGCAACGGACCTTCACAATGGAGAAAAGGAATTTAAGAAGAAAAAAATGGGAAGATAAGCAATGTATTAGTGAACGAATCAGACTGAATGGAAAATGAGTTCTTACCGGTTAGATGTTCCCTCAGAGATTCAAATGATTTGCAATACTTTTGACAAACCCCACACTTAGGCTGATGAATTGAGTGGTTTGATACCTTCATATGGTCAATGAGATGCTCCTTCTTCTTATACTGCTTATAGCATGCAGAGCATCTGTGCCTGTCAAAAGATATAGGAGTGAGACATCTACTGAACATTCTGATTCAAGAACTGTTTACTAGGAATGCAACAAACAGAAATTACCTTCTATTAAAGGCCATGTTTTGGTAAATAAATGTACACTAAGTTGGGAACCAAAACTCCAACAAGTGGGTGTTTGACTGCAAGGAAATGGGAGGATCAAGAAGGTGCATCCAAATGTTCTTGTTTAGTTTGTACTTTGTACCCTCCTTTTCGTTCTACTTAGGTGGAGCAATCTGAACTCTCGACAGAATAAAAAAGAGGACCACAGGTCTGTGTAGACACCTCATCAAAATCATGTAGAGTTGAGGTGGGGGTCTACGATGTGATACTAAAGTATGACCCGGGGAGATACATGCTAACTATGGGCAAAGAAGAGAAAAGTTGGAAAGGTGCATCTGATATTTGGCTTCTAAACGAATGGATGTTTGAGGTGCAATGATTTATTTCCCACGTAAATAGATTTTGAGGTGTTAATACAAGGAAATCCCTCCCATGTCCTCACACCCTAACAGTCCTAACCTCTAACCCTCAATGTGAAATCTGGCATTGATAATGTCGAAACAAGCATTAAAAAAATCTATACAATAGCACAAATTTTAAAAGAAGGTGGTACACTATAAAGACAATGATAAGAACAGTTATTCTTTATGGAGAAGAATGTTGGGCAACTAAGAATCAACACATTTAACAGAATTAGTAGCCGAGATGAGGATGTTGAAATGGATGAGTAGAATGACAATATCAGATATAAGCAGATTCAAATGGATCTGGAAGTGGTTTCCAATATGTGATAAAATATGGGAGAGTTGATTAAAATGATTTGGACACGTTCAGCGAAGACTACTAATGGCTCTAGTAAAAACATGTGAATCAATGCAAGTTTAAAGCTCTAAAAGGGAGAGGAATGACCACAAGTAATGTAAAGGGAGTTAGAAATGAAAGAGTTGATAACACACGACTTGCAAAATTTCTATTCTCGAAAACAAACCTACACATGACAATGGTCATGACGATCGACAAGAATTATGGTTCAGAATAAGTAAAATCGGCCAATTTGAATTATTCAGCATGGAGAACCAATGGAAAAGGGCAAGGTTTTGGTCTTGTCAATCACCACTTCCCGAGAATTATAATTATAATTTTTTTATCGATAATCAAGAAGATATATTAATCAAAAGAAAGGTACAACAACAAAAAAAGACGAGTTTACAATAACATAAACTCAAAGCAAAAATACTAAAATATAGAAACAACGTTTGCTAAAAGATTCTCTCGAGATGAGAGAAGCAGAAGCCAAAGTTTAGCCTAAACTCATCCCAACAAATCACCTAAAACCACCCTATCACGTCGAATGGAAACCCAATCTGAAACCAGTAAGCGGATACGTGAATGAATGTGAGACAGAGAAGATGGAGAATCCTGGAAGACTCTCATGTTCAGCTCTCTCCATATCGACCAAGAGATGGCTCCAGGAAGAATTGACCAGATAACCCTCCAAGCACTAACTGCACTTTCCAAAGACCAATAGGATAAGAAATTTTCAATGGAATAAGGGAGGACCCAATCCACTCCTATTCAAGATAGATAACACCCCAAAATCAAACCCACCATAGAAAATCCTTAATGGTCCGTTCTTTTGCTGAGACTTATAAGGTTTGGCACTTTGCATTTTGTCATGCTAGTTGTTAGGAAATTTGAGTCACTTTGTCAAGGCTTTTAACAAAATTAATTCTTACCATTGTGAGATTTCAAGTCTTATCATTTTTTATGAGATTTGAACTCATTCATTCTGCTCCATTTGAAATCTTATGGTAATTGCAACCTAAGAGATGATACATCTAGTTTTTGAAAGAAAATACATATTGTCAAATGAAAAAACTGGCAAAGTGCCGGACTTTATAAGTCTCAGCAAAAAGAACAGACTCTAAATTACATTAATGTTCCTCTCTTTCCAGACACTCAAAGAAATTGCAAAATGAAGCAACCTCCAAAGAATCTTTCCCAGGCTATCAAATGTGTCCAACAAACTTTAAACAAAACGTGATGATTTTTAGTTATGCAGCCCATACCAAGTCGAATTCCTTGATGAAAATAAGTATACAGGCTTTTGAGAGAAGTCACAATGAGCAAGTACTCCATTTACAAAGTACAAAAGAAGCACATGTCAGGCACAGTGTTCATCTTATTGATTAAATGATCCGCAGCGAGAATCTTATCAAGTGTGGCTGTCCAAATGAAGAGGCAACCTTACAAGGAATAGGAGTCTTGCGAATATATTAAGTTTCAATCTTTGATTCTAAGCTAAAAATGGGCAGAATAGCTATCCCAATGCAACAAATATTTACGATCTTCAGTAGCTTCTCTATGGCTTCTCTTGGATTGCCGGGAATGAGTGTTTTGATGCAGAATTGATAGTTTTTTTTTTTTCTTTTTCGAGGGGAGAATAATTACCAGCCAAAAAATACTAATTAATTTTATAATGGAAATTGAAACAGACATAGTATCATATTTTTCAATCAAAATTTGGTTGGGGTGATTAGGGCACAATTAAGAATTGCCGAGTCACAAACAGGAGAATTTATTCTGGAAGCGGAAGAACTAAAAAGTAGGGTTTATTTAATAGATTCCAGGATAATAACTAAGAAAAATGGAGATAAATCATAAATATATAGGGAAAAAAAAAACTAGATTTAACAACATTAGTAAATCAAAAAGGAATCTAAAATGATATTTAAGGAACTAAAACAGGAAATATCAACCTCACGGAAGAGATTCGAGGAGGATCTGCTTCGGGATCCATGAAAGCTAGAAGTTCTGCAACTTTCTTCAATAAACTGAAAATGAAGGGAAAATGGCTGCCCCACCGACCATAAAATGGAAAATAAATTTGCTAATATTAGGGTTTATCACTCTTCCTTCAAAATCCAAAACCCCCTTTAAATATTCGGAAATTAGTGTACTCCTGGCTCCTGACTCCTGACTCCTGACTCCTGAGGAGGAGATCAAATTATAACCAATCACGATTGAACTCGGGAAAGTTCAATCACACCCACAAGTTAACACGTGTTTCTTTTAACTTTTATTAATCATGATTAAGATTTACTAACTCTTAGGTTCAAGAATCTATCCAAACAAATACTTTAAAAAATTAACATTAAGGTTAAGAAATATTAACCTTAAGATTAAATTTTTTAAAATCAATGTCAGATTGTTGAACCCTATGAGTTAATGAATCTTAACCACGGTTACTGAGAGTTAAAAGAAACACAGTGGGTCCGATTGAACTCTCGCGATTGGCTGTAATTCGATCTTTCTGAGGAGAACATAGTACATACTCTTTATGTCAATACTCAATACCAGTGGATGGCTGGATGCTCTCGGAAATTTGTAAGTTTGTGAATATTCTATGGATATCCAACGGTCTAGGTTTAGGAACTATGGTTTGAGAAAACCGCTACATTACTTCAAATACTGCTAATATACAGTAGAGTTATGAATTTACGGTATACCTACTAAGTACGAATCCTAGGCGTCCTATATTTAGTTAGGGATGTCAATGGGCCTGGCCAGCCTGCCAGGGACTATCTAGGTCCAGACCAATTATTGTTGTATTATGCTTAGTAACTCAAACCTCCTAACTTGTTACTCGCTCCCGTTTCCAATTCTCGCTCTCACCTCGAGAGCTCAATTTCAATTTTTGTAAACCTCACTCTTGTTGGACATATATGCCCTCGAAAGCCAATAAGAGACTTTTCTATGTTGATTAGATAAGCATCATATTCACACAACCAACTATAAAGGGTATTTATATTAATTACTGTCTCATATGATGATGACATAAAGTTCCATAGGTAACATTGTAGGAAAATCATGCAAAGGTTGCGAGGAGATATGATTTTCCGGTTCCTTGTAAACCTAATATTGTTTGAAGCCTCTAGAGTACTGGTTGGGCGTCGTACTTCATCATGACTTGCACATGTGTAGTTCTATGAGATAGTGTGATGAATCTCATTCACAGAGAGTGGTGACTCTTGACTAACATGTGAGTATATGTAGCAAGTACATAATACTGAACGGGGTCACTAGTGGATACCCTATGGAATACACTGTCAGATTGTATTAGGGTTATCCATTTGACAAATTGTCCTTAGACCTGAAAGGTAAACATCTTCTCAGACATTTGTCTATATGGCTTTGATGTGCCAATCGGCAATGTCCAATACACAGGACTAACTCCGGGTACGTTGAGTCATGTACACTATGTTTGGAGAAGTGTGTAAACACTCAATAAGGAATCCACAACTCCTTAATTGGAGATAATGATATCAAGGTGATACTTGTTGAACTGAACTGTTAAATCCAATACTGGTGCTTTTCGGTAAAATGGTCTTTATCGAAGTTGATATTTTTAATATGGAAAAGTATATATAAATATATATGTCAGTTCTTTTCTAATGTTTCTTCAAAAGTGTTTTGGAGGTTCAGTTCAATGAAAAGTAATCATGAGAAAGAGTTCTATTCATAAGCAAGGGACTAAGACAATGGAATTGTTCTAATCCCGGAAGCTTACATGTGATATCGGAATGTGGAAGGATTTATTTGTAAATATATTGTGAGTTGGTACTTACAAGCAATTCTCTAATTTCTGGAGGTTAATCACATTGTGTTAATAGACATTAATTGTGATTGGTGGAAGTCCAAGGACTTAGATAACATTCTATGATTCTAATGGAGTTTTAGAAAAGGTGTTTCCTAGTAACAATGCTTCAACCAAAAAGGTGAAGTACTTGGTCCCACAACCGGAAATAGGAGATTCCTTTAGATCCCACACACAAGGACCTTCTTAAAGTATTTAATTTAATTTATAATTAAATTAATTAATTTCTCTAAGTAATCACTATATGGTATAGTGAAGCTCTAAAAGGTGGAATCACATTAGATGTGAAAAACCAAATGGGTAGGACCCATTAGGAATTATTATAAAAGAATAATTCAAGTGACCAAGAGGGTTTTAGAAACCCTTTAGGTGTGTTGGGTGGGACCCACCTAGGGTGGGACCCACCTAGGGTGGGACGCCCACTTCAAGGAGGAATAATAATTGTTATTATTTTAATTAGTTTCTAATAACTAATATCCTTATTAGATAAGGTTAGTTAGTTAGTTAGTTACTAATTAAAGATTCTCTAATTGTTAGGGATTCCATTAGTTAGTTACTAATTCAAGATTCCTTATTGGATAAGGATAAGATTAGTTACTAATGGATAAGGTTGATTTCTTTTAAGATTAATCCTAATTGGAGTAGGAGAATAATCAATAAAGGAAACTATTGAGGAATCCTAATTGGATTAGGATAAGGTTAATGAATTATAATTGGATTACAATTCAAGCAACCAAGAGAGAAGTTATATAAAGGATTGAATGCCCAGCCCTATAAGATATATAATTCTCCAGAATTTTTTTCTTCTCTCCCTCTCCTAAAACCTCACGCCCTCCCCTCTCTCTCCTTGAGGTGTACGGTCACACTCATCTTTCTTTTCTTTTGTCTTCTTGATTGGATCTTGAGGAAAAACAAGAATTCATCTTATTCATAAAGAAAGGTTCTTGATCAATAAAGATTGGATCTTTATTCAAGATTCCTAGAGCTGAAAATTTGGAAGGGCCATTAGCTTCCATTAGAGAAAGATTTAAATGAAAAAGAAGGTTCGTGTGAATCGACAGGAGACTTGACACTTGTGAAGTTTTGCGAATACTATTCTAACGTGGATTTGACTTAACAATTTCAAAGTCGCAAAGGTAAATGTTATTCTAACCTTCATTGAATAAAATCAATTAGAAACTTAGTCAGATCTTGGGATTCGATGTATGCCCCCCAAGAACTGTGTTTCTAAAATTAAAAAGAGGCATACTTTCAACTCTCACCTAAAGAGTATTGTTTTTGTTTAAAGTTTTATTTTTATCTCAACTTTTTATGTTAAGTGGAGTATATTTTATTATTTTTCTTTGTAGGGTAGAAGATTCATGTAAGATTTGTTAATTATTGGTGATCTTAGAATGATACATTTAATATATCCATACTCAACTTATTTGTTGTGACTACAAATTTGAATGATGAATGATTTTATCAATTCTTTCTTATAGTTTAGAAAGTATAAAAGATATGTTTGCATCCATATATAATTTTTAAAATCATATATATATAGCGGCGCTCTGGATGAGCTCTTGGTCATATCCTAAATTAAAATTTGACGCTCTCGCTCCCGCTTCCGTTTTGGTTACTTAGGTTTTATGTAAGTTTATTAGAGTTTGGATCATATTCAATGGGGAGAGTTCAATCACACCCATGACTCGCCACGTGTCCCTTCTAACTCGAGATAGGATCATAGCCAATTGCGATTGAATTTAAGGAGAGTTCAATCGCACCCATATGCCAACACATATCCCTTTTAACCTTAATCGATTGTAGTTAAGATTCACTAACTCTTGGGATTTAATTATATAAAAAGTTGACTTTTCAAAAGTCATTTATGAGGGAAAAAACTTTGAGGCTATTTACATTTAAAAAAAAAAAACAAAAAACCCCTTTAATCAATTGATTTTTTTTTTGCATAGTTAGGTAAGTGGGCTTTCTCACTGGTTTGAAATAACTTTTCATCACTTTGTGTGAGTGAACTCACATTTTTTTTTTTTGGTAGGGGTAATCATTTAACTATGTCAGGGGTTAGGGGTCAGCAAGGTTAGCACTCATGGTGGGCGTCGCGTCAATAGCCACACCCAAGACTTGAACCCGAGTCTCTACTCCCTAAAGGGAGATACACTACCACTAAGACAAACCCATGGTGTGTGAGTGAACTCACATTAACCATTTAAAATAAAACTTTTTTTTTCAATTGTAAAATCTTAAATTAGGGACATATGTCTCATTTTTATTGGTTAATGTAGGTTTACTCATTTAGACCACCCTCATAAAAGGGCAATCATTATCATTTGAGCAAGTGTAATTTATTCAATAGCTCAACTAGCAAAAAAAAAGGTATTATTCTTGTAGGGTAGCCTATGAATAGAATCAATGCATCATTCCTAGGAGTGTCAACGAGCCGGGTTCGATCTGGCTTATTAATAAGCAAGCCAGACCAGGTCGGATTAGGCTTAGTTTTAATCATGCCAAGTCGGGTTTAGTAATATTACTCAGTTGAACCATACAAATCTACTCATTCAAGTAATATGGGAAGGAAAGCTTACCCCATCGGTAGTGTGTGCTAGTCACCACTAATCAATTGGTCCAGGTTCTATTCATGAGAAGGTGTGAGTGTTGTAATCTCCACCCGTCCCTAAGTTAGAACAGATAATAACCAACTAATGGAGAATTTAACACCGTAATAGGAGTATAGGACCTTGAAAGCATTTTTGTGGAACTTTTTTTTCTTGGGAAGCTATGTTGGGATTCAAGAATAATAATGTTAAAACAAAAACAAGATTATTCAAATCCTGGATCTAGACCATGCAATCAACTTTTCTAGAATTCATAATCAAAGGGGGACACAGTTTAAAAGAGATGATCTCATACCTTTCGCTGGAATTTCCCTATTCCCTTCACGGTGTGATGCTGTGTTTCTCGGCGCTTGAGAGAGATGAGAGAGTCTTCTCTTTTCTCCTTAGGTCTGATTCAATGGGGCTTCCAATTGACGTAAGAGAAAAGAGGGACCCCCTCTTTGCTTTATATACCCTTGGAACCCTACCCATCATAAGATCCAAAGGTTAAGAGGGATCACACCAAAGATCTAACGGTCGCCAACCCTGACCATGTTGTTAGCTTTAATAACACTTAAAGAGTCCCTGTTTGATCACATCTCTTTAGTGGGACCCATTATCCTTAACATTCTCTATTGACAGCAATACAATCCGAGTTTTGAAAACTGAGGATTGCGCTAGACCACATGGGTTTTTATTTAATAAGAAAAACCCTAACAATCTCCCACTTGGTCCAAGCAATCCTTAAATAAAATAAAATGACTCTTCGGATTTAACAACCTTAAAAACATGAGTGGCCACTCTTTTAATTTTGAAAAACATTGCTGTCGAGAATTAAGTGTTCTTTAACTGTCACTTTGATTCAAAAGCACCACTAACGGTGATCATGGAAGCATTTAGCATCTACTAGTGTTCATTTACTATGATACAAGCCACTCCATGGTCAAACAGCTAGTAATACTAATGTTTCAGAGCGGTTCTTTATGGTGGCAAGGTATGGTGTGATATGGACTATACGCAACCTTATGTGATCAAAAATGTGTACATCCAAAAATTGTCCACGCTACATGCATTTAAGCATATGCATGTCATTCCGATACTTTACGGCAACCGCCATGTGAAGTCCATCACCTTGTATCCAGAATGAAGGCCTCAAACATGGTGCCCAACCATGTTCAGCCCAAGCAACTTGAGAGCTTTGTGCAAGGCTCTCGGGCAAACCTGACATCAATGACATCCGTCATGTGAAGTCCATCACTTGATGTCTTTACCTTTTGCACGTGCAGTCAAAACATAATCATAATCAAATGATGCATCAATTATTTAATTTGCATAACCATAACATATCAATATCTGAGAGTGTAAAACAATGACATGTATATTATATAAATGTCTGAAATATAAAACAATGAACAATACTCCCACTAAATAAAAGAATCAAACGATTCTAAAAGGTTCAATAATAATGATAGGTCCTTTAAAATTTTCTGATGGAGAGTTCTTTACTTAAGAGGTTTATCATCCAAATTGTCACAAGAGTCACAATTACTTAGAGAAAATCTAATAAAATTAACAAACATACATAACAAGAATGATATAAAATATAAGTCTAAAGTCAGCTAATAAAGATCATCCACTAATATATTACTACCAACTGTCTGAAAAATATGTCTGATGGAGAGTATACTCCCCTTAATGATAAAATTAAACTGTATCCAATCCTATATCTCGCCTAAACAACGGCACAATGAAAATAACATCTAATAATAAAAAACCAGAAACAAAGTCTAATACTAATCAGCAAGTTCTAACAGCCCCTAATACTGTTGGTGTAGAGTTCCTCAAATATCAGCAGCTCCTCAACCTTGGCACTTCGCTGATGAATGAACTCCTTTGTTCTTCCTGCACCAATCTTTATATTTGAAACAATCTCTTTTCATGTGGTCTTTCCCCTTGCAGAAGAAACACTCAATCTCCTCTGGTTCCTCAGTATTATCATTTTTCTGAAATTGATGTCCTGAACTCTGTCCTTGATTATATCCTGAATTTTGTCCTTGCCAGAAATTCTGTGAATTAGGTTTCTTGAACCCTTTATTCTTAAAATTCTTCTTACTACCAGAATTCACAGCCAAGTTCGTATACTCAGCTTTCCCACGCTTCATGCGCTCTTCTTCACTAACGTACACAGCTATCAGTTCATGCAGATCCCACTTCCTATCCTGTGCACTATAATTAACCTTAAAAGCATCAAATGATTCAGGAAGTGAGGCTACAGTCAAATGCACCATGAGGTCATCCTCAATTGTCAACCCAAGCTCTCTAAGAGAAATAATTAACTTAGATATCTTCAAGATGTGCTCCCGAACATTTCCAGCACCATCATACTTCAATGAAATCAGCTGAGTTAAACAACTGTACTGACGAGACCTAACAGATCCCATAAATTGTTTCTTGATAGTCTCAAGAAGAACCTTAGCAGTATCAGCAGGAGGAATACCACCTCTGATGGCTTCTTGAACAGAAGCCCTAATGATCATCATGGCCATCCTATTAGCCTTCTCCCATTTCGAATACAAAGACTTATCTGAATCTGAAGACTCAGTAGTGGGAGTAACCGGCTTTTCCTCAAATAGGACAAAGTCGTAATCAAGGCAACCAAGAACTATATCTAATTGCATCTTCCAAGAACTATAGTTTGAACCATTCAGAGGCTCAATCCCAGTCAAATGTTTCTGAACAACAGACTCATCCATATCTGAAAATGTCAATGTTTTACTATGTTATGGTATGTCTAACAAATTATTGCACAGATTATAATAATTTACTTTATACTTGTTATTGCATGACTTTATTTAAACTTTATGATTCTAATCCGGTCTTGGGGTTAAGCCGGATAGCTAAAGTGGTTTACTTTAAAATTGCTTACTTCCACTTTACAGGACATGTGGGCGCATCATCTAATCACACCTTTGGGCAAGAGATTTCGACATGCAATTCACCCCCCAATTGGCGACAATAGTCGCGCACAGAACTGATCTATCACGTATTGGATTGATTAGGACACTTCCACACCTTTGGGCAAGAGGGTTATCCTTCTCTCACCGCCACGCACAAATCATTCTGCCCCACTCAATCTACAAGAAGTCCCTAGACACCTTTGGGCAAGACTAGCTATTCAATGTAGGTGAGTGCAAACTCGCGATCTTAAAAAGATTGAAATCCCTAAATTCGAATAACCATAACTTCTATAGGACGGTCACCTTTGGGCAAGACAATCTAACCTACTTTGGTTATGACCATTCGAACGACCGCCTTACAGATCAAACCTAAACCCCATAGGATGATCTAACTTTAATTCTTGATATTAATTTTGGGTAAAAGCATCAAGTTTTTTTTTTTATTTTTTTTTATTTAATGTTAAAACCATAGGAAAATCATATTCATGCACTAAAACAGCTATTTCCAGTGCTCAGAAGTCAAAATGGACCCCAAAAACGGAATCAGAACACCCAAAAACCTCAGAATAGGTCGGACACTCTCCCTAGACGTGTCCTGTGGACGTGTCACGCGCAGGGGGACACTCCTACAACTGTCACGTGCAGGTAGTGTGCGTCACGCGCGGAAAGTGCGCTTCACGCGCACGGAAATGGCCCACGCGCGTTCTGCGCGTCACGCGCGAGCGGTTCGACGCTGTCACGCGGTCCGGTCTGGGCCTTGGTTCGGTCCGGTTGGTTCAGCCATCGGTCCGGTTCAGTATTTGATCCGGTTGAACCGGTACGGTCCAGTGGACCGGATTCTATGAATTCGGGTCGGGTTATGACCCATTCGGTTCGGGTTTCAGGGTCGGTATATGTATATGGGTCGGATCGGCCCAAGGCATTCGGTTCGGTTTTTGGATCGGGTCACAGGGTCGGGTGACCCTCGTGACTCTATCTCCCTCACCCGAAAACAGTTTTTTTATTTTTTTATTTTTTATTTTTTTATTTTTTTTTTATTTTTTAAAAACCCTAAGCCCGTATACTGTTAACCCTTCTTATGGGGGCTCTACCGGCCACCTCTCCGGCTGCCGCCGGTGCCAAACCGACGGCCATCCTCCGGCGAGAAAAACCTCACCGCCGGTGATCCTTTCCGGCGACGGACGGCGGCGGAATCTCCGTCCAACCGAAAACGCTGAAAAACCCTTTTTTTTTTCTTTTTTTTTTTAATCCGATTCACTTGGATCTTAAAAAATAATTATTCAACTCAAAAATTATTTCTAAAACAATAAAATCGATTATCAAATCCGTAACCAATTAATCAATTTTATTTGTTGATTTCCTTACATCCGAATCACTTTAATCATTAAAAATAATAATTTTCAAACCCGAAAATTAATCCAATCTATTTATTTGATTTACCTTAATTATCAATCATGTAGATCAATAACAATTTCCGAAAATAAATTAAACTCAGATTTTGATTATTGAGAAAAATTAATCACAAGGTCAACCCTGTGCTCTGATACCAATTGTTGGGATTCAAGAATAATAATGTTAAGACAAAAACAAGATTATTCAAATCCTGGATCTAGACCATGCAATCAACTTTTCTAGAATTCATAATCAAAGGGGACACAGTTTAAAAGAGATGATCTCATACCTTTCGCTGGAATTTCCCTATTCCCTTCACGGTGTGATGCTGTGTTTCTCGGCGCTTGAGAGAGATGAGAGAGTCTTCTCTTTTCTCCTTAGGTCTGATTCAATGGGGCTTCCAATTGACGTAAGAGAAAAGAGGGACCCCCTCTTTGCTTTATATACCCTTGGAACCCTACCCATCATAAGATCCAAAGGTTAAGAGGGATCACACCAAAGATCTAACGGTCGCCAACCCTGACCATGTTGTTAGCTTTAATAACACTTAAAGAGTCCCTGTTTGATCACATCTCTTTAGTGGGACCCATTATCCTTAACATTCTCTATTGACAGCAATACAATCCGAGTTTTGAAAACTGAGGATTGCGCTAGACCACATGGGTTTTTATTTAATAAGAAAAACCCTAACAAGCTAGACTCGAATTCTTGGTGCGACCTCTTAATTAACGGGATGGGCTTGACCCTCTAGCTCAATTGAATAGAGCTTTATGTCACAACCTTGCGGTTGTAGCCTTGCTTGTTCGTGTGCAAATTGCCATCATAGACAACGAGGAAAAGGAAGAAAATGCACGGAATTCGCCAGAGATCGATCAAATGATAACCGATCGCGATTGAATTGGGGGAGAGTTCAATCATACCCTCAAGTCAACGCGTGTCCCTATTCACCCTTGTTAACCGTGATTAAGATATATACTAACTCTTATGCTATGTTTGGTTGCCGAGAAATTAGGTGAAAACATGGAAAAGAAAAAAAAAATATCGGGTTTCTAATACAATTCTTAATTGTGTTTTATCTAATTTTTTTTTCTTTTCCATGTTTTCACTTATTTTCTCGGCAACCAAACATAGGGTAAAGGGTTTAATAATCTAATCCTGGTTTTTAAAAAAATATTAACTCTAAGGGTTAGAAGTTCTTAACCATAGTTTAAAGTTTTTTAATAATTTTTTTCTAAAAACTAAGGTTAAATTATTGAACCCTAATAGTGTGTTTGGCTGTTGAGAAAATAGGAGAAAACATGGAAAAGAAAAGAAAATTTTGAATTTCTAATACGGTTCTTAGTTGGACTTCATCCAATTTTCTTTTCTCTCTTTTCACATATTTTCTCGACAACCAAACATAAAGTAAGGGTTAGTGAATATTAACCACAGTTAATAGGAGTGAACATGAACACTTGTTGACCTGTGAGTATGATTGAACTCTCCCTCAATTCAATCATGATTGGCTGCAATTTGATCTCAATTCACATAAATGAACTTGAAACTGCAATCATCACAACGAATCATCTATGCCTAAAAGTGCAAGACAATGATCTATCTTTTCTTTTGTTAACACCAACTATCAACTTAGAGCTCTAATTTACACATGGAAATATCAACACTCTAAAGAGCTCTTTTCTAATGAAAGAGTTTTGAGTGCTCTTCCTTTTACAATTGGAAAGGAAGAAAAAAAAGGAAGATTGACTACTTCATGATTCTCAACCATGATGAGTGTGTGTTTTAAAAGGGAAGATGCTTGAACCTCTTGCTTTATCACATGATGATCTTGTTATATTGCAAGGTCTCTCTCTATCTCTCTGTGTGTAAAGTGTTTTGTGTTTTGAAGGAAAGATGCTTAAACCTCTTCCTTTATCACATGATCTTGTTATAGTTGCGCCTCTCCATGTATGTGTGTAAACCGTGTCACGGTATGACCAAAGTATAGGCACTATGTCTTTCGTGAGTTCGGATATGTCCAATTACGATTGAATTTGGAAGAGTTCATTGACACTCACAACGCTCATTTAATTCTAGATAAGATATTTTAACCCTTAGGGCTTTTTTGTTTTTCCTTCTAAAAATCAAGTTTAGGTTGTTTAACTCTTAAAAGGTTAGAAAACCTTAACCATCGGTAAAGAGAGTTTAAAAAGGCACATGTTGACTAGGGGTGTGATTGAACTCTCCCGATCCCAACTTGTCTTGTCTTGTGCATTGTGTGTACATGTCTCTCTATGTTCTAGTAGAATTATTTTATTTAATTCTTGGTGTGCCCTATTGAGGTTATGGTCTCCTAAATCAACTTGAATTTTCATATGTTAATTATATTCTTACAGATATCCTAACTATTAATTAATGTAGGAAATATTAGAGTTATTATGTAACTTTCTTTGATGGATTAGAAGAGCTCACTTAGACTAAGATTATTGACCCTCTCTTCACCCTTATATAAAGACTTGATAGTTAAGTTAAGATCCACCATTAACATGTCTTAGAAATGTTATGCAGAAGCGAACAATTCCAAGGTGAAACGAATAAAAAAAAACAGCAAATCAAACAATACGAAATAGAGAAAACCAAACCAAAAGGAGATACATGATTTACGTGGTTCGGCAATATGCCTACATCCACGGGCAGCAGCGATCGATCACTATATTCAATAGAAGATTTTACAAAGCTCTCATCAGAGAAAACCCTCTTCCCAAATCCCAAAAAACGGCTCCCCTTATCTCTTTTCTCTTCCCAAAAAAAAATCTCTTTTATATTAGGGTTACAATAAAGAGAAAATGGGTAAAATACCCAAAATGGGTCGGGCCTAAAAATCGGGCCATTTGTCGGGTCATCTGGGTCGCCAAACGGGTTGAATTCATGACAACATCCAACAAGAAAGAAAGAGAATGTGAGTCAAGAGATATGATCGTTCGTGTTTGCTCGTGTCTTCTAATTCGTTGAATATCAAAATAAAGAAATTGTTGATAATTCTTCATGATGTCGCAACAAGGTAATTGTTATGATATTTTTATTATTTATGTGAAATGCATGTGATTGAAAATACTTTTCATATTAATCATTTGATAGAAACGAATAAAGTAAACTTATTAAGTTTACATGTTAATGCTATCAGCAGTTCCGTGCCGATATACTTAAATGATAGTTATATGTAAACAAGTTGTTGTGAATAAGCTTCGCATTGTGCATATCAGTCCAATACGCTTCATACAAGTGATATTTATACCAATACGGGGATTTTTTTTTATAAAGCATATCTATATATCGATTAGGCCAAAACCCGATACGTATCGATATTTTAATCCATCTATCATCTTATTGTCTTATAATATTGCTTCTTATGCTACATTTCAAGAAATCTTCATAAATTTGCAAGTAACGGTTTTGCTACAATCCATACCTTTCATAAATATTCATCAATGTCTTATTCCAAATATTTGAACTAACAAAAAAAATGTTACTTTGTTCTATTAAAAGTCAATCAAAATTCATTTGAATTGTTAAAAACACTTTTAAACAAACAAAAAGAATAACAAAAATATCTTTGTTTTGTAGTTTGTGGCATTGGAAAGATAGGTACTCATGTGCGTGAACTCTCTATATATATTATGTATACACACTAAAGGGAGAGATGGAGAGAGACTGCAGATTCATCAACAGACTAAGTGTCTACAATTGTGTCCTAGAATCTTGCAACATGTGGGGTAAAATAAAATTAAAATAATAGGTGGATGGCCCAACCACGCAATGGCTAATTTCAACCTTAACATATAATAGTAGAGTTTATGAACCGGAGCTAGATTCCCAGGCTCCCGAAACCCGCTTTGTTTTTAGGATTTCCATAAATATTGAACCATGTAAAGACATTTTTGTTCATAAAATTTTATATTTACTAATGTTTGAGAGCTCCGAAAATTCAAAAAATCCAAACTCTTGTTCATAGTTAAAACTCCTAATAGCAACAAGATGTTAACAAATCATAGTAATTCTTAGTAGAAGAGAGCATTGTCAGTCATTTTCGAAATATTTAGGAGTCGTTGTAAGGTAAGTCCCTGTTAGAGAGTTATCAACTGATAACTCTCCATGTTATCAAGAATTTGAACGTACATTCAAGTGAAGATAAGGATAACATTAATTGTAATAAAGATAATATTAGCTAACTTATCTTATCAAAAAAAAATTTATCTGTGAACTATTTGTAATTTGAATTGTATTTATAATCTCTATATTATTTTTTGTAACAGTTCTATCTACATATATACAAAGCCCAACACTAGAGTTAACGAGGCCACATGTCATTTTCCCTTGATAAAGATGATGCTGGGACGCGGGACACATGCGAGTAATCAAGACTTGTCATTTTTATTTTCTTCGGGTGGCCCATTGGCTTGCCATTTTGTATTTTCTTTGGGCACAGATCATAGAGCGAAAGCAATTGATTTATATAAATAGTTTAAATATGAGCAGAGCTCTACTTTAAAGCATTTTGCTGAGATTCCTTTTTCATTGTAAATTGTTGACAAATTTGTATTGAACAGGGATTAGCTTGCAGACCGGAGGTCAGTTGGCTAGCTGACCACCTAATCGAAATGTGGTACAGTGAGATGCTTTTCAATGGCCTCGGATTGTCTCTGGCGATGCCAGAAAGCTATTGTCTCGGGCAACCACAAAATAATAGACAAGTGGTGGAGAAGTCAAAATCATGGCCATGATTTTGACTTTTCCACACATAATGAGAAATGTTGTGATAAGTCATAAGTGTGACAAAAAGGGGGGAGAGATATCAAGTAGGGAAAAATCAAAATCATGGAGAGAAAATGAAATAATTTCTCCCTTTTTTATTACCACATGTCACCTATTGTGTGGAAGCCCAAGACTGTTTTTGGCATCGCCAAAGACAATCCAAGGCCCTTTTCAATAGCCCCCGCCTCTTGCGTGAGTGGTAACCTTCTATGGGAAAATCCCCTTGGGGTAAGGGTTGCAAGAGCCACAATGCCCCCCAGCTAACTACTGACACTACTAACTCTACTGTATGCCCATAACAAAAAGAAGAACTTTTCAACTACTTTCTGTAATGTTATAGATTAAAAACAATAAGAAAGTAATTAGAAGTAACTTTTTTTACATGGGTATCCAGATCTCCCTGAACCACCTCTCCCACCTACCTACAAATTTGAGTCTAGCCGTCCTAAGTTATAAGCACTACTAGGTTTTTGTCCTCGCCACATGTTGTATTCTGATTGGTGGCTAGCTAACAAGCTGACCTTGCGGTCAGTTCTCCATTTTCTTGTTTGTAATTATGGATTAAATAATCGCGCTACAAGATTAAAGGAAAATATATGACTGCCCGGAAGTCAGCTTGCCAGAGGACCTTCCAATTGGGAGGCATACCTGGTATTGAAAAACTTTTGAACTTGTTTAATGGGTTGCATTGCTTAGTGATAAAGATAAAATAATAATTAAAAAAATATGTTGTAGAGGTATCCAATTTCCTCTTTACCAAGTGTTCAAATTTGATTGGTTGGTCAGTAGGGCTGTCAAAGGGCAGAGCCAAGGTAGGGCTTAGGTCTTATCAGGCCTGGTCTTATAGTGAGGCTCTAGCCCAGCCCTAACTCAAGCCCTCAAAGGGCCTAAACTAGCTAGGCCCAAGCCCTATCCTCAAGGACCAAGGCCTACAAATGAGCGAAACAATTTTTTATGTCATAGATTTAGTGAATTACTTTTCTACATTAATTGTCAACTTGACATATAACATTTATTTTTTATCTGGACTTGGGGATTGACAATGCAATGCAAAGAGCAGTTTAGCAAAGTTGAAAAAAATAAAAAAAAATTGTTGGTGGTAATCTGACGGGGTACCAATTTTTATAAACTAAAATGTAACTATTATTCTTTTATAATTAATTTTTACTTAATAAAACTCAATATACCTCATGTTTAACTATATAAGATGTCTTTCAATATATCTAATTTTAGCATATTTAGTGAATCATTATCCCTCAACAAATCTAATCTTGTTAACAAACTAAAGCTTTTGCGTCTGAATTAGTCTAGGGATACTCCCGAAGTGTACTCCCAAATATACTCCCAAATCTTATCCATTTATCTCAAATATAAACATCTTATCCATTTATCTCAAATATAAACCGTTAGGATTAGAGCTTATGTGGCTAAGAGATGTAGGGAGAGCAAGAGCTTTAACCCGTGACTTGAGAGAAAAAGTGAGAGGGAGAGAGAGAGAGGCTATTATGAGGATTCTGAGGTCCTCTAATCACTACTCTAGACTAAATGGGTCAATCATGTGAGAGCTTAGGGTCTTAAGACAATCGTGTCATGGCATCCACACATTTCATCACTCGCATTTGAATCAATATAACCATGTTTGTTTCAATAAATTTCCACCATTTGGACCGGTCCCCACGGAACATGAGTCCTCTTTCAAAAGCAAAAGTTGGCTTAAAAAAAAAAAAAAAAGAGAAACAACCCAAAAGAAGTGTACATAGAAGTTGACAGTTGAGTCCAGTTACAACTGGAGATGATTACGAGTCTTTCCATTAAAATGTTGGGGAAGAAATCCAATTATAGTGCTAATAGGGTGTAGCCAGGGAGAGGGGCAGAGCCGAAGGGGCCGGGAGACTCTAGCCCCCTAAACTTTCAAAGAAATATATAATCCTTACAACCGACACAAATAGACACGATAACCTATGAACTTAGCCCTAAAAAAAAAAATCGGGGGCGTAGGTTAGCCCCCCTGCCAAAGAATCCTGGCTCCGCCCCTATCATCAGTCATGCTTGTTTCTGTATAACTTTTGCTAAAAGAAGCCTAGAAGCATACATAGAAGTTGACGGTCAAGAGTGAGAGTGTCGGTGTGGTGACTGTTAGGGCGTTAGACTGCCAATCACATCACCTGACTTTGTTCCTTTGTCTCATTTGAGTAAAGCATATGAGACGGCGTAATGTGTGGTCAAGAGCAGAGACCTTATAACTAGGGGTGTCATCATATAGATATTATCCATATCTAATTTAGATTTAAATTCGTTTATTATGATAATTATTTGATTAGATAATTGACGACACAAATTCAATAAATACTTTAACTATCCGTTTATACTCAGATGTGAATTTGGATATTATATCCCAACGAATATATAATATATTTATATATGTATACCAGCGGGTGGCACTTGGCAATGCACATGAGAGCGAGGGGAAGGACTTAACCACAATTAATAAGTTAGAAGGGACACGTGTTAACCCACGGGTGCGATTGAACTCGCTAGTGGCACGTGTAATGCACACGAGAGCAAGGAAAAGGAGTTAACCATAGTTAATAGGAGTTAAAAGGGGCACATGTTAACCCGTGGGTGCGATTGAACTCTCCCCAAGTTCAATCGCAATTAGCTGTGATTCTAAATAGATAAATGAGCAAAAGTTAGTTTGAGAATTAAAGTAAAATATTAAATCAAAGGCAAGGGATTGTTTGGGAATTAAAGTAAAACATTAAATCAACGTTTTATTTTTATATAAGAGTAGTTTGAGAAATTCAGAAAAATCATCTACGCATGCCTCTCGCAGTATAATAGTAAAGATAATATATTATAAGTTTTCAAGACTAAAATACCCTTATTAATATGTATTTTTTTAATATAGTTTTAAGACATTAAAGTGTTATTTTTAGTATAGATGATAATAAAATATTAATTTCTTGTTTTAAAATAAAATTATTATAATTTTTTACATTTCTTGATGTGTTTTTTTATTTCTTCTATTTTTTAAAAGTAATCGAATATTTTACCATCCATCATAATTTAACTGAACTCGAATATATAACTAAAGATAAATTCGGACATACCATTATACCATTATTTACTCCGTCACAACTCTACTTATAAGGCGGTTGATAAGGTGGAGACCTTGCCTAAAGAGCACATGGGTAGTCTCATAAGCAAATTAAAGTTATTCCTCATTATTGGAAAAGAACCAACTTTCAATTCATCTGTTTTTTTGGGTGATGCTATGTAAGTAGTCTCATCTTAATCAAAAACAAAAAATGTAAGTAGTCTCATAAGCAAAGTTATTCCTATGTTTTTTTTTTAGTGTACCTAGGATTGTAAGCGGATGCGGATATTATCCGTATCGATTTGTATCTAAATCTGTTTAGTTTGATAATTATCCGAATAGGTATCTGGCGAAACGAATTTCGGATAGTAAAATTATTATCTGTTTATAATTGTGTTTGGATTCGAATATTGGTATATCCGTTCCGATAAATATCTGTCCGATTATATAATATATATAAATAATATATTTTAAAATTATAAATTAATATAACCTTTAAAATATATTTTTTTAATTAAAATTTTATATATTTTACATTTTTAAATATTAATTTATATTGTTAAAAAAAATTTTAAAGTAATCGGATAATTCGGATAGTATCCGAATCCGGATGTTTACTTGTATTCGGATATTCGAATATAGAATCGGATACGAATTCGGATATACCACTATCCGCTTTGTCTCCACTCCGTTTACAGCAGTGAGTGTACCCCAACTTTTGGGGACTACATCCTATTTTTCAAAAATATTAACTAGACACCATTAAATCTCTCTAATTTTACATGTGTCGCGCCCCAAGCCCCAAAGTCCCACTTTGGTCATAATGGGACTTTAGGCCCATGACATTTCTTAAATCTGTATAATTCCATCATATGCAAGATAATACTAAATGAGAGCCTAAAAATTTCTTTTAACAAAATAATATATAAACGACTGAACCATAAAAAATATAAACAAGTTCGGATCAATCATCTTGATGCCCACAAAAGAACTAAGTCTAAAGCAACATCACTAAAGTATCACATATCTATTACAATTTTCTTCAAAGTAAATTGAAATCAAGGCCTAATAATATAGCCACCTATCCAAATCTCGAGCTTCCTCTACATGAGATCGACTCACCTTCTTCTACTTCCTCGACGTATACCTCTTCTACCCACAACTTCGCCAAGTATTTCGACTCTATACCTGCCGACAATAACAAGTCGACTGAGTATTGAAAACACTCAACGTATATACAATCTAACTAACAATAACAATAACATATGTGCATACTCAGTATCAGGTTCATATCACAATTACATAATTAATAACAATTTCATACGACATTAATATAATCGAAATATAGAAACATATGAGTATATCATATCATCATCTTGACTTGTGTATTTGTGTGAGTCTTGGACATGTACATGTGCAAAACATATACATAACTCATAAATGCTCATGATACGTAACCAGTCCCGTCAACGCATAATTCATGGTGTTTTTTGTCCCGTCAATGCATAATGTCATCGTTCTTATCCCGTCAACGCATAATTCATAGTATTTTCATGTTGAGTAACATAATCATAACAATGCATAGAGTGATATGTTCATAACTTGATGATCTTCTTTCATAGCATAATATGTGGCTTGTCCATGTTCAATGTATGATCCTGTGAGACACGTGAATCCATGAGCCTTACTTCCTACCATGCATGTAAAAATGTGCTTAAGTATCGCGATTGGAATTCAAATCAGTCATCCCTTAGATTTCAATCATCCGCCAAAAAAATCCGTCTGGATACATCTAATTGGTTAAAGAATTCCTGACCTGAAAGACTTCCTCTAGGTTTTGGCCTACTTGAATACCGATCACCATATCGGTAGATAGGGTATAGTTTAAAACACCAATCATTAACAATCCATATAATAATTATGCATTTCCAAAACAAAATAATAAACATTGATATCACAATTTCACTTCTATAATTCAATTCATTCAACCATTCACCCAAAACTCATCATTTCTCCTACAATTTTAGCTCATTCTCCATACACATCACCTACAATCCATAGTCATGCATTCAACCCTTCTTCCATAGTATTTCTCATCCTTCATTCATCACATCCATGACATTTAATAACATTTGCATTATCCATAATAGCCAAAACATAATTTATAAAATCTTTAACTACATACAAGAATCACATTTCATATTCCAATATCCATATCCTACGCATAATCATGAAAACATATGTAAATCTTCAATCTCATCTTTCTAGAACATGCAAAAATCATAGTGGGGTTAGGTTGGAGAGTATATCGACCTTATTTCATACTCAAATTCATACACTCATACATAATCATGTAAATCCCTTGATATCCATACTTTTTCATGCAAAAACATTATAATAGGTTAAGTTAGAAAGTATATCGACCTTAAGGATCTTTCCATTCGATTCAAAGCGCTCCAAAAAGGCTTGAGGAGTGAATTTCAAGTTTTTTTTTTCTCCATTGAACAATTTTTTCATTCAGAAGCAAGCCAATTCTACTTTGTCAAATTAGGGTTTGAGAGACTTAGGGATCTCAAACCCACAAAATAGAACTCCTATTTATAGACCTAGGGTTCTAGAATACCCAAAATATCCCTAAAATTCACAGAAATGGGGAAAACCCCAAATTATTAAAGTCGGTCAACCGGCTTGAAGAGTTGGTTGATCGGTTGAGCTTGGACAACACCTGTTTTTTGCAAAACCACACCAGGCGGTCAACCAGATGGATTGGGCGGTCGACCGACCTGCTAAATTGGCCTTAGTTTCTCAAAAATCTCATAGGCGGTCAATCGGATGGCGAGGTCGATCGACTAGGGAGCTAAGGGAGGCTACTGTTCTCCCTTTTTAATTAGTCAGTCGACCGATTGTGTAGGTCGATCGACCGGTTGTGCCATTTTTTCTCATTTTTCAAATTTCTTCTTTCTTTCTTTTGTTTAATGTTTTATACAATTTTTTTAAAACAAATTTAAACATTAAACATACTATAACAATCAATTTTACTAATTTACCCCAGACCTTTATTATAATGGCACAAAGATAATTCACCCCAGCATGATTCTATACAATGATACCTAACTCACTTTGAAATTAGTCACATTAGGCAATTCATAGGTGTGATGTATTTAAACTGTCCAAAATCTAAGAATTAGTATAAAATCAAAATGTTTAAAATTTCTTGGATTTATGAATAGCATATACTGTTAGAATAGATACATGGGCTATTGTAGATGGAAAAAAACTCAGCTACAGCAATAGTCAAATCTACGAAAAGAAATTACCTAATTATCAAGATACACTCGTCTTTCAATCAAGAAAGAAACTACATTAATAGTGAAATGTACAGAAAGAACTTATTTATAGTATAACCTACTTATGGAGATTGATGCCGTCTTTCAATCAAGAAAGAAAGGTAAAAAAAAGGCAAAAGACTCGAAAAATGCCTAAAAATGTAAGACAGAGATGATGAATAGAGAAGCCAATTAGCAAATAGAGAAAATTTAATTAGAGCATTAGGAGGTTATAAGATTGGGTATGCGTCTCAGATTAAGAAAACTAAAAATAAAAGAAAATTTTTAATGGAGGTATAGTCATAGGGATGGGCCTAGCACCACATTAATTGTTTTTTTTAATAAACAAGCTTTCAGTTTCTTGACAGCTAAACATAGAAATAAAAGTTTCTTATCTTGAAAATGAGGTGTTTGCTATACTATACTGGTGCACAACGAGTACTGCCCTAGCGTCGGACAACTAAGTACTGCTCTAGTGTCGGTGCTTAATGAAAAAGTGTCACGTCAAAAGGCGTTGTTCCAGAGAAGAATATAAGTAACATGTGTGTACTTGTGGCCTCTAGCTTACATGAGACGGTGTCCGTCTCACGAGGTGACCTAGGGTTAAACTCTTGAAGGATAACATTCTTGAGTCATTCACAATTACTAACCCTAAATAATAGAGATTAATTATGATTAAGAGTTTCAATTCAACAGTCAACCGAAGAAATTGAAAATATACCTTTTTTTTTTTTTGTGGTAATCCAGTCTATATATATATATATATATATATATATATATATATATATATATATATATATATATATATATATATTCCTTCTTTAATTAAATTAATGTTAAAAAAATATTCTTCTTTATATTCCTAATTACCAAACTAGCATTCCTTAAGACATTTTTTTGGTTGCTCTGATTGATTGTTGATGATAATGTTTTATATCCCTCGTGAATACTGCTACTCATGCCCGGGTTTATCCTAATGGTAGTGTATCTCCCTTTGGGGAGGAAAGACTCATGTACGAGTCTGTGTGGCCGTTGAGTGTCTACCCTTAGAGATCCAACCCCCTAACTCCCTAACTTCTGACATAGATAGATAAATCATTTAGGACTATAAAAGAAAAAAACAGCTACTTACAATGTTGCCCATCTGGCACTCAATGAGAGCGTTTGTTTCTCATGTTTTTCTTGATTAGGATTCCCACTTTGTTAGGAGATCCCAATATAGTTTGTCTCAAATAAATAATATCTTAACCGTATAGAAAAAAGTAAGTGTTTAATATTACCTAAAAATAGTACAGCGTGCGGATGGATGGTGATGCCTTTTTTTTTTGGTAAAAATGTTATCATGTAACACACATTTGACTTACACACACAGCCAGACCTAAGGCGGTGATGCGTTTCAAGCCCTGCCTAAATTGGGGCATGCATTTGGGCTGATTGACCGATAAAATGATTGGCCTACCACTTAATGAGCCCCCACATATATTATAAAAATCGCCTCATATGAGAGTGATAACAAATATATTTTACACAACTGCATATCAGTTTCTAATTACACTGTTACCAAACTATTAAAACTGATAATGGAGATCAATTTTTTTTTAAAAGAATTTAAATATAAACCGAAGCTCTACTATAGGGTAGAAAAGCAGAACTCCTTTTTACCAATTGGCGGTGACTTGTAAATGTATTTTGCAATACTATCACTGTCTCTCTATAATTACAAAAGTGCCGAAAACTTTACACAAAACGGGGCTTTGCTCCAAGGCTAGGAAGCAAGCTCTGCCTTAAAAATTAAATACTTCCTTAAAATGTTTGAAAGCATGTGTTTATATGCCATATCGGTCAAGAATGGGTGTACAAATTACTTGAATTAGAGAAGGTAAATGCTAGCGCCACCCTCACTTAAAGCACGTGTACCTTAATATTTTTTTTCTTAATATCTTTTAGGGACACAAAAAAAAAAAAAAAAAAAAACATTTTCTTTTGAAGACTATATGTATCTTACTTTTTGACTCTTAGGTTGCAATTCTTGTAAGACATCAAATATAACAAAATAAATAATTTCAAATCTCATAAAAAAAATAAAATGAAAAGAGTTAAAGTGGCACAATGATAAGAATTAGTTTTGTTTTTTTTGCTGAAAGAAATCCACAGAAAAATCACCCAAAAACCAAACTACCCAACTCCGAAGCTAAGAGCCTCCTGTAAGCCAAGGCTGGAGAACCTTTTCCAAAAACAAACCCTAGCGCCCAAGAGACGCTCCAAAAGCCGCTAAACGATGCGCGTAAACAATGGTTTCATGAGGAGAAAACCTTACCCGAAAATCAAGGTCCTCCGTGAGCTGATCTTGGATATCATCCACCATCACTTTCACTTCCCAGTACACTACCGCCCTTCGGACCTCTAAGGATTCAACAACACCTTTAACATCGGAAAGAACTAATTTTGTTAAAAACCTTGACAAAATGATTCAAATTTTCTAACTACCATGACAAAGTTTAAAGTTTCAAGCTTTATAAGTCAAAATAACAACCCATAATAAAATTAATAAAAATTGAACAATATTATAACGTATATATCATTTGTTAAAATCCTCCATCTTGGTGGACAATGTAATAGGTTTGTCCACAAACAGGGGCAACTAAGGAGAGTTAGGAGGTCTTTGAGGACAAAGTGTTGACTTGTATTTCCTCTTTGGGTTGTTTTAAATGATATCCTTAAACCAAAGATAATAATGCTAAAATTAAATAAATCATGCTTTGTTGGTCTAAAATCAGCTCTTGGCACCCTGAAAGATCTCCAAAGAATCTACTAAATTTATTAGGAGAGTCTCAATCCCAGATCATATTCGAATCTATTTATTCAAATAATTATCTACTGACTATTGGAGGGAGCCGATTCAAATAGAAAACATATAATATGATTATAATTGAATCATATATGATTTTTTTAAAACTTAATTTTAAGACAGAACTAATTATTTTAAATATATTTTTAATGAAACTTCTGTTTTATTAATTTTTTCATAATTTTATTAAAATATATAAATAATTCAAATAATATCTAAATTTAAATATTTTATTAAAGGTAAATATGAATGCTTAGTCGCTGTTGGATGGATAATGTAATAGATATCCCACCGACCGCAATACCCTCATAATCCATTCACTCACATTGTTTATATATGAAACAAATTGATCTTGTGTGGAGCGGAGATAAAGTCAATTATTTTATGGAACCAAATCCTCTACCATTATAACCGGATTCTAGGAATCAGGTTATGCCCATGAGGTCACCATGTGTCCTTTCGACACCCCTTAACTATGGTTAAGATTCACCCATCCCTAAGGTTCACCCACCCTTCCTTGGTTTTTGAAAAAAATATTAAGGATGAGTGGGTGAACCTTAGGGTGGGTGAATCTTAATCACAGTTAAGGGGTGTCAAAAGTGATATGTGGCGACCTCATGGGTTGGATTTGCCAAATCTGATTATAACCGTAGAGGATTTGATTTTCTTATTTTATTATGAGAAATGGAAACGAACCGCTTAGATGCTGACCTCGTCATCTTTAGTCCATGCCTCATTTCTACCACCCATCAATTGTAGTTAAGAATCACTAACCCCCTAGGGTTAACCAGTCTAACCATGATTGTTAGAAAAATAATAAATAAAATTATTAATTTTAATTTAATTAAATTTAACCATAATTAAAAGAGACACGGGGACACTGCAGCTAGCTTAGAAGCCAACCCTGCTTCTCAAGAATATTTTATTATCTAATGGGTGAGACAAAGAGATTGTGAAGGTATGCTTAGCATTCTTCCCACTTTAAATTCTTCAAATTCGTCAATTTTTTTGTTCTTGTTAGCTAACTAATGCGGAATCTTCTCTCATAATTGCTTGTGAGGAGACCGTCAACAGAACTTGGAGGCACCACATATCCCATGCATATCAATCGAGGTGGTATGTATGCAATTAACCATGGTTAAAGTCATTAAGATTCAATCATCTAACCTTGGTTTTTATTTATAAAAAACTAATTGTTAAGAAATTTTAACCTTAAGGTTCATTATTTTTTTTTTAAAATCTAAATTCGAAAGTTAGATTGTTGAACCTAAGAATTAGTTAGCATTTAGTAAAATTAATCTAAATAGATAGAGCTTACTTGAAAATTATGTTTAATTGAACTTTGATTGTTAAGTTGAAGGTTAATTGGATGTCTACATCTTTTTAAAAGTTGGGGTTTTATATCTTATTAAAAAAAATGTAGACATCCCATAAGGTACTTTATTAATAAGAGGTAAAACCCCTATTTAAAAAAGATGTAGACATTCAATAAACCTTCAACTTAATCTAAACCTCAACTAAACACAATTTCAAATAAGTTTTACCTATTCAGATTAGTGTTACCAAACGTCACCTTAGTGAATCTTAATCATGGTTAACAGGGGTTTAAAATAGACACGTGTTGACCTGTAGGCACAATTGAACTCTCCCAGTGTGCAATCGCGATTGGCTGTGATTCGATCTCCCTTTATCCTCGTTACTTTATCAACCTAAAATTATTTCCACTTTCGTCCTCTTCCTGCCGTCTCTCTCTCTTAAAATTTATTTCCATTTTCGTCCTCTCTCTCTCTCTCTCTGTTCTTAAACTTCAAGTACGCCATTTCTGAGATTTTAGATTCTTTCTATCTAAAACCTCTCCACTGTTCTTCGCTTATTCATTGCAATATAGTTTTTTTTGTGTTTTTTTCCGCTACTTTTAGCAGAAAAATAGGGATTTTCTCCTGTAGAAATACGAGTTTTCTAAGCTACATTTAGCAGTTGATTAGTGATTATCGCCTGCTTTGATTCTCCCAAAGTTTGTTTATTTGGCTACTTCTATTTTGATCTTGAAACTGCTGTTTCTAGCTTCCTTTAGTGCCAAATTTCGGGACTTCCGCCTACTGTTAATCATAAGAATTGCGTTTCTCATCTTCATTTGTTTTAATTAGTGGAGAAATTAGGGTTTTTTCTTCATTTTGATCTAGACTTGACTCTGTTTAGAAGCAAAAATTGTTGATTTGTCCCTTTCGATCTTCAATTTTGCTTTTCTCGTCACTTTTTAGCTGTTAAAAGGGTTTCAGATTGGTTTAGATCTCAAAGGAAGTGTTGTCTGCTAGTTTTAGCAGAAAAGGATTAGTGGTTCTTTATGTTGATCTCAAGATCTCTGTTATTTAGCCAATTTCAGTTGTAAATTGAGGATTTTCTGGTCAGTTCTTTGTTCTCAGCTAGTTTTAGCTTCTGGTTTACTGAAACTTGTAACCTTATGATCTGAAAGTCTTGGAATTTTTGTTGGTTTAGTAAAAGAAAATCAGTTTCCCTTGTTTCTTTTGGTTCCTCAAGTTTGTGAGATGCTATTGTGGGTTGGAGGATTTTAAGGCGTTCTTGTTATGATGCAGGCTGATCAGCGAAAGAAGGTAAACTAAATCATTTTTATTGAATTCCTTTCATTGCAGCCTTTTGATTTAGCTGATGTAGTTGGTATAAGAGATAGTTTAGAGAATACATAGTGGTGTAATGAGGTGAGTTGAGATACACTAGGACCTTATGTGGTTAAAGATTCAAGAGATGTTTCTCTCTGGATTTTATTGTTTATCGTTTGGAAACTAAGTCAAGTTGGTTTTTTGTGTTCAAAGTGGCTATCCTTCACGCAGCTCTTTTGATTTACCATGATTGCTCAGTGCAATTACAGTTTTAAACTAGTCATTTTTCCTTGCTTTGTGTTGGGGTTCACGCAGCTGTTTTGATTTAGCATGATTGCTCGGTGAGATTACAGTTTCAAACCAATTATTTTCTTTTGGTTTCCTTAATTTATTTTCTTGTTGCAGCTCCTTCATATGATCATTTCTATATTCCTCTGTATTGGTGAAGTTTAAGTTCTATTGTGTGGAATGACAGGTTGATGGGGTGGAACAATTCTTGCATGAATCCATTGGAAAAATGGACACTAATTTTTTGTGGTGATTTGCAAAATTGATTGCTTTTGTAGGTTGACATATTTAGTTACTTTCTAGTTGAAAGTAAATGTGAACTCTAAAGTCTCTTGTAACCACACAACTGTGAATCTTTTCATTCTATGTATTTAGGGAGACCTCAAGGCGTAAACCAAAATTTCCACAACATATTTGTCTACTTCCAGGTTGAAAGTTACTCTAAGCAAAAGTATTATGGATATATAGCAATGGGATTATATAATTTGCATTACTTCTCGGTGGTTTCTAATCAAATTATGACATTTTCTTCTAAAATTTCATCTGATGTTGGACCTTTCTTGGCTAATATTCTTTTATGACTTTATGATTGTATGTTTACCTTTGTTAGTAGCACATGGTTATGCCAAATATGTTGGGAACTACATCCCATTTGTGAATTGTGATGATTCATTTTTCTCTCACATTTCCATAATGAGTCATGTCAAATTCAGCTACAATGTCAACTCAATGTCAGGCTGATAAAATTGCACTTGGATTGGTAATACAGACATCTGCGGAAGTAGATTTTTTCACAGAATACGGCGAGGGGAGCAGATATAGAATCGAAGAAGTAATAGGAAAGGGAAGCTACGGTGTTGTTTGCTCTGCATTTGACACACATGCTGGGGAGAAAGTCGCAATTAAGAAGATCAATGATATTTTCGAACATGTCTCTGATGCTACACGCATTCTCCGTGAGATTAAGCTTCTTAGACTCTTGCGTCATCCCGACATTGTGGAAATCAAGCATATTCTATTGCCTCCTTCAAGAAGGGAATTCAAAGACATATATGTTGTTTTTGAACTCATGGAATCTGATCTACACCAGGTTATTAAAGCGAATGATGATTTGACACCAGAACATTATCAGTTCTTTCTTTATCAGCTTCTTCGAGGCTTGAAATTCATACACACAGGTATTTAATGCTACAAATTTGTGAGCCAACTTTAGGAGTTGTCCTAAGCCTACTTTGTCAAATATAATTAAGTTTTATATATCATATGTGAGCATGTTGTTGACATAAAGAAGTTGCTAACTGATCTTTCTTATTCCAGTTCTGATTTATATTTTTTTGCTGTCTTTCTCTTCTATGATGTTGTAGCCAATGTCTTTCATCGGGATCTAAAACCAAAAAACATCTTAGCAAATGCTGACTGCAAACTCAAGATCTGTGACTTTGGTCTTGCACGAGTAGCATTTAATGATACTCCCACTGCCATATTTTGGACCGTAAGTTTCCTGTTAATCAACTGCAGTGGGCACTTCAGATTTTCTTCATGGGAGTTCTCTGTGGCATTCAAGTGCATGAGAATTCATTGATCCAATTTCATGTGCTTGCAGGACTATGTTGCGACAAGATGGTACAGGGCTCCTGAATTGTGTGGATCGTTTTTCTCTAAGGTGCATGAACTTTTTTCCTTTTTTGGAAGTAGTTTGATGTGCTCATTTCATCGTTCTTGTTCTGTTTGAACTGATGCTATGATTTTTCTTTTCAGTTTCTTTTTGTTTGTTTTTTCTTGGAAGTTTGTAAGGCTTCATTTAAGCCTTGTTTCTTCTTCTTTTTTTCTTCTTTTTTTACGTTAAAAAAATAAAACATGAAAAAGAAAATAATGCTTCATATCACTATAAATATTGTGCACTGTCTCCCTACATGCTTCGTTCTTTACTTTTCCCCTGCTGTACACGGGTTAGGTGCCCAAAGAGTTCCCTGACCTCCTGATCTTACTCTTCAAATCCAATGGAGGTGAGGGAAGTCGGCTGGAGCATTCAGATGGGCTCAGAGCAGTAATTTCATACATGAGAGCTCGTCTGTACAACTTTTCTGCTCAAACTGGGGGGTGGTTAGATTTACTGGATAAGGTCTTTATGTAGAACTATCTGCCATAAGACTGTTCTCATCAAAGTAGGTGTCTAATTCTTAAGTTGGGAAACTCTCTATGATTAAAGCACCTTGAGATCTCATACCCAGTAAGAATTATGCATTTAACCAAGCCCTTGATTGAAAATGCCTAGTTGGCATCTCAGTGGCAATTTTTTTCTGCCTGTTTAATACATGTTTTAAAAATGATTATTAGGTTTCACCTAAAGCTTCACTAAAGTTACTTTACGCAATAAGTTAAATAACAAAAATAGGGGGGACTTTATTTCCAAGTCTAATCCTTGATTTCTGGCGTAAGGACTTGGAACCTCACAGGAAGGAATATTTTTATGCCAATGATTCATATTATTTTACCAACATGTGCTCTAAAGCTGAAATTGGTAGATGTTGTAAGTTTTTTAAACATATCTCAACTTCGTAAAAGTCTCTTAGTTTTTCTCCGTGTTTGTCGCAGTACACGCCAGCAATAGATATATGGAGTATTGGATGCATCTTTGCTGAACTTCTAACTGGGAAACCTCTCTTTCCTGGAAAAAATGTAGTCCACCAATTGGATCTGATGACTGATCTACTGGGAACGCCTTCTGCTGAAGCCATTGCCAGGGTCTGTTTCCTGTGATAAATATGTTTTCTTAATATGGATGCAGTTGTTTGATTTCTTAAATATTCTGTTACATATCTCCTCTATTCATTAGGTGGGTTTACACATCCAATATCCAATGTGTACAGGTACGTAACGAGAAGGCCCGAAGATATTTAAGCAGCATGCGGAAGAAAAAACCTATATCTTTTTCCCAAAAGTTTCCAAAAACAGATCCCCTCGCACTTCGTTTGTTAGAAAGAATGCTAGCATTTGAACCCAAGGATCGACCTTCTGCTGAGGAGGTACAGTGGGCATGATTCTTTTGTCACTTTCAGTTTGTACAATATACATGCTCAGTCTAACAGAGCAAACTATGCAATAAGGTTTCAGGCTTTGGCGGATCCCTATTTTAGAGGCCTGGCCAAGGTTGAAAGGGAGCCTTCTGCCCAACCAGTTACAAAGATGGAGTTTGAATTTGAGAGACGGAGGATAATGAAAGAAGATGTAAGGGAGCTCATTTATCGGGAGATTCTTGAGTTCCATCCAAAGATGTTGAAAGAGTTCTTAGATGGAGCAGAACCAACGGGTTTTATGTATCCAAGGTATTTATACTTAAAACGTTTAGTTCTGAACTCCATAACAGCCTAAATTCTCCACTTTTTAGATCGATCCAGATATTTTTCCTGGTTTGGACACCTTTTACATAAAATGTTCGTATAAAACCGCAGTGACAGTTGGAAAAGTTTTAGAAGCACCCTGATTGTGCTGATTGATATGACGTGTGTCTATATTATGGTAACTCAGAAATGACAATTAGATCTGAATAGTTGTTAGAAGCCCGTACCAAAATGATAAATCAATATGGTGCATGATATTCCAATCATTAAACCTCTAAATAAAACACCTAAAACCAGTAAACATGGAGCCTCAACCCTCAACCTAAACCGTAGTTTCTACTCGAGTTGAAATGATGTAACATTATCTTTTCCGAAGTCTAAAGTGTTCTAAGGAGCTCTACCATACTCAGGTTAAACATAAACCTGAACTTAGGATCTGGTGTCTAAACATTAGACCTAGACCTGATATATCCTATCTTTAACTTTATAATTGATACACCCTGACCTATAAAATCTCAATTTCAGCATATAAGCATCGAATTTTCTATTTCTGTTCAATTACAAGCCTGAGCTCCTTACTGTCTTGGTATTTTATACATTTTCTCCTTTAATTAACAAGCATTGATTGTTTTTGACAGCAGGGGAGGATTTGAAAAATATAGGGGTTATATACATAAAATGCAAAAACAATTGAACAAAGAAATAAATATAGAAACACGTCAAAATCAAGGGGTATTCTTACAGAAAATGTAATTTTTTTATGTACTGTTTTCAAGTCCTGATAACTTGGCTAAAGCCCCTCTTTACCCCATACCAGAACTATTGACTAAACCCAAGAGTGGAACAGCTTATGACTCTTGAATTCTTTTACAGTGCCGTTGATCAATTTAAAAAGCAATTTGCTTTCCTCGAAGAGCACTATGGAAATGGTGCAACAGTCGCTCCACCTGAGAGGCAACACGCATCATTACCCAGGTATCCTATTTATATTTTGTTTGCCATGTTGCTGTCCATCTGTATTTTTTTTTTGGGGGGGGCGGGGGGTGTCATACAGGACACTTGATGGAACTTTTGTGTGTGCAGACAATGCATTTTATATTCTGACAACACAGCACAGAATTCAGTGGAGGTAACTGATGGTATCTCCAAATGTTGCATCAAGGAAATGGAGAAGCCACCGACAGGCAGGAGTTCCGGGATCCCTATGACAAGGCTTCCTCTCCAAGTTCCTCAAAGGGTCCTAGGTGAAGTGAAATTCTTAGCTTCTGATTGCCACTATGTCTTACTGATGTGGTTGATAAACCGCCATTTTCTAAACCTTTGTTTCTTTCATTTTCCTCCTTTCTCTCGACGTTTGTGCTGTTCCTTTACTTCTGATTTCCACAACATCTTAGTCCTTGGAGAACCAAAATTGTTCTGTATCTGTGCTATTCAGGCAGGTTGGTGCTAACCTAAGGTCCGAGCATCAACCCGAGGTGCTTGTTTCATAACCTAGCCCATTGGGATTAATTCGGGTTGGGCCGGGTTATGCTGGGATTAGCATATTTATTTTTCCCTTGGGCGGAAAGCAAATAATGAAGCATTATAGATACTTCTTTCAATAAAGAGCAAACCGACTCCAGAAGGCTGGCTTGAAAGCCAAACATGACCTTATATGGCTGGATTTCTTAGTTTTTTCATGTTCTGTGACTCTCCGAGTCAAAAGTAACTTGGCCAAGTCACACCATTTTTAGAAGGGAATACAATAAACAACAGTATTATATTCTTTTAAATCAGTCATTGTATATCTAAAATGAAATTCTTGCATTCCTAGTCAGACTCAACTAACCAATTCAATTTTTATAGGTGGGTCAGTAGTGTCCAAGTCACAAATTTTATGTCCTATTCCGAATCAATTTTACTTAGACTTAAGACTTGTAGTAATTATTAGTAGTATTTGGGTTTCTCATAACAAATACTTTTACTACAGGCGCTGCTGCAAAACCTGGGAAAGTTGTTGGTTCAGTGTTGCAATACAATAAATGTGGAACAGCAGCAGTGGAAGTTTTTGAACAGCGGAGAATGGTCAGGAATCCTGCAGTTTCCAATCAATATACTGCTTCTGACTGTTCATATCCAAGAAGAAACCCGAGCTGTAAAAGTGAGAAGAGAGAAGGTGAAGGGCTCGAAGGATCCAATGGGCTGCAGTCAAAGCCTCAGTATATTGCAAGGAAAGTGGCTGCAGCTCAGGGCGGATCCAGTGGTCATTGGTAGTGATTTTATAATGTGTTTTTGGTGGAATTCAACTGCTCAGTTTGGCGTTACATTTTCAGCTCGATGGTGGGAGTCATCAATTGTGTTGAACCATATTACTAACTCAACAGATCTGCAATATCAAGCCTGGTGGTGAGTGTTCATAAAAAAAAAAGGTGTCATTGATGATGGTGCTTCAGTTCTGGAGCCTGTTTGGAAAGGAGGAAGTGGTAATTACTTTAGCCATTGCATATATTACTGATCCGAAATATAGATAAGGGTATGGGTGGCCTACTATCGCAATAGTTGCTGTCCAGTTCATATTAAAACAAGGATTGGGAAGTCAAATCAAAGAAATAACTGAGGAAGGGAGACAGGAGGAGATCTATAATTTATCTATTCCTTAATGTTGTTTTCTAAGTGGTCTATGACTCTACTACTTTTCTCTTTATCTTCCTTTTCCATAAATGCTACCATGGTTGTTATATTTCATAAAATGTATCTTACTTTGTCGTTTGAATAAGAACCCTCTGTTCAAATCTTCCAATTGAGAATGCTGTTGTAGTATATTAGACCGGAAACTTGCTTATTCCATTTCTTAAGTCATTCTTTGTAAGAAGAAAAAGAAAAAGATATATATATATATATGGGAAGGGATCGAGAGACATATGAGATAAAACATACATGTTCGGATCATTGGATCTGTGCAACTATTGTGTCTAGATGACAATTTTATTGGGCAGTCCAGATCAGTGAGGACACAGTCACACAGGTACACTAACAGAAATTTATCACAAAGTGCCAGTGTTTGTATGTGGAAGCATTTGTGCATGGGAAGTTGGGGATGGATGTTGCTGGGATTTAAATGCAAACATTAAACAGAAATTTGACACAAGGTCTTCAATACAAGAAGCAAACTACTACAATATACTTTCAAATTACAAGACATCCATGAAAACCACAAATTTTACATCTCTTACACCAATGGAAAGGAGTGAGAAGGTGAGAAATTGAAAAATGTTTCAAATCATAGGAAGCTTTCTTTTCCTCTTTTCTTTAGGTTAAAGAGAGGATGTGGGGAAAGCTGCTGTTGCTATATCCTTTGCTTCACCCGCCTCCCGTTGAAGTCACTGCCATCAAGGATGGCTTCATTCCCATGCCTGCAGCCGATGACAGGGTGCTCACTGACCTTGGCCACGTATTCCAAGAGTTCAGTCAGGACAGATGGGCAACTTTCCTTCAAGTATTCAAACCCGTCCGTTTGCATCACAGCTGAAAACAACAATTCAACAACCTTAAGCTTACTAATAACAAATTCATAACAGAAAGTTTGAAAAAACAAGTCAAGTTATTAGAAACTGTAGTGTATACATGTTCAAGACAGTGTCCAAGACAGAAAGGCCGCCTATCAGATGGATGGTCTGGATTATCCAAGTCATTCACCATGAAGAATTTTTTTTACCATAACAATATATATATATATATATATATATATATATACATATATCCAACCGAAAAGAGACACTATGACTAAAAAATTGAAATCTCCCCAATCACTAATTAATCCTAAATTGTGGTTGTATTATCAGAACAGTTTTTACAACTATTTAACCAGAAAATTTTGGATGGGGACCATCTCCAACATATGTTCTCCTGTGCTAGTCGTTCTAGGACAATCTGTACATGCTGTCCCTTTGCACTTGGTGTATAGTAACAAAGTTCCATCATTTTCTTTTTTCAAAAAGTCTCCAATGATTAGCGACTTTTTCATCAAATAATTAATTTATAAAATATTTGCAATTCTTTGAAAAATAGAGCTTTCTTCGAAAAATGAAAAACATTAGGTTATAAATTTTAATAATTAACTATCTTATATTTTTTACAACGTTTTCCCAAAATTTTTCCATATTATCCGAATATTGTTTTTCACTGAATTTTCCTCTAGCCGAATATATTTCCTGAAATCTGACTTGGTGACTATGGGCTAACCAACTCATTTATGGACCTACACTTGTACAACTTTTTAAACATACTAATAGAAGTAGAAAATGAGAGGGATAAGGACAAATTTACCTTTCAGATTTTCAGGTGATGCGACAAATTTGAGACACACAGCTTTCAGCTGGAAGCAATGGTGCTGCTCTGCTAAGGTTAGAGTAGTTGCCACGGTGTTTATGGCAACATCCTCACAAAGCTTGGCTTCACAGAGCAACCTGAGCCTCTCAAGTCCATATCGGTCAGCTGCTGCAAGCAGATGCTGAGCCATCAGCGTGAAGGCCCATTTTGAGTTCAAACCAGTAAGCTCTTGCATGTCAGGTAGGGCGTCCCAGTATATGAAATGGAGTAATGCCTGCAGGATGCACAACCAAGGAAGGAAGGAAAAAAAATAAAACATGCCATACTTGAGCAAAATTACCTAGCAATTGTTGATTTTATTCAACTGAATTTTAACCAAAGCCCAAAAGAAGAATTGAACCAAGGTTTACTACATCAGCAAACACAATAGTCTAACACCAACGTTGATTTCATGTATTCATGAAAAACTACTAGATGCAAGGGCCAAATGGAAGCACCCTAAAAATAACTAACTCAACCACCTTTTCCTATAGACCTCTCCAATATGATTAATGACAACAAGTCTCCGAATAAATAAATAACGATTCTCAATCATAAGTCTGAAAGCATAGAGATAGACAATTAAAAGAAAATGGGGAACAATCAGTTCCTGGTTATTCATAGGAGCAACCGTTTGCATGTTACGAAGACTGTTATGGGTGAAAAATATTAAGTTGGTAATGATCACAATCATGGCTTAGTTTTGAAAACATTAAATTATGAGACTATGAACAACACCACAAAACTTGATCTTCTTCCCCAAATTCAAGAGTCAAAAGCCATCAATATGTACGCACAGCACAAGCATGTGCAAATATCATAAAAAGTTCATCCCTTAAATGGGAACGCTTTTAAACCATGTAGAAACTCATAAAGAAGAAGAAAAAGTTACAATTCGACCTGAACCTTGCTTAGACAACCATCATATCACCAATATGGGGCTAAAGAACAAGGTCAAACAGGTGAAATTAGCATGTGCAATTTTTACTTTAGTATACCGGGCAGGGAAACCAATCAATAGAGTGGATCCATGTGAGAAAATCCTATGGAAAATTCTCAGAAGCATAACAATTTAAAATGCCTAAAATTTAATCAATTATGGTGGTAAGTGCTATGAGAAAACCTAATCGGAACCTGACCCATTGATCCACTACATCAAACATCTCTTAACCATTGGCAACCAAGCTTTGGATAATCAAGAAGCAGAAAGAATATAATAGAGAGAGAGAAAGAGAGAGAGAAGAGGTGTTGACTAAACCATATGAAACGAGAACAGCAAATCGAAGATACTTCACTGCAGTAGAAAGAACTAAATCATAATAATGGGAAGTAAACCTGGAAAGCAGAGATGGTTATCAACTAATGTCAAAATTCTGTTTTCCAATAGTGGAAACAGAGAACTGTTTTATCCTGTTCTATACGTAAATGAAATCATGCTTGTGTCTATGTATAAGGCATACATCTACTAATCACTTTTCATGTGTTCATAAGCTAAGTAGCCAGGAAGGATTTACATGTGAACATATATTGAACAAAAACAAGTAGTCAATATGCATGAAATGGCACAATCAGGCAGCAAAAGGTAGGGGTAAGTAATTGAGCAACCTTAAAAACAGGAGCCTCCATGTCTTCAATTTTTATACACTCAGTGTTTCGATCCTTCATTGGACCAAAAAGTTGTGCCCTGAACACAGGTGAACGAGCTGCAAGCACCAACTTGTGTGCAGCAAAGATTTCCTCGTCAACTTGAAAATTTACATCAGTTCCCTTCCCACTTTCCAAGAGCTGCCCAAAATGCTGACCAATGTTAGAAGGTGGCACTGTTATGGAGTAAACCTTAGGTCCCTCAGTGTGGGACTTAACAACACCAACGCTACAGTGAACTGAGAGGCAATCATCTTTAAGGTAGTCTGATGTATCCAGAGCAGTTCTTTTGAAAAAGCGTTTATAACCCCTGCAACATCCAAAAAACAGACCAATCATGTTATGTAACTTGTATTTCTTACCAGTAACCAGTTTATTCACTATGCAATCATGTGAAGCTACTGGTAACTTGGGCATGCTAGAACATACACCACAAGAAGTGAAAAACCATAGTTCCATATAATGTGATTAAAATAATACATCTCTCTCTCTCTCTCTCTCTCTCTCTCTCTATATATATATATATATATATCATTCTACTAATAAAAGTACAAGGAGTAACCTAAATTTTATATTGACAAAAATACCCTTTAATTTAATTTAATAATTCTATTAACTTAGGTTAAATCAAGTTTAAAGATTTTAAAATTAATACCTCACATATATCCTTCTAATTAGAATTTTAGGGGAGACTTTGAAGGACTATTAGAGAGTCCTTACTCGCCTATGTAGAGTGAGAGATTTGATCATTATCCTTAAGTAAGTGTTTTAAAGATTTGGGTTTCTTAATATGAAATAATAACTCTGCTTTGGGAATCCGTGGAGGGTAAGAGGCTTTATAATTATCTCTTTATAGTTCTTACTCCAATTATGGAGGATATGAATCTCAAAGTGACATAAGAATATAAAAGTTTTCCTAATTTGAAGGACTATTAGAGAGTCTTTACTCATATATGTAAAGGTAGAGATTTGATCCTTATCCTAAGTAAGTGTTTTAAAGATTTGGGTTTCTTAATATGAAAGAATAACTCTGCTTTGGGAATCAGTGGAGGGTAAGAGGCTTATAATTATCTCTTTATGGTTTCCTACTCCAATTAAGTTACTTGAGGATATGAATCTCAAAATGGCGGAAGAATATAAAAGTTTTGCTAATTTGGCTTATGGGTTAAGAGTTTTTATAAAAGTTTTGCTCATTTGGCTTTTGGGTTAAGAGTTTTCGACTTTTCGTAATGCAGTTTAAGCCCAATTGTGGTAGCTTTGATGAGTATATTCAGCACATTGATGTGATAGAACAACAAGTGATGGAAATTTAAACTTGTAATCTATGAGGACGTGTTGTTTAAAGCAATGCAGATCACTGTACAAGCCATTGATGAGAAGCTTGGAGGGATGGTGACCTGTGTGGTGCTTCCTCATGTTATCATACATTCACGATATCATTATGAGGTAACTCATAAGTTCTTGATCTTTATCATGTGTGACGGTTTTTTTTTTCTTTTGCTAGAGCAACATGCATTGAAAGATAATTTTTTTTTTCAATTCCTTATGAGTTTTGTTTCCAACCCTCCTACTATGGGTCTTTCATTGGCAGGCATTCTCTAAGAATTTTACTGGTTTAGAGCTTAACAAAATAGGAGATGTGGCCATCGGGTATCGTCTTTGTTCTTACAATGTTTGATTAATGATTGATCATCAAAGCTTGCATCAACTTTTGGATGTCAACATTGAAGTGTATAGCTGTCATCTTAAAGGTGACCTCTTTAGTGGGCCCGCTACTTTCCACGGGCTAACAAAGGTGTGTCCTTGTGAGTTTATTTTTCTTCTCGTTTTTTGTTAGATATTTTAAATGTTCTATCTTATGTAAATTCCAACGTTTGTTTATCCAATCATTAATATTAATAGTATTTTATATAAATGAGGCTACAGGAGTGTTGTACCTTGCCCTGCTGCAGATTTTACTCTACTTATTGGTGACAGGAGTGTTGTACCTTGCCCTGCTGCAGATTTTACTCTAGTTATTGGTGATTGATACAGGTACAGTCGTACGGTTAGTAACTTCTTCCATTTTTATGTATACATTTTCTATTGATTGTCTGGGCTGCTCTGGCTGGATTTGAGTTTCACTTAAAAGCTCATATCCAAAGGCTTGTGCCTTAGTATGTTTTCTTATTCTCCTGTTGCCTTATCTAATGATGCCTTGAATGCAATTGAACCTAGGGTGTGAAATTAAAGCAGTGATTGCCAAGAGCTTTTAGTAGATTCACCGTAGTAACCTGGTGGGATGCGGTATCATTCCACTGTGTTTCAAGCCTGGGGAAGACTAAATAGAGTTTAACTGAATGGTAAGACAAAAAATTGTAATTGGTACTCAATAAAATAACTAAATATATTAAATTTGAATATTTATATAACTAATAGAAAATTAATACGTGCAAAGCGCGTACACATTTACTAGTATATACTATATACATATACTAGCAAACACCCCATGCGATGCACGAATAGGTGAAAAAAAATATAAGAAAGAAATAAGAAAATGATCTATTTGCTCTATGTTTAAATGAAATCATAGACTATTAGCAAATATAAAAAAGAAATAAGAAAATAATCTATTTGTTCCATGTTTAAATGATATCATAAACCATCGTTGGAAATAACACGAAGCAAGAAAACATTATCAATTTTTTTTAAAATTAAAAACATAAAAAATAAATAAACAATTCTCAGAAGCATAACAATTCAAAATGCCTAAAATTTAATCAATTATGGTGGTAAGTGCTATGAGAAAACCTAATCGGAACTTGACCCATTGATCCATTACATCAAACATATCCAAGGCTGCTCTCACTAAAATAATACATCAACCTTGAGGCTCATCTTGAATGTGTTACATAACTAAAATAATTTTAAGCATGAAAAGAGCTTGAACACTTTAATAATATCATTCAGTTGGCATTGGAAGATCCAAGGATCCAACACATCCAAAGCAATTGGTATCCAAACCAATCTCACCGATTGCTTTGGATGTGCGCATCTCAGAGGTGATCAGGGATTGGAAAATCACACAAGAACAATTACAATGAATGCTTGGAAATCAATTCTCAACCAGGATTTTGATTTTAGTAATTTTTTTTTTTTTGAGAAACACATACAAACTGCACGCACACACAACCCTCCATTTCAGCTCGAACCTCTAACCACACACACCCTCAAAAAAGAGGGGTGAGGTGGGGAGTACTTGAGTTTAGTGATTTAAGCACAATGACCTTATAGGAGCCTATACCCATGTAACCCAGAAATTGGATATTGCAGGAAACAACCCCATTGTCTTGCACTGTCAAGAGAGATCCTAATGAAAGTTTGAAATGGGAAGAGAGAAACGTGGGAGGGAAGAAGTGATGTGTGGGTTGGAGATGCGTGGTTTGAGATCAAAGGTTAGATAGAGATTGTGAGAAAATTTAGGAAACAGTTTTTTGACAACTCTTCTCTTATCACAATCTTCTAAAATTAAGAGTTGAGATTAAAGAAGGGTGCCACGCCCACGTGGCATCTTTAAAACAGAACTCATACGATTCCATGGATTGAAGATTGGAGAGCAAAGAGAGGGGGTTAGGTGACACTTATTTCTTGGGGGTTAGGTGGCACTTATTTCTTTATATTATAGATAGATGTAATATTTATGAGGAATTGTAATATATGTGTGACGCATAGGCAGGGCCCCCCCCAAATTTTTTGTAAATCCTTACTACACTAGTATGAATTGAATAGTGGGCCCCTCAATAAAAAAAAAAAAAAAGGAGTATACTTGCCCCCCCCCAAATTTTTTTTTGTCCTATATGATATGGTGTCCCCCCCAATTTTTTTTCATATATATAGTGGGGCCCCCAATGGAGTCCCCTTATGCCCTTGAGGTTGCCACATGTCCCTATTGACACCCCTTAACTATGGTTAAAATTCACCCAATCTCAGGGTTCACCTACTTATCCTTGGTTTTTAGAAAAAAATATTTAAATAATTTTAACCTTAGTAGTTAGTGAATTTTAAACTAGGGTTCAAAAAGAAATTTGATATATTTTTTTTAAAACCAAGGATAGGTGGGTGAATCTTAACCACAATGAAGGGGTATTAATAGGGACACGTGGCGACCTCAAAGGCATTACCAGGAAAAAAGAAAAACAAAAAAAAAAACCACATTTTTTTTTCTCGGGGGCTACGCCCCTGAACCCCCAAATTCCATACCCACAAATCAACCCCAATGAAAAATTCCTAGGTCCACCCCTGCGCATAGGCAAGGTTACCTATGTCACACATTTCGATGACAAGTGTCCAACATGCAAATCCCCCATGCATGCCTTCTCACAAAAAATACGTTGATCAGAGGACCGTAGGCATAGGGAAGGTTGCCTATGCATTACACATTTTGATGACACACGACATGTTTTGAGCCCACAAAAAGCCCGACGTGCATTTTCTTTGGTACCCTAAAACATGTTATGTGACATTGTCTCACTGAAATGCATGAAACAAGCAATCTTGTGTATGCATCACACGTATATTACTCATCCTCTTTCTCTCTCTATATATATACTAGAAAGTGGCACGTGCGATGCACGTGAGAACAAGGGGAAGGAGTTAACGACACCCAATTGAACTCGCTAGTGGCACTTGCAATGCACGTGAGAGCGAGGAGAATGAGTTAACCATAGTTAATAGAAATTAAAAGGAGCACGTGTTAACCCATGGGTGTGATTGAACTCTCCCCGAGGTCAATCGCGATTGGCTGTGATTCTAAATAGATAGATGGCAAGGGGTAGTTTAGGAATTAAAGTAAAACATTAAATCAAAGGCAAGGGTAGTTTGGGAATTAAAATATAAACATTAAATCAATGTTTTGTTTTTATATTAGGGTAATTTGGGAATTTTGAAAAAATCATCTACACATGCCTCTCGCATTATAATAGTAAAGATATATATATAACAAAGAGGTAAAAATTGATAATGTTTCTAAAGGCTGCTCTCACTGAAAAAAGCCCACTTGTAGAAAAGCTTTTTGTCTATCGTACTCACACAACACTAGAATGAAAATGGATGCTACAGAAGCCTTTTCCAACCTCAAACAAGAGATGTATGTCCTCATGTTCTTAGTATATAAAAAGTTTCTTCCCAATGGTAGAATAGTGTTAAATAACAAAGAGGAGTTATCATCTATCATGTTTGCCTATAATCTACGACTAGAATAATTTCATAAGAAACATGATAACAAAGCAAGTTATCAATAATTTCATGAGAAACATGATAACAAATCAAGTTTTCATGTTTCCCTTAGGTTAGAAGTTTATTGGAAACAACAAAACAAGTTATCATGTTTGCCTATATAGCCTATGAGGCTTCGGTCAACCTCTCAACTTCAGTCTGCAACCAAGATAATTCAATGATGGTGACACTCCCACTCTTAAGTCTTACTTTTTATAGGCACTTCAGATTCGGAAACTATCCCATTGCTTTTAATTTTCTACTTTTTGTTTCTGCCTAATAACTCATGATTTATGCTACTTCTAAGATGGGTTCAAGACTCATAAACTCATACTCTTTGTGAACCCTTGTAGCTGTTGGGCTTGCTATCTTCTTGCTATTTATAAACACCATATCATTATTTACCAATTAAAGAAAAAAAACATATTTCTTTAATATGGTAGACTGCATAAGTGGATAATTATGCAACCAAAGTTACCAAACCAACAGATATAACACTGTTTCCAAATGGGAGTACAAGGACCACCGCCATGTTCATTGTACATAGTATCTAGACATCAAATTATCAAACATATACAGCAACACAAGTGAAGGCACACTCATAGGTACCAAGTACAGGTACGGGTATAATACGGCAATGATCCCTTCGGAAAGCACGGGTGTTATTTGGCAAAAACACAGCAAAAGTATGAGAAAATTAAAAAATAATTAATAATTATAAATAAATAAAAATCATGATATTAACTAGTAACAACCATCATAAGCGTTTAACACGGTAAAAGAACGGAAAAAATATGTGTATTGTACGTGTTTAATACGTAATACGTGTATTAAACGGATATTAAACTGCGATACGGGTATAATACGTAACACGACAAAAGTACGGAGTTTTAAACGGCGACCCCCCCTAAAAGTATTATACGAGTACTAAACGGGGTATAATACGGGTGTTTGGTAACTATAGGCACACTAAGAGGGAAAAAAAAAAGGTAATTGTTACAAAATAATACAGAAATGAAACAACATCTAATTCATGTATCAGAATTATAGCAAAATTAAGACAATATTGGAAGAGACTAACTAGGAAAACCACCCCAAAAAAAGTCCCTCTTAACAATCTAACCATATCAATGAAAACTGATCCAACAACACTGAAATCCCCCATCAGATATACAAAATCTCAAATATTTTCTATTCTAATCAAATCTTCTCAAACTCCAAAACCAAGCAATCACATTTGAATTCAGAATTCAGAAAAAAGCAGAAAATGAAATCCCCAAAGCCCGAACTCACCACATGCTTCCGCGGTATTTAAGAGTATATGGTCCGCCCTCCAGTGTCCTCCCAAAATGGCTATGAACCTTATGTTTATCCTTCCCACTCTGATCCAAAAGCGTCAATTCAAAAAGCGCCCTTACATCCGTTCCGTCGTTCGCAAGCGCGATGAACAGCGACACATATGCCGCATTATCCTCAATGCTCTTCCCATCTGGATAGAAATAGATTGCCCACTCATACCCACCAACCATAAAAGTATCAGAAGCTATGTACTTCCCAATCCCTAATCCCTTTGACAAAGAGTACCCAGTGATCTTGAATTGGTGAGAACCGTTAACTGTATCGGTGAGAGAGGATGATGTGGTAACTGAAGGAGGTGATGAAGAAGAGTGCTTGGAGGTTCCTCTATAAACCCTACCCATTCTCATCCACAACAGAAATAGAGGTTTTTAATCTGGTATATCTAGGGTTTATTTAACTAGTAAAGTTCAAGAACAGAATTAGGTTGAGATCTAGGGTTCTTGGGGAACAATTTGAACTGAATTGGACTGGTTAGACTTTGAATTGGGGTTCCTCACTAGGGTCATATATGTAAAATGGACGAATTTGAGATTCTAGGGTTTCTTTAACGAAATCTCTGTAAAAGGTTCGAAATGGGATTTCTAGGGTTTCATCGATCTGCCAGGGAGAGAGACTAAGAATATGAGCGTTTATGGGGGCTTATATATTGGAATTCTACACGCCAGGGCTTTGTCCCAATGGTAGTGTATCCCCTGCTTTAGGGGGAGGTCCGGGGTTCAATTCCCGCGAGGGTAGGAGTCGTTTATACTCTCCACCCGCCCACTAACCGAACAAATACTAACACCTCACCCAGCGTTGCGGCCTAAACGTATATCTTGTACCAAAAAAAAAAAAATATATATATATATATATATATTGGAATTCTGGGAGAGAAGACAATTTATTAGTGATTTAATAATAATTAATTAATAAGACAGACCGAGTTTTGTGTCGGCTTAGATCACCTCCAATGCTAACTGGCGGATATCCCGCCAGTAAGAATTTGGAAACCGACACATAATCCTCTATTTCCGCACGTGTTGTATTTAGAATTTAGCTTTTCTACTGGGAAATTAAAAAGGTACGTGTCGGATTATAATAAATTGTGGCGAGTCCCCACCAGTGAGCACTTGCGTTGATCCCAGTTCGTTTGTGTCGGATGGTGCCGTTGTAATAATTCAAATATGAAAAAACTACGAAATTTCGGAGAGCCGCCTCGTTTGAGATTGTTATGGGACTTGGAATTCTCTACGGTTATAACCGGACTCTTGGAGTCCAGTTAAGTCCCACAGGTCAACACCTGTCCGTCTTAATATCCCTTAACCGTGATTAAGATTCATTAAGGTTTAACCATCTACTCTTAGTTCTTAACAAAAATATGAACTTAACCGATTATGAAATGGACGCCTAATCCAATAAATATAACCCCTCAATCCGGGCTCGTTCACGGTTCACCTAACCCAATTTAAAATAAATGAATTATTTGTATTTCACACAAAAAAATAAAAATAAAATAAGAATAGATATTATGGTGAAGAATCTTCTCCAACGCTGAAGCTACAATTTTCTCATTTTTTATCCACAATGAGAGCTTCCTCAGGGTTTTTTTTTTTTTTTGTTAAAAACAACTATATCAGGCAAAGCGCATACAAGTATACAACACACCCAGCTCCTGAAGAATCAACCCATAAGAACCTCAAAATGGGTACTCAACCATACGAGGGTCTTGGAACTTTATGAGCTGAAGTAAAGGGTAGTAAACTACTGAGGTGGGACTAAACACATATAGCGTAAGCTCCCTCAGATAGAGAGCCACTTTTTAAAGGTTAAACTTCAGCGCCACTCTCTATCTTCTCTCTATTTCATCGGGCTTTATGTTTCAAGCTTTCCAACAATCGTTTTTTTATTTCACAAAAAATAATATAAAATAAAATGACATGTTTAAAACGCTCACCAAATTTGATGAGCATTTTCCCTTTCCTTAAAATGGCGAGCGTCTTCGGCGAGCCTATTGTAACTTCAATTTTGCCATCATGCTCCCTAAACTGGCGGCGAAGAGAGCCTGTTTAAGATAGTGTTGGAGATGCTCTCAACTAATGTTTTAAATTCAGTTTAGACTTACGGGATAGAAATCCCTATTGTTATATTATATTTTGGCATATTTTAACCCATAAAATCCCTATTAATATTTTGCAATTTCAGAATTTCAATTAAAATAAGAGCATTAGGTCACTCAATGGAGCATGAGTGAGCTATTGCTGGTCGCTCTCACAAAGCCACCCCTTCAACTACAATGAATTCAGGTTAATTTTTTTTTAATCGTATGGTTACTTTTTTTTTTTTTCTAGAAACCAAGGATAGATGGGTGAACCTTAGGGATGAGTGAATCTTAACCACGGTTAAAATAAGTTAAAAGGGGGACACATGGCAAGAAAAAGGGAGTCAAGATGCCCATCCTTAGGGCTGTCAATGGACCGGATCATGATCCGGATCCGATCCGATTAGCCGGACTTTGGACCCTATATGTGATCCGTCGGATCGGATTCGGATCGGATCGGTGGAATCCGATTATAATCGGATCGGATCTGGATATAGGGTGATCCGATCCGATTAAAATCCGATCCGATAATAATAATAATTTTTAATTATTTTAAATATATTATTTAGATTTTCTATGTATAAAATATTAATTTTTTAAAAAATTAACATTAATTAGTATTAATTAAGGTATTATTAGATTTTTTATTATTAAAATAGATTTTTTTTTTTTTAAAATAACCTTACTCGGATCGGATCGGATCTGATTCGGATCGGACGATATATAATCGGATCGGATTCGGATCGGTTACTTCATGATCCGACGGATCTCGGATCGGATTCGGATCAGTCGGATTCTTAATCGGATCGGATTCGGATCTAGGCAGATCCGGTCCGAATCCGATCCGTTGACAGCCCTACCCATCCTTGCGTCACCAACCAAGAAGTGATTATTTTCCTCAAATAATTCTCTTTTCTCAATTATGAATCGATTTAAGAATAAAAAAGAAGTAAAAAAAAATCGGCTGTTGAGATCGAAATCTCTAAAATATGTTTAAAAACTTATGTTTAAGAAATATTAATTTAGTTATAAATTTCAATGTTCTAAATAAATAATTATTTCTTTCCAAGAGTATAATTATACAATTATCTTTCATTATAGTAGGATGCTTAAAACATTAGGATACAAAACAAATACATCCTAGCAAATGAGAAAACACTGATTAATTATGACTTAATAAATTAATAACTTTTAAACTAAAAACTTAATCAATTAAGACACTCAACCTACTTAAATTTAGATATATCATCGATAATGTAAATATTTTATTGAGGAAAATACATATACACCCCTTAAGGTTTGACAAAAATATACATAGACCCTCTTAGTTTTCAGCAAATGCATTAGGCACCCTTACTTTTCAAACTAATGACACTTACACTCTTGTCAGTTGACCGTCAGTAAACTAACTAGACATGTTGACGTCATGTACAAAAAAAATTAAAATTATCTCTCGAATCATTTTAGGGAAAATACATTTACCCCCCCCCCCCCCCCCCCCCCTCAATTTTCATCAAGCACCCTTAATTTGTAAATTCAACAGACTTGAAATACAATTGTGAACCCGAACTGAAATTTCATCACAAAAAGGGCACTCTTCTAGTTAGTATCAGTTAAGATGAAGTTTGTTTCGCATTTAATTATTTGGAAAGGAAGATGAGGTTCACTTCCCTTGCTTATGCACATAAAAGAATATATTGTAAGAAAAATAACATGAGATGCAATTTTCTTGTTTTGGTTAGAAGCGATCTTCAAGGTGAACAACAACTAGGAGACAATCTCCATCCTAGCTTGGGTCGAAGTTAAACTCTTTACCTAAATCTTAAGGTGGCGTTTGGTAACACTAGTCTAAAATTTAGTGCTTATTTGAAAATTTTGACAATTTTTGGAATTTTAGTTGAGATGTGTTTATAGGCTTCGTTTGTTTCAATGTAAAGTAGGAAAAAATTTTCCCAATAAAATGTTATTTTAGCTTCTTTTTTTTTTTGTACGTAAAATCATAAAAAAGAAAAAACCTTTTTTTGGGAAAATAATAATTTTTGCATAAAATTACATACATTTAATAATTTGTATGTCATTTTCCTATAAAATCAATGAACTCTTTAAATATAAATCTCTTCCTTCAAATAACTTTTTTCCCTTTTTAAAAAAATAACAAAGGGCTCCTCTTCCTGTATTCATTAATTTGACAAAAATACATTTATGTCATTGGTAAGGGACCACGTCTCAAGAAGCGGACGTCCTGAGTTCGACTCTTGCCATACCCTTGGGGCCACCTGCACAAGGTTCCACATTTTCATAGGCCTTGGGCTTACTAGTTCATTTGGGGTCTTGCATGCGTTCAAGATTTACTCGGTCTACTCGAAGGGTGGGCTTGGGGTTCCAGGAAAAAAAAACTTTTTCTACATATGTTGTTTTAAAAAGTGACAAATATATAATTATAGGTATTTTGACAAAAATAAAACTCTAGCGGCATGTATTTGATAAAAATATTATTCTTTACATGTATTTTTGAAAATGACAAAAATATCTCTTTCCAATTGCGTGTTCCAAAATGGGAAAAAAAAAGAAGCAAAAGGTTCTTTCACATTTATTATTCATTAATATAAGAAAAGTACACCTCTTCACTTTTTTAAATAACAAAATATCCATCTTCACTTATATTTTAAGGATAATGCTACCAACATTCTCTTTCAAGACTCACTCTCTTTTTAATTGAAAGAGTGATAATTCAAAATACATGTTTTTCTGTTAATGGTTTACAGTAACATGTCTTTCTCTTAAAGAAAGTGGAGCAAACATTACTCACAATCCAAACAATAACAATTATCCACCTAAAAAGTTTATAAAATTTCTTCTATACATTTCTTTAAAAAATTTGAATGACAAATAGAAACATATTTACATATTTTAAATTTTAATTTGATCCCATCACAAAGAAGTAAAATAAAATAATATTTTAATTTATTTTTAAGAATGAAACCAGGAAGCACCCAATTTTTACACCCGCTTTTTAACCATGGTTTAAAAATTTTAACCATGGTTGGCTTAGGCAAACCCCAAGTCAAACTCTAGTCCAACCCTAGTCTAACCCTAGGTCTAACCCTAGGTCAAATCCTATTCCTAGACCTAGCCCTAAAACTAACCCTAGGTCCAACCCTAACCCTAGACCCAGGGGCGGAGCCAGGAATTTTTCATTGGGGGGGGGGGCCAAAATACATGTATAAAAAAATTTTGATTGAGGGTATGGAATTTGGGGGTGTAGTCCCCGAGAAAAAAAATTTTGAGGTAGTTTTTTATTTTGAGAATTTTTTTCCCCGGTAATGCCTTTGAGGTCTCCACGTGTCCCTATTAATACACCTTAATTGTGGTTAAGATTCACCCACCTATGCTTGGCTTTTAAAAAAATATCAAATTTATTTCTGAACCCTAGTTTAAAATTCACTAACTCCTAAGGTTAAAATTATTTAAATATTTTTTTCTAAAAACCAAGGATAAGTAGGTGAACTTGAGATTGGGTGAATTTTAACCATAGTTAAGGAGTGTCAATAGGGACATGTGGCAACCTCAAGGGCATAAGGGGACTCCATTGGGGGCCCACGATATATATGACAAAAAAATTTGGGGGAGCCACTATATTATATAGGACAAAAAAATTTGGGGGCCAAGTACACTAAAAAAATAAAAATTTAATTGAGGGGCCCACTAGTCATACTCCATCACTAAGGATTTACAAAAAATTTTGGCCCCCCACCCTGGCTCTACCCCTGCCTAGACCTAACCCTAGTCTAACACTAGGTCCAACCCTAGCCCTAGGTCTAACTCTAGGTCCAATCCTAACCCTAGGTCTAACTTTAGGTCCAATCCTAGTCTAACCCTAAGTCTATACATGGCCCTAACCGAGCCAAACTAGGTCCATCCCCAAGAGCCGTGGCTAAGACCCTAGGGCCAAGCTCATTGACCAAGTCAAAATTAAAACCGCCAAGGGCCCAAGCCTTGGCCCGATCCTAAACCCATGTCCCATGGCCCATGGGATAGACCCAAAAACTAAGCCCATTAACGCATGCCCAATACCCATGGAGCAAAACCCAAAGCTAATTTCCGTATTCATGTAACCTACCGTCCATTGCTGCCCTTCCTCTTGAATCACACATTTAAGACATCTTTGATGATAAAACCCAGAGCACTCAGGTGTGTGCAGCTCGGACAGCCCCCCTTTTCTTGTTTAAAAACTCAATCCTCAATTGAGCAAAGGCCACTTGCAACTCCTGTGCCCCTGCAAACTCCTCAGTTTGACCCACCAATCGGGCCCCTCTACCTTACCTAACCTCCCTCCAAATTGTCTCTGGCGAGCCAGAAAGGGCTTGTCTCGGGTGTCCATAGAATAGATGACATGTGATAGTGAAGTCAAAATCATAGGGCCCATGATTTTGACTTCTCCACCCATAATGAGACAAGTGGCGATAAGTGTGAGAAAAATGAGAAGAGATATCAAGTGGGGGGAAGTCAAAATCATAAAATCATAAGAGAAAATGAAATGATTTCTCCCCTCTTTCATGCCAAGTGTCACACAATGACATCAGAGACCATTTTCTAGCTTCGCCAAAAACAATCTAAGGCCCCAAATTACTTACCATACCACTCTGACCTTTGGTTATGAATACCAAGTATACAACCTTCGAATCCCATTTTAGGAGGGTCGTGGCTTTGGATTCTCCCTAGCCCGTGCCAGAAAAATGCTCTCGGACCACCACACATTAAGTGCCATGTGGCACAAAATGGGAGAATTCATTTTATTTTCTCTCCTGATTTTGACTTCTCCCCACTTGATATCTCTCCCCCTTTATCTCACCATGTGTCAAACAAAGGCCGGAGAAGTCAAAATCATGGGCCCCATGAAATGACTTCTCCAGCAGCTGGTACTTATTGTGTGGTGGCCGGAGAGCGGGAATCCGAAGCCGTCCAAAAATATGATAGAAATATAGAAACTCTAGAATTGCAGATTCCTCAAAGCCTTTACCTCTGGCCACCGAATCCATCCTCTCCTTCCCCATGTGAGACAAACTCCACTCACTATCAAAGCATGCACTCTCTCATCTCTAGATTCCCTTTTCTCCTTCCCTCTCTCCCACACTATCTCAGGCCCATCATCCCTTTATTTTTTTATCTGATAGCAGCCTCTCCACTTTTCTCTTCTTCTCTAGCTCAGCCAGGTTGTCCCGAGCGAAGTAGTAGCAAGAGAGACCCCTCTTCCTCTTCGGTTAGATGGTTCAGCTCCAGATGCAGCGGCAACCCCTCCTCCATTGCCCGAGCAACACACCACTAGCCATGCCAGAGTTGCAGCCATCTACGCACACTGCAACAGCTAGCCCCAGCATATCTCATGAGCATTTGAAGCCCCACCTCTGCGCAACAGCAACTGGGCTCCATCCTTCTCTCTACAGTGGCCACCGAATTCCTGGCAGTAGCACCCCCAACTCTCTTCCTAGGTCGGCCAGGCGCTCCCCAATACCATCTGCGGTTGCCACCGCCTGTGTACACATGGAGCAACCACTGCGCATGTATACTCCATCATTATTTCATGTGAATATATGTGCTCTATTGACGTGTTGCGGATGCTGGGGGATTCAGATTGGTGAGCAGGGGGTCACGGGAGTTCTCCAGGCCTGATTACGCTCATAAGACACCCCTAACCATGCTAAACCCCCTATTGTCGACCTTAACTCATGACAATTACCCGGTTTCATGCAAACTTGGGATTTACGATTGAGGGATCAAATAAATGGTTTTTTGGACAAACTCTTGGATATATTACTATTTTATCATGTAAATTGTGAATATGATTTTTAATATTTTTTTTCGGATGATTTCTGATATAGATCATGTTTTAACCGAAACTCATTCTAAAAATCTGTACCAATCAGTAAATCCATAAAAACTCATTTCCATTTTCTTTGCATCTTCTGGAGTGCAACCCAATAAACGGAACTCAATTGAGGGTTCGGGAGTAAATTCTATGGGCCTCCAAAGTTGGGTCCAACATGCTGTTTTTAATAGTTTGGACTCATTTTTATCACCATTTTACCTCGATTTATGTACCAACACAAAGATTATAAAATTACTGAAAAATTATGTTAATTTCCTCTTCGATGATGTGAGTTCAGAACATCAAACATAACTCAAATCGAAGTTTGGGCTACGGAGTTATGGTTGTCCAAAATTGGGAGCACAAAATTCAATAGAAATTGACCAGCCATGCTTCAAATTGGTGACAGACCCATTGGGCTGTTCTTTGGGTACAGACCTATTGGGCTATTCTTTGGGTATTGGCCCATCTTGGGAATGTTGTCCATAAATTCCATTTCAGCCCTGACCTTACTTGGGTTAACGTCTAATTTAAAATGGGTTAAAATTAACCCCGATTAACTTGCCCCTCCATGTTGCTCCGCAACGAGCCTAAACTACTATTTAAAAATCCCAAAAATAATAGAAAAACTATAAAAACAATGTAAAACCAGACTTTAACCATTCTCAGGCTCATTCTTAATCATGGTTAATAGCCTTAATCATGGTTAGCTCCCCTTAGCCACTTCGGTACAACCCTAGCCACTCCGGTGCAACCATAGCCTCCTCGACTTTAACACTAGTCCCTGGGGCTAATCCCTAAGCCATTCCGGTGCACACACACACCCCCTAACCTCGGTACAGATTAAAGTACCACCCGAACTATACTTGGTCTGATCTCGCTCCGGTGAGTACGTAGGCAACCCAATCCGGGTTCGACCCTAGTTAGGATTTTCCCTTTCTTGGATTAGTATCACTCTAAATACTTAGGCATTTTTCTCAATTTTACCTTGTTTGACTTATATCTAGGGAGTAGGTAATCATCTTAGATGGGGGTCTTGGGTGCCTAACACTTTTCCCGGGGCTTAAATGAATTCTTTATCTAAACTCTGATCGAGACCGTAAGTCCCTACCCATCCACCCAGTCCTACTTCCTCCCGAATAAAATAGGTGGCAACTCTTAGTCAACCTGTGAGATCAAAATGACGTTTTAGTGTCGTTCCTCCGTAGGACCCGGCCCGAAAGAAAATGCGGTAAAATTACATGGTCACAAAACCAAACAATTGAAAAACAATTGTAAATAATTTATGACATAAAATCATTTATGTGCAAACAAACGAACCGTAAGGCGCCAAACAAAAAGAGAAATAATTCATCCAATATAGTCTCCCACCTTAAGCAGATTCCTAACACTAGCAAGAGGTTCTGTATCTGCACAGCCATGTCCCTCATTTGGTAGGTTTTCTAGCCACACAGACATCCCTTCTTCTTCTTCTTCTTCTTCTTCTTCTTCTTATTATTATTATTATTATTATTTTGGTTAAACATCCCTTATTTGAGTGATTGTAATAACGCAGCTTGAAGTTTGTATGAGTTAATCACTCCCCTGAAGTTTGTCTATGAACTCAACCACATAGCATCTTAGATAATCTTGTGCCTTGGAGAGTCAGTTACGTTTTGTGCTCCTCCGATCCCTAAAATCTAACATGAGGCGTGCTAGCTCTATTCTTAGGTGAGGGGAAAAATACCGGGAAGGACACGCGTCAGCAACTGCTACTCGAACTCTGGTTTACTGGTAGAAGGTAGGAGTTGAAGGGTATGATACCCTGCCCTATACTCCTATGCCAAAGTAAGTAGATGTAGAAGGTAATGAACAGTAGTAAGCACAGAAGCAAATAAAAGAAGAGAGTAGAAAATATTCTCGGTCCCTTTCCACTGAAATTCTCGGAGTATTTATAGGTTCAGCTCAGAATGGCCATGTATGGCCATAGATGACCATACCACGTGCCCAACACTCATTACCAAATATGTCAGACAAATCTGTCACCTAACGTATCTCACGTGGGCGCCTACTATTAGTTCAGTCGGTTTGTTTCTGACAGCACGCGGAAGTGACCAGCATTAAATACCAAGACAGTGCATTTCACCTACTCGTCAGAATAAACGATCGCCTCCTGATCACTTCCTCCTATGAGTCGGTCTCGTTGTTGACTTGAGCTCGAGTCCGTTGTGTATGCCTTAAAATGAAGTTTGGTCTAGTTATCCGAAGATAAGGGATTCGTTGTGTAAGACAACGGATACGTTGTGTATCAGACAACGGAAACGTTGTTCATCAAACAACGGAACAACTCTCTCTTTTAAGCACGTGATCCACGTGTCACATTTTGGTGAACACAACAACACAAGCTAGCTCGTTCTCCAACACTTAAGTAATGTTACGAATTTTATCCATTACATTAGGCATTTCCTAATCTAGGTGTTGGTTTTTTGGCAAAAGCAAGGACGGGAGTAGGAAACGCAAGAGTAGGGCTGGCTTATTTAATCCCTGACGGGTGGACTAGTAATTCCTGGGCCTTTCGCCACGCGAGAGGTCTTGGGTTCCATTTCTCACTCCCCCCTTTGGGGTCAGTCCCGCCTGAATTTTCCGGACTTTCTTAGTGGGGGAAGATTGCGGACCTTTGTTACATCCCGGAGATCTATTCCTGGAAAAAAAAAAAAAAAGGGGGTGGCTCATTTAACATTAGATAACTGATACACTTTAGATCTTCCACGGTTGCAAGTTATAACTTATAATTATAGAAGTGCAACATGTGTTCCTATCTATATAGAGTGTTTTTTTAATAATAACTTTTATCAGTTTTTCTTTCATACATCGGTAGGATTTTATGCTGACCATCTAGATTAATGCATGAAGCAACTTTCGGGTGTGAAGGTCTTATAACTTTTATTTTTAGGTTAAAAATGATTTAGGATTTACTCTGGCCGAGCCAAAGTGAAATATTATGGCCTAGCCTCTCCAGCTTGCTACAAGTCCCTTTTAACTCTCTTTAATTGTGGTTAAGATTTATTAACTCTTAGAATTTAAAGTAGTAAAAGAAAAAATTAATCACAGAGATTAAAACTTATTAACAAGAGTTGAAAGCTGTTAGTAGATAGGCCAAGAGTTTTTTTACTCTGGCCCCAACCAAAGGAACTCTTAAAAAACGATATAGGATTTACTCTGGCTAAGTCCGGGTAAATTACTCTAGCTACCCTCTCAACTCGCCACTTGTTCATTTTAGTTGTGGTTAATATTCACTAACCCTTAAGAGTTAAATAATTTAACATTGGTTTTAGAAAAAATTAATCAAGTTAAAACTTCTTAATCAGGGTTAAAATTTCTTAACTAGAGTTAAATGGTGTTAGAAACTAATCCAGATTTTACTCACTCTTAAAAAACAGTTAGAATCTCATGGAGGAAATTTTTCTCATATGAAAAATGGGGGGAAAAAGGAAAGGACTCAGCCTCTACCAACCAATTATCCAAAAGCAACATGTTAAAGCAGACACATGAGAGAAAATGTTTGCTTCAACAGGAAAAATGGACAATTGATTGGGGAAGGCTGAGAGTATTAAAGGCTTGAGAGTAAGACTAGCACTCTTCAAAGAAAATATTCAAAGAGAAAGTGTGTTGTTTTGGGAAAATAATCACCTCCATGGTTGGTGATGTGAGGAGAGTGTCTCGGCTATCCTTTTCTTGCCACATGTAGTGGTGGCAATGGACCAGGTTTGAACTTGAATTTTGGTGATTTTTTAACAAATCTAGCCCGAATCCTGACACATTTACAAAGACGTTGAAGCTCGAACTCAACCTGATTGACACCCCTAATTACGTACCTTTTAACTCTCTTTAACTGTAGTTAAAATTTAGAGCAATGCTAGGTCCATTTTTCGATCGTCCACTCTCTCTGGTAGTTTTTATTATTTTTATATAAATAGACAAAATAAATGTGGTGGGACCCACCAAAAAGTATCATACCGTTTTGTCTTCTTGTATGAAAATGGGGGAGAGTGGACAACCAAAAAGTGGACCTACATTGCTCTAAAATTTAATCACCCCAAGGCCTAATGTTCACCCATCAACCCTTAATTTTTAGAAGAAAAAAAAAAGTAATCACAGGAGTTAAAAAATATTAACCAGAGTTCATAACAGTTAAAGGGGCTTTATGAGAGCGGGAGCACTGGTTCACCCTCGATTGTGGAGGAACTATTGTGCCTTTTTTTAAAAATGAAAGGTCCAATGTTTAGGGCTGTCAATGGATCGGATCTTGATCCGATCTGAATCCAATCCGATTAGATAGGATCCTAATCCTATTATAGATCCGTCGGATCAAATACAAATCCATGATCTTGAATCTAATTATAATTGGATTGGGTTTGGATCTATGGTGATCCAATCCGATTATAATTAGATTGGGTTTGAATCTACGATGATCCAATCTGATTGAAATCCAATCCGATTAGATTAATAATAATAATAATATTTATATAATTTTATTAATCTCTACTATAATGAGAAAGGCCCCCTTACTAATGGAAATTCTCAAACTATCCACATAGCCTGTTTTTTGTAAATACCCGAACTACCCTTATATAAGGCCCTTTATAAACGTAACCTATTTTTTATAAATACCCAAACTACCCTTATATAAGACCCTTAATAAACAGAGGCTGATTTTTTTGTAAATGCCCAAACTACCTTTAACATCAATCTTTCTCCCCTACCCCTCTTACACGTGCATCGCAAGTGCAGCCCACTAGTATACTATAATAGTAATCATAATTTTTTATTTTCTTTAATTAAAATATTTTTAGATATATTAATGTTAATCCGATTCAGATCTTGAATTAATTAATCTGATTGGATTCATACTTCATTATCCGATTTCGGATTGATCGGATCGAATCGAGATATGTCGGATTCTTAATCCCGGATCCGATCCAACAGATCTAAATCCAATCCGTTTACAGCCCTATCCCCGGTGGTAATCCACTTAGTTTTAGAATTGTTAGAGCCGTAGAATCCAAGGTCATCATTCCTTTGCTTTACACAACCAAAAAGTTTCTTTGGCAAGTTTAGCTGATTGGGATTTGTGGGCTCATCTTTCACAAGTTGTCTTTTGTTTTACTCAATGTTTTCAATATATTCGTTCAACATTAGGTTTAATATCCATATTAAGAGCAGTGATAGTATAAAATACTTCTTCTACGGCTTGATGAATATACAATCTCATTGATCAGCCAAATCGGTGAGTCAACCAATTCTGAGTTCAGCTTGATGTTCATCACTATCAAATCAACGGCCTACATTTAAACAATTAAAAAAAATCCAATTATTATCCATAAAAGGCCAAAATCATGTGCATCTCGAAGACTGATTTGGACGGTAGAGATGATTTGCTACACCGAGTTCCCATGTATATCAGTTATACTACATTAATAAGTCAAACAAAATCTCAAAAAGATTCCAACTTTCCAAGATGACCGATAGATACCTTTCTTGGCTCGATTCAAATCCTGACCTGGATTCCCGAGGCTGTGCTTACCACAGATTCTAACCGAAGTTTCTCGATCTAAACACACAAAACCCCAATTGTGATTTTCAAGTTTTTTTGTGGTTGTTACTAAAACCAGTAATATTTCTGGTTTTGGAGGACTGGAGATATATAGATTCATGGTGTTTTGACTCCAAAAAAGAGAGATTACGGCTCGGAAATTAGTTTTCTGAACTGGGTATCTCTCAAACATGGCTGAGCTTTGTCTAATTGCCTCTTCTGCTTGTCCTCCTGGGCTTTTCCACCAAGAACAGGGATCGACTCTTAAGGTAATTAATGCTCATATACTTCTTCATAATTTCATTTCATTGGGTTTGAGGATTTGGGTTGTTGATATTTGTTCTGATTTGAGTTGGGGTTTTTTTGAATTTTTGTTTGCATGTGTTTTGGGGGATTTTATAATTTCTTTTGTTCTGCTATTCTAAGTTTGCAGAGTTGGGATTTTGATTGGTTTGCTATAGGTGGATTTTTTAATTAAGTTGCTTTGATTCTTAAGGGTTTTGGATGCTTTATGGAAGTAATAATCAGTAATTGGTTTTAAATTTGATTTCGTATAAAAATTTCCTGATCAGTTGTAGGATTGATTTATGTGTATTTGTCATTGTAAATTTAGATTTTGGTGGGGGGCTTTCAGCTGTTTACCTTTTCTATGATTATGACTCTTTAAGTTCTATAGTTGGTAGATATTGATCCGATTTCAAGTACCTGTAGATTTTGTTGCCTTCCTGTAGTTGGGTCTTGTAAACATGTGAGGTTGGTCCTTTGGGATTTTTTTTGTTTCTATGTAATTGTTATTTAATCTTCAGAGTTTCAAATTTCGATATTTGATGCAGTTGCAATATACTTTTTTGTATTAGATATGTCATTAGAATTTTGTGTTGGATTTTATCTGGTTAATTTTGTACCAGTTATTGTGTATGTGTCTCTCTCTTCCCCATGATCCATTAACTGTATTGTTTCTGTATTAGATTTCGTAGTAATTCTTTAGTTTCTTTTCATTGAAACTTTTATTTATCTTTTTTCTGTCTTTGAATTGTTTTATATTATGATTTTCAAGTGATTATGATTGGGTATAAAGTTCCTATGATGCTGATTGCTTTGGGTGAGTGTGCATGAGCAAATTGTTCTTAACATCCTCCTATTTGATTGACGTCTCATTATTATTTCCATATATCAAATGAGGAACTTTTGTTAATCTTTGGCTGATGCAGGAGTTTCAACCTTTCGTACCGATTCCTGGAGCAAGGCAGGATTTTATAAGTTCATGTTGCCTTCATCTAGGTCCACCTCAGCTTGAGGGTCCATGGAAACCCATCAGCTGGTTGTCGGAATGCAACCAGTCTGTCAAGCTTGACTCAATTATCAGGACACCTGTGCTTGTCGACGTGCAAGGTTTACTGCTCATCAATTGTCATCTTTAAATGTTGGATGCACTTATTATTCAAGATTTTTCTATTTCATTTTAAGTCATAGATTAAGCATTTGATTACAACCCAAATGCATAGTTACCAAGTCAGGGTTCGAGAATTATTCGTCTAGGAAAATTTCAGGAAAATCGGTACAATTCATAAATAAATCGGGAAAATGTCAAGATGTGAAAAAATATATACTAATTATGAAAATTTTAAATAAATATATTTCATATATTAGATTTTTATTTAAGAATTTTTCAAAAAGTCGTGAATAATTCGCTACTTTTTTCAGAAGTCACATTTTTTTCCAAAAGTTATGAATACTTTGTGAATTCATCATTCGATGAAAAAGTCGGGTATTATTGAAAACTTTTTTTAAAAAATCAGAGAACTTTGTTACTATACCCACATGCATACTGTTTTCTCTTTTCCTTTTTCTTTGATTTGCCGAAATATTGCTTTAGTAATCATGTTTACCCCTTTGTTTTTGTAGCAGACACTCTCCCTGATTCAGTACTATTCAGCTTTGGGATTGCTGAAAAGTGCACAAGGCACGAAAAGATCTTGCAGTTCCTAATGGCCGGATCAACTGAAGTAGAAAGGGATGGACTTGATTTCTCTATACTATCAGATTTGATGGGCCTCCAAACAATGGCATCCTATACACAACCACTTCCTCCTTCGGATTATGGGCTATGTCTTTATGAGGTTGAGGGTGATGAGGCTCAGCGTTCCCTTATCTACCCAAGGATGGAACTTAATGCCCAAAATTCTCTCTTGGATTTTGAAAGGGATTTGGAAAGAAGCTCAAAAATTACTGTTCATCCAGATGGCCGAGTCTTGTTCACAGGTACTAGGGCTGAGATGATGGATCTACTTTCGATTGTTGCGGATTTTTACTTGTCAAAGAGCTCAATTAAGTGGGGAAAGCAATCGATTCTGGTTCCACACTTTACTAGGTATGTACTCTTAAAGTCATATCATGTCATGATTTTCTAGGCTTCTGTTCATATGCAGGCTGATAATTCTGAATTTTAAGGAAAATGAACTTGATTGTTTTGTCCTTTTCATTATTAGTATGAAAATATGTGATGGAGCTAAAGTTCATCCTCAATCACTTTTGGACATAACCCTATGACTCGTTGGTTGGTTCTTTAACTCAGTTGGCATTCTCTTGGATGGGGCATAGCTCCAAAACAGGCTGATTGTACATTTCTAGCTGTCTAGTGCATTTTTTTTAAAAATGCATCCTATTAACCTCATCTTCTAGCTGCTCAGTTAGTTCTGTCCTTTCATCCAAAAAAGTTAGTTTTGTCCTAGATAGGAATGTTGAGTTCCTCTATTTAGTCTGACTTTTGGGCCCATCCAAGACTGTTCCTCCAATTGAACTGTCTGTACCAACAAGTCATCCGGACATTATATGCTGAAAGGGTTTTGGTTTAATCAAGTATGGTGTGCCTAGGGTCCATCATATTTGCTCTTATCTAATTTCTAGTCAGCTAGTTGTGCCTGAACTTTATTATTGGCTGTAATTTTGTTTATTAACATTGAGCCAAAGTAATGTAGGATTTGTTCGTTACATATCTCTTTTCTTTCTTGAAAGTCCTTATTTTCCCTCTTGGAGATACCTTTTTTTGGTACGATCTTGGAGATCCATTTACCAGTCCCATAATCTCTCCCTCTCTCTCTCTCTCTCTCTCTCTCTCTCAATACTAGTTGTGGAGGGACCTCCAACAAGGCAACAATTTGCAGCTCTTGATTTGGATCCTGCATCTGATTGGTTCACTCAGGAATGGACGTTTTATACCAAAGGGATTTATTCATGTTGAAGCCAAGAGAGACTCCCCTGGCAGAAAATATGAATCTTGTTCCCACTTCGGGTCTGCTTCTACCATATCTTATGAATGCCATGTGTAACTTTGAATTGAGGAATACTCATGCAGGAGGGGAGGGTGAGAAGCAGCAGTCAGTTCTGCTTATGCTGTGTACATGTAACATGGGTGCCGAAAAATTTACAATCATCATTCGATGGTTATCCAACTTGGATTTTTCCTATTTCAAAATTCAACCAGAAGGGATGTTTGTAATCATATAATATATACATATTTTTCTCGTGTGCACATCATACTTTTCCTGATTGAGAATCCAAGAGATTGGATGGTTGGGAACATTGAAGCGGGAATTTCTGGTCTATCACATATTTGGCTTCTACTTGATTGAAAATAATTATGGAGAGAATAACGTTCAGGAGTCGTTTGGTAACTTTATTTTACTTTTAGTGTAAAAAGTTCTTGTTTGCATTAGAAGTAGTGAGGATATTATTGTGGCCAATGCTTACAGAATCTCTTATGGTTAAAAATTAAACTGGATTTTTGCTATGATGCATATTCTTCAATGTGAATAATCGTGACTATCATTTCTTTTAACCTCCTGACCCTGCAATTGTTCTACTGAACAGACTGGACTGCAGGGAACCACCAGCTAATATCCATGGGTCTTCTTTGAAGCTAGAAACAGTTACGGTTTCCCCTCTAAAGAGGTACCTGTCACTTGAGACTTTTTCATTATATATATATATGGTTGTTATTCATATCATATAAACTTTGTGTACCTGGCTTACTAATGGATACAGCTGTTCAATCACTGGGCAATCTCTTAGCTTGGGCATAACCCAAAATGAGAGCTTAAAGCCTCAAACGGTCATATTTTGAACTGCCTGAGTATTTGAGTTGCAAACTTCTTTCGCATACCCTTATCAAGTCTTTTTGGCTTTCCTAGTTTTAGATCCTATGTAAGAAGTTTACTATCCTCTGGTCACTCAGATTGTTGGGCTATATCCATCGGAGGTGGCACATTAATAGAATGGCGTGCTTTAAATGAGTTGGTGGGTCATTTTTCATCCATTGATCGAGCTGTTTTGATTTAGGTTTTTTCCTTATAGTGACATTTTACATAGGGGTGTCAATGGAACGGATTAGGATCCGGATTCAATCTGGCTAGAGCAGATCCTAATCCAATTATGGACCCATCGAATCAGATGTGTATGAAATTTAATTTTAAATCCTGTAATAATTGGGTCAAATTCACATTTATGGTGATCCAAGCTGATAAAAATTTGATTCGATTATATATATAGTTTTATGAGACAAATATCTACTTAAATATTGGTTTTGGCTTTTAAAACATACCAAACTTAAATTATTTTAATTTTTGTTCAAATTTTTTATATGCTCAAAATATTATTTTTTAGAGAATTCAGATCTGAAATAAATAATCAGACACAAATTCAGAATGAGTAATTTAGAATCCCAACGGACCTCATTACGATCTATCATATTTTTAATTGGATCGAATTCCAATATAGCTGGATCTGATCCGAATCCAATCTGTTTACAGCCCTAGGTTTATATCATTGTATAGGAATGTCCTCATGCATCCACTATTTGAAAGGTCTTACGGTATCTTTCATGACTAACCACAATGGATCTGGTCTGAATCCTATCCGTTTACAGCCCTGGTTTTATATCCTTGTAAAGAAACTCATGTATCCACTATTAAAAGTTCTTACAAGATCTTATCTTTCAGGACTAATCACATTTAATGCAAATTTCATATTTCATATAAATTTGGATCTATCAGTGACTTGGGTTTCGGGTACTGCAGTGTTTGCAGCTTTGATACTACTAATATTGATATCTACACATTGCTGTTCTACTCCTTCGATATCCCTTCACATTTCTGCCTTATTTTTCCAGTCCCGAGAAAATTAAGCTAAAGCCGTCACCAAAGAAGAAGCGTAGTAGGAAAGCATGCAGAGGGAGGGATCTCTATGGGAAGAACTACTCCCATGCGTGCGAGAGCCTTCTATCCCTAATCATAGACAAGAGGCGGGGGAAGACTGCAATCCTGTCACTCAAGAAATCCAGCCCTGAAGTACCCCAGCTTCTGACCCAATTCTCTGCTGGCATTGCTGGGACAGGCCTTGCTGTTCTCTTCTCCGTCGTCTGCAAAGTTGCTTGTGGGAGGGTACCCTTTTGTGCATCCAAGCTCTTGAATACTGGGTTCGGACTCGGACTGGTTTGGCTCTCATGGGCATTGAATAGACTGAGGGACACGATTGTCTATATCAGCAAGAATTCGAGCAAGATGGGGTTTAAGGAGGAGGAGATGATGAAGAGAGTGGACAGGAGTGTGAATGAGATTTTTTTTAGAGCTGCAACACTGATGGCAGTGGCAATGCTGAAGCTTGCGTGATCGAAGAAGGTAAGAAAATATTATCAAGCAAGATGGTTTTTTTTTTTTTTCATATCGAGCTAGGTTTTGTGTCGGTTGTAAATGGGATTAAGAAAATATTATCAAGCAAGATGGGTTTTTTTTCATATCGAGCTAGGTTTTGTGTCGGTTTTAAATGGGATTTGTATAAAGTAGTTGGGAGGGTTACCTAATTCAGTTCTCAACAAAGAGCTTGTAACAAATACAATAAAGCTTTGTATATGGCAGTTGAGCTTATTGATGGATTTATGCATCTTCATGTCCTCATGTTTGGTTCGCTTGCGTGCACATTATTCAGATTTTCAAATCTCCTGTAGTGAAAGAACTGCCAACATGCCCGGGGGATTTAGTCGGGTGCTCTAAGAGGCCCCGGTTACCTTTGTTACCAAATAAAAAACTGCCAACATGCAGTACTGATGTGTTTCAATGAAAGTGGCTTCCTTTATAGGGGAATTTTGTATATATGTGTAGACTTTCTTTTGAGATTCCAATTTGGCACGTCCTTCAGCATATAACTGTGTACACGATGCCACATGCCTGAGAACTTGCACATTCGGGTCCTTTGGCATCAATTTTTGGTGATTCTCTCATTTTGGGAAAAAATTAATTCTCAAAGTCTTGAAATTTATGATCAATTACGTGCACCAGCTTACCTTCCAAAAAAAATGATCAATTACGTGCAGAGATTGCATTTGGCAAATGTTCATCAATGCATATACAAGTGTTATAAAATGTCCAAAATTTTATCATGTTCCGTCTATCACTTCCGTTAAGTTTATCTAGTTCGTTTTAAGTTTTAGATGGTTTTTTTTTTTTTTTTTTTTTTGCAGTTAAAATTGTGCTGAAAACAGTCTTAAAATTGCTCCCTAAAAATGAATTGTCATACGCGTTTACACTGATTCTAAAAATTCTTACAGAGAACCCATGTAGCAAGCAAGATCCAACAACTTTGGATTTGGATATCGAAGTTTGCATGGATTTTTTCATCGAAAATTTCCTAAATTGGTTTTAGCTGTTTTCTTATCAGCATCAGCTCATGTCTCTCCGTAAATGTAACGAGGCATATCCTCTTTGATGTGTTGGACTCGGCTTCACCATGTGCTCCACCGTTTCTATTGCTGAAAACCTACCGAGTAGAAATTTCTCTACAGAACTGTTTGGAAGAGTATAAATGGAAGGCCAGCCGGGATATTCCGGCTCGGTCTCAATCAAAAGCTGCTTTTATGATGCCCATCCAAGAGTATGAATTAAATGGGGGAATGTTACAGTAATTTCCACTCTTCCGAATATTCAAATACATGCCTTTCCACAGCATCCATCCATTATGAGCGAGAGTTGCTTCTGTCAGAGAAAGTCACCGCTATCAATCCCCGAGTGAAGCATCTTCAGTTAAGGTTCTCAAAATTCAAAATTGGAAGAAAAAGTAAGATCTGTATCACTGATTTTTCTTATAATCACACAGAGATCTGCAAGAAGCAAAATTCAGTTTTCTGTTGGGAAAATTATAACCACAGAGTCCGGCAAGATGCAAAATTCAGCTGTCTTGGAAAATTATCCAACGACATCATTTAGTAAACTAAGTCCATTTATCTGTTGTCATAAATTGCAATTGGAATCTATTCTGGACCAAAATCAACTGTCGCCAAAATATGCATTCTTAGCAATTAGTATCCTTAGTTATCCTGCTGTCAGAAACTTGTTTCCAAGAATTATGCTCAACAGAACAATTTTCTGTAATATTCTCACATCGGCAGAACACTATAGAACCCAACATTTCTTTCCTAGTCGAGTTTCATAAAATAATTCGACATCTGATCTAAAACAGAAGTATGGCCAATTCGTGGTTCCCATATTGGCATGGTACAAGAGGTCAATAAAGTTATCATAAGATGGCTTTGACAACAATAGATACTGGCTTCTTTTAAACTAAAGAAAACTCATTTATGATGTGCTCTAATATTTTCTCATTTTATGCAAGTACTCCTGCCTTGATAAAAGTTCTCATGATTCTCATGAACATATACTTTAAATGTTCATATCCCTTATTTACTGTGCAGAATATCAAGAATTTCCACATATTTTAGCATTTGGAATAGAGAAAAGAAAAAAACTCTAAAAATCACATGCATTCAATATCCTAGCTCCTTAAATATCTTTCAATATGTGCTTACTAGAAGAATCGATCAGACAACAACAAATCAGACTAAGTTTATTAACAAATCAACAGCAAAAGCACAGCTTTAAACAAACTGATAGATTTTAACATGCAAATCCTCGTGTACGCAGTATTGAGGAACTTGTCCAGTGCTTGATAAACAGAATTGATAGATTTTAACAACCAAAATCCTCATGTAGGCAGTACGGGGGGAAATTGTCCAGCGCTCGATATTGTTTAACATTAAAAATTATTTAATCATAATACAGATGAGAGAAAAATAAAGTTCTGGAAGCGATCGAGACTATGTTAAGCTAATATGCTCAAACTAAAAAGAGCGCAACAAATGAAAATTTTTCAAATTTATCCAAAATTCATACCACTAGTTACCCGAATTCTCTATGAATGCTTCAAACAAACGTTGAACCAAATGTGGACTACATGTAAAAAACAAGCACATGGCATGTATCTCCAAGTGGCACTCTGGCCCTTCTCATCTTTTTGTTGATGAGCAGACATGAAAAAAGATTAACAGGCGCAGTCCTGTAACATCTCAACTGATTACTTTTGAAACTACTCCTGCACCAACTGTTCTACCTCCCTCCCTCAAAGCAAATCTTTGTCCTGTTAAACCATTAACCAGCAATAAATTAAAAACTTCCATGTTCTCAATTTCAGACCTTATCAAACTGTCAGAAATATAAATAAATAAAAAGTAAAATGTATACTCTTTGGAACCAGAAAATTTCAGTGGTAATTTGATAAGAGAAGCTTCATAAGATTACAAGCACGAATTTGGCAGTTTCAAATATATAAGAATTTTGACCACTAGCCACTAGGAAGTAGCACAAGATATAGGTAAGACCTTCCAAAAAAAAGCAATGACAATCACACAGTGAAATGGTACACTATGTGGGATACACTCCACTTCTATATGTAAAAAACAAGGTGTTAGCAACATTGAAAAATAACAAAAAGTAAAATAGAATGATACTCTTAAGAACTAGAAAATGATAGCTCTAACTATGTGGGATACACACACAGTGCGTGTGTGTGAGACCAAGACACTGTCACCCTTGTAATCATTAAACTCACCAATGTTAAGGATAGTTTAATCTTTTCACAGTGGACTAATCATTAAATGTAGGCATGGTTTAAAATATCGATACGTATCGACCGATACGGGCCGATACGTATCCTATTTGGAGCTACTCGATACACTGGTACGCTAGAAAAAAAACTCCACTGTATCGGGTTGATACAGGCCCGATACACTCGATACGTATATATTTAAGTTAATTTTTTTTCTCTTTTCATTTATACTAGGATCCACAATACAGACCCAACCCGATACTCACAACTTATTTACATAATACATCATTTAAGTAAATGATTTTAACTTGATTTTACTTTCATTTACTTTAAATATTAATATGTAAATAAGGTTATCCTCCTGGTTATGATGCATCAGCCAAGCCCTACTTATCAGGAGCCACTAGTTATGATGCTCAGTCTCAGTCTTTGACTGACAGTTATGGATAGATCACGTCTCAGCAGTAGGCATATGTACAAATGTACATGGGCATGTACCACACGATGATGACTTGGACACAGTGGTGTCATCATGTCTGAACCACTTATAATGTATCACTCTACTCAATTCCTGATCTCACAATGATAGAGTATGAGCCGGCACGAAGCTCAATGTGGTATTGAGCTTTTATCATGTATGTAATTTGATTTCTGAATACAAGGATTCATATATTTTCATATTTTTGATTTATGAAAGCAAGTGAGTTTCTATCACTTGGTTAAGTAACTATGATTTGTATTTTCATACATATTTATAAACGCGCACGCCTTTTTTAACTAATAAATTTGTTGACTCTCATATGTATGATTATAAATGTAGTTAGAGGCCTTCATTTAGTTTGTTTTCTTGTACTTCTTGTCTCATCCATTTAATAATTTGTCCCCTATGAAAATGCTAAACTATCCTTATATTCAATAAAATGGCACTCAATAGTCAATAATACATGGGGGGTAAAAAGACTAGTGAAAGTTACCAAGTTCACTAGTATTGGTGGACACTAGCATTTCCTTATATGTGTGTGTATTTGGTCCCAGACATCATTTATCTACTCAAGTGATTAGCCTCAAAAAGATTACAAGCATGAATTTGGCAGTTTTCAAATAATATATAGGAATTCCACAGCCATCAGGAAAAAAGCACTGCATATAGGTATGAGATCTTCCAAAAAGAAAAACAATGATACAGTCACACAGGGCAATGGTACCAGTCACACTCCATCTCTTCTAATAGTTTGGCTCTGTCAAAAGTCCATATGAAACATAAGTTTCTCAAAAGTCACAACTGCTGGCAATCTTAATCAACAAAGTTTATTTTATCAAACAATTTGTTTGTCACTGACTCACTGTTATCTATATATTTTATCAAACAATAATTTGTCGCTAATATCTATATATACACTACTAATATGACTCCATGTATATCAGCCTATCTAAATAAATAATATTTTCTATCTTGCAAATTTATATGAACGAATTATCTTAGAATATCAGTGCTGATAGTGTCACTGATATTGTTTGTCAAACACTATGACACTGTTTGTCGTAAGTTACACAGATGTTTTTTTTTTTGATCAGTAAGTTACACAGATGTTACCTAAACGCGTGTCACTAATGTAAGTGTCCAGCACAGAAACAGTTCCATTATATTAATTAGTTAACTTAATAGAATTGCAAAATAAGAAAACAAAAATGGAAATTACAGAATCTAAATTAATATATATATATATATATATATATAACTTAAACAATCAAAATATTCATTTGAAAGAAGGAAAATAGGCTCTATCTATGTCTAGCATAACAGAGAATCAGTTAATCAATTACAATAAGCAATGACACTATCATAATTATATCAAACATTCACATTTGTTTATATTATGTAATACATATAAGTTGGTGTCTAAAGAGATATAGAAAGCCTTGTTTGATAAATAAGAAAAATATGAAGAAAATTTGTTATTGTTTCACATGCAAATGTGTGTCTAGAATATATATATATATATAAGGTCGAAGGGAGAAACAGCATACTCAATAGGGAAAAGTTACACACACACATAATGAGGATGAGTAAATATGCGTGGCCTATGCGTGGTGTGTGTGTGTGAGTTTGCATGCTGTGTGTGTGTGTGTTTATGCATGGGTGGTGTGAGTATTTGCTTGTATTTGCCTTCAGTAATTGCATTGTGGTATGATTGAGTTTACCAAAAAAAAAAAGGTCACACAGACATGGACACTAACGACTAGGATGCAAAGTCTCAAATTCAGCAAACCCCAAAAAATAGGATTCAAGGATAGGAATATATGTCACTTTAGTTTTAAAAAATAATTATTATTATTTTACTCTTATGAGGAATGCAATGAGAGATTGCAAAGGGGACAAATTAAATATAAAGCAAAAATTATTGCAAATAACACTAATAAATAAATAAAATCTCTAATTAAACTATTAAGAATATTATATTTAAAAGTCAAGTATAACATATATTCAGTTGTTAATATATAAATATAATGTTTAATTTCAAAAAAAAAAATCTATAATTAAAGATATTATATTTAAAAGTCAAGTAGAACTGTAGAACATATACAAATATAATGGTTAAGTTATTACATGATTAGTCTGCCAAGTACTAAACAACCAATGGTAAAATGGGTAATGATCTAAATAAGTATTGTATAGATTCAATCATTTAAATGGTTGTGATTTATCTAATACATGTAAGTTTTATGCTTGTCAAATTGTCTAATACATGTAAGTTTTATGCTTATCAAATCTGAGAGAGGGTTTTAGAATTCAGATGATCAAATTAAAGATGCATATTTATGTCACACACAAGAGTTATACATTGGATATTTTATTGTATATAAACATTTAGTGTATGTGTCACTCCATTTACGTTTTTTACCGGGGGGGTAGAAAATGTGACACATTAACACGAGCCATGTAACATATGCACATAAAAAATATATCATGTCCATATTTTCAAAAAGAAAATGGTGTGGATGTCATACACATGGTTAGGAGTGTCAACGTATAAGGATAATATTCGTATCCGAATTTGTTTACTCGGATATTATCCTAATAGGTATCTGGCAAAGCGAATTCAAATTGTATTTTTTTTATCAGTGAAGAGCAAATATAATATATGAGAGAGAAACATACTCAAGGTTCACCAAGAGTAAACCAAGAGACTAAGCAAAAGAGATGAAAAAAAAAAACAATAGTGGAAGCATAATACTATGATGCAAAGATGGTCCCCTAGGAATCACCGCCATCTCCCCCAACAGTGTAACCAAGCTGAGACTAGAAGTCAAGCCCGAGCATAGATCTGGGGAATGGTCAAGGAGGTGTCCTTGAACACCCTCCTATTCCTCTCCTTCCAAAGAGCCCAAGATATCACTCCTAGAAGGAAAGGCCAAAGAACACCCGCGCGAGAGGGAAATGGCACTGAATGTCAACATGATAAGAAGCTCCGAAAGGAGCTGGGATAAATCTAAAGGATGAGAATATGAGAAAGAAAATAAGACCAAACTTCTCTCGCCACCGGACAATGCAGCAATCAGTGATCCACAATTCCTCTACTAAAAGGCAAATGAAATATCTGTTAGCCAAGCACCATCCTCTATGCATAAGGTGATTGCTAGTTAGAATTTCATCTAAAACTAATGTCCACAAGAAAAATGATACCTTAGAAGGGACCAAAGGGAACCACATAGCTTGATGAGGAAAATGTAAATTAGGCCTAAGGATTGCAAAAAGATCTCACTAAGAACCACACCTTGTTGTCTGGAGACCAAACCCACTATCCACAATGAGAGAGTGTGGGGAAACCTGTTGAATCTGGGAGAATAACCTCTATAGGTACTGAACCTCCCAATCAAATAATTTATGCCTCAGTTTGGGGGACCAAACAAGCAAAGCCTTCACGCTATTGTAAATACTATGCTATCGAAGCCTCCCCATTTGATGCTAGTAGAAACAAGTTGCCGAACCTTTGCCTAAGAGGGGAAGGGCCACACCAGTGGTCATGCCAAAAGCTTATCTGCTCTCCACCCACCTTGAGACAGGTGTGATTAGAAAATTCAGCCCAACTTTGCAGCACGACCTTCCACACCCCCACACCTATGGAACCTCGCCCAAGCTTAGGGCACCACCTATTAGACTCCCCATACCTAGCCACCATCACAGCCCTCCACAGGCTATCCTCCTCTTCAAAACACCAGAGCCACTTTCCAAGAAGGGCTTTTGTTCACCCTAGTTAGGGATGAATATTAAGGTCGCCCCCACACTTAAACTGAGAGATGGTTTTCCAGTCCACTAGATGATACTTCCTAGACACTACTCTCTTATTCCATAAGAATTCCTTTTGGATTTTTTCAAGAGTGGATGCTTGATATGGGAATCTTAGACAGGGATAGGAAATATGTCAAGGGACTACACAAGATGCTTCTAATTAGCATGAGCTTCCCTCCTTTGGATAGGAATCAAGATTTCCAACCTTGGCACAGCTTGGAAAATCTGTCAATGACGGGGCTCCAAACCGATTTTGCTTTGAACGGAATACCCAAGGAAAGACCAAGATACGTTGTTGGGAAACACCCTGATCTACAGCCTAGACAAGCTACCAATTCATTTAGATTTGGAACCTCGCCCACACCAAACATAACACACTTATCAAAGTTAATTCTTAGAAATTAATCCTTAGACCTGACACCGCTTTAAACCTTAGAAAAAGACATATGACGAGAGCCAATTTCCTACACAAGGCTTCGCAAAATGTAAGAGTGTCGTCTGCAAATTAAAGATGGGAAATATGGAGGTTATCGCAGCCAATATGGAAACCTTCCGAAACCGAGGGCTAGACTCTTTAGATTATTCTACTCAATGACTTTGAGACGGTGATAAATAAAAGCGAGGAGAGAGGATCCCCTTGGCGAAGGCCTCGAGAACTCCTAAAGTAGCCATGAGGGGAACCATTGATGAGCACAAAAAATCGAACGGAACCAAAACACCTTCTCATTCAAGCCCTCCATTTGATACCAAAACTCATCCTACCGAGGACATTATCCAAGAAACCCCAATTAACATAATCATAGGCCTTTTCTATATCAATCTTTCCAAGGATGCCCAACTCCCCCTTCTTCAGCCAGTCCTCTAAACATTCACTTGCTAAAGTGGCCTATCCAGAATCTACCTCCATCCCACAAAGGCACATTGGAAAGGGAATACGATCTCGTTCATGACCAATTTCAAGCGAAGTTCTAGTACCTTAGCAAGGATTTTGTACATGCTCCCCACCAGATTAATTGGTCTAAAGGTAATGGTCAGATAAGACCCAACAACTTTATAGATGAGTACCATGAATGTGCTATTTATGACTGGATCTAAGGAGTTAAAATGGTAGAATTCGTGGAACATCTGCAACAGGTCTGAACCCACAATGTGCCGCATTTTTTTATAGGATTTCATGCAAAAACCGTCCCGACCTGGAGCTTCGTCCCCAGTCATACTCTTGACCACTGCAAGAACCTCCTCGGAAGGAACCCTCCGGGGACTCTCTATGAGAATTTGATAAAGATGAGAACTCAAGACCATCCAAATTTGGTCTATAGGATCTATCATCGAAGTAGAGATGATCGAAAAAATTCACCGCTTCCTTAGCTATCTTTGGCTTGAAATCTAGGTGAAGGTCTCCAATTTGGAGACTAGAAATTAGATTCACTTTCCTCCTATAATTTGCCACCCGGTGAAAGAAAAGAGTATCCCGATCCTTCTCCTTGAGCTATTGTAATCTAGATTTCTGTTTCCAAAAGACTTCCTCACTAATCAGGATTTGGTGATATTCAACCTTCAGGTCCTCTCTAGATTGCTTATCTAAGGTTTGACAAAGGGGTCTCTGCCTCCCAAGCATCAATTCGTTTGATCTCCTCTAGGATCCTTTTTTCTTTGCTAGAATGAGGCCAAAGATCTCTTTATTCCACGATTTGAGACGAACCTTAAGGGCTTTTAGCTTTAAACTAAACCTAGTACTTGTTGGGCTTGGGGACCAAGTGGATTCAACTAGATTGAGAAAATAAGGATGCTCCATCCACATAATATCTGATTGTTTACAATGTAGTCAATGTGTCGCATGCCGTTGCTTAGGCAGTCGCCTAGGCAGTTTTCTACTAGCACCACCTAGGCACCTCTCTAGGCAGGCAGTAGTCACCTGGACCCTATAACAGTTAGCCAGCTTTACAGTTTTACAACTTAATTACATATAAATACCATTTAAGTAAATGTTTTTACACTTTACTTAAGATATTTATATTTAAATTCGGTTATACCCCCCATTTGAATTCAATAAAAATTATCTTAGATCCAAATTCCTAAAGAATAATAAAGTCAACTTTTCAATTCAAGAAAAAAATCCGTTTTTTAGTGCCTTCGTCAAAATTTCAACTTGCAAATGCTAAGGTATTTCTCAAATTTTAAAATTTTATAAATTCTATAACAAAATATTACTAAAACTCAAAAGTCTAATAAAAAAGTCATACTTTAATCTTTAAAAATATTTTCATCTACAAGGTCAACTGATAATATAGCAGAAAAAGACCTACATTCAAACATTACAACATTAAATGTTTAATTGCATAGATTATTGCCAACCCTAGGAGATTTGAAATTTGAATTGTTATGTGTGTATATTAATATATATATGTATATTTAATTTATAAATGTATATATAAATATAATTTAATTATTTTTATTGCCTAGGCGTCGTCTAGGTGTCACCTAGGCGTTGCCTGAGCGTCGCCTAAGCAGCGCCTTGCCTAGACGCCTTGACTACACTGACTGTTGATAATCAGATACTTGGGACCTAGATGTTTAGGACCACGAAATTTTACTATCCGTTTATAATCATATAAGAATATGGATATTAAAATATTCTATTCAATGAATATTTTTTTTTTTTGATCGGTAATATCAATATCATTAAAAAAGGAAGATTCACAAATCGTGAATCTCCTAGAAGCAAAACATTATATCAAACCAAAAACAAAAAACAAAGATAGCTACTACAAACACGAAGGATAGACTCCCCTGCACTACTAAGCTAACAACTCGTCAAACCCTATCTCTCCCACATCCACTTGGACGGACATCCACTCTCTCAATAACGCTCGCGAGCGGGAGCAGACTCTCTCAAAAGACGACAAGGAATTCTCGAATACTCTCGAATTCCGCTCCTTCCACACTGACCACGACACCACCCCTGGAATCAAAGCCCAAATCAACTCCAACGATCTCTCCAACGACACCGAAAGCCAACTAGATAATAGATCCGGATAAGATAAGGGGAATACCCAAGAAACCCCCAACTGAGAGAGAAAATACAACCACAACCGCCGCACCACCGGACAGTGAAGTAACAAATGGTAAGCACATGTAGCAACGATTGGGAAGACTCCAACCTCGCTTACGCAAATTGTCTAATGTCAGAATCTTGTCTAAATACGCGGACCACAGGAAAACCGAAACCTTCGAAGGCACCCCGTTATACCAAACCAACTGGCTAGGGAACTTCGCATAAGGGCCCGGGTTAGTGACTTGCAGAAACGATTTGACAGAAAACCGACCCTTAGAGTTAGCCGTCCAGACCCGGCAATCTTTAGCGGACTCAACAATGCGCACTGATTCTAACACGGCCAACAAATTAGCAAAGGCTTGAACTTCCCAATCATTTAGCGCCCGACTGAACAAGGGGCACCACACCACTGAATCCGCACTCCGAACAAACATATCTGCAACAGTCGCCGTTTTATTAACGGAAATCAAATAGAAGGACTGGAATAGCTGCAATAGCGGGAACGGCCCACACCACTGATCGGACCAAAACTTCACATCCTTCCCGTCACCCACTACAATCCTGGTATGAGAGACAAAATCAGCCCAACCTCTCACGATACCTTTCCAGAGGCCAACCCCATGAGAACCCCTAGGCTTCCTCGGTTCCCAACGATCTTTAAATCCATGATGAGCTATTATAACCCTTCTCCACAAACTATCTTCTTCCACCCCATATCTCCAAAGCCACTTCCCTAATAGTGCCTCATTGATCTCCGAGATAGGCCAAATGTTAAGGCCCCCACGCTCTTTGGGCCGACTAACCCACTTCCACTTCACTAAATGTAACTTCTTATAAACTACCTTCTCATTCCACAAAAAATTCATTTGCATCCTTTCCAATTTTGTGGCAATAGCGGCCGGAATTCTGAAAAGGGAAAGGAAATACAACGGGAGACTACAAATAATGCTCTTTAGTAAAGTGAGTCTGCCTCCTTTAGAAAGCAACAAGGATTTCCAACCCGACAATCTACTATGAAATCTATCCAAAATCGTCTCCCAAACCGACTTCGCTTTGAACGACGCCCCCAAAGGAAGCCCTAAATACTTTGTAGGGAGCACTCCTGTCTTACATCTAAGACAATCAGCCAACCCCTCCAGATTATTAACCTCCCCTACAGCAAAAATTCTAGTCTTCTGGTAATTGATTTTTAGCCCAGACACAACTTCGAAACAATGAAACAGAAGGCCAATATGAATTAGATGCCGATCTGAGGCACCACTAAAAAGCAAAGTATCATCCGCAAACTGAAGATGCGAAATCTGAAGCGCAGGATTACCAACTACAAATCCCCCCCACACCGCCTCAGAGGCCTTCCGAATCATTCTACTTAGAGTTCCGAAACTACCAAAAAGAGAAGGGGAGAGCGGATCTCCTTGGCGCAAACCCCTAGAGCTTTTGAAAAAACCAAAAGGAGAACCATGAATCAGCACAGAGAAGGAAGAAGAGGAATAACAACACCTCATCCACTCACGCCATTTAACCCCGAACCCCATCCGACTAAGGGAGTAATCCAGATTGCTCCAACTCACATGATCATAGGCTTTCTCCAAATCTATCTTGCAGATGATACCAGGCTCGCCCTTTTTCAACCGCTCATCCACCACTTCATTAGCAATAAGAATCTCATCTAGAATATGTCTTCCTCCCACAAAGGCGCTCTGTTCAGGCGAAATCACTTGCCCAATCACTCGACTGAGTCTAACAGTCAACACTTTGGATAGTATTTTGTATGCACTACTAAGAAGACTAATAGGCCTGAATTCACGGATGTCATGGGCTCCCTGCACCTTAGGAATGAGCACAATAAATGAGCAATTGAGCACCTGATCAAACGAATCTGACTGGAAAAATTCATGAAAAACCTTCATCAAATCAGGCCCGATGATCGACCAACACTTCTTATAAACTCAATAGAAAATCCATCTGGCCCAGGTGTTTTATCCCCCGCCATCCCATCTAACACTGACTGAACCTCCAACTCCGAAAACGGCCTTTCCAGCTGGGAACTCCCCTCCTCAGAAATCTTTGCGAAAGGCAAACCCTCAAGTAAAGGCCTATAAGCAACCTTTTCTTCGTAAAGCGCTCCAAAATACTCCGCAGTTGCCTCTCCCAGCTCCTTATCATTTTCCCATAACTTATCCCCAATCTGCAGACTGACAATCTTGTTCCCTCTACCACGAACCGAAGCCATCCGATGGAAAAACTTTGTATTTTTATCACCCTCCTTTAACCAGCGCACCCTCGACTTCTGCTTCCAACTGATTTCTTCACGTTTTATCAACTGTAGGAACTCCCGCCTCAAAGCATCTCTCTCTACAATCTGCTTCAGACAACAAGCCACCTTCCTCCTTCAAATCTAAAGCGGAAATGCCTTCCAGAATACTTTTTTTCTTTTCTGGAATCATCCCAAAAACTTGCTTATTCCAGATCTTGAGCTTCTGCTTGACTGCCTTCAACTTAATCCCAAAAATGGTACTCCAAGAACCCCAAGCCAAAGAGGAATCCCACGCCTCTTTAACTACTGACAAAAAATCTGGGTGTTGTAACCACATGTTCTCGAATTTGAATGGCTTAGGGCCACCTCTACCCCCTTCAAGCTCCAACAGAAGCGGGGTATGGTCTGAGACTGATCTGGGGAGGGCTAAAAGAGAGGCTTCCGGATATCGGTTCTCCCACTCCGGGCTTGCAAAAAACCTGTCAATCCTGCTAAGGGAAGGAGGGCTCTGAAATTGGACCAAGTATAAGATGCTCCCTTTAAAGGGAGTTCAATCAACTTCTGCCTAAACAGGAATTTCCGGAACCGTCGCATATTTGGTGAAGTAACCCCACCAGAAGATTTCTCAAAACTGAATCTAACACAATTAAAATCACCCCCAATACACCACGGAGCTCCCCACCTCACGCTAATATTATCTAGCTCCCTCCAAAACTCTTTGTGCTCCTCCGCCCGCACAGGGCCATAAACCCCCGAAAACACCCACCGAAAATTCGACTTCACAAATCGGCACAAGAGCGATAACGAATACGCCCCAATCTCTTCCTCAACAACTTCCACCTCCCCCTTATCCCAGATAATCAGAATTCCCCCTGCATGACCCAACGCCAGAACTGCACACCAACCAGGGATGCCTCCCCAACAATCCCGGACAATAACATCAGACATAACCTCAATTTTAGTTTCCTGAAGACACACCACTGCTGGTCTAAATTTGGAAACTGCACTTTTCACTGCACACCTTTTTTCCATTGTCCCTAAGCCGCGCATATTCCAAGATAATATTCTGAGAGACATTATAAAACGCTATGTCTCCCACTCCCTTTACCTTTACGGGACCTACTCCCTCCCTGATAGGACCATCGTAGTTAATCCCGCTAACTAACCTCTTGATCTCTCGCGGTGTTTTCTTCTTCCCTCCCACTTGATCTCGCTCCGCCTGCCGGCATGCTGAAAAGCCCGACTCCAGAACCAGTTTACGAAATATCTCCCTAACGTCCTTCTCTCTGCCCACATAAGACAAACCCAGAAGTTTCCCGAATGCCTCCAACCTGTTTATTGTTTCCTCCGAATCACGCCCCCTAACCTCCGACATAGGGGAACGGGGCAATTCGCTCCACCCCTCCCCTGAACGACAATGAGAGAGCTCAGGGATCTCTGACCCTGTCCCTTCCACAACCAACGATGAATCCACAGTGATACCCTGAATACCTTGCTCAGAGGTCCCCCTGGACAGAACCTCGTCTTCTCCCCCCGGAAGCCCAGCCGAGAAGGCATCAGATTGAGAATGACTGCCGCACGAGCCAGCACTATTACGACCACCTCCATCTGTTGCGTCTTCCTCGATAGCCATAGCAGACCGAAGCACCTCTTCTGCGGCATTCATATCCTCTGACATCAGCAACTCTGCTCCCTGATCCACCCCGAAGTTCACCCTGAACTCCGACAGAACTAAGTTGTTATGTTGTTGACCACCCTCACGCCCAACACCCCCCGACTGATCCAATACCTCCTCCTCTGAGTCACCTGCAACCACTCTAGTCGAGGCTTCACTCCATAACTCAGGATACGAAGAACGTTGAGAGATAGGGGAAAGACCCAGGCCCTCGATCTGATCCTCACTGTACGACCCCAACATTTGTAGACATTCCGCCTGAACTTCAATAGTGTGACCACCCCACAATTTCCATGATCTCCCTGAAGAACCGCCTCCTCTGGTTCCAAAAGAGAATCAGACCCAGGAGTGGAGATTGCACCTCCACTAATAACTTCCTCTCCCTTGAAATCCGATGAAGGGGCCACCGAATCTCAACCTTGTGAAATCCCGCAATTCCATCCTTCTTGCATCCACAGACCCCTTATGCCGACGAGATCTAGAAGGAAGAACGAGCCCTAGCCTTTCGAAGGTCGGATCAGTAGAAACGGATCCTCATCCGTTATGAGAACCCGATTCGAACGCTCCGGAAACACACCAGGGGCCCTCCCTAACCAATGGCCCCGCAAATGAATTTGGCCCACCCTCTAACGCTTCCTTAGCCTTCGTTTAAGCCCAACGTCATCGAAGCTCCTGGGCTCTAGAACGGGCCCAACTACCTTCTCATACAGTATACCAGGCCCCAAACGATCTGGAACCCTTCAGGATTCGCCAACTGGCACGCTGCCCCCCGTTGGATCCCCATCACCACCGATTAAAGAGCAAATCCTAATACCGCCCACCTCCGTTACCCCAGCGTCTTCCTCAACACTCTTGTTTCCTGGTGGTTCCTGGCAAGGGTACTGTCCCCACCCGCTGATTCCCCCTATTAGAGCGTCTGCGTCGGCTTCTCATCGACTGGCGACCCGACTTCTGACCTGCAAACACGCTAACCTCCTTCCCTCTCCAACCCTTACTCCAGCCACCCACCCTGCTGCATAGCAAGTGCCAGAGTACGGCTTCTGGCTAGCTCCAGAATCGACCCCCAAAGCCAAACGTTGCTTGCCAACGCCAATCAGATTCAATTTCAAATTTTGAATTGCTGCGTCGAAAATACTCCGGCAGTCCACCAGCTCGCCGGTGAAGACAGCAAGACCGGCAGAACAAATATTGAGCCCCAGCCTGATCGATTTACCATTAACCGAGATTGAGGTGACACGAGGAATATGGTTATCTCCTGAGCCCTCACCCTGAGCGGGCTTCCCGGAGATCAGCAAGATGGAGTGTCCGAGGATCAGCTTCAATGAAACCTCCACACTCGTCCCCAATCTGGGTCAGATGTGAATTGTCCACAGATGAAATGGAAGCCCCGCAACCCCCACCCAAACTCCACCAGGTTCAGGGACCAAGAAAATGTTTGCCTCAGGGCGCCATTTATGGAACGCCACTGATCCTCCCGAAGGCAAAGCCCAAGGCTCGGATGCTAACAGTCCCTCAAAAGTAGCTCTTAATTACATATAAATACCATTTAAGTAAATGTTTTTACACTTTACTTAAGATATTTATATTTAAATTCGGTATACCCCCCATTTGAATTCAATAAAAATTATCTTAGATCCAAATTCCTAAAGAATAATAAAGTCAACTTTTCAATTCAAGAAAAAATCCGTTTTTTTTAGTGCCTTCGTCAAAATTTCAACTTGCAAATGCTAAGGTATTTCTCAAATTTTAAAATTTTATAAATTCTATAACAAAAATTACTAAAACTCAAAAGTCTAATAAAAAAGTCATACTTAATCTTTAAAAATATTTTCATCTACAAGGTCAACTGATAATATAGCAGAAAAGACCTACATTCAAACATTACAACATTAAATGTTTAATTGCATAGATTATTGCCAACCCTAGGAGATTTGAAATTTGAATTGTTATGTGTGTATATTAATATATATATGTATATTTAATTTATAAATGTATATATAAATATAATTTAATTATTTTTATTGCCTAGGCGTCGTCTAGGTGTCACCTAGGCGTTGCCTGAGCGTCGCCTAAGCAGCGCCTTGCCTAGACGCCTTGACTACACTGACTGTTGATAATCAGATACTTGGGACCTAGATGTTTAGGACCACGAAATTTTACTATCCGTTTATAATCATATAAGAATATGGATATTAAAATATTCTATTCAATGAATATTTTTTTTTTTTGATCGGTAATATCAATATCATTAAAAAAGGAAGATTCACAAATCGTGAATCTCCTAGAAGCAAAACATTATATCAAACCAAAACAAAAAACAAAGATAGCTACTACAAACACGAAGGATAGACTCCCCTGCACTACTAAGCTAACAACTCGTCAAACCCTATCTCTCCCACATCCACTTGGACGGACATCCACTCTCTCAATAACGCTCGCGAGCGGGAGCAGACTCTCTCAAAAGACGACAAGGAATTCTCGAATACTCTCGAATTCCGCTCCTTCCACACTGACCACGACACCACCCCTGGAATCAAAGCCCAAATCAACTCCAACGATCTCTCCAACGACACCGAAAGCCAACTAGATAATAGATCCGGATAAGATAAGGGGAATACCCAAGAAACCCCCAACTGAGAGAGAAAATACAACCACAACCGCCGCACCACCGGACAGTGAAGTAACAAATGGTAAGCACATGTAGCAACGATTGGGAAGACTCCAACCTCGCTTACGCAAATTGTCTAATGTCAGAATCTTGTCTAAATACGCGGACCACAGGAAAACCGAAACCTTCGAAGGCACCCCGTTATACCAAACCAACTGGCTAGGGAACTTCGCATAAGGGCCCGGGTTAGTGACTTGCAGAAACGATTTGACAGAAAACCGACCCTTAGAGTTAGCCGTCCAGACCCGGCAATCTTTAGCGGACTCAACAATGCGCACTGATTCTAACACGGCCAACAAATTAGCAAAGGCTTGAACTTCCCAATCATTTAGCGCCCGACTGAACAAGGGGCACCACACCACTGAATCCGCACTCCGAACAAACATATCTGCAACAGTCGCCGTTTTATTAACGGAAATCAAATAGAAGGACTGGAATAGCTGCAATAGCGGGAACGGCCCACACCACTGATCGGACCAAAACTTCACATCCTTCCCGTCACCCACTACAATCCTGGTATGAGAGACAAAATCAGCCCAACCTCTCACGATACCTTTCCAGAGGCCAACCCCATGAGAACCCCTAGGCTTCCTCGGTTCCCAACGATCTTTAAATCCATGATGAGCTATTATAACCCTTCTCCACAAACTATCTTCTTCCACCCCATATCTCCAAAGCCACTTCCCTAATAGTGCCTCATTGATCTCCGAGATAGGCCAAATGTTAAGGCCCCCACGCTCTTTGGGCCGACTAACCCACTTCCACTTCACTAAATGTAACTTCTTATAAACTACCTTCTCATTCCACAAAAATTCATTTGCATCCTTTCCAATTTTGTGGCAATAGCGGCCGGAATTCTGAAAAGGGAAAGGAAATACAACGGGAGACTACAAATAATGCTCTTTAGTAAAGTGAGTCTGCCTCCTTTAGAAAGCAACAAGGATTTCCAACCCGACAATCTACTATGAAATCTATCCAAAATCGTCTCCCAAACCGACTTCGCTTTGAACGACGCCCCCAAAGGAAGCCCTAAATACTTTGTAGGGAGCACTCCTGTCTTACATCTAAGACAATCAGCCAACCCCTCCAGATTATTAACCTCCCCTACAGCAAAAATTCTAGTCTTCTGGTAATTGATTTTTAGCCCAGACACAACTTCGAAACAATGAAACAGAAGGCCAATATGAATTAGATGCCGATCTGAGGCACCACTAAAAAGCAAAGTATCATCCGCAAACTGAAGATGCGAAATCTGAAGCGCAGGATTACCAACTACAAATCCCCCCCACACCGCCTCAGAGGCCTTCCGAATCATTCTACTTAGAGTTCCGAAACTACCAAAAAGAGAAGGGGAGAGCGGATCTCCTTGGCGCAAACCCCTAGAGCTTTTGAAAAAACCAAAAGGAGAACCATGAATCAGCACAGAGAAGGAAGAAGAGGAATAACAACACCTCATCCACTCACGCCATTTAACCCCGAACCCCATCCGACTAAGGGAGTAATCCAGATTGCTCCAACTCACATGATCATAGGCTTTCTCCAAATCTATCTTGCAGATGATACCAGGCTCGCCCTTTTTCAACCGCTCATCCACCACTTCATTAGCAATAAGAATCTCATCTAGAATATGTCTTCCTCCCACAAAGGCGCTCTGTTCAGGCGAAATCACTTGCCCAATCACTCGACTGAGTCTAACAGTCAACACTTTGGATAGTATTTTGTATGCACTACTAAGAAGACTAATAGGCCTGAATTCACGGATGTCATGGGCTCCCTGCACCTTAGGAATGAGCACAATAAATGAGCAATTGAGCACCTGATCAAACGAATCTGACTGGAAAAATTCATGAAAAACCTTCATCAAATCAGGCCCGATGATCGACCAACACTTCTTATAAAACTCAATAGAAAATCCATCTGGCCCAGGTGTTTTATCCCCCGCCATCCCATCTAACACTGACTGAACCTCCAACTCCGAAAACGGCCTTTCCAGCTGGGAACTCCCCTCCTCAGAAATCTTTGCGAAAGGCAAACCCTCAAGTAAAGGCCTATAAGCAACCTTTTCTTCGTAAAGCGCTCCAAAATACTCCGCAGTTGCCTCTCCCAGCTCCTTATCATTTTCCCATAACTTATCCCCAATCTGCAGACTGACAATCTTGTTCCCTCTACCACGAACCGAAGCCATCCGATGGAAAAACTTTGTATTTTTATCACCCTCCTTTAACCAGCGCACCCTCGACTTCTGCTTCCAACTGATTTCTTCACGTTTTATCAACTGTAGGAACTCCCGCCTCAAAGCATCTCTCTCTACAATCTGCTTCAGACAACAAGCCACCTTCCTCCTTCAAATCTAAAGCGGAAATGCCTTCCAGAATACTTTTTTTCTTTTCTGGAATCATCCCAAAAACTTGCTTATTCCAGATCTTGAGCTTCTGCTTGACTGCCTTCAACTTAATCCCAAAAATGGTACTCCAAGAACCCCAAGCCAAAGAGGAATCCCACGCCTCTTTAACTACTGACAAAAAATCTGGGTGTTGTAACCACATGTTCTCGAATTTGAATGGCTTAGGGCCACCTCTACCCCCTTCAAGCTCCAACAGAAGCGGGGTATGGTCTGAGACTGATCTGGGGAGGGCTAAAAGAGAGGCTTCCGGATATCGGTTCTCCCACTCCGGGCTTGCAAAAAACCTGTCAATCCTGCTAAGGGAAGGAGGGCTCTGAAAATTGGACCAAGTATAAGATGCTCCCTTTAAAGGGAGTTCAATCAACTTCTGCCTAAACAGGAATTTCCGGAACCGTCGCATATTTGGTGAAGTAACCCCACCAGAAGATTTCTCAAAACTGAATCTAACACAATTAAAATCACCCCCAATACACCACGGAGCTCCCCACCTCACGCTAATATTATCTAGCTCCCTCCAAAACTCTTTGTGCTCCTCCGCCCGCACAGGGCCATAAACCCCCGAAAACACCCACCGAAAATTCGACTTCACAAATCGGCACAAGAGCGATAACGAATACGCCCCAATCTCTTCCTCAACAACTTCCACCTCCCCCTTATCCCAGATAATCAGAATTCCCCCTGCATGACCCAACGCCAGAACTGCACACCAACCAGGGATGCCTCCCCAACAATCCCGGACAATAACATCAGACATAACCTCAATTTTAGTTTCCTGAAGACACACCACTGCTGGTCTAAATTTGGAAACTGCACTTTTCACTGCACACCTTTTTTCCATTGTCCCTAAGCCGCGCATATTCCAAGATAATATTCTGAGAGACATTATAAAACGCTATGTCTCCCACTCCCTTTACCTTTACGGGACCTACTCCCTCCCCTGATAGGACCATCGTAGTTAATCCCGCTAACTAACCTCTTGATCTCTCGCGGTGTTTTCTTCTTCCCTCCCACTTGATCTCGCTCCGCCTGCCGGCATGCTGAAAAGCCCGACTCCAGAACCAGTTTACGAAATATCTCCCTAACGTCCTTCTCTCTGCCCACATAAGACAAACCCAGAAGTTTCCCGAATGCCTCCAACCTGTTTATTGTTTCCTCCGAATCACGCCCCCTAACCTCCGACATAGGGGAACGGGGCAATTCGCTCCACCCCTCCCCTGAACGACAATGAGAGAGCTCAGGGATCTCTGACCCTGTCCCTTCCACAACCAACGATGAATCCACAGTGATACCCTGAATACCTTGCTCAGAGGTCCCCCTGGACAGAACCTCGTCTTCTCCCCCCGGAAGCCCAGCCGAGAAGGCATCAGATTGAGAATGACTGCCGCACGAGCCAGCACTATTACGACCACCTCCATCTGTTGCGTCTTCCTCGATAGCCATAGCAGACCGAAGCACCTCTTCTGCGGCATTCATATCCTCTGACATCAGCAACTCTGCTCCCTGATCCACCCCGAAGTTCACCCTGAACTCCGACAGAACTAAGTTGTTATGTTGTTGACCACCCTCACGCCCAACACCCCCCGACTGATCCAATACCTCCTCCTCTGAGTCACCTGCAACCACTCTAGTCGAGGCTTCACTCCATAACTCAGGATACGAAGAACGTTGAGAGATAGGGGAAAGACCCAGGCCCTCGATCTGATCCTCACTGTACGACCCCAACATTTGTAGACATTCCGCCTGAAACTTCAATAGTGTGACCACCCCACAATTTCCATGATCTCCCTGAAGAACCGCCTCCTCTGGTTCCAAAAGAGAATCAGACCCAGGAGTGGAGATTGCACCTCCACTAATAACTTCCTCTCCCTTGAAATCCGATGAAGGGGCCACCGGAATCTCAACCTTGTGAAATCCCGCAATTCCATCCTTCTTGCATCCAACAGACCCCTTATGCCGACGAGATCTAGAAGGAAGAACGAGCCCTAGCCTTTCGAAGGTCGGATCAAGTAGAAACGGATCCTCATCCGTTATGAGAACCCGATTCGAACGCTCCGGAAACACACCAGGGCCCTCCCTAACCAATGGCCCCGCAAATGAATTTGGCCCACCCTCTAACGCTTCCTTAGCCTTCGGTTTAAGCCCAACGTCATCGAAGCTCCTGGGCTCTAGAACGGGCCCAACTACCTTCTCATACAGTATACCAGGCCCCAAACGATCTGGACCCTTCAGGGATTCGCCAACTGGCACGCTGCCCCCCGTTGGATCCCCATCACCACCGATTAAAGAGCAAATCCTAATACCGCCCACCTCCGTTACCCCAGCGTCTTCCTCAACACTCTTGTTTCCTGGTGGTTCCTGGCAAGGGTACTGTCCCACCCTCTGATTCCCCCTATTAGAGCGTCTGCGTCGGCTTCTCATCGACTGGCGACCCGACTTCTGACCTGCAAACACGCTAACCTCCTTCCCTCTCCAACCCTTACTCCAGCCACCACCCTGCTGCATAGCAGTGCCAGAGTACGGCTTCTGGCTAGCTCCAGAATCGACCCCCAAAGCCAAACGTTGCTTGCCACGCCAATCAGATTCAAATTTCAAATTTTGAATTGCTGCGTCGAAAATACTCCGGCAGTCCACCAGCTCGCCGGTGAAGACAGCAAGACCGGCAGAACAAATATTGAGCCCCAGCCTGATCGATTTACCATTAACCGAGATTGAGGTGACACGAGGAATATGGTTAATCTCCTGAGCCCTCACCCTGATGCGGGCTTCCCGGAGATCAGCAAGATGGAGTGTCCGAGGATCAGCTTCAATGAAACCTCCACACTCGTCCCCAATCTGGGTCAGGATGTGAATTGTCCACAGATGAAATGGAAGCCCCGCAACCCCCACCCAAACTCCACCAGGTTCAGGGACCAAGAAAATGTTTGCCTCAGGGCGCCATTTATGGAACGCCACTGATCCTCCCGAAGGCAAAGCCCAAGGCTCGGATGCTAACAGTCCCTCAAAAGTAGCTCTATTTGCAATCCTAATGAGCCCTTTATTACCAGCCATCGGCACTAAAGGGGATTGATCAGTTACAGGCAATAATAAATTGACCTCCATGGCCCTCCGCACCCAGTTTTCATCTGATTGAATAAACAAGCACACCAACGATTGAGCCTAGAAATCAGACCTTAGCTCCCCTGCCTTCCCGGGATTACCCAAAGCTGGAAACGATTCATGCAAATATGGAAATCTGGATGGTATTTCCGGCGCTTTGAGAGCCACAACTCGGGGATTAGGGTTCTTGAAGAACAGCATCGCCTTCTCCAAAATCAACCATCCACTACGGTTACTACTTGCCGGAAAAGATAGCCAACGCCGGCGACCACCATCTCGGGGGAAGACAGATAATCTGATGAACCCCCCTTGAGAGTTAGCTAATTTCTCCGCCAACAAAGAAGACTGCACCCCCAACTGCTTATTGAAATAGTAGCTACGCGACGAACGCGAACGAATGGCTTCGGAAACAAAGTCCAAGAACCACCAAAAGCCCGCTAACTCCACCTGAATAGCCACCGAAAATCCTCGACCTCTCTCGAACCATTTGAAACAGTCACCCGAAGCGCCAAAAGCATGAATCAACTCGTATGATTTCGATTCAATCACAAACAGTTTACGATGCTGCTCCATCTTGCAGCTTCTCCTGCCCTTAGATGGGGTTCATCAGGAAACTAAGACTTTTAGTTTGAGGCTATTCTCACTGCTTCCTTTTTCATCAATTGAATGCCTTCTCAAGTTTTGGATTTTAAAACTCCTCTTGAGCTTTTATCTCTCAACTCACCTCCATTTCTTGTTCCCCCAAAAGTTATATATGACCGATTGTATAATATATTTCTATATATATATACACCATATATTATAACTTAAAAAGACTAAAATACCCTTCTTAATAAGTATTTTTTTAATATAATTTTAAGACATTAAGTTGTTATTTCTAATATAGATGAAGATATAATATTCAATTATTATTTATAAATAAAAATTTAATATTTTTTAGGCTTTTGATTTCTTTTCAAAGTGTTCGGATAATTCGAATTTTATACGAATTCGAATATTTTAATTGGAGTGGGATACAAAGACGCAATTTCACTATCCGTCAAATATTTATCCGAATTCGGATAGTCGAATATATAATTGGATATAAATTCGGATATACCACTATCCGCTTCAAATTTGCTCCGTTTACAATTCTACAAATAGTCAATTGCTTACTAATCAAGATTAGTAGAATCTAAGGTCGTTTCTTCAATTAACTAATGTCCGAAATCAAATTGTTATGAGTGATTGTAGCCATCGTATTAAGAGCCTCTATAAAGAAGATTGAAGAATAATTAATTGGGCATTGGTCTAAGTGTTGCATAATTTCATTCATTTAAACATGTGTGTTTGTCTACTAAATGTGAGTGTCGTGCTTGTCAAATTTGAAAGGTAGTTTAAGAATTACATGATCAAGTTAACGACACATTTGTATCATTATATGTGTGTCACACACAAAGTACATTGTTTGAAAACATTAATAGTAATGGATAGGAGGTGAGTTCGTGACTGAATCTGAGTCCCAAAAAACTGGACACTGGGTTCCAACTTCTAAGAGACAACAATCGAGTCTATGGCAAGGCCGTGTCTAAATTTGTGTCCACTTGACTCACCTGCAGATTCAAAGAGTTTGCGCAACATAGTGGGTGACGCATAGGCAAGGTTGCCTATGTCTTAGTCGTTTTGATGACATGTAGTGCGTCCTTAAGCCCTCAAAAAAAAACTTTCAAGGAGGGGGTGCGCACCACATGGCCAATTTTCAGTTCGGTCAAAGACATCCAGGCTGTCCGATAATGAGAGATTGACCACGGCCTCTCTTGATCAGACGGCCTGGATTTCTCTAATCGAACTGAAAATTGGCCACTTAGCATCTATGGGGACCCGCATGGAATTTTTGTTTTGGCCCAAAGACCCACAACATGCATCGAAACGTGTGACGCATAGGTAACCTTGCCTATGCGGCACACAAATATTACCCATCCTCTCTCTCTCTCTCTCTCTCTCTCTCTCTCTCTCTCTATATATATATATACATACTTTTTTTGTCACACAGGCACAACAAGCAACTTCAACACACGTCGAAGAGTGTCATGCATCCCAAAGTACTCACATGGAAAAAATTAAAAGTAGAGGTCCCGTTAACACCGAGTCAACAATCAATCAAACGAACAAGAGAGTTTTAGTTCAAATTCAAGCATAATCAACCTAAAATCAATTTGACAAACAGAGTATGTTTCCTAATTACATATCTTCGGACAAACAAAATTCAAGAAAACACAAGAAATCGGATGCATGGCCCCTTCTAAACCCAAGAGAAAGCAAAAATATGAGAATATTTTGAAATTGATAGGACAGGTTTATGACCCATTCAAAAGATAAAAAAACATGTTAGGCCACCACTTTGTTTATTTTCTAGAAGTGCTAATGGTGAATCGAACGCACCTGCTTCAAGAGGGACGGATGATATCAGCTCAAAAACTGCAGTTACATTATCACCAGGCATCACCATCTTAACACTTTCAGGCAATTCCACTTTCCCAGTAATATCTGCAGTCCTCAAGTAGAACTGAGGCCTATAATTTGAGAAGAAAGAAGTATGGCGGCCACCTTCATCCTTCGTAAGAACATATATCTCTGCCTCAAACCTCTTATATGTTTTCACAGAACCAGGCTTGGCGACTACCTGTGATAATTACAATAATGGCAACAGAACAGCAGAAGATAGTCAAGCAACACTATGAACAATGAAAGTAAAGTTGAGAAACTTCTTATAGTCATATATAAGTGACTGTATTGAAATTTGAAACTACTCTACATAATTAACAGTAAAGGGAGGGTACTGACAGTGGTGAACAAACCATTATAGTGCCGAACAACCTTTTCTTGAAAATTATAGAATGTTCAATGTTCTTCTGTTGGTTGAGGGCATAATTGAGTATTTTGTTTCTTGCGAAAATGGTAGAAATTATGTTTTACATTCTGAAATTCATAAGCTTGATTAAGCTGTTTCACAAGATTGGGGTTCTATATCTCATTTGGTGCTACAATTTCCACCAGTTAACTTTCTGTGACTTGGTAGATGTACACTAACCTGTCCTCGCTGTACATCTTCACGTTTTAAACCACGTAAAAGAAGGCCCACATTGTCACCAGCCTACAAAAAGTTTCACTCATCAATAATTTAATTTTCTGGATAGAAATCTTAATATCTTAGAACGTGGTTTGGAACCAGTCACTTACTTGTCCATTATCCAAAATTTTCTTGAACATCTCTACACCAGTCACGGTACTCTTCAGAGGACCGCCCTACAGAAAAAAGAGACTAAATGTGAACCAGACATTGGGTAGACCAGTATTCACTATTCAACTGTTAGCATCACATAAGGACCTTATGTGAAAGATCAATGTTATTATGAAGTCAAAGCATCAGAGCATCCATCCTGATGACCCGGTATAAGACTTCTAAAACTACATGATCAGCTAATAATATTCATGAGAAGAAAATGAGTAAGCATACTTCACGATATCAAATATGTTAGGACTTGAATTTTCAAACATACCTGCATTAAACCCATAATCTCAACATCCTCTCCAACTTTGATAGTACCTTGTTCAACACGGCCGGTGACAACAGTTCCACGTCCCTAAACACATAAGCAAAAGCATCAAAACTGAAAGTGATACTAAGCTCTGGGTGTTTACCTTTTTGCACAGAACAAGGTGCACTATTACAGGAATGATACAAAGTGGAACAGCAAAACATCCATAATTTCTGACCATGAATCTTAAGGTAATATGCATGTCAAGAAAACAATATATTTACCAAATTCCAGTAGAAAGCTCAAAAAACGATTTTGTAATTACGACATTTTCACAGTAAGCCAGTAACATGTTAGAAAGTTATTCACATTCTCATTTTAGGACATCGTTGAATTCAAGAAACCCCAAAGGTGTGTTCAGTTGGGGGTAAGTGGGAGAAATCCACACTTTCCCTCCGTTTGGTGTACAAGAAAGACACTCTTTCTCGAGAAATACTTTTCTCTACAGTACCTAATTTTCTCTCATTTTCAATTCCACCTTCTTAAAGAAAGAGAAACGTTAATCTTTCCCCATCTTTTGAGGCTTTCCTTCAAACAAATCTGAGATTCCAAAAGCACTTCAGCAATACTAGGAATGGTTTGACACAAAATACATGTCCAATTACCTGAATTGAGAAAACATCTTCAATTGGCATTAGGAAAGGCTTGTCAAGCTGGCGCACGGGGTCAGGTATGTATTCATCCACAGCATCCATTAGTTTTAGAATAGCCTGTTTCCCTATTTCTTCATTTGTCCCCTGTAAGGCGGACAAAGCTGAACCCCGAATAATTGGGATATCATCCCCAGGGAACTTGTAGAAGTTAAGGAGCTCTGACAAATATATTCAATATGAAACACTTCAATGAAGTCATGAAATCACCTAAACAGGGAATAGAACTATAGAATTTTTAAAGAAAATGAACATCAAAACCCATCATACCACGGAGCTCCATTTCCACAAGTTCCAGTAATTCTGGATCGTCAACAGCATCTACTTTATTTAGGAAGCACACCAACGATGGCACACCAACCTGAATCACACAAAAGTTATCCTTCCAAAGATCCAAAATACATCATGGCATAGTATGAAAGTCTGGACCATATGACCCAAGGAAAAGAAAAGAAGAAAGAAAGAATAAGAAAGTCTGGACTATGGGAAATTAAGAGTTAGAAACAATTCCAAGGTGCCAATAATAGGCTACCCACCTGGCGAGCGAGCAAAATATGTTCCTTTGTCTGCGGCATGGGCCCATCCGGAGCGGATACCACCAAAATGCCCCCATCCATTTGGGCAGCTCCAGTAATCATGTTCTGAAATTCAACCAAATGCATCACATAAGGGCGTACTGAAGAAATATTTCAGTCCAGTAAATATGTAGCATGGAGAGGGATAACTACTTAGAGAGGGATATCAGTCCATTCAACAAACGAGCTTAGAGAAGGATAACTACTTGGAACTTGCTGCGAGTCTCAGTTGAACTTGGACAAAAAGTATATAAAGAGAATGTACAAAGATTGGGGAAACCAATAATAAGGGCATTGTAATTCCAATAAAAAAAAAGTGACTTAGAACTTAGAAGTCACCAATAATTACATAATTCCATTTATGCACCCAAGCATGAAGCCAAATGTCTAAGAATTCGAGTGAAAGTAAAAACCAACTAAATAGGCACCAACTTACAGTAGAACACAGCTTAGGAAAACCAAAAGAACCCCATCAGAAACTCAAGATTAGAATTATATATATAACCTAGTGAAAGAATATATTGATACATAATCAATGCATTATGCATTAATTTAATATGCCAGTTCGATAACCATAATAAAGCGAAGCACCTGACCCGTCAGACAAAAGGTGGAGCTAGTCAAGCCATCATTCCTGAAAGGAAAGGATTCAAGCCTAACCGAAAAAAGAAGGCAGACCTCTATTCCTGCAAGTAATAGTAAGAGCCGGCCAAAAATAGGAAAACAATGGCGACCAAACAAAATGGTAACATATATATGTGCTTTTTCGACGATTTTGAATTGTTGAAACGATGAATTGTTAATATTTGGGGTGAAATTTGTTTCATTCTTTGTGGTTTGTTGGAAGATGTAGCACTCATCTTATTCCTGATTTTCCATATTTACCCTCTACTGGACTCTGTTCTTGAAATGGCACCCTCACATGCCTTGAACGTGCCCATCAAAACTAGTATATATACCCTGATTTTTTCCTTGGGAGGGGGACTACTCTTTGTGTTACGCGAATTGGGAAAGAGAGATGTTCCACCAACAGAAAAAAAAAAAATATTGACTTAAAAGTCACCAAACATTACATAATTCCATTTATGCACCCATCATGAAGCCGAATGGCTAAGAATTCGAGCTAATTTACAAACCAACTATGAAGACACCAATCTATAATAGAACAAAGATTAGGTAAACCAAAATAACCCTTTCAAATATTCTACTATTTCTTTCTTTCCACAGACCTCAACAATTTGTCATAGGCATCATACTCGACAAAATATTACCCCTGCATCCAAAAGCTCCCTTTGGCCAGCCAAGAAAAACCTGCCAACCTTCATAAGGGGAAGCCCAAGAAATTTCAAGAAAAAAAAACAAACTGTCCATGACCATGGGCAATGCAAGACTACTAGATTATGGATCCTCCTTTGCTTCTTACCACATGCTGCATCCATTAGGGATTATCATCCCCCGTTCCTCAAGTGATCTACCATAAGAATCTAGTCCAACATTGCTGACCATACTAATGATTGTTCCTTGGGGATGTGAAGCTTCAAATCTTCTTAAAATGAGGGGTTCTAACCAACCTCTTTATCATATAAGAGACTGCTGAAATCAGAAGTAGTGAACACCTTTCTTTAATTTCCTTTCCATACTTTACTGTAATAAGGACACTACATTTTTAAAACTGATTGAAATTTCAACAAGGGCATTAAACACATCCAAAAGTCTCAATAGAAAACATATTGAATTACCATTTTTCTTGTTCTCAGCTATTTATACACTGTTTTTCTGTTTTGTTTTTTTTGTAATGTACTTACTTATATGTTCCCTAATAAATAATAATGCATTAAAATATATCAATCAAAAAAAATAATGCATTAAACTATAATTACCTATATTTTCTTTTTCTTTTTTGGAAGGTTACCTATATTTTCTAAACTATTTGCAAACGATACGTTCTGGTTTCTATTATACCTGATCACTCATTGTATCAAATAAACCATACAGAAGAATCTGGTCATTGGGCATGTCAGATTGGGCTTTCTGTCATCAATGCATGGGATGCAGATAAGTTAATATGCTGCTCCTATGAAACATCCTCATCAAATTGGACATGATGCATGGAGCAGGGACAACAACCTCAAAGCACAGAAAGAGTGTAAAATCAATTGACAACGCAGATGAGGTGATAGCCAAGGCCCACTGTACTATAATGCCAAACTTGTCTTGATCCTTTGTCTTGAGAAACCTACTGTACCCTTGGTGTAAACATTTTATCCATTTGGACAACCTAATTAATGGGCCACTTCCTGTATTATACGGCACCAAAAACACGACAATCAGATGATAATAACAATTAACATCCAACAGAGGTTTTCCTTTCCGTGCATTGACATGAGTTAAACGATGATTCAGAAGCAAGAACTTAGACTACGAAATTGAGCATTATTGGTCAGTGCTATTCTTAGATACAGTAAGCTTCTACCCAAGGATAGGCTTTAATCAATTTCTTCCCTTTTTTATGGTTTCTCTTTATGGCATATTATACAGTATAAGCAAGGTTTTGAATATCGATATCGCGAGATATGTCGCACCTCGGAAAAAGATATATCATGGGATACATCATTTTGTGGGGAATATATCGCACATTGAGGGGAAAATGAGGGAAAATATTAAAATTTTCAGTTAAACTTTAGAAAGTGTTAAATATACATATGAGAATCAAAAAATTAAAAAAACAACAACAGTGTACATAAGAGATGTAATGGGAATGGAGGTAAAGATGTGCATTGGCGACAATGTCAGATTGACTAAAATTGATATAACTTACATAAAATGTTTTATTCATCCCTCAAAAAATTATAACAATACAAATACACAATCAGAGTTCATACACAATACATTTATGATTCAACCCACCCCAAGAGCTACAATCAGTTACAACTTACATAGCATCAAGCAAAAAATTGAAAATTTTGAGTTTCCCCCAATTTCTCATCCCTTAAGTAATAAATTTGAATTTTGAACTTGAAAATCGAGTGTAAATGCATCAAATTGATGCATTTGGACAATTGCACTAGTTTAGGACTAATGACACACTATTATGCAAAACTCAATCTAATTTGAAGAAAATTCTTACTTTTTAAGATAATTGCAAATGGAGTGCACTTCGACTCCTAATGTCAAACTCCTTCAAAATCTCCTAAATCCCTCCTCTTTAGTCAATATTTCCCCCTTTTATAAACTAAAGGGCGAAATACCCCTAACTTACAAAAGATGTATTGAAAATATCTTACAATATATCGAAAATATTAGGGATATTTCGGAATATTTTATATTAAAAAAAATTATATAAAAAAAGCATATGAAGGATATTTTGCACCCCTGCGATATGGAAAGATATTTGGGAATTGGGATATATCAAAAATATCAAGGATATTTCAAACCATGGATATAATGAAAGTTCCAGAAAGGACCACTCAACAAAGATGGTTTCAAATACAAGGTACCGTGGTTGTCAAGGCGACTTGAGGCGACAGACCCCATGGACGCTTCAAAATGATTGCTTCCTCTTGCTATACCTCTCTCTCTCTCTCTCTCTCTCTCTCTCTCTCTCTCTATATATATATATATATATATATACTAGTTCTTTCAATTTAGATTCATCGTGGCACTTATCAAAGAAAAATACATTTCATAATGCTACCAAAAGTCAAAATTGAATTTTTTTTCTCTTGTTTATCTTGCTTATGGGCTCACTATCTTGCGTTTCTTTTTTGTACATTTCTTTTTCGTACATCTAAGATTCTTTTACCGATAAAAAAAACCAACAAAATTGAAATATTCTTCACAGCTTACTTTAACATAGTCTGCATGTCCTGGGCAATCTACATGTGCATAGTGCCGCTTAGCAGTCTCATACTCCACATGAGCCTGCGAAATCATGTAAAAACCTAAGGTAAGCTCAAAAGATATGTATGTAGAGGAAAGAAACATTAGACCTATATTAAACTACTACTTAGCATATATGACACAAAAACGTCAAGAAATAAATAATTTATGTATATCCAAACCGTGGCAATGGTAATTCCTCTCTTTTTCTCTTCAGGAGCCTTGTCGATCTCATCAAAGGCAACAGCCTTAGCTTTGCCTTCTTCTGCTAGCACCTGAGAGAAAACACGTGCATAAAAAAGTCAATCAAACTGTTCACAAGATAATTATAAAAAAACTTCTAAGTTCCCCAATATGTAATAGTCATTGTATTAACCCAGATTTAAGCTAATCTAATAATTCAAAAAAACAAACAAGAACAATAATTAAGATCTATCTCAGAAGTGAATTCTACTATCAAAATCCTGACCTTTGTAATTGCAGCAGTCAGAGTAGTTTTCCCATGATCAACATGTCCAATGGTCCCCACATTTACGTGAGGTTTTCTGTAACAAAACAAAATCGTGAAGGATATATGAATTACTTTTGGCGAATCAATTTTAAATTCCTTTATCAAATAAGAAAGAAAGAACCATGAATTAAAACATGGCCAACACGGAATCTGAACAAAGCTTCCACATAGGTGAAATAATACCAGACCAAGTGCTCAATCAATAATAAAAATATGTATGATCCCATCCAAAGAGGAATAACGCGATCTATGAATATATATATATATATATATATTCTAAGTAGATCCATATCGAGCTATTGCCCATTTACTTTTCAGCAACTGCTCTTCATTCTGATAGTTTGCTTTTCCAATCATTCCAGCACATACCTAACCCGAACAGCACAGGTCACTCCAAGAATCATTATGGATCTCATCTCTAGTGCACCATGTGGAGAGTTTGGCAGACATTACAAGATGCAACAGAAAGTGTTTCCTTTCTCTATTCTCTGGTGCATATAAACGAAAAGAAATAGGTGCATTTTTTTTAAGATAAGTCAGAACCCTTCCAAACAGTGGATAATCATATAGTATTGTCCTTCTATCTTCGGTCTTCTGTATTCAAAGACTTCAAGGATACAAGGATAGCCAATTTTTGTTCTAATTGGGCTAGCTCTTCTTGAGGTTGATGTAATTGTACATATAGGGCTTTGTTGTTCTGTGTTGAACATTTTCTTGTATATGGAGTCCACCCCTATTTCCTTTAATCAAATTACTATTGCTTGTCAAAAAGAATATCATGGCAATCTTATGACATCCTCATTAATCACAGGGATGGATATAAGATAAGACACCGTGAGGCGTGAATTTTCCGTTACTAAATAAAAAATGACTTCTCAGTGAGAGGTAAACTCTAATTGGTCCCCGAAAACAGCAAAAATTCAACTCATCTCTCAAAAATGTCCTCAAATTCCTGATTGAACACCGCCCCAAATGGGTGTCCCAATCTTTTTTTTTTCTTCGGAATAAAGGTAAAGATTTTCAATTAATTCAAGGTTTTATAAAGAATTCCCAGAAAAATTCATCCAAGACAGATACCAAATGAACTAAATACACACCACCCATCATTCACAAAGTCCGTAAATGCACAAATCAAATGGAAATTACACGAAGAACAACATCAAACACAAGGCACAGCCAGATATCCATCTCTCCACAAATTGGAAACTAAATCCATGACGAACTAAAAAAAAAAAATCTACTATATTAAAACAAATTGAACTCACGTTCGCGTAAATGTGGCCATGGATCTCCACCAAGGCCCGAAATCCGAGATTCTTTCATTTCCACATAGTGATTCCGAAATGGAGAAATGACTGGAAATCGATCCCCGACAGTTGGAGTGGATACGATAGTAGAAAGAGAGAAGGCGCTTAGAATTAGGGTTTCTGAGAGAAACTGAAGCCATGGAAGAGGGAAACTCAGGAGGAACCCTAGAATCAGAAGAAGCAAAGCTTCAGGTTTAGAGGCGGACACAAGGTTTAAGAAGTTCTCTCCAAGGGTTTTAGTGAGAGGGTGAAACTGAAGTTCGCACGTAAATGTATGTGAGCTATATTTACGCACGTGCCAGCAATATGAATATTCATATATTGTGAGTTGGGATCATGGTTTAAAATTTGGTTGAAAATTTGCAAAATTTCGGTTTCAGACAACCCTACCGATATCGAAATTGGGTTTATTTCGGAAATCAAATTTCGGGTGAAATTTTGGATTTCGAAAATTTCGGAATTTCGGCCGAAATCTGATTTTTTTTATTTTTAATTATTTTTTAAAATTATTTTTTAATTAAAATTTCGAAATATTCCAAAATATCTCGAAATTTTTACTAAAATTTCGTGAAATTTCGAAAAATTTATATATTAATTTTAAAAATAAAATAATAATATATATATATAATTAATATTATATATAAAAAATAAAAATTTCGAAATATTTCAAAATTTCGGAATATTTCGGCGAAATTTCGGATCAAATTTCGGAATAATATTTTATTATTAAATACGATTTCGGTGAGATTTCGGCCGAAATTTCGAAATTTCGGAAAATTTCGTTTCGAATAGGACATCCGAAATCGACCGAAATTTCGAAATTTTAAACCTTGGTTGGGATCATATCCAATCGCGAGAGTTCAGTCCACTCATAAGTCCACACGTGTCCCTTTTAACTCTCTTTAACTGTGGTTAAAATTCTCTATCCCTTAAGATTAATATTTTTAAACTTGGTTTTTAGGAATAATTGAAACTAAGTATTAAGCTTAAGGATTAAAATATTAATTTTAACTTTAAGGGTTAAAATATTAATCTAAGGGTGACTTGTGATTAAGAGTTAACTCTCATTTAGGAGAGTTCAATCGCGATTGGACATGATCTTGACTCATATATTATATTCTTGATGCATGCTAGCCCTACTCTCAGTCAACCCTTACTCTCAACCTCCACCAGGCATACATTGCGTTTGAACTCTCCTAAGTTCAATCGCTCCAACAACAATGTAAAATGTAACACGTGTCCCTTTAACTGTGGTTGAAAATAACTTCTGGTGATCCTAATTTCATGTAATTAAATTCTAAAGGTATTTTAAAATTTTCCTCTTCTAAGGGCATTTTAGTAATTTTTACATTTGTGTATTTGACCATTGATTAATTTGACTTGAGGTATAAATAACTTAATGAGAATAATTCATAAACCTGGCTTAGTAAGGGCTTGAAACCAAACACAATTAGTAATGAGATTTCTATAAATAATGAATGGGGTTAATATTTAAGCAAAGATAAGATCTAATTAGATCATTAATCAGAAAATCTAATTCCTTAGAATGGAGAATATGTTGGAGGAAAGGAAGTTGGCGACTGAGCTTTTGATAGATCGTTCGAGATTCAAGGTTGAAATCCGGGGTTCGAGTTTATCTAGGAGAGCTGGTGAAATCTGAGGCTCGGGGTTCAATTTTATCTAGGAGAGCGGGTTGATCCATTCAAGACAATCTTCTCTAAGATGTTTTACCTCGAATTAGTCTTAACCTTTGAGGAAAAGGCAAGTAAATACTTCATTAGTCTTTAATTCATGTTTTCGTAATGTTTTATATTGTAGTAGTAAATCAGAGAATTGTTTTAAATTAAACCATATTGAGAACTATGACTTTGAAGTTTAATGGAGGACAGCTGGGGTTTTCCTTGGTTTCTATCGGGTTTCGTTCAAACAAGGGCGGTCTGGTCTGGTTCGAACAAAATAGTTACTTTGTGCGCACAGTTATTTCTCTCGGACAGTGTTCATTCGAACTAGTCTGCATTCATTTGAATGAACAGGGTTCATGACATGGTTCAAACAAAAAGTTTTCTGTTAGCATAGTGGAAATGCTTTTGCTCTCGGGTTTGTGGTTCGTTGGAAGGAGCTTGGGTTCATTCGAACGAGTATATATTCGTATGAATGAAACTGTCATTGTTTTTAAACCAAAAACATAGAAACTGCAGTATGTTGTAGAATTCACTGACACATGCCTTTGTTTTTCAGGATTGTCACATGTACCATCTGATTATGAAACTTGTATGCGTGTTATACAATGCATGCTTATATCTAAATTATAATTAATTATTATGCATGTCTAATTAATCACACTGGATTATAATGAATAACCCTGACCTTGTGTAGGGTCCATTAATGGGGTAACTTATGTACGATCTTGGGGAATGGGTCATTGGGTGAATTATGTGTGGCCCCTAAATTAGTTGTTGGGCGAATTATGTATGACTCCAGGGTTAGAAATTGGGCGATCTGATCCCAAGCGATGGTTAGTTGGAAGAACTATGTGCTACCCAAATTTAACTGCTTTGGGTGAACTATGAACGATTTTAATTGGAAGAGCTATGTACTATCTATGTTTAGCTACTTCGGGTGAACTATGCATGATTCCAGGCATTCACTTTTGGATGGGATGTGTGCTGCCCCGGATGATTGTCACTGGGAGTGAGTTATGTTATTAATTGCATGTGTTAACCACAGTTAAAGGGACATGTGCTGCGTAGTGAATGTGATTGAACTTGAGAGAGTTCAATTCAATTGACTGTGTTCTGAACTCATGAACTCATAACTAGGAAAGGCGGATGTCACTTAACTTAACGTGTTCATGGGTAAAAACACTGATTTTTTTTATTTTTTTTATTTTTTTATAATAAACAGGCCTTAATGGGCCAGGAAGCCCAGTTAAATGTATAGCACCATTGGCCCCAAGTCTAAGGTGTGGCCTAAGCTTGTCCAATTATTCAACCCAACCCATTGGCCCTAATTAGACCACCACTTGAACCTCGAACCACATACACCTACCTATTGGTACTATTGGTAGTGTGTGTGTCCCATGCTTTGGTGGTCTAGGATCGATTTCCACAAGTTGATGTTGCGGTTAAGAAGCCCTACATTTGGCCCAGCTAACATGCTAGGCTCCTAACTTCTAACCAATGAACAAATACTAACATTATTAACTGAACTTGCAGTCTAACCGTATTTTGATACCAAAAAAACCTCTACTTACTAAGTTATATTTCAACCTCTCTAGCAATCAAGATAGAGAGTGATGGTACTATAAATTGATAGCAAATTTTGTAAAGGGACCCTCTACCGTTATATGTGAGTGGGCCCACATAACCAATAGAAAAACATTTATCTTTAATTAATTTGGTGAGTATTTAACTGGGGTTGACTGGACCAATGAGGTCCAGCCTTAGGTTTCAAAATAGAATTCATAGGTACGCCTATCACTGCTCTTCTAGGGAAATAAATAGTTAACGTACCCATGAATTCTATTTTGAAACCTAAGGCTAGACCTAATTGGTCCAGCCACCCCCTCTAGGTAAGCACTAACCCAAGATTTAATGCTAAAATAATTTGTGAGAGTAAATATAAAAATTTTCTTTAGTTCGTGAGACATTTATGACAATACAACGTTGTACAATCCGACCTGCCAACGCTTAAACTGTAGAACCTGAATTCTAATCTCTCGATATTCGTATCACACAAGTGATGTAAACCCTCGGTATGCATGTCACATAGGGGATGCAGTGTATTTTAATAATTTGGTTAACTTAAATCATTAACTTTTGAGAACGAAATTCTTGAAGTAGGGGAGTTAGTCATAACTCGACATTCCGATGCAGAAACCGTGGGTTCTAGTTATCGGATTCGGTTTCCGATAATTATTGATAAGATACCCACTCAGAATTCTCGTACTACGTGTCGGTCCATTGCCTGGACAACTACCCATCATGTCAGCTTCATCACGTATCGATTTGCGAAACCGTGAGGGCCCTGTACGCAAGAAAACCAAAAAATCAGCGGTTCGAAATTTAGTCGGTACTCAATATTTACTGATTGCCCCAATAGAAATCTTTGAAACTCACATACTGCATGTCGGTTGGCTGTCTGGACGATTACCTATCATCTCGGCTTTATTGTAACTCAAACTGCGAAACTGCGACGTGTTTAATGTCCAAAATCAGGAAATTTGTGGGTTTTACAATTTTCTTATGGACTTAAGTGTTATTGCCAAAACTCAAAAAAATTTCTCAAAATTCATACGGCGGGTGTCGAACTACCCCTCGTTCGGTCACCTATCGTTTTGTTACCATAGCACGTCGTTTCATGAAGTTACAGAGACCGTACGTGTGAAAAAGTGGGAAACCGATCAACGAGTCAAAGTGTGATGACTTCACACGTTGATGTCATCGATGACATCATGGGGGACACCTCACATGGTCACATGGTGACTCACCCCATTTCCTCCTCTATATAAAGGGGATCAAACCCCTCAATTTCTCCATTTCGTGAGAGAGCCGAATCCCTGCGTGGGAATTTCTAGAGAGAGAAAGTGAGGAGAGAGAAAGAAGAGAAGGTCTACCTTGAGGTTCTCCAATGTTCCGGACGCATTGGCGACGTTTGTTTCACCACCCGGAGCCTCGATTTGCATCTAGAGAGAGACTAGAGATGGTAGAGAGAGAAGGTCTCCCTAAGGTTCTTCGACGTGCTAGACGTATTTGCAATGTCCATTTTACCATCTCGAGCTTCGTTTCATGCGTGAGAGGTAAAACAATTTCCTTCTCTTCTATTTTCCCTTAATTATACTTGGAATGATTTGTTTATGTTATGTCGTGAATGAAAAAGGGTCGGAGACCCATAGTGAAGTGTGGCGGATGAGTTAGGATGTGTGAAAAATGAGCAGAGGTGTGTAGACCTCAATTTCGGGTTAAACAACTTGGAATTTCGGCTCAGAATGATGTAATTAGTGTGTTGGGAATTTTGTTTAAATTATGATTTGGATATAAACAAGAAATGGACACCCAATAGGGTTTACTTGACCCTAATGAATCCCAAATAATGGTAAAAAGGAGTTGAGATTGAAGTAGGATGGGTTAGAGGTGTTAGACCTTGGAAAAAAAATCAAAGATAAATAATAATTATTATTACCCTTTAATTTAAATTAACATTTAATCCATTAAATATAGATTAACATTTAATCTATTATTTTGAGCTTGTATTTCTTTTGTGAGCATCTCCACAGATTGCTCTGAGACATTCTAACCCTGACTTACCCAATGTTATCTCATTGACCCTTTAATAGGAATGACACCGGAATTGCAAGTGACGTGAGATATCCATATTGCAATTGAATCTCAATGTAAGAACATAAACCAATAAAGGATCCCGCCACATGAACTAATGCATTCGATTGATCCTTCCAATAACATTATCCCTAATAGGCCTTCAAGATTAATATACTATCTAACTCATAGCTTATTGTAGATCATCCGGGTTTCTAAGACTTTTGATTAATCCATGAGAAACTATTTCTCATGTAAAATATTTTGAGAAAAACTTTTATTAAGTATAATATATTTATTAAAAAATATATTTCAAACTTATTTGATTTCAAAATCACCTACGCAGGATTTAAGCTTAATCGACTGTCTTACCCGGAACTTGGATAATCTCTCAATTTAATGAACATGGATTTCTTGTTTGAAATTCATCATGACTCAAACAACTTTCTGATTATCCAACTATCACCGTGTCGTAGTCCCTCAGGTAGAGGGTAAGTACTTAGGAGTAATCAAAACAATCAGATCACTTCTCAGTTATAAATGAACTCATCAGATCTAAGGATCATCAAAACTGTTCAACGTGAATTAGAGACCAACTATCTGATAGTATGTTTATGCAAGAGGTCTCTCATTGCATGCAATCAGTCAATGTATATTTAAGCACTCATATGCTGATGTGTAGTTTCCACTACAATATTTGGAGATAAAACTACATCTCAACCATTGAGAACATCTTAGCATTGTGACAGCCATATAAGTGAAGTGCCCAACTTCATCCATAGCTGTGACTTTATAAGGTATAAGGAACTGGAAAGTTATATCTGCCTGTGATAGTCCAATACCTATCACATAACTTTCCTACAATATATCTTAGAGACCTTGATCGATATTTCATATCGTATAGATCATCTTCATAATCTTGGTCAGTTAACCATAATGAATTCACAGTAGATAAAGAAGATGCCTTTATTAATCTAATTAATAAGAATCTTAAAATTTGAAATGACTTTTTAGGGCATAATGTCCAACATATCTTGCAGGTGATCATCACGAAGAAGAACAGGATCTCGATGGATGGTCTTACTATATTTTTAGTTTATTAGAAATTGTTTAAATTCCCGAGAGATTGTAATTGACTTATTATGGATTTATGTTTTGATTTATTGGGTGGTTGAGAATCATGATAGATGATTCAAATTATTTATGTTCAATTTAATTACAGACTTTAATTGATGTTCAGTTGAGGTATTAAATGTTATTTCATTAAAGAAATTTTTAAGTTTAAATTTTGGTATGCCTTTAAAGCTCATTAATGGATTAAGTCAAGTAAATCACGTGTCAAAGTTCCATATTCTCCTAGTGGGGATTTTGGGTCACGACACTATCACCATTGCCCACCATCACATTATCATGTCCATAATAAGTTCTTAAGTTATAAAGCTTACCAGAGTCTCCAGTCATGTAGGCATATGCTCTGGAATTGGTTAACCATTCCAAATCTCTGTCATTTGTAAGGGTCATGGCTGTAAGGGCTTGAGATATGTCCTCGGGCTAAAATGCATGGTTTGAACTTGATCCAGCACTTCATGGCCATATGAACAGGTTTTGAGCAAATTTGACAAACATCCACCTCTATGTTTTTTGATGATTTTCATGTCCAATTTTCTGAGCTTTGGGTACACCAACTTCACTATTTTGGGGGTCAGTGATACGCTCATTTGATCAAGTATTATAGTTGGTTTGAGGAAAACCCCTGCCTCGTCCTCTTCTATCATTTTTTCCATTGCTTCTTTGGCCAAAAATGCCATATTATGCTGAGCAACAACATCAGAACTGGGCTCTATAACTCGGGTTTTAAAACCGTGCAGTAAAGGGATGAGTTCACTATAGTTGGGCATAGGTGGTTTGAGCATCGTTGTCGTAAACGACTCATACCACGTTCCCAAACTATGGAGGAGTGTGAACACTTTAGATTCATCACTCATAGGACTACCAATCGTAGAGAGATTATCACATATTTTTTTAAATTTCCGAAGATGATCATGTAGAGAGATTGTAGCATTCTTACATAGATGTTGGAGTTCATAGAGGAGTTGAAACCACCTCTCTTGAGAAGATTGAGCAAATGCCTCCTTTAGTGTACTCCAAACTTTTTCAGATATCTCTCGTCCATCAATGAGACCCAAAACTTCCCCCGAGAGAGTGCTAATTATCCACCCTCTAAGTAGCCTATCCGATCTCTTCCAAATTGCATAAGCAGGGTTTGGAACCTCTTTCTTGTCATCACCATTCAAGGAATCTGGGGAGGAGATGAATGACTAGGTGCAGATGTTCTCCGTTGAGAAAACCCAATAAATCTTGGTTTTCAACAAGTCCAAGAATTTGCTCTCTCCAAGGATTGTTGTTCTCTTGAATGAGCTTCAAAGTCACAAAGTTTCCAACATTGACTGATGAAGGAAATGAATACATAACAATGTTCTCAGTGGCCATTGATAAAACAAGAGAATATCTCCCTCTTTCTCACGATAGGATCTAGTACCAAAATACAAAAAGAAGATTGTGGTTGAGACTCAATCTCTCAACGTGAGGATTGAGTAAGTATATTCATCAATTTATAATGGATGCTATTACAAGGGTTTCCTCAGTGTAACATAATGGGAAAGGAAAGAATCCCAACACAACGGGAAAGAAGATTGTAAACAAATAATACAGAAGATATGCTTCACGTATACAACTTATAGCCATGACAACTATACATAGAGTTTCCTTGTTTAACTTGGAGAGGAATCCTCAATCTTCCCAATTTGTTCCTAAGTATCCTACTTTGACTCAGCTTTGGATTAGTACCGTTATTAAATAGTGCATAGCTCATGTTTTTCTAACCTTGTTTTGGGTCTTAGAGGAAATTGTTAACGTTTTCGTTTAGTCTGTTTGTTTTGATCGCTCTTCTATCATGGATTAATGACACAGTCATTTACAATTGCCTCTTTGCTATAAAAGGGCGTAATAATTTTTTTTAATGGTTAATAAGTTCATGTACTAATAAGGGGAAATTACATAAAAAGGAATTCACGGGTAAATGAATTTACAGAAAAGAAAGAGAAAGAAAGAACCTCCAACCTACCCCTAGTGAAAAGGTTGTAATATCCTAACATAAAAGTTTGGAGGTTTAGCAAAACTATTTGGACACATAGTTGTTAATTATGATGGCAAAATGTACCATGGAATCTTGAAATATGGTGATTAGTGTGCAATTGAACTTATACTACATGTTTTCTTGCTTCTATTATGATATACTTATTACAAAGATTTCATTTCGTTGCATTTGCACTGTTTAGTTGAACAAACTTGTAATTGTAGGTGTAAACCATCATTTTTCTCAAAAAAATGTTGGATATTGATATCGTGTGGCTACAATCTCTCGATTGAACGGTTGTGATTGATGGATAAAATCCTCAAGTGAATCTCTGCATGCATTACACCCTCATGCACATCACTACACGTGTTTGATCATGATTTCAAAGAAAGCAACTAAGAGACCAAAAGTGGAGACTTTCCATTCATGTGAAACAAGAGAACTTTGTCTCTTTTGTAAATATTCACTATTTTGTGAAACTTGAGGCTTGCTCAAGTGTGATCAACCACACACCCAACTTATGTATGAAATCCCATTGTGGAGAGATCCTAGCTCAACTTAGATCATATTCTTCTGAAAGGTTGTAGCTCTACCTCTATATCTCATTTTATTGACAGAATCCAAGGGTTTGATAATTCCGATGCGATCACAAAACTCAACAAAAATACTCTGTGTGATTATTAATGCTAATTTTCATATATTCTACCTAGTTAAAAATGCCAAATGGGCGAGGATCATGACTAATATTTGACATCGAAGGTGGAATCAATCTGTGACAAAACATTGAGACCAAGAAAATTCTAAGAAAAACCAAAAACATCAAATTGAAGTACACTTCGCATTGGAATTTTCTATTAGAAGCATTCTATATTTTGTGCAACAGGTAGATGAACTCTAGTAATTCATATGAGGAATACCTATAAACTCTCAAGAAAAAGTGTTGAGATGAAAAAGGTTGTATTGAGCATATGTAAGCATAAACCATAACAATTCTAAAACACAAAAAGTTGAAATGGGGTCTTCACCATGTGGAAATAGTAGCAACATGACAAAAGAGCAGCAGAGCAATGTCCATAACATCACACGAATAACATCATAACTTTGTGGAACGTTGTGATGTTCTTCTAAGTTACAAAAATGCATGGATGAAAGCACCTGATAATAGAATTTTGTATGAACATTATCCTGAACAAAACTAAAAGACCATGTAAAAGGGGTGTCAGAAAAGATATAATTACAATAAGTAACCTCAAACATGGCCTAATGAGTAGATATTAAAAACAATCAAATGAAACAACAAATACCATCAAGTTCTATCATAAGGCAATCCTCGACTACATGTAGTAAATAAATCAAAGGAAGTACATGAAAAGAAATACCATCTTGGATACAATTGGTTGAACTTCTAATATAATATATATAAACAAATATCTACTGTGAGCACGGGATTAGAGTCGCCACTTATTCATTCAGATGAGATAAGTCCCCGGGAAATGTTGGATAAGGTCTTGGTCCGCGATCAGGGATCGGGGTAAGAAGTTTGGTTAAGTTCAGGGAAGGAATTAGGCACCCCAACACTTCCACTTATAGTGGTTCCCTACTTGCTAGGTTTAAGCCAAATTTAGTCTCAATATTAATCAAATGCCAAAATATTTAAGTTAATACTAACCGGAAGAAAGTAAAGCTAACTAGGGTTGAACCCGGGTTGAGTTGCCTACGTACTCACATAGTGGTGAGATTAGACCGAGCGTAGTTCTAGCACATGAGCCCGTGCTAAGGTTATGAGAGTGTGTGTGCGCACCAAAGGTGTTTAATGGGCCTAATCCGGTGATTAGGATTTTGCTTGACCGGAGTTGGTCAATGTGCAAAGTATGAGCCTGATAGGCCGAGGGTTAGTCTGGTAGACTAGGATTTTGGGCTGATAGGCCAAGGATGAAGCCCAGAGGCTAAGAGGTGTGTTAACTCAGGGTTAGGGTTGCTAATTGGGGTTAAAAGGGTGGTTAACCATGGTTAGGGGTGCTAACCATGGTTAAAAAGTCCAAGAAGTTCATTTTTTGGTCTTTTGTATTTTTCTAGATTTTTGGGGATTTTTCTAAATTTTTGTGGGGTTAAATGATGCTTAACCATGGTTAAAAGTTAACCAGGTGTCATTTTAACCATGGTTAAGGGTCAAGGTTAGGCAAGAGTGGGCCTAGAAGGTATGGTAGGGCCTAGAATGACCTCCTACCAGGTCTGGGCCCTACACAAAGCCCAAGATTAAAAATTTACAGAATTGAGGTAATCAAATTACCTCCATTACAGTAATTTTTTAACCGTAGTTTGTGAGAGTTTAACTGGGGTTAGGGATCACCCCTGGGGAAAAAGAAAGCATGGTCATGTAGCCTAAAGTCCAGGCTATCTAATGGGCCTAGTCTCAGCCCAAGAGCACCTCGAATGTGGGCCCCACAGGAGCCCAACGTCAGCAACAAAATGTGTCTGATCTGTTGGTAATCCTATTACCGACAGCAAAAACAGTTGTTTAACCAAAGTTTGGAGCTTTGCTAACCATGATTAGGCTTGGCCCCTGAGTCTGAAATTTTACAGAGAGGTAGAGGGGAGTGAGGGCTTTTAAATGGGGCCCAGGACATGAGGTATGTGGGCCCCACAGGGGCCCAATTCACTGCAAAAGAAGTCTAATGTTGTCGGTAAATAGTTCACCGACGGAGGGGCAGTCTGGGTTTACAGGCCCCCTAACCATGGTTAGGGGTCGAGTTAAGGCCTAATATCTGATGGGGAGTTGGCCAAGGTCCAGAACTAACTAACCACGACCCTGAAATTGACCAGGGCTTGACTAACCATGGTTAACAAGGTGGATTTCAGAGAGTGTACATACTGTCGGTAATGGGAATGCCGATAGTATGCAGATTTTTCAAAAACGACATTTTCCCTCACTGGGGGTGAACTAGCAGGGGTCTAAGGGTTCCCTCATGGACTAAGGGACCCCTAAACCCCTCGTGGGGTATCCATGCACGCTGAGAGGGTGTTGCACCCGAGCTGCACCTCAAAGGTATCCCCACACCTATGGGAAGATGGGAGAACCTTATCCTCGGTCTGTCTTAAGCTACAACAGTAAAGAAACAAGCAAAAAGGACCCCTGGAGTAGGACCAGGGGGTCTTACATTGATTACACCAAGAGAGAAAGGGTAGGGGTGGTCCTACCCGCCTACGACCTGTAGCTGAGGCACGGTGGTGGTGGCTGAGTTGCGGCGGTGCAGGAGGTTAGTGGAGCCTGGGGAGGCCCTGGGGTTCGACTAAAGTAGGATGGTTGGCATTAGGATAGAGGCTGGAGGCCTGGTTTGATTTTAGCAGGGGTTGGAGGTAAAAAAATGGTGTGTTTTGAACCCTGGGGTGGTTGAGTTTATATAGAGGAGTGAGAGAGGTCTGGGGGGGGGGGGTATTTCAAGCATTTACAGAGGTGTGGGGGACCAATGGGAGCAGCCCCAATGCACCCAGGCAGGTGCTGATACGCGAATCTGCAAAAACTCAGGGTGGCGGTAATCGAATTACCGCCACTAAGAAAATAAGGATTTTTGAGGGTGTTGGTGAAGTGATTACCGACACCCTGGGCTTTTGCTGTTTTGGCAAGAGGGCCTTGAGCCCGTGAGGGCTTTGGCCTAGGTTTAGCTAGGGCTTAGGGTAGGGTTAGGTCTAGGGTTTGATTTAGGGCTCTCTTAGGGTTAGACCTAGGGTTTAGCTAGGATTAGTCCCAGGGTCTAGCTAGGGTTTAGGTGTTCTAATGCTAATGGGTCTTGGGCCCAAAGGTTTAGGTCTTAGGGTTTGCCTAAGGGTTTGAGGCTTTAGGGCACTCCTAGGGTTTAGCTAGGGTTACACTAGGGGTTTAGGGTATTCCTAGGGCTTGTCTAGGGTTCTAGAAGGGACTCCACTGGCAAAGGACTGAGGTTTACAGGGTGTAAAAATTGGGTGCTTACGTCTACATTTTAAACTGATTAAAGAGGGAAAAAAGTTTGTAATTGATCCTTTATTGTTAGGGTTTACTTTGTAACGGATTGTGAGTATTTGAGTTATGGCAAAGTGATAGATACTGCGATATCTGGAAAAGGCAATTTTATGCATATGTAATCGCTATTTTTACCAATCTAATAATCTTATGTATGTATGTATTTTTTCCCACTTAGAATTGGTTAAAATGACACACATATTGACACCAGATGAGAACTACAAAGATGTGGAATTCACTGTTATCCAACCAGAAAAGAAAAGGATCAGCTAAAAGCTCCGCTAAATTTGGAGTTCTAAAGTCTGAAAACAGAACGATAAAAATGTTTTAGGATTTGCTAAATTTGGACATCATCTTCTTCGCTAGCATGGTTTTTATAGCTCTTTATAGTGGCCATAGTGCCCCTATGTCAGGGATAGTTAATTAGCTGTTATAATAGTTAAAATGGTAGTTATCTTGTTGGGTTTCTTTGATATGTCAATAAGATGAATCTTTTGTCCATTTTACATGTTGTCTCCAATTTTGATATTATCAGCACTAATGTAATTCTTGTATGAACAAAACATTTGTAATTGATCCTCTCTGCACCCAATTGGCGCAAATGTCTAGACTAGCCCCATAATTGTATTAATCATATGTTCATAATCATTTGAACGATTACCTACGTTTTGGATGGTTATCAAGTTACGATAATGATCCACCAACGAGATGACTCAGCAAGCAAATTATTGATGTCACCATTTCAGGCAATTTTGGGCTCGACTCATTTAAGAGGTGTGACTAATTTACTCAATTGACTGTATGAGCATACATTGAGGGGCTACAAATTTCATCCCATTAATAATTTTAATTATTTTATAAATCATTGTCAACACACTTTAACACTTGATGGAAAATTATCTTAATTTGAATCAGGATCCGAGGTCTGGGATTGATCCACTTACCAAATCAAGGGTATGGTGAAATTATTATTCTAATTTTGAAATATTTATTTGAAAGAAAGTTATTCGGGTGCGGCGTCAAGTTGAGAAACAAGGCAAAGGTGTGTGTGCAAGCATGCTTGTGATACTCTACAAATGGTACCATCATGAGTTCACATCCAACACCATCTCTACTGATACCGATGAATTGTAGTGCTATATATCATATGATTTTCTATTCTTTAGTTAGGTAGTTGGAAGATTGTCTTCCTTCTTCGAACATGAATCGTATGTCGTGGCCTCATTATTGCTCTAGAAGTTGGCATTAAAGGTTTGATGAAACCAGTTGAATGGACTTGAAAATTATCAGCACTTGGGATCACTCAAGCTCAGCCCTATGAAGCTCCTCTCTGTAGCCTCATTTCCTTTGTTCCTTTCTCTTTTGAGCTCTTTAGAGAAGATCCCTTGTACAATGAAGGTCCAAGTGAGCAAATGGTTATCATGCCCAAGCTTGAAAAACATATTGGGCATCTTGATAGCCTTGTAAATAATTCTTTTTTGCAGTTTATGGTAATTACATGACCGTTGCAACTTTGTTATTTGGATAATTTATCCATTTTTTTAAAAAAAATTGATACATATAAAGGGGACTACTAATACAACATCCCCATTCTCGTGTCGATTTGCCTGTCAATTTCTCTACCATGGTTCTTGATTAGAGATTGAAATCTCCACTCCCCCTCGAATACAATCAATGATTACCTCTGAATTGCCTCCAATAATCGGATTATGAATATAAGCTATCAGCATGAGTTTGATGCATGGCAATTGGCCTAGCGGCACATCCCTTCACTGTGCAATTGTTGTATAACATACAGTGGGCATATAAGGTACTTCTGGGTACCGGTCTGGCATAATAACAAAGTTTTTTTTCTTCCAAAAAGTCCTTAATATGTTAGAATAATTTCAAATATGGGCTTCTTTTGATTGCATTTATATATATATATATATATATATATATATATATATATATATATATATATATATATATATATATATATATAAAAACGGGTTAGATATAAATAGCTCACAATGGTACTTTGGTTAAACCCATTAAGTTGAGTGATCATTTGGGGTTTATTGCATCTTAGTAATATGGGATTATATCCTCTTTGAATTATGGTAAATTACGTATGTAGGCGTGGAAGCTTAAGGGTTTTATTCTGGAAATTTCTTAAACCCATTGGAATTTGAGTCTTTAATGGAAGGACTCCATCTGGTTTCTATATTTAAAGGCTAGGTGCCCTCTCCTCTTTGTACGTCGATTGGCCTGCCCCATTGAAAGCTAATATTTTGGAGGAGCAAGGAGAGGAAGATTTAGTCTATCTCTTTAACAATGTCTTTTGCAGGTACGATGCTCATATTTCCTAATCAATTTTCATCTTTTAAGATTCTTCTTTGTAGCATGTTTTCCAGTTTTTCACATAATAATCTGCAAACTTTTCGTCGAAGGAATAATTCATGATTTTTAAAAAAAACACAACCTTTTCAAAAAAGTTACCAATTTAATTCACAAAGTTTTAAAAAAGAGCCTAATACATGTCTAATACATAAAATATATTCCTTTATAATTTTTCTAGTCACTAATCTTATTTTTTCTGATCTTGTGGGAGTTGTGATTTCCCCACACTTTGCGTTGAGGATACTAACCCCTAACCATAGACTGTGCAAAAAAAAAAAAAGGACAAAAAAGTAGAAGAAGATGACTATTACCATGCACTAGATGGGATAAGTCCATTGTACAACTAATGACTTTCAGAAACCACTGAACACCCCTAAGAGAAGAGGGCACACGATCTGTGCACGCACGCTAAAGTTAATCTTCCCAAACAGAATAAAGCTTCATTCCGTTATAAAAAAATATCCCCGAGTTAATACGTAACCAAACAAGCCCTCAAGCAAACCCAACATGCTTGACCCTCTAAGTCATTTTTTTTTTATAAACGTGGATGTCTAGAGCTCAAGACTATGACTAATTCCCACATTCTGCCACTCTCTAAGTCATTCAAGATGATCATTTCATATTTCATTTTTTTGGTGGCGCTTACCGAGTACCAAGCAATATTTTATTGAGCAGTGATAAGGGGACATGACATTCCGCTATAGTGTGGAGCCAGAAATTTAATGGTTTTGATGGTATGAGGCTTGGCTCCGCCCCTGCCACTACATGTCCCTTTTAAACCTCTTTTAACTATGGTTAAGCTTAACTAAAATAAGATTAAAATATTATTTTTATTTTTTTCCTTAAAATGGATGGATGAACCCTAGGGGTGGGTGAATCTTAACCAGTCCGCCAAACATTGCCCTATTTTTTTAAGCGCATAATGATATGTATGCTTTCCGACTGTTATGCATGGGAGGTCCTGGTTCCATTTCTCACTCCCCCTTTGGGGCCAGCCCCACACGGGTTTACTCGAACTTAGCGGGTTGCGGGCACGTCACACCCTCAGGGATTAGTCCTAACCCAAAGGGTTGGGGACACCTCGAGTTCCAAAAAAAACAAAAAAACTCTTCCAATTTGTGACCTACCATATGATCTTTATATAAGTAGATAAATACTCGTTTTGGATTATGAAAATCAATTGTATGACCGATCATTATGCGCGGGACTAACTTACTATCATTTCCTTTTCTGCCCTCATGCTAAGCTCTTCCAATTTTCCTAATCAATGATTAGCTACAAAATGATTTTTTTTGAATGCGTAACTCTCCAAGGCATGATCATTTTCATATTTCATTTTTTGGGGGTGTTAGGTCATATCAGTTATCTTGCATTTGAAAGTTTATACTTTTTTTTTTTTTTTAATGGTAGAAAGGTTATCATGTAACAGACACATACACCCTAACTTATAAAAGTACAAACTCTTGAGGTGCTTGAAACACTTAGAAAAGTACAAACTGAGGTATTTGTAGGAATGGCAATGGTGGGGGGGTGGTTTTCTACCTCCCCGGCCCCGACCCGATTATAAAGCCACCCAGCCCCGCCCCCGACTGAGGCTTATATATGGTGAAACCAGCCCCCCCCCCCCCCCCCCCCCCCCCCCCCCCGCTTATAAAATCCCTGGCCCGGCCCTGCCCCTACTGCCTTATATATATATATATATTTATTTATTAAAGTGGTTCCGAGGTAGGGCAAGGGAGTGGGGTATACTAAAACCGCCCCTGCCCCAAAACCGAGTCGTGTCTTTATTTTTTATATTGTCTCTGCTCCGCCCCGCCCCGCCCCGCCCCCCATTACTACTAATGAAAGCCGGGGTGGGGGAGGTCTACGTGGCGGTCCGAGAGCGATTTTAGGAACCGAACCATTATGATTAAAGACATCTTTTTTAATTCATACCTCTTCATCCCTTTGTGTGAACGTGGCGTACCCGTAGAGACACACACCCGTAGGCCTCCGATTTTTCCGTGCTCCCTCTCTTCACTTTTCTTTCCACCCTTCGTTGTATCTGTTTAGAAGATGTTTCCTTTCTTACCTATTCCCTCTTTTAAATATCACTCAAAAAACACGCAGTATAGATGACCCTTCGAAACACCTTTTCAGGAAATCACCACCCTAGGCTATCATGACTCTTTGGCCTACCGTTTGTGGAAGTTAATCTAACGTGACGTTTCGTGAGTGTGAGTGTGTGTGCAGGAGATGTGTCCGTCTAAGTTGGTGAGAGAGGGAGAGTGAAGGAACGTGTCATCCAAAGCTGCTTTGCAACCCTTTACGGGTTCACAATCTCATCCAAACATTGCAACGGTTATGAAACCTCTCATCTTTCAAATTTCTAAACACAAACTATATATGTAAACCTACAAAAAGCACTCTCTCAGAATTGTGACACAATATGGGCTCTTCATTCCTATAATCCTCGCTTCACCACCACAATAAGAAAAATCTCCATATGATCTTAACGTTGTTGTTGATGGGTATTCTCACCCCTACGTTCATGTAAGAGCGGCGCTTAGTTGTTAAAACATGATGGGGTTGGTTTTATCCGTACTATCGTAGGTTTATGAGCTATCATAGAAGAAAAGTTCTACATTAGTTAGTGGCTATTGCTCTCTTACTGGCTCAAAGGTGAGGATTATATTCGAGTATTCTATTTGTTTTTATCTTAATTATAACTATTAAAATGTGAAATTAATTTGTGTGTTTCATTCACAATATAATTACTGAATTTGGAAACAGATTTTTTGTTTTTGTTTTTTTGTTTTGGGTACTATGTACATGTTTTCATGATTTATTGTATGCTGCAGACCTAATGCTATCATTGGATGAGCCTTTATGAGGGGTGGTTATTGGATGAATTGGATTTTAGTTTCAGTTTTCTTTCTTCTCTGAATTGCAATTTTAGAAATAGTTGATTTCGCAATATTTAGTATCTAATCTGCTCATAATTCCATTACAGACTTTCCTTCACCCCATTTCACCACTAAATCATTATTCAAGCACTTCATTCTTTTTGTGAATGCCTCTCTCTATAGTTTGTATGTATGGAGAGAGAAGGACAGTAATGACATTTTACTGGCAGCCCCAAAGGTGTTTGCATACAGGTCATTTCGTTTTCTTGACAAAAGAACGTTGTGGGATTTTACATGGGTGGCTCATGATGGTTTGATGGTGGTCGATTATAAATCAGTTGTTGGGCCAACATGTATTTTATTTAGTTCGATATTTGTTGTTCCAGTTAAAGAGAATATATTCCCCCAAATAGCAGGGATCAAGTACTCATGAGGACTAATGGTGGTAGGGGAAAGGGTGGATGGGACTTGGGAGTGAAGATGGTTGATGGGTTTCACTATATGGTGTCTCATCTCACGGTTGACCTTTGGTGTTTAGACAGATTTGAGTTTTCTTTCCCCTGCACATAACTGGAACCTGCAGTTATGTACAATATAAAGATGGGGACACTGTTCGTGAAGAAGAAGAGAGTGGTGCAATGCAAAAGGTCCTCGAGTCCTCCCCTCCACAAGGGAAGATAATAGGGTCATTATACAGTGTATACTGTGGGGATAATTTGGGGAAGAAGTCATTTCACTTTCTCCCATGATTTTGACTTCTCTCCAACTGATATCTTTTCCCTTTAAATCGCCACACGTCCCATGTTTTGTGGATGCCCGAGGGCTTGGCTCGGGCATCCGCTAGAGCTAATTTTTTGCCCATCACCATTTCTTTGGCTTGGGGGTTAAGGTGGGAAAATATATATACTCAAATCAAATAATAAAATGATTCGGTTCATAAATCAATTTGGTATTTAACTCGGGTGTAAGATGGATACTCCACAATATCAATGCACTTGACCTACTTGGGTGAGTTTTTTTTTGGGTGCAAATGTTGTCATGTAGCTAACACACACTCTAAAATCATAACAAAAGCTAAAACACACTCTAAAATCACACACAATCTGTGGAATGTATTGACTGATTATTCTTAAATTAAAAAAATTATATTGGTGCCTAAAAATAACTGAGTCAAATGATCCGGTTCGTAACTCAATTTGGTTTCGTGGGTTTACTCTTATGGCACCCTAGCGGCTACCTTATGTCTGATGTGTGTGTGCTTAGACTATCTCTCTAAGCAAAAGAAATTAATATCATAAATTAAATTTAACTTTCTAAAATATTGACATGCATGTTTCTTTTCTTTTATTTATTTATTTTGGCCAACTCTGTACATGAACCAATTTTCATTCAGTCCATACCACATTTTATGAAGATTTAAGAGCATTGTTAGATTAATATTGAAGTCATGTTCCTAAACTTTCAACACCCATAACAAATTGAGCAGTTGGTTTTATTATAGCATTTCGGTCTCATTGTTGTTATTAGGTTCTTATGCTACTACTATTCTTTGAGAGAGGGGGAGGGAGTCTCCTAAGATGATAAAGGGAACATATATATCAAGGACAACACATCTAAAAGGGAAAATGAATTACCAGTAGAGTGGGCTAGCACTCTCTAATTCTTTTATTATCATTCTTTCCTAAGTCTAGATTTTTTTTTAGTTCTAAGTTAATCAATTTAAAACTTATATATTAATTTAAGTTTTTATTTTATCTTTCCCTTTACATTCCGTGCATCGCACGGGCCTCTTGCTAGTTACTACTAATGAAAGCCGGGGAGGGGGAGGCCTACGTGGTGGTCTCGGAGTGATTCTAGGAAAACTTTTCTGTTTATTGGATGTAACTTTTGGGTTTTTTAACTGTCTAGGGTAGGGACGCAACTCTTCTGGATTGATTATGCCCGTTGGAGAAGGGTGAGACGCATGTGACTGTAGGGATTTGCATTGGTATCCAACAAACTTTCAGTTGCGGACTGTTGAGATGACAAGTAGCCGTTCTGAACCAATGCGTCCTTCCGGTTGAGATGTGGCCACGACTATATTTAAAATGGACTATTGAAATCAATGGTTTCCATATTCAATCTGAAAACAAAATATGAGGCAACCTGGTACAGAGTTCTCAACGACATTATTGGAAGATCCTCACTTTTTTTCCTAGATCGGTTTCTATTTACGAAGTCTGAAAGATGTTCGACGTTAAGATTTGGTAGCCTGGGTTTCTCTACATCTTCGCTAACCTACTAATGTATCTCTGTTTGCTTACCTTTTTGATGTATCCTGATTGAACCAATAATCATTGTGTATCATCACATTTTGCTGGCATTTGTAGAAACGAAAGCAGAATTTACCAATATTTATTCCGTACATGTCTCCTTTATTTGTTTGTGTTATATGTAAGTTAATACCAATTTCAAATGAAACCAGTCATAGATTCTCTTAAACTTTGATTTTCTATTGCAAATAGGTATTCAACTTCTATCCAATTTTAATAGTGTTCACTCTTTTTTTTCCAAATCTTATTTTTTGGTATTGTCAATTGCTGTTATTTGGATTTATTTTCCATTTGTTTCTATAATGTTAGGGTGTTGAGTAGCCCGTAACCTATCATGATGGATTCGACTCAACTCGGCAAGGGATTGGCACTGTATGGTTTCACAATATTTGATTTACCAGGGTATGCTGTCGTGGTATGCAAACGTAGGCTTGATAGAGAATGTGGGAGTACGTTGTAAGGGGGTACGAAGACGCGAAGGAGATGGGTTGTGAGTAGTGGTTACGTCAGTGTTGTAGAAGTTGTAGGGGCTATGAGTGGTGGGGTGTTGTTGTCGTGGTTTAGGGGGCAATGGCGAAGTCGTGTGATTTACACTTCTGTCAACTTGATGCTCATTATGAATTTTGTTTTCAATACGGTTGTAGAATATGGATGCACCACACTATCAAGTGTTTAGCCTTGACGAAGGTACAGTAAGAGAGTTTCACTGTTTCACATACCCCTATTCACTTACTGAATATTTTGTCACAACCCACAAGTTTTTTTTTTTTTGGTAAACTCAGTAACACCACAAGGTGAGTACTGAAGGCAAAGAAGGGAAACACACACTCACACCCCACATGCAAACACACACACACACACAACCCACAAGTTGGATAGTGTAAAGTGGGCATGCAAAGAGACTAGGAGTGTCATTACCACTTAGTTTGTATGTTTGGGATTGGTACACCCTTACCCATATGCTCGGATCAGTTTAAGAAAAACACACACATATATATTTTGACTAACTTTGAAAATGGCAATTTTCATCTATATACAATACATGCCCCACTTTTTTAAAGATTTCAGTGTATTTTTTAGATTGACAATAAAGATATGTTCCTAAACTTTCAACATGCAACCAAAATAATCTGAACATTTTGCTTTATAACATGTTTTTGATCTCGTTGTTGTTAGATTCTTATGCCTCTATTATTAGAGTGAGCGAATGGTGTCCCTTAGATGGTAAGAGAAGCAAGAGAATTAGAGGAAGTAGGGCTGTATAATTTGTTTGAAAAGAAAAAATTTACACACATAATGTGTTTGGATCAATTTTTTTTTCTTCTGACATTTCCTTTCCGTGCATTGCACGGGTCACTTACTAGTTAAAAGTGAACCCTGAGAGGTCCACGTGGCAGCCCCAGAGGGATTTTTGGGGATATGGAACCAAATGATAAGGATAATAAAAATGTCACAATATACAATACCCGTATAGCAAGAATCCTACCAAATTCCAAAACGGTGTGTCTCTCCACCTTGCGTCTCTCCACTTCTCTCCATTTCGGCTTCCCTCTTCTCCTCGATAGTTTGATTTAGGTCATTAATATTCCTTTACTCTCCTTTTATATCCTCCTCTCTTCATATTAGCAATAGTCACCACCCCAACAGACACCCCACCCCAACAAACACCACTCTTTAGTCCATGGATAGGGGACTTTTGCCTGGGGCTTTCGAACCACGCTCACATCTGCTACCAATCGGCAACCCCCTCCCCCCCAACAAACGTGACTGTACCGTCCCGAGAGTGATTTTAGGATAACTTTTTCTTATAATAATCTTGGTTTGTTAAACATAAATTTTGGTTTTTTAAGTTTCTCGGGTAGGGATGCAACTCCTCATGCTTGATTACGCCTGTTTGGAAAGGGTGGGACGCATGTAACCGTTAAGGACTCGCATTGCTCTGTCTCTCCCTCTCAGTTATGGTTCATTCACCTTTCCACCCATTTAAAAAGTTGTCTTTTGGAAACACACCGGTTTCTCTTCCCTTAATTCATCTTTTGGAGGTTGCAACCCTTTATCTCCTATATAAAACCTTCTACATATTGTCCTCATTATCCAGATTTTCTGTGTCTGCACAGATTTGTTTTTTCTCCCGTAGTTGCACACCCTCTTACAGTTTCATTGTATTTTTTCAAGGGTTCATGTGGATGGCAATCGTAAATCATCTTCTGAAGCACATATTTTTTTTTTGGGTTCCCGTGATTGCACACCCTCTTCTACTTTACTTTTATTTTTTCAAGGGTTCCTATGCATGGTAGCTATATATCATCTTTTGAAGGTTGTAATCATTTATCTTTTATTAAAATCCTTCTACATAGCGTCCTCATTATCCCGTTTCTCACTACCTGCACAAATTTTTATTTGTTCTGATGGTTGCCCAACCTCTTCACTAAAATCCAATGGTACCTGTTCCAGTTAATTACCTTTCTTATTATATGGTTATAGGGCGAACCAAGTTTTCATCTATTTGGGATTATAATGTGTGTCGGTCCTACGACAGCGCGGGCACTCAAGCTAGTGAGTCAAGGGTTTTCTTTTCATCCTTCTGAAGAGTAATGAAAGTGCATGTATTTACTAATACATTATCTCTTTGAGGTGATTCATCTGATGAGTCCTGACTTATACCAATTGTGTTAGGTTGAATTCCTATACTTTGCAACTATACGGTACACTCTGTAATTATATACAGATTTGCAAATATATACCTGTAATTATATACATATTTGCAAATATATAAAGACATGAGATAGTACAGTAAATGACTTTATTTGTTCAACTATGTGCAAAACATTAATGTTTAGCACAATTCCTTTGAAAGGCTTAGCATCACAATATGCATCGTTAAGACAATTTTTTTTAAATTTAAATTTTACATAGATAGTGGGGAGCAGTAGACTTAAAATTGCCTCCTAAGAGCTTCTCTGTTAAGCCCACTTTAATTCTTGAATAATACGGCTACATGAATGAATGACACCTGCAGACTGGAGTTGTTGTTTATTGTTTTGTTTATGACTTTGCTACTGAGACCCTCTTAGGGCCAAGACCTTAGAGCAGGATTTCAGGTAGGCCCATTTCACATGGTGGGCTCCACCTGAAATTCTGCTCTCTTAGAGCATGGTTTCGGCCTTAAGTGGGTCTCAAAAGCTTTATCCATTGTTTATTACCAAATGAGATATATAAAATGACAACCGGGGAAGCTGGCTTTCCAAAGAACTCTCATACCCACCTCAATCTTCATCTTAAAAAAACCATTACAAAAATGAACTATTTGGATTAGGCCAATCTAAAATTTTAATTGGGGTTGAACTATTGTGGTAGTTATTGTTATTTCCACTGTTTTTATTAGACAATGAAATGTCCATTCACTACACCTCACCTCACCTCACCTCACCTATAAAATCTCTTAGAATTTGACCTGATTAATTGATTGCAACCATTCAAACTTCATCACATTGCTTTAGTTGCCAGTATACATGAGCTTTCTTAGAAAATATTCTGGACTGGATGGTCTACAATATCCCATTGGGCTTACAAAATTAAATTGGGTCAATACGTGGATCTGTTGAATGCTGGGATTACACCGATCACCTGTATGTTTATGTAAGTTAATATACACCTTATTGATGACCCATTAAATGGGGACCTTAGATCATCCTATTGTCATCATTTATTTTTGATGAGGTTTTGACAGTACAAATAAAAGTTTCAGGTGAACAATAGGTACAACTCCAGCATGGTATACAACATTAGGCCATAATCCCTTTAAATCTTATTCATTGGACACATCGGAGGAATTTGAACATATTTTATAACAATTAGTGGTTATGCACTGGATCATTGGAAATGGTGTATGAAGGGCGTACAAGAGATGTACGAAGGGCATACAAGAGATCAAGGGTGTTATATCTACTTAGTTTGCATGCTCAGGATTGGGGTACCCTTACCCGGTCTAACAAAGTTGTTGCACCTTCAAAATTTTGATATGAAGTGAGCACACCTAGCTAAGTAGTTGCACCCAATGCATTTATAACTTATTAACGAATAAATGTAACAACACATTCCTAAATTATTTTATTTTCATTTCTTCTTAAATCTATAATCTTTCCGGTATTTCAAGTTAAATAATTTAAAATTAATATATTAGTTAAAATTTAAATTTAAATTTTCCATCCTAATGTTCCTGTGCATTGCACGGGTCACTTACTAGTTTTTTTGAAAAAAAACCACTCCTATAGGGGTGGGTGGGTCGGGGGCCCCTACGGAGGTGGGTCATATTGCCATCCGTAGGTATTTGAAACGCTTCCTTGAGCACCCGACTATTCCTCTAGACACGTGCAGACCTTCCATCTACACGCACCAGATAAGCATGAGTAAATCCCTGAATGTGGCCAACAAAGAGAATAGAATCGAATTTAGAACCTCCACTTTCAGAGGCGTACCCGGCCAGCACACCACCCCGGGTTGGTTGCTTGTAGTTTGTACTATTAGCAAATTCATTTGCTTTTTACTGTTTGTTACTTTATTTGAAAGTTTGCGTCTTACCGAATATTTTTTTTTTCCTGCATCAAGTAAAGCATATATTATTAGGAAATTCGTTTGTTTTTTTTACTGTTTGTTACTTTATTTGAAAGTTTGGTTGTGGGTCTTACCGAGTTTTTTTTTCCTTTAAACACATCATAAATTCCTGCGTCAAGTAAAGCATATTATGATGTGCTTAAAAAAAAAGTTCTAATACACCAATTATACAAAAAAGCCAGTGGAAGGCATTCAAGATAATCATTCTCTTATTCCATTTTTTTTTGTTGTAGGGTCTACCAAGCATTTTTTTTCCCTTTAAGCACAATAATATGTCTGCATCACGTAAAGCATCCAAGAAGATGGTTCTCACCGCCAAGATATTGAAATTTTTTGGGATTTCAGTTCGGGTTGGCTGACCGAAATACCGATAATATTGTGATTTCAAACCTTGTAGGCATCAAGATCATTTTCATATATATATATATATATATAATTTTTTTTTGTTGTGAGGTCTTACCAAGTATTTTTGTTTCTTTTTTAAGCACATAATATTGTTTGCTTCCGGGTATAATGCACCAAGGCCCTGTAAGGTATATGATCATTTTCATATTCCATTTTTTTTGGTGGTGGGTCCTATTAAGCATTTTTTTTTTTCATAATGATATGCCTGCTTTTTAGGTTTCTGTGTGTCTATGATCACTATATATATATGAAGGCATCTTAAAAAGTGAATCGTATTTCATGAACATAATATCATTTCTATTTCTCAATGATACCCATGATTGAGACAATTGGTTAAATCTCATGAAACCATCTCTCTCTTAACGTTCAAGTTATATCTGGTTTTGTTTTCACCTTTTTGGTCATTCTAATTTCTAAATATAATTTTTAAATGAGATAATTACCGTTTAGTCACCCTAAATAAAAAATATCACCTAAAAGGACATGGTTTGAAATTTTTTACCCAATAGGGTATGTACTCCAATATTACCCTTATCAGTGTTTTGATAAATATGTCAAAAGCATGCCCTTTTAGGTAATAAAAATGCAAAACATGCCTTTTTAAGTGAAGCACCCTTTTTAAATAGGGTTTTGTTTCCCCTTTTCGGTCATTCTAATTTATATAATTTTTAAATAGGGTGCTTCATTTTAAATGAGCATGTCTTGCATTTTCATTACCTAAAAGGGCATCCTTTTAACATATTTATCAAATAAGGTACCATTTGCATTTTTATTACTAGAAAAGGCATGCTTTTGACATATTTAGCCTTAAGCTTTGCATATAAAAATCAACACTATAAGGGTAATATTAGAATACATACCTTCTTGGAAAAAAAATTCAAACAATGCCCTAAGTAGTGATATTTTAAGTTTAGGGTGACAAAAAGGTGCTTAACTCTTTTTTTAAATGTTTGATTTAAAAATAGTATAGAAAAAAACAAAAAATGGCAATCTAAAAAAAAAAATTAATTGTAATATCGTAGTTATTTTGGCAGGCTCCAGTTATCAAATAATTGAACAACTGAGGACCTATGGGCCAAGAGACAGTACTCTCAGGCAGTCTGCTTTCCTGCTATTGTAAGCTCAGAAAAAAAGTTCTAAGCTTAACTCTCCAAGACATCAAACAAGATTATTTTCATATTTCATTTTTTACACGGGATCACCTCCAGTGCTAACTGACAGGGAGCCCGCCAACATTAGCTCTAGAGCTGCCATCTATCCCTTTGTACTTCCAGCTAAAACAAAGTGTAAAAAAGGAGAATTGGTTGCGTGTGCACAAGGTTACGAGTTCAATCTCCCTTAATGCTGGTGGTCTCCCAGGCGACATACACAGGAGGAGATCCCAAGTCTTCATTTTTGATTTATTTTTGGCCCTACCAATTAAGTCCTACTAATCCAAAATGTCTTATCCAAAATGTCTTATGATAAGGATAGTTTAGTAATTATAAATACAAAATAAGATATTTTGGATTTTTCTGTATTTCTTAAACCAAAGCTCTTGTTCATAGTTAATCTCTTAAAAAATGAAAATGCATGATCTTGTATGTTGGTTAAAAAAAATGTCTGTCCGGCTCTAATGCAGCAAGTGTACAAAGCTTGATTTTGAAGGCAACAAGAGCCAGCTTTTGGCTTTTTGGTCTCTAATGCACCAAGTGTACAAAGCTTGACTTTGAAGGCAACAAGAATATCAATTGCCTATTCCATCTTTTGGCTTTTCGGTTATCACGCACATGATATGTCTTCTTTCCAACTGTAATGCACCAGTTATATACCTAGCTTGACTTTGAAGGCTTCCAAGAGGATCATTCTATATTTTATGCAATCAAGTCTTCTAATATACCTGCAAGAGTAGCAACTTAATTATTCTTTCAATTCATATCCAATCCTCTCTTGCCTTTTTCAAGAAACTATAATCCAAGGGAAAAACTTAGACTACTCACAACGATTATACTTGCACGAGAAACTCAAGAAAGGATGGTTGATGCTGTTCTTCAGATCGTTTTTGACAATCTCAATTCCTTAATCCAAAAGGAGATTGGCTTAGTATGTGGTGCACATAAAGAAATGAAAAGGCTCTCCGACACATTATCGGCAATTCGTGGTGTCCTCAAAGAAGCAGAGGTGAAGCAACTGAAGAATACTGCAATTGAAAATTGGATTAAGAAACTTAAGGATGTGGCTTATGATGCTGACGACATCTTGGATGATTACAAAACCGAAGCTCTGCAATCGGAAGCTGAAAGCCAAAACAACAATTGCACCATGAAGGTAAGCAACTCTTTCTTATCTTGTATCACTTCTAAACAACTTATTTTTCGTCACAAGATTGGACAACGTATAAAACAAATTAGAGAGAGACTAGACGTAATTAATGATGACAGATCAAGATTTAATTTGGGAGACGGAGTTGTATACAATGAAATTGAGGTCAATGAAAGAGAAACTGGCTCAGTTCTTGCAGAACTAGAAGTTTATGGGAGAGACAAGGAAAAAGAAAGGATAGTCCAAAATTTGCTAAATAACGTTAACAATCAGGAGGTTTTGATCTATCCCATAATTGGGATGGGTGGTCTTGGCAAGACCACACTCGCTCAACTCGTCTGTAAGGATGAGAGGGTAGAGAAACATTTTGAGCTAATAATTTGGGTTTGTGTATCTGAAGATTTTGATGTAAAAAGGCTTCTCAAAGAAACTATAGAATCTGCGGGTGGAAATATAAGTAATCCCGTAAACCTGGCCTTAGACCCAATGCAACGCCAATTGCGAGAAATTCTTGGTGGTAAGAGATTTTTACTTGTGTTGGATGATGTATGGAATGAAAATCATGAGAAGTGGGACATGTTAAAACATTCTTTGACATGTGGTGCTGTAGGAAGCTCAATTATTGTAACCACACGCATCGAAAGAGTAGCATCAATCATGGGTACACTTCCTGCACACCACTTGTCGCATTTATCCGAAGAAGATTGTTTATCATTGTTCAAGCAACGCGCTTTTGATGTGGGAAGCGATGTGAATCCAAAGTTAGTAGTCATTGGTAAAGGAGATTGTGAAAAAGTGTGGGGGCATACCCTTGGCTGCAAAGACTTTAGGAAGCATATTGCAATTCAAAAATGAGGAGAATGAGTGGGTCTTTGTAAGAGACAGTGAAATTTGGGACCTACCACAAGGTGAAGTAAATATTTTACCTGCCCTGAGATTGAGTTACAACCATTTACCTTCACATTTGAAGCAATGCTTTGGTTATTGCTCCATATTTCCAAAAGATTATTCAATAAAAAAGGAAAAATTGATTCATTTATGGATGGCTAATGGTTTTATTCAACCGAGAGGAAGAATGTTGTTAGAAGATATTGGAAATGATATTTTCAATGATCTGCTATGGAGGTCTTTCTTCCAAAACATAGAAAAAGACGATGATGGCAACATAGTCGGATGTAAGATGCATGACCTCATGCATGATCTCGCACGTTCAGTTATGGCGGATGAATGTTGTTCTATCATAGATATTGGTAAACCAGAGAATCTTCATAAAAGAATACGACATTTGTCATTGGTTGATGATTCAGTATCATCAATCACTATTGAGCTTCCACTTAAATCTCAAACCATACGTACACTCCTTTTAAAGAGTCATGCTTGGCGACCAATCAAGGTTCCTCATTCTATCTTCTCATATCTGAAATGCATACGAGTGTTAGATTTGAGTGGAACTGATATTTCAGATCTGCCTGATTCAATAGGTAAAATGATACATTTGAGGTACCTCAATCTCTCAGAAACTAGAATGGCTGCATTACCTGAATCTGTTAGCAGCCTAATAAATTTGTTGATTTTGAAACTAAGAAATTGCCATGAGCTTCAAAAGTTACCAAAATACATGAGGAACATGAGAAGCCTCAGACACCTAGACATCTCCGACTGCGAAAAATTAATTGACATGCCAGTTGGGATGGGGCAATTGACTAACCTCCAAACATTAAGCATCTTCATTGTTGGCAAGAAGATGGGATGTGATATCAGAGAGTTGCAGAGGCTAAATGACCTTAGAGGAGAAGTAAAGATAAAAGGACTTGAGAATGTGAGAAATCCAACGGAAGCTAAAGATGCCGACTTGATAAGAAAGCAAAACTTGTGCTCATTGGGACTATATTGGGGAGCTGATGGGGAGAATTCAGAAGAGGTGCTACAAGAACTCCAGCCTCACCAGAGTCTAAGAAGGTTGAGAATACAAGGATATGGGGGTGTGAGATTTCCTAGTTGGATGGGAGATTCGTCGCTTCTAAATTTGGTTGAAATAACTCTCGCCGGGTGGAAAAGATGTGAACAACTCCTGCCTTTTGGGCAACTACCCCATCTCAAGGTTCTCCGAATAAGGAGATGGGATTGTGTGAAATACTTAGGCGGCAACGAGTTCTACGGCGATGGCGTGGTGAAGGGATTTCCCTCCTTAGAGGAGCTCTACTTCTGGGAATTGTCTAATTTGGAGGAATGGTCCAAAGAGGAAGCAGGAGAGGTACTCCTCCCTTGCCTTCGCTGGTTGAGCATCGCATGGTGCCCCAAGATGACAAGCCTCCCATTACTGCCTTCTCTTGAACATTTGGAAGTGTATGGGGGTAATGAAGTAATACTAAGATCATTGGAGAACCTCACTTCTCTTTCTTCCCTTCGTATATGGTTTGATGAGATGACAAGTTTTCCTAGGGAGATTGAAAATCTTGCCTCACTTACATCATTGCTCATTAAGTACTGCCGTGGGGTGGTTTCTTTGCCAGTGGAATTGCGAAACCTCACCTCTCTCAGATCCATGGACATTGAGGTTTGCAAAGCTCTCAAGTCTTTGCCGGAGGAGGGGATCCAAGGGTTATGCTCTCTTGTAAGTTTGAGTATTGATGACTGTGATAGTCTAACGTCTCTGTCCAAGGGACTGCGATATCTTACAGCCCTAGAAAAACTGAGTATTCGTCGATGTCCAGAGTTGGAACCCCTAGCTTCAGAGGATTTGCAGCACCTCATTTCCCTTCGAGAACTGGTTATCAGCGATTTGCCCAAGTGGACGAATTTGCCAGAGGGACTACAACACTTAACATCGCTTCAAAGTTTGTGGATTTCCGATTGTGAGAACCTGACTTCATTGCCAGAAGGGCTGCAACACCTCACCGCCCTCCAAACTTTGTGGATTGACAGATGCCCTCATCTAGAGAGACGATGCGAGAGGGAGAGGGGTGAGGACTGGCACAAGATTTCCCACATTCCTGATCTCACAATCACCAGCGATTAATGAAGAGGAGATGCTGGCCGTCACCGTCACTAGTATACTTTCCCATGATGATCAAAAGCTGTTGTTGAACCCGCTGCATGTTCCAACAAGCTGGCTCTAAAATACTCCTCAATACAGGTAACTTACAACTCTAAGATAATTAATTATAAGGACTGAGAGGAGTGCTGGCCGGGTCCTTTCATTGCTAAATGACCAACACTTGGGGGGTTGAAGCCTACACCCCACGTGTTTGTCGTTTTGCCAAGAAAGGGCACATCTATGGTAGGATCATTGCCACCTCCATTGCTGGCATCAACATAACTCTCAGCTACCCTTCTTGCAATCATACTAGTATATTCACACAATGATTATTATTGGCACTGTATAGGATTTAAGACTGTTATTACTTAAGCAACATTATTTAGTTGCAATTTCCGGTTTGAAACACTGGATGTATATTTTCAAAATTATTTTCTTTGAGGATATAGTGTCAATAGTTGTTGAGAGTGAACACATTTTTAATTAAACCATTTCTTATTTTGGTAGAGAAATTAAATTTGATGTTGCCGATGAAGAGGAGATGCATCAACGTCATGACTGCTCTTCATCCTGCTGCTGCTGCACCATCTAAGTTCCAGCTGGCTCTTTTGATCTCTTGATGCAAAGTCCAAACAAATGCAGCTACCAATCTCATCTCCATCACAACCGGATGTGCTACCAATCCTCCTCAAACAGGTAGCTTTAGGGCTGCAAGATAATACCATTTTACTCATTATTATTATTATTAAGAGGTGATATCGGCAATTTATACCCTTTTTTCCAATGGGCCTTTTACATGTAAACATTGCAATGGCCAATACAATAATTCTATTTATGTCTTTTTTCCCTACTATATAATAGGCTAAAATGACATAGACATTGGCACCTTAAATGCAATGGCAGGTGAGAGTTTCAAAGAATTCAATCAATGTAAGACCCATAACAGCAACGATGTGGAATTCACTGTTGTTGAATCAAGACAAAAAAAAAAAAAAGGAAGCTAAAAGTTATGCTAAATTTGGAGAGCTTGCTCTTAATTCTGAGAAAGCACTGTTGTTGAATCAAGAAAAGAAAATAAGGCTAAAAGTTCTGCCAAAAAAATAAAAATAAATAAATAAAAGTTCTGCCAAATTTGGAGAGCTTGCTCTAACTCTGGAAAAAAAGAACTATTAACAGGATGATCTCCTAAATTTGGACGTCACACCCTACACCGATAAGATTATTGCTGAATGCTGAGTACATGTGGTGTATCATCTTCTTTGCTATCATGGTTTTTATAACTCCTTATAGTGGCCATAGTGGCCCAATGTCTGGTCAGTTATCACCTACTTAAAATGGTAATTATATTGTTGTGTTTCTTCAGTCTGCCAGTAAGGCCATTATAATAATAATTGTATTTAGAATTTTCTCTTATACAATCTTAATGCCTGTTGAACACCCTTCTGAACTTCCCATGGTGAGTTCCTTCTTGACTTTACACATATATTCAAGCATACATATTCAATCATATATATACTAGTATATTCAAACAAGAATTTATATTAGTATTTACACCATATAGGATTTATCTGTTAAGGCCGTTATTACTTAAACAACATTATTTAGTAGCAGTTTCGATTAACAACAGAGGATGTACATTTACAAATTTGCTTTCTTTGAGGAGGATATAGTGTCGAGAATTGTTGAGAGTGTATGCATCTTTTAATTTTTCTATTTCTAATATTAGGTAAAAATAAATAAATTTGCTAATTTGTTTATTTGACTATTCGAAATTAGGAATGGGATTGAGCAAGAGTACACCTTGCTCCAAACAAATGTAAAGTGCCCTCTGGTTTGGCCTGTTGGAGGATATCTTGGTCCCCAAGTATTTCTTCATTTGCTGAATAAATAAGCAATTCGATGCTCATCAGTCCCTTATGTTTCACATAGTTTATTAATTTACTAGTAATTTCTCGATGGTATTCTTCCCAGATTCAATGTCTTTCAGTGGTTGCAATTCGCAAATATATTGTTGTTTCAAGAATTGCCCATCCATCATTTTTCTGAGCAGTAATAAGAGAAATCTCCCAACAATTGCATGTTGTACTTTCCAAGCGGCCTAGTCCATTGCATGGCTTGTGGAGTTTTTCAACCTTGTAGAAATTTCTGTCACCATCCCTAATCACCGTCGCTGGCTTACAGTTAGCGTGCATTCAAGCCAAAACCTGAATCCCTCTTTCTACTCTTGAATCACCAGTTTCGGAAAACATGTTATCTATATGTACGTACACACACACACACACACACACACACATATATATATATATATATATTTACATACACGAGTTACATTCTAATATCTATTGGAACTTGAAATGCCCGAAAGATAAGTTTAGTTCAATGATATTATTTTGATATTAAGAGTGGTTAGTTTATAAATTCTAACTGCAAGGGGACCTTCTGTTGTATATACTACTGTACCTGTAGGAAATCTACGGCACCCATCGGACAGACGCTAAGAATGGTCCAGTAATTGCATAAATACATATGTGGTGCAAATGCAGGGGAGTGAAACACAGTAGTCCGCTGGTCCCTCTTATGATATCTCCTATTCCAAAAGATGACCAAATCTCATAATATATCACCTATCATAATATCTGTCACTTTCCTTTGGATGATCAGGAAAAGAATGATTAATCTTCTAGAAAGAAATCCAATCAAAAGTCAATCAATTAGTTTAGCTTGATTTTGGTGCAGGGGATCTCCTATTTGGGACCCATCCAATTGTGTGTTCCAGAGCCCTTGTGCACTACGTGCACATGCTTTTGTCACTGTCCTAGAGTTACTGTATGAGTAACCCAAATGTTGTATAGTTGCCCTATGGTCTTCCGTTCACTAATATTCTCCTTCACTACTAGGAATGGAGAGCTAGGCTACTAATGGAGCAGTCCTCTTCTATCAAGTGCCTGTCTATTTCATACCATTTAGCGGGCACCAAGAAAATTCAGCAAGAGCTTGCAAAACCAACTGTACTTGAAAGGTAACAATTTGTCTTTTCAGTATGTCTCGTCTTATTCTTTTAATTGTCACTTCATCTATGAAATTTATATTTTGGTTCAAGTGGTGCAGTTAGAGTCCTAACCATTTACTTCAAGCCCTTGAACAGAAACAAAAAAAATACGCTATTCTAAAGTCTGCGTTATAGAATTGAACATGCCAAGTTGTAAACTCAACTGTGCCACAAAAGAAACATATCAAGTTTTCCAATATACAACTGAATTTTACTGAGTTTTTGGTCAACTCAAAATTCAAATTTCTCGATTCTTAGTTGATCCAACTTGGTTTAATTTCTGTTGTTTTGTTAAAATTTAGAACGTAATAAAAGAATATCTTTAATTACTATATTTAGTACATGTCCTATTTGAGTGTTTCCCTTGGCTCGTGAGGAGGGTCCTCGAGAACAAAGACGACATTGAGAAATTACAGAAATGCTTTGCAGGGTTGTGGAGTCTGGATGACTCAGATGTTGTGAAGAATGCAATTGAGAGACCTGAATTATTTGTTCTCAAACCCCAATGAGAAGGAGGAGGTCCAGTTCTTTTTTGACTCATTTTGCGATGATGAACATTACTATTCAAACAATATATCTTTAACAATGGGTTATGATCCCTTTTCAGGGAACAATATCTATGGCGACGATGTGAAGGAAACCCTACTGAAATTTCAGAAGGAAGGAAGTGAGGAACTTGATGCTTACATATGCAACGGATTTTCCTCACTGTTTCTCCTGCATTTCTGGTCAGAAATGGCATTTATTATCAAGATCATGCCATATCAGAACTTGGGATTTATGGTGCTTTTCTAAGGTATTGGAATATTTTTGTGTGCATGCGTTTGTGTTGGGTGTTGTCTCTGTGTGTGAGGATATAAGAAGCGATAAGCGGGGACCATACTTGCAACTAAAAAAAATAAGGTGTTAAATCTTAAGAACACTTCATTTATTATTGAAACATACTTGTTGATTGCCTTTTAAAGCTAAATACTTCCATTTAGTATGGCGGATTGGACCGTGCAGGAATAAAGAGAAGGTGATCATGAATGATCAATGTGATTACCTGATGCCAACAAAGGTTTCTTCATCAAATGAAGGTGGGGTTGCTGCTGGATTTGCAGTTTTGGATAGCATATATTTGACTTGATGGAATTAAATTACCAAAGTTGTTCCAATTGGGTTTCATATATGACCATTTAACCGAAAAAGTAGAAGTTGAATCCCATACGATTGAGATGCAGTACTCAGTGGATAATATCATGAATGGGCACTCTATTTTCCTTTATCCTTTTGACTGGTATCTAACAATTTCTGATCAGTAGAGATGTTGTGTTCAAGACCAAATGTATGTTCATTTCCTTCTTTGTATTGCCTACGGTGGAAAAATGGAAGGAAGAAGATAATAATGTTCTCTTTTTTTTGTGGTTGTGATTTGTGAATGTGACAATGAATCAAGGCCTGAAGCAAATATATATGGCTTTCAACCACTGAAAATGTAGTTATTGCTTGAAATGCTCATAGAAATAGTGAGTGTTTTTGGTAAGTTGACTGTTTGTAGTAATTTTGTTAAAACGAATGCCATGAGAACAGAAACAATCTTGTTTTCATTATTTCAGATGATGTTGTTATTCATTCTGGAGTCTGGATCCTGTCCAATCGCCACTCACAAGTCCCTTTAACTACCCTTTAATCCTTAGGGTTAATTATTTTTTTTTGAATTTTTTATTCTAAAAACCAAGGTTAAAAATATTAACCCGAGAGTTAGTGAATCTTAACCACATTTGAAGGGAGTTAAAAGGGCCAAGTGTTGACATGTGGGGGCAATTGAACTCAAGAGATTTCAATCACGATTGGATATGATCCCAACTCCTCATTCTGGAATCTATGATTCATCAGCAACATTGAACAAGCTATGGGTGAGAAGGGTACATAAAGAGACAAGAAGTCCTTTAAACTCTCATCAAATTTCATTAATCTCCTTTTCTTTCTTTGGTTAAAGGAAAAAAAACTTGAAATGATAAAGCCATTGTTCTTAGATGAACAGGAGCCCTGAGGCAAAGTTACCTTCATTCACTTTCAAAGTGCATCTATTTACCACCAGCCTCATGGGTGGGTGGTTAAGGGCATCCCTTCTAGGGAGTGGTCTTGCTTCCAAAGCCTATGAACTTACTGTACCAAAACAAAAAGAGCACCTACCCTTTAGATTGTCGTATGGATAGAATGTTTGATTAGGGTCATTCCTTAGAAGAAAGATTGATTGATAGTTTGGATTGGCAATGTCAGCCCTTCCAAGTGTCAGAAAACCCATGCAAAGCAGGACACCAATTGGCTTAAGCACAGAGCCACGCCTTGTCATTGAGCTACGGGCTGCATTCCTCCAATTCAATACATCTAGATGTAATTCCCATCATCTTGAAGTTGATGAAAAAAAAAGAAGATAAAATAGTTGTCTACTAAGTATAAAAAAAAAAACCAATTGCAATTAAAGAAGTATGAAAAGAGTAAATAATTGTATTGTGTTAGGTGGTGGAAAGGGATGATGAGTTGTAAGAAAATGTTAACCATCATCGTGGAATGATAAATATAACATCCAATCCTCCCTTATCTTTGTGTGGAAACTAAAATATAAGTGAGACTACTCACAACGATTATACTTGCAAGAGAAACTCAAAAGGATCAGTGGAAGGATGGTTGATGCTATTCTTCAGATCGTCTCTAAGAATCTCAACTCCTTAATCCAAGAGGAGATTGGTTTAGTATGGGATGCTCATACAGAAATGAAAAAGCTCTCCAACACAGTATCGGCCATTCGCAGTGTCCTCAAAGAAGCAGAGGTGAAGCAACTGAAGGATACTGCAATTAAAAATTGGCTTAAGCAACTTAAGGATGTGGCTTATGATGCTGATGACATCCTGGATGATTATGCAGCCAAAGCTCTGCGATCAGAAGTTGAAAGCCGAAACAAGAATTGCACCATGAAGGTAAGCAACTCTTTTTTATCTTTTATCACTTTTAAACAACTTATTTTTCGTCACAAGATCGGGCAGAGAATAAAAGAAATTAGAGAAAGACTAGATGAAATTAATGTCGAAAGATCTAATTTTAATTTGGGAGTAGCTATAGACAAGGGAGTTGAGCTCAATGAACGAGAAACTAGCTCAAATCTTACGGAGCAGATATTTTATGGGAGAGATGAGGACACACAAAAGATAGTCCAACATTTGCTAAACAACGTTAACAATAACGAAGTTTCGATCTATCCCATAATTGGGATCGGTGGTCTTGGCAAGACCACACTCGCTCAACTAGTCTATAATGATGAAAGGGTAGAGAAGCAGTTCGAGCTAAGAATTTGGGTTTGTGTGTCTGAAGTTTTTGATGTAAAAAAGCTTCTCAAAGATACTATAGAATCTGCAGGTGGAAATACAAGTGATCTCGTAAACTCGGCCTTAGATCCAATGCAAAGCCGTCTGCGAGACATTCTAAGTGGTAAGAGATTTTTACTTGTGTTAGATGATGTATGGAATGATGATCATGAGAAGTGGGACAAATTAAAACATTCATTGACATGTGGTGCTAAAGGAAGTTCAATTATTGTAACTACACGCATAGAAAGAGTAGCATCAATCATGGGTACACTTCCTGCATACCACTTGTCGCCTTTGTCCAAAGAAGATTGTTGGTCATTATTTAAGCAACGTGCTTTTGAGGTGGGGAGTGAAGAGAATCCAAATTTAGTAGTCATTGGCAAGGAGATTGTTAAAAAGTGTGGGGGTGTACCCTTGGCTGCAAAGACTTTAGGAAGCATATTGCGATTCAAAAATGAGGAGATTGAGTGGCACTTGGTAAGAGACAGTGAAATTTGGGATCTACCAGATTGCGAAGAAAAAGGTATTCTACCTGCCCTGAGATTGAGTTACAACCATTTACCCTCACATTTGAAGCAATGCTTTGCTTATTGCTCCATTTTTCCAAAAGACTACTTAATGAAAAAGGAAGAGCTGATTCATTTATGGATGGCAAATGGTTTTATTCAATCTAATCAAAGAATGTTGTTAGAAGATATTGGAAATGGAATTTTCAAAGATCTACTACGGAGGTCTTTCTTCCAAAACATAGAAAAAGATGATGATGACAACATAGTCGGATGTAAGATGCATGACCTCATGCACGATCTCGCACGTTCAGTTATGGCGGATGAATGTTGTTCTATCGTAGATATTGGTACACCAGAGAATCTTCGTAAAAGAATTCGACATTTGTCATTGGTTGATGATCCATCAATCACTATTGAGCTTCCACTTAAATCTCAAACCATACGTACACTCCTGTTAAAGAGTCATATTTGGCTACCAATCAAGGTTCCTCATTCTATCTTCTCATATCTGAAATGCATACGAGTGTTGAATTTGAGTGGAACAGATATTTCAGATCTGCCTGATTCAATAGGTAAAATGAAACATCTGAGGTACCTCAATCTCTCAAACACTGAAATGGCTGCATTACCTGAATCTGTTAGCAGCCTAATAAATTTGTTGATTTTGAAACTAAGAGATTGCTATCAGCTTCAAAAGTTACCAAAATACACAAGGAACATGAGAAGCCTCAGACACTTAGACATCTCCAACTGCAAAAAATTAACTCACATGCCAGTTGGGGTGGGGCAATTGATTTACCTCCAAACCTTAAGCATCTTCATTGTTGGCAAGAAGATGGGATGTGATATCAGAGAGTTGCAGGGGCTAAATGACCTAAGAGGAGAAGTAGAGATAAAAGGACTTGAGAATGTGAGAAATTCAGTAGAAGCAAAAGAAGCCGGCTTCATAAGAAAACAAAATTTGTGCTCACTGGGACTATATTGGGGAATTGAGGGGGAGAATTCAGAAGAGGTGCTACAAGGACTCCAGCCTCACCAGAGTCTAAGAAGGTTGAGAATAGAAGGATATGGGGGTGTGAGATTTCCTAGTTGGATGAGAGATTTTTCGCTTCCAAATTTGGTTGAAATAGAACTCACAAATTGGAAAAGATGTGAAAAACTCCCGCCAATTGGGCAACTACCCAATCTTAAGGTTCTCAAAATAAGAAATTGGGATAGTGTGAAATACATCGGCGGCAACGAGTTCTATGGCGATGGCGTGGTGAGGGGATTTCCCTCCTTAGAGGAGCTCTCCTTCGCCCACTTGTCTAATTTGGAGGAATGGTCCAAAGAGGAAGCAGGAGAGGTACTCCCTTGCCTTCGCTGGTTAAGCATCGCATGGTGCCCCAAGTTGACAAGCCTCCCATTACTGCCTTCTCTTGAACATTTGGAAGTGCTTAGGAGTAATGAAGTAATACTAAGATCATTGGAGAACCTCACTTCTCTTTCTTCCCTTCGTATAGATGGGTTTGATGAGATGACAAGTTTTCCGGAAGGAGTACTGCAAAACCTTTCTTCTCTGCAATCTTTAAAGTTCTATAGCCTCCCAAACCTTATGACTTTGCCTAGGGAGATTAAAAATCTCGCCTCACTTACATCATTGGACATTATGTACTGCCATGGGCTGGTTTATTTGCCAGTGGAATTGCGAAACCTCACCTCTCTCAAATCCATGGAAATTAATTGTTGCCATGCTATCAAGTCTTTGCCGGAGGAGGGGATCCAAGGCTTGTGCTCTCTTGTACGTTTGCGTATTTATTACTGTGATAGTCTAACGTCTCTGTCCAAGGGGCTGCGATATCTTACAGCCCTCAAAACAATGAGTATTTGTGATTGTCCAGAGTTGGAACCCCTAGCTGCAGAGGATTTGCAGCACCTCATTTCCCTTCGGGGTCTAGCTATCATCGGTTTGCCCAAGTGGACGAATTTACCAGAGGGATTACAACACTTAACATCGCTTCAAAGTTTGTCGATTTACGATTGTGAGAACCTGACTTCATTGCCAGAATGGCTGCAACACCTCACCGCCCTCCAATCTCTGCATGTTATAAAATGCCCACATCTAGAGAGACGATGCGAGAGGAACAGGAGCCAGGACTGGCACAAGATTTCCCACATTCCTTATTTCACTATCTCCAGCGATTATTGAAGAGGAGATGCTTCAACACCGTCACTACTTTCCCATGATGATCAAAAGCTGGCTCTTTTAATTGCTCTAAATACTCCTCAATACAGGTAACTTACAACTCTAAGATAATTAATTATAAGGACTGAGAGGAGTGCTGGCCGTCATGACTGCCACCTCCATTGCTAGCATCAACATAACTCTCAGCTACCCTTCTTGCAATGGGGTGACAACTGAGATCTTCAGTTACAAGAAGCTCATACATGAAGTCCCATGGTGGGTTCCTTATAAACTCTATTCATATATACAATCATACTAGTATATTCACACAATGATTATTATTGGCACTGTATAGGATTTAAGACTGTTCTTACTTAAGCAACATTATTTAGTGGCAATTTCCAGTTGGAAACACAGGATGTATATTTTCAAAATTATTTTCTTTGAGGATATAGTGTCAATAATTGTTGAGAGTGAACACATTTTTAATTAAACTATTTCTTATTTTGGTAGAGAAATTAAATTTGATGTTGCTGATGAAGAGGAGATGCATCAACGCCATGACTGCTCTCCCATGCTGCTCTTCATCCTGCTGCTGCTGCACCATCTAAGTTCCAGCTGGCTCTTTTGATCTCGTGATGCAAAGTCCAAACAAATGTAGCTACCAATCTCATCTCCCTCACAGCCGGATGTGCTACCAGTCCTCCTCTTTCTACTCTTGAATCACCAGTTTCGGAAAACGTGCTATCTATATGTACACACACACATATATATATTTACATACACGAGTTACATTCTAATATCTATTGGAACTTGAAATGCCCGAAAGAGAAAGTTTAGTTCAATGATATTATTTTGATATTAAGAGTGGTTAGTTTATAAATTTTTACTGCAAGGGGACCTTCTGTTGTATATACTACTGTACCTGTAGGAAATCTACGGCACCCATCGGACAGACGCTAAGAATGGTCCAGTAATTGCATAAATACATATGTGGTGCAAATGCAGGGGTGCGAAACACAGTAGTCTGCTGGTCCCTCTTATGATATCTCCTATTCCAAAAGACGACCAAATCTCATAATATATCACCTATCATAATATCTGTCACTTTCCTTTGGATGATCAGGAAAAGAATGATTAATCTTCTAAAAAGAAATCCAATCAAAAGTCAATCAATTGGTTTAGGTTGATTTTGGTGCAGGGGATCTCCTATTTGGGACCCATCCAATCGTGTGTTCCAGAGCCCTTGTGCACTACGTGCACATGCTTTTGTCACTGTCCTAGAGTTACTGTATGAGTGACCTAAATGTTGTATAGTTGCCCTATGGTCTTACATTCACTTATATTCTCGTTCACTACTAGGAATGGAGAGCTAGGCTACTAATGGAGCAGTCCTCTCCTATCAAGTGCCCGTCTATTTCATACCATTTAGCGGGCACCAAGAAAATTCAGCAAGAGCTTGCAAAACCGACTGTACTTGAAAGTTTGAAGTTTGTTGCTTTAACAGATTGCAAACAAATGTAAAGTGGCCTCTGGTTTGGCCTTTTGGAGGATATCCTGGTCCTCAGGTAACCTTCTTTGTCACTGCAAATTAATGTTAATACTTTGTGTTTATCTAGTTTATTTATTAGGTGACGATTCAACCCTTACTCTTGATGCTCAAAAAATATTAATTTGTATTAAAACTATTTGCTAATTTCCTTCTATTTTCTTAGCTTGAATACAAGCATATTTACATGCTTATTGATAGATTTTTATACATTGAAGTGCAGAAGTAAATGTAAGAATGCAAGCACTGCCGCGGTCATGTGCCATGGTTGCAGTGTTTTATCTTCTTCATCACCTTTTATCTTCTTCATCACTTTCAACTCCATTATCGTTTTTCAGTGGGAATATCGAGTGGGTCCTAGTGTGGGGATTGATGCTGGAGACCATATTTATAGGTGTTTTAGGATAGTTTATATTATAGTCCACCCATTATTAAATGGCATGCCAGCCTTATAATATGCTGTCTGATCTACTCGAGCTGACATTCAGTTTTGTATTTTTAGAACAGCGTGCGCTACACATTCTTTGATAGTTCAGAAACACTAAATTTTATCCAAAATGACAAAAATAATTATACAATTATTCATAACCAGCATGAGTTATTGAATTGTCAGCTTCACAGTACAAAGAGCATCCGAGACTGTGAGAGGATGGAGGATATGAAGAGATAAAGAGGGCAATTATGAATTTATCACTATGCCACATGGACCACAATAGTGTCATGCAGAAGGAAATGAGTGGTAATTGATTGGGAATCACAAAACAGCCAACACTCACACCTCTATGGTATGCTCTGAAATATTGGTACCCATTTGTAATCAACAGGTAATTTATGTTTGTCTTATAAGATTCCTATCAATCCACAGGAGGTTGCTCAATGATCTATGTGGGGCGTAAAATTGAGAAACAAGGCAAAATTGAATGCAGGTAGACTTATTTTAGTACTAACAGTACTAATACTTGGAAGATTGTTGCCGACTTCAAACATGGACCTGTACATTGTGATCTCCTTACTGACTGAGACTATAAGGCTGTGGGAGCCTACACTCGTGGCCAAAGCTCTTGCATCCTGGAAGTTGGCACTGAAGGTACGAAACTGAGTTCTAGAAGATTGGTTGAAGGGACTTAAAAGATCATCACTGGGGATCACTCAAGCTCAGCCCCATCAAGCTTCTCTTTGTGTCCTTATTTCTTTTCTTGTCTCTTTTTAGCCCTCTAGAGATGATCCCTTGTAAAATGAAGGTCCACTTGAGTACATGGTCATGCCTAAGCTTGAAAAATAACTCCAAAGAGCAGCACTTCTTGACCTTCTTGATGGCCTTGTGAATACTTCTTTTTTCAGTTTAGGGGAAATTATATGATAGTTGCACCTTTGTTACTTTGGATATTTTACCCTGTTTTGATAGATATATACTAGAAGGACCTCCCGATTCTGGGGGTCCATCTGCTACCAAATCTTCTACCATGGTTCTTGCAACTGTGTTCAGGAAACCCTCCCGCCAGACAGTTTCTTGGTCATATTGTTGGGCTAAGTTCGCCAGAAGATCCACCGTGTAATTTTTTTCCCTATAGATGTGCAGATAGAAGTATTTTAGAACTCCATTTCTTCTTTGATTGGAAACTGCAGTTCCCATGAGATCTCCACTTGGCCTCAAGTGCAGTCAATGATTGTGTTAATCAGATTCTGAATATGAACTGTGGGCATGAGCTTGATGCATCACATAGCGGCACATCCCTTCACTATGCAATTGTTGTATTACATCTAGTAGGAATACAAGGTACTTCTAAATTAAATAAAGCAGGGTGAGAGGGCCACAATTTTTTTTTCTGACTGACAATGAAAATGGGATCATTCAGTGTGTTTAGTTACAATGCAAACTCTACACACCAAAAAGTTGAATAGCCTAAAGTTCATTGTGCAAATGACCACATTCATAAAGCACTAAACACCCCTTAAGAGAGGAGAGAGCACAAGATCTATGTGCGCCACAGTTCCTATACCCTCTTAGAGTAAATATGTAACCAAACAAGCCCTCAATTTATTCCCGCAGGGATAAGAAACGAGAAGAGACGGACTTTCAGAAAAAATTTTAAGAGACTTACTTTTAAAAAAAAAATTATGGAGAAGCCACTCTAAGAACAAACAAAAAGCTAAGTTTTCAAAGCCAGAAGTCAAAATACTTGTTTGGTTACCGTGCGACCAAAAAAAATACTCGTTTGGTTCTAACTCAGCAAGAAACTACTTTTCATAGCAACAACAGCAAAGATATGAACATGGAAGATTTTGCTTGAACAAGTTCAGAAAAACACATCTAATGAAAAGTTATGCTACAAAAAACCACAACACTGACAAAGAACAGATAAACCCATGGTCTGCCAAAATCCATGACCTTTGAAGAAATTGAAGAAAATAAATATTGACAATGTTCTTAGTCCAAATGACATAATTTCCATAACCCTCTATTTCTTACATTGCTGGATCATTGGTTATGTCCTGCTATTGTGTTTTGCCTCAACAAGATGTTATGTACCTTTACCTATGTCCTAGAATAATGAATCAGATGTGAACATTCAAAAATCCAAATTTCAACATAAGCTATACAGCATAGGAAATAATGTACAATATAGATGGGAACTATGTTTAATGTTTCGGGAAATGGGCAAGACATACAAATACTGAGATATGAGCATGGGCAAAAATAATACCTACAATTAAATATAGATGTGAACAGTGTTTCTTGTTTTTCAGAAAATGGGGAAGACATACAAGTACTGAGATATGAGCATGGGCAAAAATATGATCCACACTACAAGTGACAAGGTTAATATTGCTCGGGGTGGACAACACATTGCGACTGTGCATATGTATCTCACTAATGTGGTGAAACAGAATCCCCGAGGGTGTAGCCCAGTGGTCACTTGGACGAACTGTAAACCCGGAGGTCTCGAGTTTGATTCCTGGCTCCCCTCACTAACGGTTGCATGGGGTGGGGGTATTCCCTCTGTAGCCCGTGGGATTAGTCTGAGCTTTCAAGGTTCAGGATACCCACGGTTATCAAAAACAAAAAGAAGTGGTGAAACAGTGTTTCCCTTAGCATTCCTGTTGCTTCATTGAGGCCATAAAACTATTCCAAATCAAGTTTCCTTTTTCTGAATTCCCCATCATCAGTGGGATGATTGAATAGCTTCTTTTTGGCATATGTTCTTGTATAAATTCATGTAGTTCTTAGGAGCAAAATCATAAAAGAGAATCATTGCCAAGAGCTGATAGTTGTCCTTTGGATGTTCTAGTTTGGTATTTTTTTAATTCATTTTTGTTAAAAATTGTTAATAGGAGTCTCCACGTCATGCCTTCTAAAACAAATGACGATTTATCAGAGTGCGCGAGGAATGGAATTGCAGGTGAGCCCTGATATATGCTCTTTGTTATCTTCTGTTTATCTTTGTAAATTACCCAGTTAAACTACAAAGATGGGATTCCCACACACACACAAACACACACACACACACATATATATATATACATAATCCATTTTTTTTTGTTATGTGATCCTTGGAGCGTCATTCATTTTGCTTACAGAAATAACTTACAAAGAGTCGTTAATGTTAGCCCACATAACAACTTTTTTGTCATTTGGCTTCGATGATCAGTGTTGCATATGCAACCAAACACCACTGAGGTGCCAATCCTCCTCAAACAGGTACTTCAGGGCTGTTGGATAATACATTGGAGAATCTGGCGATTGGCGCTAGCACTACCCAATATCATTTTACTCATTGTTATTAAGTAAGAGGTGATATCGGCAATTTATACCTTTGCCGTCACAACGATGGAGCTTTTATATGTATACATTGCCAATGGCACACATCATTGTTTCCACACCATTGGATTCAAATCAGACAGATGGATTTGTGCATCTTTAGTCGCTATTTTGGCCATTTAATAATCTTATTTATATAATTTTTTTGCCACTTGTAATTGGTTAAAATGACACTATTGGCACCTTAAATGCAGTGGCAGATGAGAAGTACAATGAATTCAAGATCCTTAACAGCAAAGATTTGGTATTTTGTTGAACGAGAAAAGAAAAGGAACAGCTAAAAGCTCTGCTAAATTTGGGGTGTTTGCTCCAAAATCTGAAAGCACCATTAACGGGTTGAAGGATCTGCTAGATTTGGACATCATCTTCTTCGCTTTCATGGTTTCTATAACTCTTTATAGTGGCCATAGTGCCCCCAATGTCAGGGACAATTGATTAGATGTTATAGCACTTAAAATGGTAGTTATCTTGATGGGTTTCTTCGATCTATCAGTAAGATGAATCTTTTGTCATTCTTACAAGTTATGCCTCCAATTTTACTATTATCGGCCCTAATGTAATTCCAGTATGAAGTAAAAAAAATTTATTGATCCTCTCAGCACCCAATTGGTGCACATGTCCAGACAAGCGAGAAAATTGTATTAATCATATGTTCATAAGCATTTGAATGATCACCTGTGTTTTTGAAAGTTATCAAGTTACAATAATGATCCAACAACGGAAATGACACGCCAAGCAGATTATCCATATCACCATTTAATCAAATTTGGGCTCCGACTAATCTAAGAGGTGTGGCTGATTTACTCAATTGACTGTATGATCAGCATGTATTGCAGTGCTACAATTTTCATCCATTAATAATTTTAATTATTTTGCAAATTATTGTCAACACACTATAACACTGGATAGAAAATAATCTTATTTTGAACCAGGATTGGAGGTCTGGGATTGATCCACTTACCAAATCAAGGGTATGGTGAAATTATTGTTTTTATTTTGAAATACTTATGTGAAATAAATTTTACTCGTTTCATATATTTTTTTCTTTCAGTTGTAAGATTCCATTGTATCAAATCACAGAAGATTGCTAATCGCGGTTGTTTGATTCATGTGGGGTGTGAAACTGAGAAACAAGGCAAAGGTGTGTGTGCATGCATGCTTGTGTTGCTACTAACAGTTTACTTCTGTAAAATTATTTTCTTCAATGATGAAATAATATTGACAATTTATAAGACTCTAGACGTCTTTAAATTATTAAATTTTCTTCAAAAATTTTGTTGCGATAGAACGGTTGTTTTGCAACTGTTCTTTTGACAGTTCAAAATTATGTGTTGGATAGAGCAAGAGTGCACCTAGCATGCTTCAAACAAATGTAGAGTGGCCTCTGGGTTGACCCGTTGGAGGATATTCTTGTCCCCAGGTAACCTTCTTTCTCAGGAAAACAATTCTTTATGCCCATCCTTGCTCTTGATGCTCGTTAAGTTGATTTGTATTAACAATGTATTAGTAATATGCTTCAAATTTAATTTCAGGGTCCCTACCACTATGGTGTCAGATCTGACAAGTTGTTTGGTTGTGACATATCGGATGCCCACTATAAGGCTTGCTCATATGCCGTGATGAACATCAATGGCACCAACAGAGAGGTAATGCCAGGCCAATTCTTCTTCTGTTTCTTCTCTTTCTTAGCTTGCACACAGACAGAATTGCAGATATATAGAAATGTACACATGTACTTATAAATGTATAAGTACAACTAAAGCACTGCCTTCATGTATCGTAGCTACAGTGCTCATCATCGTCGACCTGGGATCGAGTCCTAGGGAGGGAACGAACAAACGTATTCCTCAATGAAGTTGCATGCAGGACACCACTCACCACTACTATGAAAACCTTGGATAACCTCAGATTTTTGCAAATTCATAAAAACTGTGATTATTATAAAAATCCATACAAATTTTCTATTGAAAATTTGAACTTTTATTGTGATTAAATGTGTGATTATAAAGCAATTTGTACTAATCAATTGTAATTTTTTCCTTTTCCCAATAGAGAGGCACTCAATAAGCAGGTGTCGTTCTTTCACTTGATCCAAAACCAACAGAGGTAGTAGTTGCAATCCCATGCCCTTCAAAGTTTCTTCATCAACTTGAATAATTAAAAGAGCAATAGTCTGCTTCTCGGGCAAGGAGCAGACTATTGCTCCCCCGCCCCCTCTCCCCTTTAACTGCTCTAAGGCTGGTTAAGAAGTTTTAACCCATGTGGTTAATTTTTTATATATATTTTTCTAGAAACCAAGGGTAGATGCTTGAACCCTAAGTATTAGTGAATCTTAACCATAGTTAAAAAGGGTTGAAAGGGGACACATGGCAAAAAAATGGGACCCGAGACGCCTCCCTTCACTCCACCAGTGAGGAGGTGACTATTTTCTTAATTAAAAGACATTTTTGTGTGCTTATGGTGTTGGCAGGGTGACAGATGGTGTAGGATGTCACACTAGTTATAGTTATTTTAAGGTAATTTGCCTTATCAATGCTGTCTGATCTACTCAAGCTTACATTCACTATTTTGTATTTGGAAACAGAAGACTATCCTTTCATAGCTTGGAAGCACTAAATTTCTCTAGAACTATGATAAAATGTGCAAGTTATTCATAATCAGCACAAGTTAATTAAATATCAGCTCTATAGTACCAAGAGCATGTGAGAGGATGGAGGGTATGAAGTGATCAAGAAGGCAATTCATAGGCACCATATTAGTGCCTATGAAGAAGGAAATGAGCCAAGGTTGCCAGGGAAGCATAAAACTGCCATTTAACACCTTTTCTTTTAATGCTAAAAAACATTGACACCATTTTTTAATGAACAGAAATAAATCAGAAAACGAAAATTTTCTTGATATAATTCTTACAAGATTCCATGATATCAACATATAGGGAGTTGCTAATCGCAATTGCTCAATCTGCGTAGGGCGTGAAACAGAAAACAAGGCAAAGATGCGTCTGCTTGTGCACTTGTATTACTATGAATGGTACTACTACGAGTTTACAATCAACATAAGTACTATTTTTGTTATGTAATGTTGATGATACTGTAATGTTGAATTCTCTGTCAGGTTACTTCGAAGATAGTCATCCAGCTTCAAACATTAATCCATAGATGGTGACCTCAATGCTAGCTGAGACTGCGATACTGTGGGAGCCAATACTCAAAGCCTGGAGCTCTCTTGCTGCCCAGAAGTCTGAAAAAACATCATCATCTAGGATTCATTCAAGCTCAACCCCATGTTTCTCCTTTTTCTGTGCCCCTAAATCTCCTTACCTCCTTTTCACCTTTTTAGTTCCTTAGAGAACATATTTTGTGTGTGTGTGTGAGTTACATGATAACATTTCACCAAAAAAAAAGATCATATTTTGTATTGAAGGTCCAAGTGAGTACATGGTCCCAAACTCGAAAAATAACTTCAAAGAGGCAATTTGTCTAGGGCATTTTGATGGCCTTGTGGGGTTGCAATTTATGCGCAGTTACATGAATGTTGCACCTTTGGTACTTAGGATATTTTAGCCATTTCATGCAATTGTTGTACTACAACAAGTAGGCATATAATGTACTTTCCGGACACAATTTGATTATTTCTGCCAATACAATCTCATACTTAAATTCCACCATGACTCTCCAAAAAATAAAAAAAATTTGCCGATTGCAAGAGATCCATTTATAGGTGAAGAGGTCTCATACATGGGGTCCATGATTGGATGGTCCAGATTGATAATAAGACCATGATCAACAGATGAAAGAGATTTCATTCAATCACAGAAACTTTAACATACCAAACACCCAGATTTCCATTTATATTGGGTCAGGTTTGGGTTAAAAGTTAAAACCAGCCCTCATCTAAACCATTGAATCTTGATTTGACCATAACTTCAAATATAATTCTAATCTAATAACTGTCAAAGAGCTGGTGTTATTTCTGGATTTGCCTAGGAAATACATGTTTACAAATCGTAATCTTTTGAATCACATAGATCAAACTCTCACCTTGAAGTAACCAACTATCCATGGTACTATGGTAGTTCTTCATCTCATGGAAGTTTGAAACAATTCTTTGGTACATTTTGTAATGGAGAGATTCAAGCACAACAATGTTCTTGAGAGATGACTCGGAGACGTCTGTCCGGTGTGAACCTCGAAAAATCTCAGGCTATCTTTAAAACTCACTATTAGCGAACATTGCTGTCATTGCCATCATAAATCGGATCATAGACGGGTATTAGATTCCCTTGGTGATGTGGTTTAGGACTTATTCACGTCCGCTCATCCTAACCCACTAATCTTAACAACTGACTGTAGAGTAAATGATGTCTTGTACCTAAAATTAGAGAAAAAAAAAAAGAGCGAAAAATCAAAATGAAGCCATGCAACTCAGTTCTCTCTTTTTTCACGATTTGCTAATTTCTAGTATTTTTAGGATGAAAGAGAGCCTAATATATATTGAATTGTTTTTAGGGGAATGCTAGCACCAGTTTCCCTTAAACTCACTTTCCCCATACTCGTGACACGTCACGTTGCTTTTCCCGGCTGCTTTTGCAGCCGGTTAAAGCTTCATCTACACATCATCTTTTAAGTTTTGCCCTCATAGTTTATAATTTATAAATAACCCCCTCAATATGTTCCATCAAAATAAAGTAACTTGCACTCAAATCAAAGAGTAGAGACCAAAAAAAAAAATCTCCTCAAACTCCCGCTCTCTCTCACTACCGTTTCGACTTCTCTTCCCCAGTTTTAGAGATGTTCCAGTCACACTTTCTCTATTGTGAAACTCTCTCTCACAAGGGCATTTGTTTCTATTTTACATTTTTAACTGCAAGTGTTAAAATGAAAATGAAAAAAATGCAGAGATTTCTTATTTTGATTAAATACTTATGGCTTTCCCATGGATTGCATTATTGCATTTTCTATCTATAGTTTTCTACTTTTAAAAAAAAATATTTTTGTGCAAGTAGATTTGTGATTCTTGATAAATTTGCAGGGATTTTATCATGTGAAATCTGGCCAAGTGAAGTTAACTTGGGTCTATTCTAAAGGTCATTCACCGTTAACTACACTCAGATATTTGGAATTGTTATCTAAATAGATTAATACGAATTTTGGAATTGTATTGATCAAGTTTTCCTTGGAAATTAATCTAGACAATTTAAAAGAAATTTTCAAATGTTCATTACCTGTCCTCCCCAATTGGAAATGAAAAAATATTTTTCAAGTTAAAAAAAAAAAAAACTGTAGCTCTAAGTTTGGATAAATTCAAAGGAACCCCCACCCCACCCTTGAAAAATGAAAAAAAGAAGAGAATCATCCATCAAGCAATTTCCCGAGAGAGAGAGAGGGCATGAGACAGAGGGGCATGATGTTAGCAATGGTGTTATGTCATCGTTAATGGAGGCGTCCACTCATTTTCATCACGTTGCTCTTTGGTGAGAAAATGGGGCAGAAGATGATAATTTAAAAAATATATATTGTTTAAGTGTGAAACAGTAGAGAGAGGGTTCTGTGAGCCGTAGATAACAAGAGAGAAAGTGCAGGTAAGAAAGAAAGTTTTTTTCTTTGTATATATTCTTTGAATATTTGAAGAAATGTTACTTTATTTTGATGTAATGTTTTGAGGGGGGTTATTTATAAACTATAAACTATGAGGGAAAACTTAAAAAATGATGTGTAGATGAAGCTTTTACCGGCTGCAATAGCAGCCGGGAAAAGCATCCTGATGTGTCACGAATAAGGGGAAAGTGAGTTTCAAGGGAAACTGGGGCTAGCATTCCCCTTTTAACTATTGTAACAACTAATAAACTGTCACTGAAAATGGGGCACTATGGCCAGTACTACTAAGAAGATGATATAACATGTAGTCTAAGACTGCCTTATGATAGAACTTGATGATAATTGAAGAGACATTTGATTTAGTTATTTATTATTTTTTTATTTTATAATGTTCATGCAAAATCCTACAATTAGGTGTCCATACATTTGTTGTAAATTAGAAAAACATCATGAAACATTACTCTGCTGCCCCTTCATGTTGCTTCATCTGCTTGTTGTGCAAAATAAAGAATGCTTCTAATAGAAGATTCCAAAGCTAAGTGTACTTCAATTTGAAGATTTTGGTTTCTCTTAGTATTTACTTGGCCTCAATGTTTTGTCACAGAAGTTGTGGTCTTCTATTTCTTAAATGTGTTTTTAAATGCAATATATTTAGTATGATTTGTGATGATTTCCACACATTTTCATGTTCCATTATGCTAGCATTATAGCATTGCCTTTTTATCAAGCCTTCAAATTGGATGTTTTGTTTCCAACAATGGATAAGTATTTTTCCCTTTTTCTCTTACATCTATCATTTCAAGCTGTTCATGGTTTTCATTTACTTATCCTTCTACCACCCTTGTGCAGTAGCAGAAGGTTTAAAAGCGAACAAATCCAGCTATTGCTGCAATTTTAAGTCTATTTTCTTCTCCCACTTGCTAACAGCTACAGTTGATGCTTCTCCTAATTTTACTTATCACACCTATTTCTTCATGATTCTTTTCACTTTTTTTTGCTCACATTTTTCTCTCTTTTTTTGGGTACGATTTGGGCACTTTCATATGCTTACACTCTTATATCATTTTCATCTATATGGATTTCGTAAGAGTTTGAATTGTAACTCTGAATCTTATTTATTTTCTTTTCTCTTTTACCTCTGTTCTAATCACTTTTTTTTTTCTATATTTGGTCAATTTGATAGGTGGTCAAGCACCTTCTCTTTCTTTTCCTCTAAAATGCACCAATAGAGGGCTCTAGGAAGCATATGCCAAACTACAAAAAGGGAAGCATTTTAATTAGTACATTTTCATTGACAGTCAGAAAAATGTAAGGTGAACATTCAGAAATAATTTTTTTTGATTGATAAACAGGGGAATATATTAATCAAGGGAAAGATACAAAAAGACAGAAACAGTTTACACAATCATAAACTGAAAGACTGAACATTCAGAAATAAATAAAATGAAACTGGATGGTAATGGTCATCTAAATGGGTGCATTACAAGGTAAGAGATCTTCTTGGAAGGGGTTAATAAAATTGTGGCTCTCTCACACTACTTTATTGAATTTAGAAGTACCTTGTATTCCCACTCGATGTAATACAACAATTGCATAGCGAAGGAATGTGCCGCTATGTGATGCATCAAACCCATGCCCACAGTTCATATTATATATGTATGAAGTCGATAAGGAACTGTGCCGCTATGTAATACAACAATTGCTATTAGTATGATTGTATTATGTATGAAGTCGATAAGGAACTGACCATGGGAAGCTCAAAAGGGTGTTCAACAGGCTTCGAGATTTTCCATGAAAATTTTTTATTTAAAGAAAATTACGAGTAAAAAGGAAGAAAAAATATGAAATGACTCGAATGAGTATCCATTTTCTTGGCAAAACAACAAACACTTGGGGTGTGGGTATCACCAACAAAGTGTTAGGCCTTTTTCCTAGAAAGGGGGGTTAAGGCACTACTTATAATTTATAAGAATAGGATTACCTGTATTGCTGGTTGATTCTGACTGTAGGAATGTGGGCAATCTTGTGCCAGTCCTCCATCCAACTCGGAAACGTTACACCCCATATATCCATCTATTCTCAACTTTCTTATTCTTGGGTGAGGCTCAAGGCCTTCTAGTATTACCTCCTGTGAGTTGTTCTCACCATCCCAATTCCAATAAAGCCCCAACGACCACAGGTTTTGCCTTCCTATCAAGTTGACTTCTTTGGCTAGCTTCTGTTGAATTTCTCACATTACAAAGTCCTTTTATGCTTATTTCTCCTCTAAGGTGGTTTAGTCCTCTCAACTCTGTGATGTGTGATCCACTCTTTTGGCCCACAATGAAGATGCTTAATGTTTGAAGGCAAGTCATTTGCCCCATCCCAACTGGCATCTGAGTTAAACCTTCGCAGTTGGAGATGTCTAGGTGTCTGAGGCTGCTCATGTTTCTCATGCATTTTGGTACCTTTCGAAGCGAATGGCAACTTCTTAGTTTCAATATTTGCAAATTTATTAGGCTGCTAACAGATTCAGGTAATGCATTAATAAAAGTGTAAGAGAGGTTGAGGTACCTCAGATGATATCTTCAAGTTTCAAAAAAAAAAACTAAGTCCACTCGCAAGTTGTAACCGGACTCCTTGCAGTCCAATTATGTCAGGTCGCCACATGTCCATATTGATAACCCCTTAACTATGGTTAAAATTTACCTACTCTTGGGGTTCACCTACTTATCCTTGGTTTTTGGAAAAAAAATATTGAAAATTTTTTAATCTTAGGAGTTAGTGAATTTTAACTAGAGTTCGAAATTTTTTTTTATATTTTAAAAAAACGAAGCATTGGTGGGAGAATATTAATCACAATTAAAAGCTATCAATAGGGACACGTGGCAACCTCAAAGGCATAACCAGGAAAAAAAAAAATTTCTAGGGCACAGCCCCGAACCCCCAAGCTCCATATGCTCAAATCCATTAATATTTTTATACCTGGCTCCATGCATCCTTGCCCTCAGTCCATATGGTCTCAGTAGCATATCACTTTAAATAAACTCCCCCCTCATGGGGAAAAACGACATGCTCCCTGATTTTATAGCAATTTAGTGAGCTACATTGCATTCAAAAAGGTTCTAAATTGAAAGTATTGGCCTTTAAGTTACGGAAAGATTCTTAGGGAATGCACGGTGTTCAAACAGGCATCAAGATCGGTGCTCCTTGTCAATCTTATGGCCTATGGGACAATAAAAACAAGGGGAATGCTAGCCCCAGTTTCCCTTGAAACTCACTTTCCCCTTATTCGTGACACATCAGGATGCTTTTCCCGGCTGCTATTGCAGCCGGTAAAAGCTTCATCTACACATCATTTTTTAAGTTTTCCCTCATAGTTTATAGTTTATAAATAACCCCCCTCAAAACATTACATCAAAATAAAGTAACATTTCTTCAAATATTCAAAGAATATATACAAAGAAAAAAACTTTCTTTCTTACCTGCACTTTCTCTCTTGTTATCTACGGCTCACAGAACCCTTTCTCTACTGTTTCACACTTAAACAATATATATTTTTTAAATTATCATCTTCTGCCCCATTTTCTCACCAAAGAGCAACGTGATGAAAATGAGTGGACGCCTCCATTAACGATGACATAACACCATTGCTAACATCATGCCCCTCTGTCTCATGCCCTCTCTCTCTCTCGGGAAATTGCTTGATGGATGATTCTCTTCTTTTTTTCATTTTTCAAGGGTGGGGTGGGGGTTCCTTTGAATTTATCCAAACTTAGAGCTACAGTTTTTTTTTATTTTTAACTTGAAAAATATTTTTTCATTTCCAATTGGGGAGGACAGGTAATGAACATTTGAAAATTTCTTTTAAATTGTCTAGATTAATTTCCAAGGAAAACTTGATCAATACAATTCCAAAATTCGTATTAATCTATTTAGATAACAATTCCAAATATCTGAGTGTAGTTAACAGTGAATGACCTTTAGAATAGACCCAAGTTAACTTCACTTGGCCAGATTTCACATGATAAAATCCCTGCAAATTTATCAAGAATCACAAATCTACTTGCACAAAAATATTTTTTTTTAAAAGTAGAAAACTATAGATAGAAAATGCAATAATGCAATCCATGGGAAAGCCATAAGTATTTAATCAAAATAAGAAATCTCTGCATTTTTTTCATTTTCATTTTAACACTTGCAGTTAAAAATGTAAAATAGAAACAAATGCCCTTGTGAGAGAGAGTTTCACAATAGAGAAAGTGTGACTGGAACATCTCTAAAACTGGGGAAGAGAAGTCGAAACGGTAGTGAGAGAGAGCGGGAGTTTGAGGAGATTTTTTTTTTTGGTCTCTACTCTTTGATTTGAGTGCAGGTTACTTTATTTTGATGGAACATATTGAGGGGGTTATTTATAAATTATAAACTATGAGGGCAAAACTTAAAAGATGATGTGTAGATGAAGCTTTAACCGGCTGCAAAAGCAGCTGGGAAAAGCAACGTGACGTGTCACGAGTATGGGGAAAGTGAGTTTAAGGGAAACTGGTGCTAGCATTCCCCTAGTTAAAATAGTAGTTAACCTGTTAGGTATGTTCGATCTGTCAGTAATTAGATGAACCTTTGTTCATCTTAGAGGTCATGGCTCCAATTTTACTATAATCAGGACTAATGTTATCTTGTTTGAACTAAAAGTTTGTATTAATTCTCTCTGCACCCAATTGGCGTTTATAAACTCGGTTTGGGGGACTGTAATGGTCCCAACCGAAACCGATACGTATTGGTTTCAGCCCTTTTTTTTTATTTCTTTTTCCTTGAAAAACACTAAATAATCACAATAAATTTTAAAAAAAATACAGTGGACGAGTAACAACATTCTTTTAAGGTCAATATAAAGTTGAAAATGTACAAATAATGAAATAAGGAGGTAGTAGATGAGTTGAAAGTAGAAACATATATTGCTAAGTTCTAAAGCCACATAGACTTTCTTCAAATAGATGATTCAAACCCCAAATCAAGGTTTTAATCACAAATTAGAATGGGTAGAGATGAAGAGAGAATCAAAAGAAGTGGTTTTGGTATGTTTGTAGGGGTTTACGGAACCCCTTTTAACCAGAAAAGTTAGCCGAGTCCTATGGCCGAAACCATTACGTATCGTACGACTTGGGCGACACGAAACAGTTTCGGCTGAGTCCTATTTTTTCTTCAAAAGACTTGTAAAGGCAGGGTTTCGGGTAACGGGTTCTACTGAAACCGATACGTATCGGTTTCGGCAATTTTTTAAATCATGATTGGGGCACATGTTCAGACAACCCTTTTGTTATGCTACAGCCCGAAAATTGTATTATCATATGTCTATATTCATTTGAATGTTCACCTGTGTTTTGGATGGTTATCAAGTTACGATATTGATCCACCAACAAGATGACGTACACGCAAAGCAGATTATCCATATCACCATTTAATGCAATTCTGATCGAGCTCATCTAAGAGGTGTGGCTAAGTTACTCAATTGATTGTATGAGCATGCATTGAGGGGCTACTAATTTCATCCCATTAATAGTTTTAATTATTATATAAATCGTTGTCAACACACTTCAACACTGGATGGAAAATTATCTTAATTTGAATCGAGATTCAAGATCTGGGATTGATCCGCTTACCAAATCAAGGGTATGGTAATTATTGTTCTAAACTTCTAATATTGAAATATTTATGTGAAAGAAATTATTTTCATTTCACACACACACACAAATATATATATACACACACACATTTATATATATTTTTCCTTCTAATCGCGGTTGCTTGATTCGCTTGCGACTTGAAGTTGAGAAGCAAGTCAAATGAGTGCCTATAGTACATATTAAAAAAAAAAATTGCTGTTTTTTTAAGGTAGCAAAGGAAATGTCAATATGGAAATTTAATTAGTCAAAATACTAAAATACCTCTGAAGGCTGTAAATTAGTTACATTCTCCTCCTTACTTGACCACTTTATACCATGTTTATCACCAAACTACATATCCATTGGCATATTCCAACATGGAAATACTGTAATGAGATTTACATTAATAGTATTCTTATTTCATTTTTTTTACTAATCACAATTATTGTTTTTTCACCAGTTAAAGAAGCTGGTGAACCAAACTCACCCAAAGAAGCAACTACTGCCACCACGCCTAGGACTGAGAATTGTAAGTGGTGGCTCCGTGTGACCCTCTACACGCTCTTTCTTCTCTGCGGTCATTCCGCGGCTACTCTCTTGGGGAGATTGTATTATGATGAAGGTGGAAATAGATGTGAATGGCGACATTTGTTCAATCAGCAGGATTTACAATTCTCCTCCCTATATCTACCTATTCTCGCCTTTTTTCAACCCAATTGGCCTTCAATGAGCTCTTTTCCTTCTTCCTCAATTCACAGAAATTCACGGCTTATCTAGCTCTTCATACTATCTCGGGTTCCCTTCTTGCAGCCGTGCCAATAGGGATCTCTAACCGATAATATATAATTGGATTCATGTGTACACTTGGTGCATCTGCTACATACTCCTTGTTTCTTTCACAAATTAATACAGCTATCTTTTCAGAAGGTTATAAAAAGAGAAACCTTTTCTACTGTATTGGAAATGCAAATATACACTTCAATGGTTTCAACTTGTGTGAGTTTGGTGGGACTTTTTGTCAGTGGTGAATGGAAAAGTTTGAAGGGAGAGATGGAGAAATATGCAGAAGGAAGGGTATCTTGTGTGATGACTCTGGTTTGAAAAGCAATAACATGGCAGATTTCCTCAATTGGTTTAGTGGGTTTGATTTTTGAACTGTCTTCTCTCTTCTCTAATGTCATTAGTACCTTCTGTTGGCCTGTTGTTCCAATTTTTGCTGTAATATACTTCCATGACAAGATGGATGGGGTGAAGGTGGTGGCCATGTTGTTGGTTATATGGGTTTTATTTCCTACATTTACCAGCCAAGATGACAATAACAAATGCCTTGAGATTTCTGGTGCTCCTATTGAGGCTAATTGATAGGTTTGTTATGTTGAGTGTTCTAATAAAGTACTAGAAAGCAAAACAATTTTTTTTTAGTATGTAATATAGGCTATAGTTTGAATTCTGTCAAGAAGTATTGTAATTCCTTTGCTATGAAAAAAAAAATAGCAAATTTGTTTTCACTGCTATCAAATTCTTTATATCCATTTCAGCTTGTTTTAACTCTACTAACAGTACCATCACGAGTTACATGCAAATTTGTTAAATCTCCTTTAAAGTTCTATTCATTCTGTTTGGTACTTGGAAGATTGTCGTCCTGCGCTTCGAACATAGATCATATGTTCATGGCCTCATTGCTGCCCAGAAGTTGGGATTGAAGGCCTGAAACCAGTTGTAGCGGACTGGTTGAATGGAGTTTAGAACATCATATCACTTGGGATCACTCAAGCTCAGCCACATGAAGTCCCTCTCTGTAGCCTCATTTCCTTGTACAATGAAGGTTCAAGTGTGTACATGGTTATCATGCCCAAGCTAGAATTTTTTTTTTGGGCATCTTGATAGCCATGTAAATAATTATATTTTGCAGTTTATGGGTAATTACATAATCATTGCAACTTGGGTATTTGGATATTTTATCCATTTTTTTAAATTTGATACATATAAAAGTGACTACTAATCCAATATCCCCATTCTCGGAGTCGATCTGTCAATTCCTCTACCATGGTTCTTGCAACTGTGCTCAGAAAACCCTCCCGCTAGATAGTGTCTGTCATTTTGATGGGCCAAGTTAGCTAGAGGATCCGACGTGTGATTTACCTCACTATAGATGTATTTTGGAACTCCATTTGGAAGATGTGCCTAGTGTTCCTGATTAGAGACTGAAAATCTCCATGAGATCTCCACTCAGCCTCGAATACAGTCAATGATTACCTCTGAATTGCCTCCACTCAGCATGAGTTTGATGCATGACATAGCACCTCTGCAATTGTTGCATTACATACAGTGGGCATTCAAGGTACTTCTGGGCATAATAACAAACTGTTTTTTTTCAAAAATCCTGAATAATTCGGAAAGTTTTCGTTGAACAAATAATTCACGACCTTTTCATATTTTATTTTTTTGTTGTTGTGAGGTCTTATCAAGCAATTTTTCTTTTTCTTTCAAGAGAAAGATTATTGATAATTTTGCAAATTACAAAGTTCCACTTATTTCAGCCAATTGTGATTGAACTCAGAAGAGTTCAATCATGTATGTGGTGCTTGATTACTGTTGGAGTGCTTCTTTTTTTCTCCTCCAATAGTCAAGCGCCACATATGCGACTGAACACTACCTCTGAGTTCAATCGCAATTGGTTGTGATTAGATCTCCTAGGAGTGTTCAATCGCAATTGGCTGTGATTAGATCTCCTGCCAGTTGGCTAGGCAGTAAGCAAGATGTTTGAAACTCTTGCAGACACTCTACTCTAAAACTACTTGAAAAAAAACTTAAAGCATTCATGCTCACCTACTTATGATAAAGCACTCTAATTCTTACACATTGATTTTTACTGGCTTTTGGCTATTGAATAATAAAAAATTTAATAAAACTATTTTTGATTCGGTACTTAAGAGAGTAAGGAGCCGTTTTGCATCAATTCTGGCGATTCTCTCATTCTAGAAAAGATTTAATTCTTTTTAAGTTTTGATTCTTATAATGAAACTGTCAGTCAGAATCAATTATGAAGAAAAAAAATAAGAGAATTACATTTGGATGAAAAAAGAAAAAGAAAAAGAAAAAAAATTATTTTAGGCATTAAATATAGCTATATCATCAACACATATATATAAGTATCATCAAGTACAAATTTTTGTATTATGTCTCATCTATCTCGTCAATTTTGATGCTTATCTCGTTTATTTAAATGTGTTTTTAGAATTGATTCTGAAAAGTGATTTTTTTTTGTTCCCTAAAAATTGTGCTTTAAGCGGGATGACTCTTAAAATCGTTTCCTAAAAATGACTTGTCAAACGCATTTAGATTGTTTCTGTTCCCGGAATAAGAAAAATCATTCCCGAGGAACGATGTCAAACAATCTCTAAGTTCTCTACGAGTCAAAAGTCATAAAAAATAGAAATATCAACTTTTAGGAAAAATTGGCCCCAACTAGCTGGTATAAGAAGTCCTAAGAAAAATTTAAAATTATTTTTCTTAGAAGTCATTGCATATATAAGCTGCGTGGGATTGAGCTTCAAGAAGCTCAAGTCCGCCGATTAGAAGTGCTTTGAATTCATCCGGACTTGAAACAACATGAAGTCCACGAACCATCTTATGTGATTTTGCAAAAGCTCAAGTCCGCTGATTGAAGTGCCCGAACTTGAAACAACATGAAGTCCATCGATCATCTTATGTGATTTTGCTTTTACTCTAAGCAAAATCATTTACTTTTTTACTGTTTTTACTATTTTTTTTCAGGAAAGATAGGATACAACACGCACACACATGTTGGGATTCAAGAATAATAATATGTTAAACCTAAACAATATTATTCAAATCTTAGATCTAGTCCATGCAATTAAATTCCAGAATTTATAATAAAAAATAGAGATGAAAATTCACATACCAACTCGTTGGAATATCCTTATTCCCTTCTCGATATGATGCTAGGCCTTTCGTATTGACGATTGAGAGGATGAGAGAAGTCTTCTCTTTTCTCCTTAGGTCTGATTCAATGAGGCTTTTAAAATGACGTAAGAGAAAAAAGAGACTTGCCCTTTCTTTATATACCCTTGGAACCCTACCCATCATAAGATCCAAGGGCTGAGAGGAATCACACCAAAGATCTAATGGTCGCCAACCCTGACCATCTAATTATTAGATTTAATAACACTTAAGAGTCTCTGTTTGATCACTTTTCTTTAGTGGGACTCTTTAACCTTATTATTCTCTATTGACAACAATACAATCCGAGTTTTGAAAACTTAAAGATTGCGCCGGACCACATGAGTTTTTATTTAATAAGAAAAACCCTAACAATCTCCCACTTGGTCCAAGAAATCCTTAAATAAAATAAAAAGACTCTTCAAATTGAACAACCTTAAAAAAATGAGTGATCACCACTCTTTTATTTTGAAAAACATTGTTGTCTAGAATTAAGTGTTCTTTAACTTTTACTCTGATTCAAAAACACCACTAACGGTGATCATGGAAGCATATAACATCTACTAGTGTTCATTACTATGATGCAAGCCACTCCATGGTCAAAAAGCTAGTAATACTAATGTTTCTGAGCGGTTCTTTATGGTGGCTAAGTATGGTGTGATATGGATTGTACACAACCTTATGTGATTAAAAATGTGTACCTCCAAAATTTCTCCACGCTGTATGCATTTAAGCATATGCATGTCATTCTGATACTTTATGACAACCGCCATGTGAAGTCCATCACCTTGTATCCAGAATAAATGTCTCAAACATGATGGTGCCCAACCATGTTCAGCCCAAGCAACTTGAGAGTTTTGTGCGAGACTCTCGGGAAAACTTGACACCAATGGCATACACTATGTGAAATCCATCAATTGATGTCTTTACCTTTTGCACGTGTAGTTTAAATACATAAACATAATTAAATGATGCATCAATATTTCATTTGCATAACCATAACAATTCAATATCTGAAAGTATAAAACAATGACATGTAAATCATATAAATGACTGGAATGTTAAGCAATAAACAACACTCCCACTAAATTAAAAAAAAATCAAAAGATTCGAAAACTCTCACAGGAGTAACAAGCTCTTTAAAATTTCTAGTGGAGAGTTCTTTAGTTAACGGGTTCACAATCCAAACATGCAAAAACACATAATCTGATGAGGATTTCAAACTATCCTTAAAACAAGCAAAATCAGAGTCTAAATAACTTTACAACTTCTAATTCAATACATCTCTTGTAAACAAACATGAAGTCCTATGAGATAACCCAAAACATCCAGAAATATGATTTCTGGTAATCTTGATATCCAAAGTATAACTTGTCTCCCCATATATCTTATATCAAAAATCATTACCGTACAATACATAATTACAAATCTGCTCCCACTGACCTTGAGGTATATGCTCTGATCCAAGTAAATCACTATTTCAAGTTTAACATTCAAATTGTCACAAGAATCACAATTACCCTGAGATAAATCTACCTTCACTCAATGACTGAGGAATTAACAGGTAATGAGATTAGCTTCCAAACAAAATATATTTTCATAGACATTAATTCCTCTTTCATTGCATCCAGTCACTTACGAGAGTGTTCACTATTCACAACATGTAGAAAACTGGAAAAATCTTCTAAAAGGAACTAGTATCGGTTTGTAATAAACTATTGCAATAGAATCAACAAACATATACAACAAGGATGATATAAAATATGACTCCAAAGATAGTTAATAAAGATCATCCACTAATATATTACTACCAACTGTCTAAAGACTATGTCTAATGAAGAGTTTACTCCTCCCAAGGATAACATTAAAACATTATCTAAACCAAAATAAAGAATATCTCGCCTAAACTACGACACAATGAAAGTGACATCTAATATTAAACATAAATAAAGTTTAATACTAATCAACAAGCTCCAACAGCCTCCAATACTATTGGTGTAGAGTTCCCCCAAAAAATAGTAGCTCCTCAGCCTTGGTGCTTCACCGATGAATAAACTCCTTTATTCTTCCTGCATCAATCCTTATATTTGAAACAATCTCTTTTCATGTGACATTTTCCCTTGTAGAAGAAATACTCAATTTCCTTTGATTCATTAGTATTATCCTTTCCCTGAATTTGATGTCCTGAACTCTGTCCTTAACCATGTCCTGAATTATGTCCTGAACTCTGTCCTTGTCCGAGAATTAGGACTCTTGAACCCCTTATTCTTAAAATTTTTCTTGCTACCAGAATTCACAACCAAGTTTGTAGACTCAACTTTCACACGCTTCATGCGCTCTTCCTCACCAACACACACAACTATCAGCTCATGCAGGTCCCACTTCCTATCCTGGGCACTATAGTTAACCTTAAAAGCATCAAATGATTGAGGAAGTGAAGCTACGACCAAATGAACCATGAGGTCGTCCTCAATGGTCAACTCCAACTCTCTAAGAGAGATAATCAACTTAGATATCTTCAAGATGTGCTCCTGAACATTTCCAGCACCATCATACTTCAATGAAATTAGCTGAGAAACAACTGTATTAACGAGACCTAACAAACCTCATAAATTACTTCTTGATAGTCTCAAGAAGAACCTCAGCAGTATCAACAATAGGAATACCACCCCTGATGACTTCTTGAACAGAAGTATTAATGATCATCATGACCATCCTATTGGCCTTCTCCCACTTCGAATGCAAGGACCTGTCTGAGTCCGAAGACTCAGCAGTGGAAGCAACCGGCTTTTCCTCCAAAAGGATAAAGTCGTAATCAAGGCAACCTAAAACTATATCCAACTGCATCATTCAAGAACTGTAGTTTGAACCATTTAGAGGCTCAATCTCAATCAAATGTTTATGAACAACAGACCCGTCCATATCTGAAAATGTCATTGTTTTCTATGTTATGGTATGTCTCACAAAATATTACATAAATTATAATAATTCATTTTATATTTGTCCTTGCATGACTTTTTTTAAGCTTTATGATTCTAATTCGGTTTAGGGGTTAAGCCGGATAGCTAAAGTGGTTTACTTTAAGGTTGCTTACTTCCACTTTACCGGATAGGTGGGAGCATCATCTAATTACACCTTTGGGCAAGAGATTTCGACATGCAATTCACCCCCCAATGGCGACAACAATCGCGCACAGAACTGACCTATTATGTTTTGGATTGATCGAGACACTTCCACACCTTTGGACAAGAGGGTTATCATTCTCTCACCGCCATTCACAAACCATTATGCCCCACTCAGTTTACATGAAGTCCCTAGATACCTTTGGACAAAACTAGCTATTCAATGTAAGTGAGTGCAAACTTGCATTGTAAAGGAGATCAAAATCTCCAATTCGAAGGACAATAACATCCTATAGGACGGTCACCTTTGGGCAAGACAATCTAACCTATTTCAGTTAAGCCCATTCGAATTACTCCCTTATAGATCAAATCTAAACCCCATAGAATGATCTAAACCTTAGTTTCTGATATTAATTTTGAGTAAAAGTATCAATTTTTTTCTTTATTTCATGTCAAAACCATAAAAAAATGATGTCTATGCACTAAAACAGCTCTTTACAGTGCTCGGAAGTCTAAACGGACCCCAAAAACCGAATCAGAATACCCAAAAACCTCTGGAATGGTCGGACACTCCTCCTCGACGTGTCCTGGGGACATGACATGCGCACAAGATACTCTGTGCGAGTGCCACGCGCATGTCTCACGTGTTGGAACTGTGCCTCACGCACTGGGATTGAACCTCATGCGCGGTCTACGCCTCACACGTGCGTGGTTTGACGCGAACCACGCGGTCCGGTCTGGTTCAGCCCTTGGTCCAACTCGATTGAACCGGTTCAGGTCTCATCCGGGTTGGGTGCCATATGGGTCGGGTCAAGACTCATCTGGGTTCCTTGTTGAGTCGGATTTGGACCAACGGTCACGGATCCAATTGGGATCCGGACAAGCAGGTCGGGTCAACCACTCGGGTTGACCCTCAGGGTTCATCTTCTCAACCCAAAAACAGTTTTTTTTGAAAACCTAAGCCGGAGCCAAATGGACGACTTGACTCCGGCGAGCAAAACCATACTGCCGACAGCCCCTCTGGCGACAGACGGCGGCGGAATCGCCGTCCAACTGAAAAAGGGTATAAAACTTTTTTTTTTTTTGATTTACTTAAATCTGATTCACAAGATCAATAAAAAATATTGATTAATTAGATCCGAAAATAAAACTCACTTAGATTTGATTATTAGGAAGAATTAATCACAAGGTCGACCCTGTGCTCTGATACCAATTGTTGAGATTCAAGAATAATAATATGTTAAACTTAAACAATATTATTCCAATCCTAGATCTAGACCATGCAATTAAATTCCAGAATTTATAATAAAAAATAGAGATGAAGATTCACATACCAACTTGTTGGAATATCCTTATTCCCTTCTCGATATGATACTAGACCTTTCGTATTGGCAATTGAGAGGATGAGAGAAGTCTTCTCTTTTCTCCTTACGTTTGATTGAGTGTGGCTTCTAAAATGACGTACGAGAAAAGAGAGACTTCTCATTTCTTTATATACCCTTGGAACCCTACCCATCATAAGATCCAATGGCTGAGAGGAATCACACCAAAGATCTAACGGTCGCTAACCCTGACCATCTTGTCAGCTTTAATAACATTTAAGGGTCCCGGTATCACTTTTCATTAGTGGGACCCCTTAACCTTATTATTCTCTATTGACAGTAATACAATCCGAGTTTTGAAAACCTAAGGATTGAGTCGGATTACATGAGTTTTTATTTAATAAAAAAAGCCCTAACAACATAATGTTTCTGCTTTCCAACTATAATGCACCAAGTATACAAAAAAGCCTGTGGAAGACATTCAAGATAAGCATGTGAGGAGACAAGGAACATTAGATTTTCAATCCAATGGTCCAGCTCTCGATAGTACCCACTATTGAGAGCTTTTTTTATTATTATTATTTTCCTTTCTTTTAATCTTTAGAGCATTCCTAGCAGCCTCACCAAATTTCACTCACCAAAATAGCCAAAACCCACAAAAAGTGGTTTTGGTGAGCCACTTTTTTTAAACACTCCCAACAGCCTTACCATTTTAACCAAAAAAAGAGAGGAGAGAGAAGCAATATTTTATCATTTGTGTGGGAAAGCGAAAAAGGAAGAGAGAGAAAAATATTATTTTATTGTTTGTGTGGGACCACAAAAAAGAAAGGGAGAGAGAGAAACCTAATTTTATTATGTGTGGGCCCAAGGGTGAGAAGATTTAACTTTGGTGAGTCTACAGTACTCACCAAACTTGGTGAGTACTGTAGACTCACCAAACTGATTTCTTCATTCTGTTGAGGCTGTTGGGATTCATTTTAACATCTTTTTAGTCTTTTGGCTCACCAAAATAACCAAAAAGTTATTTTGGTGAGGCTGCTCTTATGCATGATCTTATTATTGGTTTAAAAAATATGTCTGCTTTTGAACTCAGATGCACCAAGTCTACAAAGCTTGACTTTTTTTTTGGATTGAAACAAAGCTTGACTTCGAAGACATCAAAATTACATTTTCCTGGTCCCTTTTTTTTTGGTTGTGGGTCCTACAACATTGTTTTTTCCCAGTTTCAAGCACATAGTAATGTCTTCCTATCAATCAGTTTCAAGCACATAATAATGTCTCCTTTCTAGAATGCACAATTGAGTCTTCTTCTATACTTGCAAGAGAGATTCAGAGTTCCTATCTCTTCCAGCAAAAGTCTAGCAACTTAATTGCTCTTACAATTCATATCAAATCCTCTCTTACTATTTTTTGGAAACTAAGATCTAAGTGATCAGAAACTCAACAAAGGATGGTTGATGCTATTCTTCAAATCGTCTTCAACAAGCTCGACTCCTTAATCCATGAGGAGATAGGTTTAGTACTGGGTGCTCATACAGAAATGAAAAAGCTCTCCAAAACATTATCTACAATTCGTGGTGTCCTCAAAGAAGCAGAGGTGAAGCAACTGAAGGATACTGCAATTGAAAATTGGCTTAAGCAACTTAAGGATGTGGCTTATGATGCCGAGGACATCTTGGATGATTATGCAACCAAAGCTCGACGATTACAAGTAGACAGCCAAAACAAGAACGACACCATGAAGGTAAGCAACTCTTTCTTATCTTCTATCACTTCTAAGCAACCTATTTTTCGTCACAAGATTGGACGGAGAATAAAAGAAATTAGAAAGAGGCTTGACGAAATTAATGATGAAAGATCTAAGTTTCGTTCTACAGAAGGAGTTGTATTCAAGGAAATTGAAGTCAATGAACGAGAAACTAGCTCAGTTCTTGCTGATGCCGAGGACAAAGAAAGAAAGGACAAAGAAAGGATAGTCCAACAGTTGCTAAACAACGTTAACAATCCTGATGTTCTAATCTATCCCATAATTGGGATGGGTGGTCTTGGCAAGACCACACTCGCTCAACTCGTTTGTAAGGATGAGAGGGTGGAGAATCATTTTGAGCTTAGAATTTGGGTTTGTGTATCTGAAACTTTTGATGTAAAAAGGCTTCTCAAAGAAACTATAGAATCTGCAGGTGAAAATACAAGTGGTCTCGTAAACATGGCCTTAGATCCAATGCAACGCCGTCTGCGAAACATTCTAAGTGATAGGAGATTTTTACTTGTGTTAGATGATGTATGGAATGAAGATGATGACAAGTGGGACAAGTTAAAAAGTTCCTTGACATGTGGTGGTAAAGGGAGTTCAATTATTGTAACCACACGCATCGAAAAAGTAGCATCAATAATGGGTACACTTCCTGCACACCACCACTTGTCGCCTTTGTCCGAAGAAGATTGTTTCTCATTGTTCAAGCAAAGCGCTTTTGGTTTAGGGAATGAAGAAAATCCAAAATTGGTAGCCATTGGCAAGGAGATTGTGAAAAAGTGTGGGGGTGTACCCTTGGCTGCAAAGGCTTTAGGAAGCATAATGCGATTCAAAAATGAGGAGATTCAGTGGCACTGGGTAAGAGACAGTGAAATTTGGGATCTACCGGATTCTAAAGAAAAAGGTATTCTACATGCCCTGAGATTGAGTTATAACCATTTACCCCCACATTTGAAGCAATGCTTTGCTTATTGCTCCATATTTCCAAAAGATTATTTAATGGGAAAGGAAGAATTGAGTCATTTATGGATTGCTAATGGTTTTATTCAGCCTAAAGAAGGAATGTTGTTGGAAGATATCGGAAATGATATTTTCAGTGATCTAATTTGGAGGTCCTTCTTCCAAATCATAGAAAAAGATGATGATGGAAACATAGTCCAATGTAAGATGCATGACCTCATGCATGATCTTGCATGTTCAGTTATGGTAGATGAATGTTGTTCTATCAAGGATTTTGTTAAGCCAGAGAATCTTTGTAAAAGAATTTGGCATTTATCATTGCCTGAATATTCAAGATCATTAACCACTCTTGAGTTTCCACTTAAATTTCAAACCGTACGTACACTCCATTTACCGTATTTTTCCTGGTCACAGATAAAGGATCCCCATTCTTTCTTCTTACATTTGAAATGCATACGGGTTCTAGATTTGAGTCAAGCCCATATTTCAGATCTCCCCAATTCAATAGGCAAAATGAAACATCTGAGGTACCTCAATCTCTCTAACATCAATCTCTCTAACTTCTACATGAGAGCATTACCTGAATCTGTTAGTAGCCTAATAAATTTGTTGATTTTGAAACTAAACAATTGTCATATTCACAAGTTACCGAAAGATATGAGAAACATGAGAAGCCTCAAACACCTAGACATCTCCGGCTGCTACTGGTTAACTGACATGCCAGTTGGGATGGGGCAATTGACTAACCTCCAAACGTCAAGCATCTTCATTGTTGGCACGGAGAGGGGATGTGAAATCAGAGAGTTGCAGGGGCTAAACCACCTTAGAGGAGAAGTAGAGATAAAAGGACTTGAAAATGTGAGAAATTCAACGGAAGCTAAAGATGCCGGCTTGATGAAAAAGCAAAACTTGTGCTCACTGGTACTATCTTGGGGAGTTGATGGGGAGAATTCAGAAGAGGTGCTACAAGGACTCCAGCCTCACCAGAGTCTAAGGAGGTTGAAAATAGAAGGATATGGGGGTGTGACATTTCCTATTTGGATGGCAGATTTGTCGCTTCCTAATTTGGTTGAAATAGAACTCACAGATTGGAAAAGATGTGAACAATTCCCGCCATTTGGGCAACTACCCCATCTTAAGGTTCTCCACATAGCGAGATGGGATAGTGTCAAATACATCGCCAAGGAGTTCTACGGCGATGGCGTGGTGAAGGGGTTTCCCTCCTTAGAGGAACTCTACTTGGGCAGCTTGTATAATTTGGAGGGATTTCCCTCCAAAGAGGAAGCAGGAGAGGCACTCCCTTGCCTTCGCAGGTTAAGCATCCACTATTGCCCCAAGTTGACAAGCGTCGCAATAGGATTACTACAAAACCTTACAGCTCTGCAATTTTTATCCTTGGTTCAACTCCCAAACCTTACGACTTTGCCTAGGGAGATTGAAAATCTTGCCTCACTTACATCATTGGTCATTAAGTCCTGCGATGGGCTGGTTTCTTTGCCAGTGGAATTGCGAAACCTCACCTCTCTCAAATCCATGGAAATTAATGGTTGCAAAGCTCTCAAGTCTTTGCCGGAGGAGGGGATCCAAGGGTTGTGCTCTCTTGTACGTTTGCGTATTTGGGACTGTAATAGTCTAACGTCTCTGTCCAAGGGGCTGCGACATCTTACAGCCCTCCAACAACTGAATATTCATGGAGTTCCAGAATTGGAACCCCAAGCTTCAGAGGATTTGCAGCACCTCATTTCCCTTCGATATCTGGATATCATTAGTTTGCCCAAGTGGACGAATTTGCCAGAGGGACTACAACACTTAACATCGCTTCAAAGTTTGAGGATTTGGGATTGCGTGAACCTGACTTCATTGCCAGAAGGGCTGCAAGTCTGCAAGATTTCCCACATTCCTAATCTCTGGATATCCAGCGATTATTGAAGAGGAGATGCTTCAACACCCGTCACGAGTATACTTTCCCATGATGATCCTTGAATCCACTGCAAGTTCCAACAAGCTGGCTCTTTTGATGCCTCTAAATTACTCCTCAAAACAGGTAATTAAATGGAGTGAGGAGAGAACTCGCTGGGTCCTTTAGACGCTCCTTTCTTTGCAAAATGAAAAACACTTTGGGGTTGGAGCCTACGCCCCCAGGTCAGGTGTTTATCGTTTTGCCAATAATGGGCAATGAAAAAAGCAAAATCTATGGCTCGCAAAATCAATGCTGGATTTTAATCCATTAATGTTGTCACAGTTTAAAAAAGCAAAATCTGATTTATTTTCAGATAGGGAACATGGCAACCAGTTTCTTTGTCATTGTCTCACTCATTGCTGGATCGCCACCAACTCCATTGCTGGCATCAACAATGGAGTATACCCATTGTTGAACACCCTTCTGAGCTTCCCATGGTGAGTTCCTTATTGACTTTATACATATACAATCATACTAGTATATTCACACGAGAATTTATCTGATTAAAGCTGTTTTTACTCTTGATGCTCATTAAATTAATTTGTATCAGCTCAATTTACTAATTTTCTTAAATTTTAATGTTTAGGGTCAACAATCATGCTGAGGAAGGTGACAAGTCATTTGGTCTTGGCATATTGATGCCCACTACCAGGCTTGCTTAAATGTCAAGATTGTCATTAGTGGCACCATATTTACAGGTATTTTAAGATAATTTATAATATAATCCACTCATTATTAAGCAGCATGGTAACCTTATAATATGTTGTCTGAACTACTCGATCTTACATTCAGTTTTGTATTTTTAGAATAGCGTCTGTGCACACACTTTTTGATAGATCAGTTAACACTAAATTTTATCTAATATTACGAAAGTAATTTTACAATTATACATAATCAGCATTTATCACCATGTCACAAGGACCACATTAGTGCCTATGGAGAAGGAAATGAGCGGTGGTTGATGGGGAAGCACAAAGCAGCCAACATTAAGACGTTCTCTTTGGTATGCTCTAAAATATTGCTACCCATTTCTAATCAACAGAAATAATTCAGAGAAAAAAAACAAATAATTATCTTTATATTTTTCTTACAAAATTCCTATCAAACCACAGGAAGTTGCTAATCGTGGTTGCTCGATCTACATGCGGCATAAAACTGATAAAAACAAGGCAAAATTGTGTCGGCAGGCACGCTTGATTTGTTGAAGGGTCTTAAAACATCATCACTTGGGATCAGTCAAGCTAGCCCCATCAAGCACACCTTTGTGTCCTTGTTTCTTTTCTTCCGGTCTCTTTTTAGCTTTCTAGAGATGATCCCCTGTAAAACGAAGTTCCAAGTGAGTACATGGTCATTCCTAAGCTTGAAAAATAATACCAAAGAGCAACACTTCTAGATGCCCTTGTGAATATCTTTTATAAAATTTATGGGCAATTATATGACAGTAGTATCTTTTTCTTTGTTTGATGATAACTATCAAAGGGATTATAGTCAATACTCAAATTCTGAGTATGAGATCTCGGCATGAGTTTGATGCATCACATAGCGGCACATTCCTTTACTATACAATTATTGTATTACATCAAGTGGGAATACAAGGCATTTCTAAATTCAATAAAGCAGCATGAGAGAGCCACGGTTTCATTAATCTTTCCAAGAAGATCTCCTACCTTGTAATCCACCCATTTAGATGACCATTACCATCCAGTTTCATTTATTTATTTATTTTCTGAATGTTCACCTTAAATAACATAAGATTCAGAGTTACGATTCAAAACTTGGGTTTGTGATAATTTGTAAAATACATATGCTTGTGACAAGGAACATAAGTCACAAAAATGGGTTGAATTATTTTTACTAATATTATAAAACGACTTTTCGATAGTCAAAATAAAATGAATTGTATTTTGATTTATTTCATCAATTCTTTCTTGATTTATTTCATCATTGTAAATGGATTGATCAAAAATTTTAATTTTTTTTGTTGATACAAGGAAAAGTTGTGCATTGCTCCTAGAAATATTAATGATAGAGAGAAGAGTATCTATGTATATCTTTTCTATGAAAATTTGCATAAAATAGTTCCATTTATGCATTAATCGGGCACTTCTTCTTTTGATTACGACATCCATATAGATGAAACTGATATATCAGTGTAAGCATATCAAAGTGACCAAATCGTACCCAAAGAAAAGGAAAAAGTAACCAAAACAAAGGGCAAATAGAAAATAAATATGAAGAAATAGGTGCAGTAAGTAAAATTGGGAGAAGCATCAACTGTAGCTGTTAGCAAGTGGAGAAGAAACAATACTTAAATATGCAGTAATAGCGGATTCGTTTGCTTTTAAACCTTTTGCTACTGCGTAAGGGTGGTAGAAGGATAAGTAAATGAGAACCATTGAGAGCTTGAAATGATAGATGTAAGAGAAAAAGGAACAAATACTTGCACTTTGTTGGAAACATATCCACCAATTTGGAGGCTTGATAAAGAGGAAATGCTATAATGGCAGAATAATGGAACATGAAAATGTGTTGAAATCATCACTAATCGTACTCTAAATATATTGAATTTACAAACACCTTTTAAGAAATAGAAGACTACAACTTCTGTTGGAACTGAAGGCACTACTATTTTGTATCGTCTAAGCAGTAAAGACTAAACATTAAGAAGTTTAGAAATCTTCAGATATTATACCCAGTTAAAAATGCCAAATGAGTGAGGATCAATGACTAATAACTAGACATTGAAGGTGGAATCAGTCTGTGACAAAACATTGCGACCAAGTAATTTCTAAGAGAAACCAATTCTTGAAATTGAAGTAAACTTCCCTTTGGAATCTTCTATTAGAAGCATTCTTTATTTTGCATAACAAGCAAATGGGACAACATGAAGGGCAGCAAAGTAATTTTTCATGACGTTTTTCTAATTTACAGCAAATTTATGGACACCTAATTGTAGGATTTTGCATGAACATTATAAAATAAATAAATAAATCAATCAAATGACACATCAATTACCAGCAAGTTCTATCATAAGGCAGTCCTAGACTGCATGATATATCATCTTCTTGATAGTGACCATAGTGCCCTGACGTCAGGGACAGTTAATTAGCTGTTATAACAGTTAAATAGTAGTTATCTTGTTGGGTTTCTGTCTGCAAGATGAATCTTTTGTTCCTCTTAGAGCTTATGGCTCCAATTTTACTATTATCAGCCCTAATTTAATTCTTGTATGAACTAAAAGTATGTATTGATCCTCTCAGCACCCAATTGGGGCATATGTTCAGAAAACCCTTTTGATATGCTACAGCCTGAAAATTGTATGAATCATATGTTCATAACCATTTGAATGATCAACTGTGTTTTGGATGGTTATCAACTTAGGATATCGATCCATCAAGTACACGCCAAGTAGATTATCCATATCACCATTTAATGCAATTCTGGTCCAGCTCATCTTAGAGGTGACTAATTTACTTAATTGACTGTATGAGCATGCATTGAGGGGCTACAAATTGACTGCATTGCGCACGATCTTAACCCACCACCCAAGGTCTATATAAAGGGGGCAATCCCCCTCATTTCTCACGTTTGGCAGCAGTGGGGAGGCTCTGCTCGAGATTTTATAGAGAGAGAAAATCTAGAGAGAGAAAGAAGAAAGAGAAAAAAAAAAAGGGGGAGGGCCCCTTTAGGTTGATCGTCCTCCCGAATGTGTTGGCGGTGTCCGTTTCGGCTTTAGACACCTTGAAGTTCGTGAAAGAGGTAAAACCTCTTTCCTCTCTTTTTCCTATTATTTTGCTATATTTGGTATGTGGAATGGATGTGTGTATTTTGTCGTGGATGAAAAAGGGTCAGAGACCTCGTGAATGTTGTATGGGAAGGTGTTGGGGCTTGAAATTGTGAATAGAGGGGTGTAGCCATCAGTCTAGGGTGTAAAAACCCCGGATTTAGGTTCATTGTGCAGTGGACGATCGATCACCCCATATGGGCGATCGATCGTCGACATGGAAATGCTTGGGCGATCGATCGCCCAGCACTGACGATCGATCGCCAATGCTCAAACTTGTATTTTTGGATTGTGATAAAGTGTGGACTTTAGGGGGACCTTCAGGGAGCTTGGATCGGGTCCCGGGTAGGTTGTATCATCACCCTAGGGGGTTGAAATGTTTGTCTGAGTGTCGTATAAGGCAATGGAGACATCCATTGGCTTGGAAATATTCCCTAACGGGACGATATGTTATTGAACTTGGTTCACAGGCATGAGGCCCAACTGTTGCAGTTAATCAAGCGAGACTTGAGTTAACTGAGGTTAGTCCTGTGGTTAGAAAACCTAATCAGGGTTAAGTATAGTTCGTGGTTCCTCTTTGACTAGGTCAGGAGTGGTGGTGTCCTGCATCACCCGTGGTTCCTCCGTGACTGATAGTCAGGAGATATCGGTCTATTGTCTAGGTTATCTGTGGTTTCTCTTAGACTAGGTTAGGAGTGGTGGTGTCCTGTAAGGCCTGTGGTTCCTCCGTGACTGATCGTTGGGAGATGTCGGAGTCCTAAGGAGTTTAAAATGACTGAACATCATATAGTGTATAGTACGAGGTTCCTATCTGGTTGGGTCAGAAGATGTCGGCACCGTGTCTATCGAGGTCCCTTTTTGGTGGAACGTTAGGAGATGACGGCGTTGGTAAAGATGTCGGGGTTCCTCTGTAGACCATCTAGAAGGTGATGGTAGGCAGGTTGGTCGTGGTTCCTTATTGACTGATACTCAGGGCAATGGCGGCAAATACACGGTAGATGTTGTCAGACAGTTGAATTGAGGAGTTTGTCCTTAGCAGGTGAATGCCTAGGTTGTGTGTGGAATCTTTGGAATTGAAGTTATTTGAGTTGGTGTACCCAGGGTTTGCGTCTTTGTCAGAGTTAGTGTACTCAAAGTTTGGTACGAAATCTTCATATTCCAAGTAATTGGTTTGGTATACCCAAGGTTTGGTCGTGTTCGAGTGAAGGCAGGAACTATGCGAGTCTAAGTGACTCCAGTTTTTTTTTTGAAGAGCCGGAAGCCACCCATATAGAGCCCCGTCCCAAATTTATTAATAAGCCCTCACTTGTGGCGGAGGAA